>OU343160.1:253606261-254806261 GCA_910595825.1 Philhelius pedissequus
ACTTGTAAACAAATATCCTTAAAAAAGTTTTGTAAAATTTGTAAACAAATATTCTTAAAAAAGTTTTCGCTAATTAATACCTTTCTTCCAATGTTTTAATGCCATTGTCTTGATCAGCGCGAAACTTTCCTGCTCTTCATTCCATTCCACAAATATAGTATCGATACGCAATCTATCTTCACGCCGTACAATACTTAAACGGGGTTGTTAATGTTTAGCTCGAATGTATTTACGCAGTTGGAGCAGCTTACTACGCTTCTGTCGCATCCTTAAGGGATGGTCGCGGCTTACAAAAATACCGGTTCCTTTAAGCTTCTTTGCATTCTTTAAAACTTAAAATGCATTTTGTTTACTTCTAAATTCTGCCAAAACAGTGACAACGTCGTCATCAGCAGCAATTTGCCTTAACTCCTGTGCCCTGATAACATCATCCGCATCAGATATATTTCTACAGTTTCCTGCTTGTTCCAGTGGGTCTTGTTGTTCACTCTTCAAAAGAATGATTACATTTCGTTCATTTACAGATATCTTTATTTGGTCTATATGGCTCTGGAGAAGATTGCATCTATTACTAAGGGCATTTACAATGCCCCTCGATTCGTCATTTTCCCTCCTAACCTGAAATAATTCGCCGCGCAAGTCTCAAATGTCATCCTTTGTGCAAGATTTTTAAGATTAGATGCAAATGATTTATTTGATTTCTCTATAGCCATAGAACCAACTAAGGAAGTCATATTTTTTCCTTTTTACTTGCGATTATAGGTACTATAAGCAAGTTATGAATTCGTCGAAAAAAAAAGATTTGAGATAACAATCAAACATGACATTTCGATGATAGCGAATACGAAAAAAGATGGTCTAAAAATTCTGTCCGTCTGTATGTCTGTTTTGTCAGTCTGTCAGTCTGTCAGTCTGTCAGTCTGTCAGTCTGTCAGTCTGTCAGTCTGTCAGTCTGTCAGTCTGTCAGTCTGTCAGTCTGTCAGTCTGTCAGTCTGTCAGTCTGTCAGTTTGTCAGTCTGTCAGTCTGTCAGTCTGTCAGTCTGTCAGTCTGTCAGTCTGTCAGTCTGTCAGTCTGTCAGTCTGTCAGTCTGTCAGTCTGTCAGTCTGTCAGTCTGTCAGTCTGTCAGTCTGTCAGTCTGTCAGTCTGTCAGTCTGTCAGTTTGTCAGTCTGTCAGTCTGTCAGTCTGTCAGTCTGTCAGTCTGTCAGTCTGTCAGTCTGTCAGTCTGTCAGTCTGTCAGTCTGTCAGTCTGTCAGTCTGTCAATTCTGTCAGTCTGTCAGTCTGTCAGTCTGTCAGTCTGTCAGTCTGTCAGTCTGTCAGTCTGTCAGTCTGTCAGTCTGTCAGTCTGTCAGTCTGTCAGTCTGTCAGTCTGTCAGTCTGTCAGTCTGTCAGTCTGTCAGTCTGTCAGTCTGTCAGTCTGTCAGTCTGTCAGTCTGTCAGTCTGTCAGTCTGTCAGTCTGTCAGTCTGTCAGTCTGTCAGTCTGTCAGTCTGTCAGTCTGTCAGTCTGTCAGTCTGTCAGTCTGTCAGTCTGTCAGTCTGTCAGTCTGTCAGTCTGTCAGTCCGTCAGTCTGTCAGTCTGTCAGTCTGTCAGTCTGTCAGTCTGTCAGTCTGTCAGTCTGTCAGTCTGTCAGTCTGTCAGTCTGTCAGTCTGTCAGTCTGTCAGTCTGTCAGTCTGTCAGTCTGTCAGTCTGTCAGTCTGTCAGTCTATCAGTCCTGTCAGTCTGTCAGTCTGTCAGTCTGTCAGTCTGCCAGCCTGTCAGTCTGTCAATCTGTCAGTCTGTCAGTCTGTCAGTCTGTCAGTCTGTCAGTCTGTCAGTCTGTCAGTCTGTCAGTCTGTCAGTCTGTCAGTCTGTCAGTCTGTCAGTCTGTCAGTCTGTCAGTCTGTCAGTCTGTCAGTCTGTCAGTCTGTCCATCTGTCAGTCTGTCAGTCTGTCGTCTGTCAGTCTGTCAGTCTGTCAGTCTGTCAGTCTGTCAGTCTGTCAGTCTGTCAGTCTGTCAGTCTGTCAGTCTGTCAGTCTGTCAGTCTGTCAGTCTGTCAGTCTGTCAGTCTGTCAGTCTGTCAGTCTGTCAGTCTGTCAGTCTGGCAGTCTGTCAGTCTGTCAGTCTGTCAGTCTGTCAGTCTGTCAGTCTGTCAGTCTGTCAGTCTGTCAGTCTGTCAGTCTGTCAGTCTGTCAGTCTGTCAGTCTGTCGTCCTGTCACTCTGTCAGTCTGTCAGTCTGTCAGTCTGTCAGTCTGTCAGTCTGTCAGTCTGTCAGTCCTGTCAGTCTGTCAGTCTGTCAGTCTGTCAGTCTGTCAGTCTGTCAGTCTGTCAGTCTGTCAGTCTGTCAGTCTGTCAGTCTGTCAGTCTGTCAGTCTGTCAGTCTGTCAGTCTGTCAGTCTGTCAGTCTGTCAGTCTGTCAGTCTGTCAGTCTGTCAGTCTGTCAGTCTGTCAGTCTGTCAGTCTGTCAGTCTGTCAGTCTGTCAGTCTGTCAGTCTGTCAGTCTGTCAGTCTGTCAGTCTGTCAGTCTGTCAGTCTGTCAGTCTGTCAGTCTGTCAGTCTGTCAGTCTGTCAGTCTGTCAGTTCTGTCAGTCTGTCAGTCTGTCAGTCTGTCAGTATGTCAGTCTTTCAGTCTGTCAGTCTGTCAGTCTGTCAGTCTGGTCGTCTGTCAGTCTGTCAGTCTGTCAGTCTGTCAGTCTGTCAGTCTGTCAGTCTGTCAGTCTGTCGTCTGTCAGTCTGTCAGTCTGTCAGTCTGTCAGTCTGTCAGTCTGTCAGTCTTCAGTCTGTCAGTCTGTCAGTCTGTCAGTCTGTCAGTCTGTCAGTCTGTCAGTCTGTCAGTCTGTCAGTCTGTCAGTCTGTCAGTCTGTCAGTCTGTCAGTCTGTCAGTCTGTCAGTCTGTCAGTCTGTCAGTCTGTCAGTCTGTTCAGTCTGTCAGTCTGTCAGTCTGTCAGTCTGTCAGTCTGTCAGTCTGTCAGTCTGTCAGTCTGTCAGTCTGTCAGTCTGTCAGTCTGTCAGTCTGTCAGTCTGTCAGTCTGTCAGTCTGTCAGTCTGTCAGTCTGTCAGTCTGTCAGTCTGTCAGTCTGTCAGTCTGTCAGTCTGTCAGTCTGTCAGTCTGTCAGTCTGTCAGTCTGTCAGTCTGTCAGTCTGTCAGTCTGTCAGTCTGTCAGTCTGTCAGTCTGTCAGTCTGTCAGTCTGTCAGTCTGTCAGTCTGTCAGTCTGTCAGTCTGTCAGTCTGTCAGTCTGTCAGTCTGTCAGTCTGTCAGTCTGTCAGTCTGTCAGTCTGTCAGTCTGTCAGTCTGTCAGTCTGTCAGTCTGTCAGTCTGTCAGTCTGTCAGTCTGTCAGTCTGTCAGTCTGTCAGTCTGTCAGTCTGTCAGTCTGACAGACTGACAGACTGACAGACTGACAGACTGACAGACTGACAGACTGACAGACTGACAGACTGACAGACTGACAGACTGACAGACTGACAGACTGACAGACTGACAGACTGACAGACTGACAGACTGAAAGACTGACAGACTGACAGACTGACAGACTGACAGACTGACAGGACTGACAGACTGACAGACGACAGACTGACAGACTGACAGACTGACAGACTGACAGACTGACAGACTGACAGACTGACAGACTGACAGACTGACAGACTGACAGACTGACAGACTGACAGACTGACAGACTGACAGACTGACAGACTGACAGACTGACAGACTGACAGACTGACAGACTGACAGACTGACAGACTGACAGACTGACAGACTGACAGACTGACAGACTGACAGACTGACAGACTGACAGACTGACAGACTGACAGACTGACAGACTGACAGACTGACAGAATGACAGACTGACAGACTGACAGACTGACAGACTGACAGACTGACAGACTGACAGACTGACAGACTGACAGACTGACAGACTGACAGACTGACAGACTGACAGACTGACAGACTGACAGACTGACAGACTGACAGACTGACAGACTGACAGACTGATAGACTGACAGACTGACAGACTGACAGACTGAAAGACTGACAGACTGACAGACTGACAGACTGACAGAGACTGACAGACTGACAGACTGACAGACTGACAGACTGACAGACTGACAGACTGACAGACTGACAGACTGACAGACTGACAGACTGACAGACTGACAGACTGAACAGACTGACAGACTGACAGACAGACTGACAGACTGACAGACTGACAGACTGACAGACTGACAGACTGACAGACTGACAGACTGACAGACTGACAGACTGACAGGACTGACAGACTGACAGACTGACAGACTGACAGACTGACAGACTGACAGACTGACAGACTGACAGACTGACAGACTGACAGACTGACAGACTGACAGACTGACAGACTGACAGACTGACAGACTGACAGACTGACAGACTGACAGACTGGACAGACTGACAGACTGACAGACTGACAGACTGACAGACTGACAGACTGACAGACTGACAGACTGACAGACTGACAGACTGACAGACTGACAGACTGGACAGACTGACAGCTGGCAAACTGACAGACTGACAGACTGACAGACTGACAGACTGACAGACTGACAGACTGACAGACTGACAGACTGACAGACTGACAGACTGACAGACTGACAGACTGACAGACTGACAGACTGACAGACTGACAGACTGACGGACTGACAGACTGACAGACTGACACTGACAGACTGACAGACTGACCAGACTGACAGACTGACAGACTGACAGACTGACAGACTGACAGACTGACAGACTGACAGACTGACAGACTGACCAGACTGACAGACTGACAGACTGACAGACTGACAGACTGACAGACTGACAGACTGACAGACTGACAGACTGACAGACTGACAGACTGACAGACTGACAGACTGACAGACTGACAGACTGACAGACTGACAGACTGACAGACTGACAGACTGACAGACTGACAGACTGACAGACTGACAGACTGACAGACTGACAGACTGACAGACTGACAGACTGACAGACTGACAGACTGACAGACTGACAGACTGACAGACTGACAGACTGACAGACTGACAGACTGACAGACTGACAGACTGACAGACTGACAGACTGACAGACTGACAGACTGACAGACTGACAGACTGACAGACTGACAGACTGACAGACTGACAGACTGACAGACTGACAGACTGCAGACTGACAGACTGACAGACTGACAGACTGACAGACTGACAGACTGACAGACTGACAGACTGACAGACGGACAGACTGACAGACTGACAGACTGACAGACTGACAGACTGACAGACTGACAGACTGACAGACTGACAGACTGACAGGACTGACAGACTGACAGACTGACAGACTGACAGACTGACAGACTGACAGACTGACAGACTGACAGACTGACAGACTGACAGACTGACAGACTGACAGACTGACAGACTGACAGACTGACAGACTGACAGACTGACAGACTGACAGACTGACAGACTGACAGACTGACAGACTGACAGACTGACAGACTGACAGACTGACAGACTGACAGACTGACAGACTGACAGACTGACAGACTGACAGACTGACAGACTGACAGACTGACAGACTGACAGACTGACAGACTGACAGACTGACAGACTGACAGACTGACAGACTGACAGACTGACAGACTGACAGACTGACAGACTGACAGACTGACAGACTGACAGACTGACAGACTGACAGACTGACAGACTGACAGACTGACAGACTGACAGACTGACAGACTGACAGACTGACAGACTGACAGACTGACAGACTGACAGACTGACAGACTGACAGACTGACAGACTGACAGACTGACAGACTGACAGACTGACAGACTGACAGACTGACAGACTGACAGACTGACAGACTGACAGACTGACAGACTGACAGACTGACAGACTGACAGACTGACAGACTGACAGACTGACAGACTGACAGACTGACAGACTGACAGACTGACAGACTGACAGACTGACAGACTGACAGACTGACAGACTGACAGACTGACAGACTGACAGACTGACAGACTGACAGACTGACAGACTGACAGACTGACAGACTGACAGACTGACAGACTGACAGACTGACAGACTGACAGACTGACAGACTGACAGACTGACAGACTGACAGACTGACAGACTGACAGACTGACAGACTGACAGACTGACAGACTGACAGACTGACAGACTGACAGACTGACAGACTGACAGACTGACAGACTGACAGACTGACAGACTGACAGACTGACAGACTGACAGACTGACAGACTGACAGACTGACAGACTGACAGACTGACAGACTGACAGACTGACAGACTGACAGACTGACAGACTGACAGACTGACAGACTGACAGACTGACAAACAGACATACAGACGGACAGAATTTTTAGACCATCTTTTTTCGTATTCGCTATCATCGAAATGTCATGTTTGATTGTTATCTCAAATCTTTTTTTTTCGACGAATTCATAACTTGCCTTATAGTACCTATAATCGCAAGTAAAAAGGAAAAAATATGACTTCCTTAGTTGGTTCTATGGCTATAGAGAAATCAAATAAATCATTTGCATCTAATCTTAAAAATCTTGCCACAAAGGATGACATTTGAGACTTGCGCGGCGAATTATTTCAGGTTAGGAGGGAAAATGACGAATCGAGGGGCATTGTAAATGCCCTTAGTAATAGATGCAATCTTCTCCAGAGCCATATAGACCAAATAAAGATATCTGTAAATGAACGAAATGTAATCATTCTTTTGAAGAGTGAACAACAAGACCCACTGGAACAAGCAGGAAACTGTAGAAATATATCTGATGCGGATGATGTTATCAGGGCACAGGAGTTAAGGCAAATTGCTGCTGATGACGACGTTGTCACTGTTTTGGCAGAATTTAGAAGTAAACAAAATGCATTTTAAGTTTTAAAGAATGCAAAGAAGCTTAAAGGAACCGGTATTTTTGTAAGCCGCGACCATCCCTTAAGGATGCGACAGAAGCGTAGTAAGCTGCTCCAACTGCGTAAATACATTCGAGCTAAACATTAACAACCCCGTTTAAGTATTGTACGGCGTGAAGATAGATTGCGTATCGATACTATATTTGTGGAATGGAATGAAGAGCAGGAAAGTTTCGCCGCTGATCAAGACAATGGCATTAAAACATTGGAAGAAAGGTATTAATTAGCGAAAACTTTTTTAAGAATATTTGTTTACAAATTTTACAAAACTTTTTTAAGGATATTTGTTTACAAATTTCACAAACACGTTCTCGTATTGAATTGAATTTTATTGAGTCTTTCAGAAAGTGTTACATTTGAGTACAATTCAATGATTATTGCTTAGATAATGCTATGTTACTGCGGCTATTAAGTATTGTCTGCTTTATCTAATTATAATTTAAGTAAAGTACATTGATATGATATATATATAAATACTTACAACTAAAGGTACGAGAGCGATGTGTATACGGAGTATACATATGGGACCATATTTCTCTGAGCAAAACCAGGGACATAAATTTAAAAATTGAGAAACGTGTTTGGTAAAAAATAAACAAAATTCTCAAAAACAAAAAAAAAAATTTAAAAAAACAGCACAAAATGCAAAAACTTTACATTTTTTTCAATATTCAACCTTTTTTTTACCAAGTCCTTGAAAGATAAACATTAACAACACATTACCAAAAAAATGTTTGGTACTTGGTACTTTTTTTTGCCTAACAATTTTCTTTGATGATCATTATCGTTTCCTATTAAATATTTTTGAATTTCCTGGCAGCTAAAATTATAGTTTAATTTTACTATAAACATGGCTCTGAGAGTTTTAACATTTAGTTGTGTGCTTTCATTTGTACAAATATTATTCGTTATGCAAAGAACTTTTTTGCTTGGAGCATTTGAATCTGGCAGACAGAGGCCTAACTCGATTATAAGTAAAAGATTTTTGAAGTTTATACTTTGTTTGTAAAAATGCTAAAATATGTATTTCCATTTCTCGGCCATAGTTGTTTGTTCATTATTCACTTTGTTATAATTTTGTGACACACAGTCAAACAAGGTGGAATCATTTTTTAAAAATGTAACTATATGCCTGTAAGACCTTAGGTCTTTTAAATGCAACCTGAATTGCACGGCACTAGTTTGACACAGTGGATTCGAGAACCTGGTATTGACTGTCTTATTTTAATCCATGGGCGGTATCCAATTAAAATTGGAGGTATAGAAAAGAATGCGCCTTGCGTGGGGATCGAACCCACACGTCCTAGCTAGCAATCAAGCACTTTATCCTCTGCGCCATTGCCACCCACAAATAGTTAATAAATAGTTGTATTCATCTACTTTTGGTTGACAAAAGATAATGAAGATTCAATTTCTGGCCAGGTAGGAAATAGAAATGTTTTTCGATGAATTAACCAACTATAAACTTCATATTCTTTAAAAGATAGGTACATCCCAATGATTTAAGTATTCGTAAGTATTATGTAAAATTGATGAATATTTGCTTTACATTACTTTTGGTCAATTAATCTTTGTTTTAATTATTCATTGATCAATTTCTTTGCAAACAAAATATTATGAATTGTTCTCCTAATCTAGATTTTAATTTTAACTTAAGGCATAACGTTTTTCAACATGAACAATGTAATGATAAAAAACGAATAGATATTTAAATCGTGAGCATTAAAATTAACTCCAACCAGATCATTACCGGTAATGGCTTGAAGTTTATCAAAAAGTGTTGTCCTTGCTTACCCGCAACAATTACAGTGAATGTTGTTAGCACAAATTGCCAACATTTTACCAAAGTTTTATTTATGGATTTTGAAGTGATGTTCGATGTTTCCCTTGGAAGATTTTCAACCTGCAAAGTGTTGACAACGATACCTAGTTGTTATGAAAAATAACGAAACAAGAGCGGACAGTATTGTACAGCCATGATTAGAACAATCAGAAAAAACTGTCACAAAACTCACTCTGCGCAGAAAAGTTTTAATTCCTTCGATATAATTTGGTTCAGGAACATTGAACACAATAGCTTCACATTTTGTGCGTGCACAGAAATATATTTGATCAAAACAGTTTTTAATAAGTTTGGATGTGCCTTGTGCAATCACTAGACCTGAATGAGTCCGGGGCCCATGATCTGTAACTCATGCGATAACTTTTACTTACTTTACGCCTCTGAAAATATGGGTTTCTGGTAAGTTGAGGCGATACCTTAAATTTTAATTTGTTTGTCTGGGATTTGCCAATGGAAGGCGATAAATTGAAAAAGTAATTTTGGCATCTTAGCAACAAAACAAACATTCTTGTTTTTTGTTTCTCGACTATTTTTATCGATTCCAAAGTTACAGAAAATGGGCCAGGTGCCTTCATTAATTGCATTCTTTATTGGAGGCCCTTGGAAATTTGTTGAATTAAAAAAGCATCGTACATTTTGCTTGAAGCGGCACCAAAGTCAGATTCTTTGTTTTTTGGTTTTAAGTATCTTCCACCACTGCTTATAAAAAACGTAGAAATGTATTTTAAACAATTTACGGTATTGGTTTTTTCATTGTTGTTTATGAAGAAAAATTCCCCCTGAAGATCATGGTTGAATTCACATTTTCTATTTGAAGGCATTTCACAAGTTTCTAAATTTATTGTAAATAATTAAAAGAAACAAATGCCATTTGTTTGTACAAGTAAACACTTACATTTCAAATGTTTGTATTGTGGTTTATTGTGAAGATACAGTTTGAAGTTTATGAAGATACAGTTTGAAAAGAAATCTGACGAAGGTGACAAATTAATGCGTTCAGTGAACATGCTCTGAACCATTTGTTAAGGCGGATTCGCGCTTTGACATACAAATATTAAACACGTATTTCAATTATTGTAAATAAAATTGTTAATTGTACGTTATTCAGACAATATAAATATATGGTAGTATGGGACAAACCCGGGATAAAAAATAAAATACGGCACAGTTGTACATTCCGGGTTTTCTTAAAATTTAACCGAGACAGTCGAGCGTAATACGGGACTGATGGTCACCGTAAGTATACATTACGTTCAGGTTCTCAGGTACAAGTAGACCAGGGTGTTATTGTTGTGTTAGACGTTAACGATGCTTGCATTTAAGACCTTGCTTACATTGGCAATATTGGGTACTTACTACATTAGATACTTTGGAGGGCATTAAACACTGTTCGCCTATGGTGTCAATCACAGATGAGTAATACAAAGCTTTCGGCAGCTATTTTGATTTATCTACAAGCTAGAACCGCTGTGAAAGTGGTATTTTAGCATCTGGATGTAGGATTAAACCACTGACCTCTTTAATATACTGTGTTGTGTTTTCTCTATAAGTATAACAGTTTTGTTGAGGCAATTTGATGATGAGATAAGGTGCGTTGGTACCATCGTTCTTCTCTATCCGAGTAAAAGAGTAAGTTGAAATTATATTCTGTACAAACAAAGAAAGAAATATGTTTGTATTTTATACAAATTAAAATAATATCTGCATTTGAAAAATGCTTAAAGTGAACACTAAAAGTAATTCGAAGATTTATAAAGTTATAGTGGCATGGTACCTGCGCACTTATAACAGTGTATAAGATCCCTCATCTTTTTTGTATGAATGCACTACCCAGTGTTTTATAGAGATCAATGGATAAAACTAATAGTTTACAGCTAGACAAGTGCAAAAATATTAGTTTCACTACACCACATTTTGTTGTTCCACATTACATCTATTCATGGATAGAAAGTCTATGTACAAAAGAAAACTGATAGTTAGAATTACAATACATCTTCATTCATAAAATGTCTTCACTTGTGACCCAATATGTCAAAAAGACGAAAGACAAAACAACTGGTGTCAAATCTTATTGCAGGTTCATTTAAATTTGCATTTTATTTTATGCTCCGAAAAAAATGCATATTTAGAATTGAATATTTTGAAAAAATCGAAAAATGGAATTTAATTTTAAAATTTCCTACAAGATGGAAATTATATCAATCGGCTTATAAATTTCTGACAGAGGGAAAGAGATAAAGTACAGATACGTAAAAAACTCCTAGGATTTATTTCAGTGTGAAAATTGTTAGTAGTTGAAAAAAAGATATCAAGAGTCTGATTAGCGTTAGGTGTAGCGGAATGAAGTTACGTTTCTACACGGCTCACCCAAGCTGTCAAGTAGATGAAAAGCGAAACGGACGAAAAAAAGAATCTTGTAATCAGACTCCAAGAGTCAAACTGAAGTGTCGTAATTTTTCTATTTAAACTCGATTCTAAAAGTTGTTTGCAACTCATTTACCCTTGTGTGAAAGGGGACTTAGGCTAGGCGCGCAAATGCAACTTTTAGTTTTGCAACAGTTTGGTTGCTAAAGTGAATACCATGGACTTATATGAGAGTGCGCGGGCATGCAAAAACTATTCAGTCCGCGATTCGAGCAAATTAAAAGTTTGTGCTTTGGCACAAATCGCACGATCGCCCCAAATAAGATCTTCAGTTTGTATCACACCGAACTGTATGTAACAGCGCGCACATTGAATCAAAATATTGTCCGTGTGTTGGTTTATCTCGTTGATTGATTTCTAAGTTGCTTATGTGCGCGATCATCGTTCAACTATTTCTTTTGGGAAAAATTGCATGTGAGCGCCTGGCCTTAAGGTGATAGACGATTTAGGAAAATGTAAAAGCCACTTTTAGCAATTTAGTAAGCCAAAAAGATGGTGGCTACTTTAACTTTTAGGAATTTGCTAAATCTATTATGTTTGGACTTTGAACAATTTTTAAAAAGTGATTCTCATTGGCTTTATTGGTGGTAATGATGATTAAATGAAAGCAATTTTCATTTTATTTTCCCCAACGTTTCGACGGTGGTTGCCGTCTTTTTCAGGGTGTCTTTATTTACAAAAATAAAAAGAGATATAATGTTGTACATATTGATACAAGTAAACGAACAAAATATGACTTACATAACGTTAAATTTTAAGATTTTTAATATACCAAACAATAATTTGTTTGAAACATATAAAAAAGAACAGATTAAAAACAGATTTTGCACATTTCTCATTTGAAGATTAGTCTACGTTTTATGATATTTACTGTCAGAAACTAATGAACAGTAAACCGCAGATACATTTTGTTTGTCTTGTTTGAGGTTCATATTATTTTTGTTGTTAATTATAGCAGTATCTCTATTGTGTAACGTTTAGATGGATGTTTTCCTGTTGCAAAGATCTCCACTCCCTCGAAGTTTGGTGTGTGACCGGTATCGACGCTGTGAGAAGCCAGTGCCGTCTTCTCAGAACTTTTTAGCCGAATATCTGACTTGTGGATCGCCATTCTTTGCCGAAGGAGTTGTTTGGTGATGCCGTGTAGCAAAGATTGCAGGATTCATCCGTTTTCCCCCGGCAATTTATTTTATAAACTACGTCTGAACGGCGATATTTGTCGGGTTTCGTCTTCAGGTTGGTGAATAGGGATGCAACAGTCTGGTTCCACCTATATGGCCAGTTGACTTCCGGGTTGTTTTTCGCGACCATTTCTTTGAAATTTTCAGAAAGTTTGGGCACATAAACGACAATCTTATAAGCACATCTCCTCTCTTCCAACATATTTTCTGAACGATCTTGGTGTTTTTGACGAAGTATCAAGTTCCTTATAACTTCTGTCGGAAAGCTGTTGTCTGCGAGTTTTTGCGTAACTTTTTCTTCGTTAGCGGAGCGGAATTTTCGGTCACTGAACGCAAACATTTTGTTTATTAAGTTCGACGCAGTGCTTATACGAATGTGCTTGGCTTGATTAGATTGGAAATGGACAAGTCGCCCAGATGCCATATCTTTCTATCTATCTTGTTGATAATTTTCGCGGTAGAACTTAACGCCCAAGAAGGCTATCGATCTGTTTTTTCACTCTCTTCGGTGAATTGTATTTTTTCATTAAACTGGTTAAAGCATCGTAAGACATTTTCAATTTTTTCTCTATCCACAATCGCAAAGATATCATCAACGTATTTTAATATAAGCTTAGGTTTGTTGCTTAGTTTAAAACATTCCTTGAGTAAAAAATCTAAAACCAAGTCCGCAATCGTCGGTGAAAGAGAATTTCCCATTGGCACTCTGTGTACTTGTTTGTACAAATTGTCCTTAAATTGCAGGTAGTTGTTATCTTTGAGGCAAAAATTTCATAACTCGATAAATTCGTTTTGGCTCAGCTTGGTATTTTCAGTTATAATTTCCTATTTCTTTTTAATTATGTTGATTGTAAGCTGAACAGGAACATTAGTAAAAAGAGAAACAGCGTCATAACAAGCCAAAATATCGTACTTTGAAAGTTCGTAACAAGGAACATTCATCGATGACGTTATCGGCCGATGAGGCATTTTGGCTTGTGAATCTTTGGTAAACCATATATTGCAGGTATTTGTGCTGTGTAGGTAATCATAATTGCTTTTTCCCTATCATCGATCATCTTTTTGGTGTGCAACCATTTAAAAACTCATTATTTTTGTTTTGTTGAGCGGTGAGGGGCTTGCTCTAGCGGCCCAGTATGTAGAGCGGTCAGACAGTAGTTCCGTCATCTGGTCTTCATATTCCGTCATATTCATCGCAACAGTCACATTGCCTTTGCTGCTTCAATTATGATGTTTTTGTGTCTTTTAAGAAAATTTACCGCATCTTTGTGTACCTTCGTGATGTATTTGTCGATTGCGTCGTTATGGTGGTAACGTTGAAAAGAGTAAAGCATATTGCTATACTTAGCTCTAGTTTCTTCTTGTCCTATTTCATCTTTTTCTGTTCTTATGATTTCTTCGCAATCTGCAATGAGTTGGAAAGGAGGGAACGTATTTTTGCCAATTGGCAGAGAAAATTTGATTCCCAAGGACAGAAGCCATTTGATTTCGACGGGAAACTCTACGTCACATGTGTTTACAAACGAATCGTCATTCATTTTAATGTTTCATTTTTCCCATAGATCAGCTTTGAGTTGATTAATTTTTTGTTTGTAGATTTCTTCTTTTTTCGTGCAAATGGTTAGGAAATTTTTTGCTGTTGAGTTATAAATTGTTTGTGTTCTTGTGATGTTATATTTTCTTATATTAGTTTGCTAAGCATTCTAAGTGTGTTGTTGGATTGTTTTATTTTATGAAAAGTTTCGCTTATTTCCAGGTTAAGAACTTTGAGATGGAATTTATGTTCTATTTTGTCGTACGAGCTTTGTGATTCCTTGCTAGATAAAAGCGCTTTAGTGTTAACTGTGGATCTTTGTAAATGTTTGGGAATAAATCCATATTGTCTACAGATTATGAAAATTTAAGAGTTTGTTTTTGGTTTGCTGATTTACGTTTAAAGTTGATGTATTCTTTAAGATGCATACATACGTGTTGACCATACTTGTAAAGCATATGTTGATAATAATTTCTTATCTTTTGTAAATAAAGAAATGTCGGCTAGCCGTCCGAGTTAAATAATATTTTAGAAGAAAACTTCTAAAATATTAAATCCATTATGGAATCTGATAGTATATCAGCCTTGCACGTGAGGTGCCCAGGTTCGATTCCTGCTGGTGCACAAATTTTTTTTTTTTTTTTTTTTTTTTGTAACTAATTAAGTTAAAATACTGAAAATAGAAATAACTAATACCCTTTTAGAGCACATGTTGGGTTTTCATCAACATATAATTAATTTACAACGCATAACAACACTAATTGTGTTCATCAAAATTCAAACCCTACAAATGCTCAGCTTTCTGCTTAATTACCAATTTACTTGTTTAGAAAAGGTTTACAAATTTTGAAATAGTTACTCAATCAATAAGCACTTAGGAAATTGCTAACTAATAAAATGTTAAGCCCTTAACAATGGGTTGTTTAAAATTTTGCGCCATTATTTTTTTATTTTTCTTATGCGGGCATTACACAACCCAATATTATTGCGCAGTACTCGGTATTGCGCAGTAATATTGACCGTGTAATGGCTTTATTGCGCAGTAATTTCGGTTTGCCCAATATATTGTGGGATTTAAAAAAAATGAATATTGTTTGGACAATATATTCAATATATTGCGCAGCGTACTGCGTCGTGTAATGCAAATCTCAATATTTGCTTCGCATAATTGAATTCTTATTTGATTAAATACAAATATGACGGACCAAGGCATAAATAAAAAAGATGAAGAAAGAGTTTTTTTTATTTAAGTGCATTTAGGTAGTGTTTGTACATATATTTTACAGAATAAACTGGAGGAAGGCAATAATATCTTTCAATAATATTGCATCGTGTAAGGCCGACACATTTTCAAGCAATATTTTTGGCCAATATCTTGAGCAATAATATTGCGTGGTGTAAGGCCTGCATTACGCTTAAGTAACCCCGAGTGCAAAGATTACTACTGCTTTTACACCACCACGAATTTTAAAGCATGTTTTCGTTTTGGACTCCTTTCGGTTGCAGAGATAGTTTCAAACACTGCAATAGAATTAGAAATATTAGAATTAAGAATTCATTTATTTACAATTTATAATAAAACACTTTTTACAATGTATGAATTTTGAAGCTATGGCTTTGCCGTCACCCAGGTTAGAAAATTTATAAATGTATATATTTGTATATATAAAAATAGGTGTTGTTTACAATTTCAAAGTTAAAATAGATATGTGTGTTGTCAAGCGTATTCTGAATCTAACAGCATTCTATATTTGTCGACTGTTTTAAAAAAAACTGCTTAGAACTTTCCATTCACATTCGTTTAATAATTGTAAGGTTTCGAGCATTGTTAATGTGTGTTTTCCAAAGAAAGGTGTCCTTTGTGGTCTGAATATCGGACATATACTTATGACATGAAAGCAGTCTTCTTTCGAGCGTAGGTTGCAAAGCGTTTAGAATTGGTTAAATTCGTCATTATAAGGGTTACCATATAACGAAATGGCTTCACATCTTGCTTTGAATATCAGAGATATTTCATCATAGCTTAGCGCGTCATGAAAGTAGTTTCTCTGGTTAAGATTATAGTTTAGTTGACTATATAATATCCTGCTTTCGGACTCTCGAGCCTTAGTTCTGAACGTATTTCTAGTGTTGTTTTCGTTCACTTGAATAATTCGGTAGAGCTGATGTTTCAAATTACTAAGATTGTTCTTATCCACGTGCAAGGTTTCTCCACAAGCGTTACTTATGTTTTCCACGTTGTATACCACCAGTGAGCATTCCTTAACTCATAACGGGTTTTCCAATAAGAGGTGTTATTTTGAATCGGTAGCTGTCACTTTTGAAGCTGTCATTTTTTGACATTTGACAAGTAGAAACTACGCCATTAATAAAAATGGAACGATATACGCTTCAACAACGCATTGAAATTATTAAGATTCACTATAAATAAACATCCGATCATTTATCTCCAAAAATGCCATTTTCTTTGAATATCAAAATAACACCTCTTATTGGAAAACCCTTTACAAAAAGAGTTTCTTTGCAATTCTTTAGTCATCATAATGATTGCATATCTTAATTATGAAGTCAGCCTGCGCCTTAAGTGTGTCTGTTGATAGTCTTGGTAGTCCGGTTTCTAGGTATATAGCGTAGCTGGGAGTATTTAGTGGAAGATTGATCATTTTTTTAATGAAGTTCCTTTGGAACGTTTCAATTTCTTCATACTCATAAGACCCCAAAACCTGAGAGGCATAGCATAGAGTTAAATTAACAACTGCGTTAAGAGTTTTATATTTTTACTGCAATATTTAATAGATGTTAACTTTCTTCAAACATATATCCACACTCTTTATTCCACATAATTTATAAAAGTTCAATCATACCATAACGAAAATTTACAAAGAAAAAATTGCGATAGCAATTTTGTCTATCCCGGCCACCACGTTCGGCCCTAAGCAACGTGCTTAAAAATCGCTAACTCAAATTGAATGATGTAAGCGCAGTATAACTAATGGAATTGTGAGCGCGGGTTAAAAGAACACAACGTAAATACTAAAAATCCCAAATGTGTATACGTAACGTAATTCAGTCATCGCCATCGCCACAGTTAGACCCCTTTCACACAAGGAAACTGAGTTGCCGGCAACTGGGAGTTTGTAAGTG
Source organism: Philhelius pedissequus (assembly GCA_910595825.1). NCBI lineage: Eukaryota > Metazoa > Arthropoda > Insecta > Diptera > Syrphidae > Philhelius > Philhelius pedissequus. The sequence continues at coordinate 253,623,336 of OU343160.1, forward strand.
AGAAGGGCAAGAAGTAAGGGGAATGAAAAAAATCTTCCCGGTCAACGATTTGAAGAGATTTTTTTGACGTTATGCTTTGAAATTTTCTTAGGTTTCCATTTTGACTTCTGTCTCTGATAGGTGTCAAACACATTTTTTTTAAAGAGAAATTGTTTCTTACAATTATATTATTACATTAACTAAACCAAGTGAGCTACTTAATTAAATTCATTGTGAAAGAAAATTTCAAGTTTTAATTCTTGTAGGTAAGGCATTTAATTCAATCCATCACGAGTTGGTACACATTTCATACATACAATTATGCGCCTAGACATGGAAAATCGACAACAAAAACGCACGGACCAACTAATCTCGCAGCTTGTGGCTTCATCATCACATTTGGTTTATAATGACGTTCCTGTATTAGCGAGCAGCAGCAGCAGCAGGCAGCACCACAGGTATCAGTCATTTCATCCTGTCAGTGGTTTATGTGTCCAACTGTACCAATAAAGCTTCGGAGCATTTCAATAAGGCCAATATAATCTTCCATCATCACTATCATGTGTTGGGTCCAAGATTTGGATGGCAAGAGAAATGCACAACAAATCTGCACAAAAATCAATTTTCTCCTGGTTCATTGTTTTTCCGTGACCTTTTAATATATTAATTTAGCAAACCATTATTAACAACCACAATAAAAAAAACAACATTTACCTATATAATCGCACCAGGTGTCTTTATTTTGAATTTATTTTTCTAAAAATAAGCTGCGGTTAATTTATAACTCGAAATTGTGTAGAATTTTCCAGCCGCGAAGCAAATTGTTTATTTACAAAAAGCGAATGTCAAATCAAAAGCAATTCAAAAAACGAGCAACTCAGTTTCCTAATCAATTTCCTTGTGTGAAAGCTACAAGGCAATTAAAGGAAAACGTCAAAAAAATCTCCAGCAACTGGTTTCCCTGTGTGAAAGGGGACTTAAATTCATAATACAATCACAACTCCAATATTTGTTACGAAGTTTCTTAAATTAATCAAATGTTGTGTGTTTGTGTTTTGTCAATGAAGTTTTTATTTTATAAAGGGTACAGAAAAAATAAATTAATAAGGGTATTCGTGCAACGACGGAATACCCAGATAAACCTCAGAAACCAGATAATTTTATCTCCGCAGAAATTAACTGTCAAAGATTGTAAGGGAAAAATATTCTACAAATCAGATAAAATTATTTCACGAATTTGATGTAGAAAGAGAACAAACAAACCTCATACATTTATTTGCAATGAACATCTGATTATTTTCCAAATTTAAGCAAGTATTTTTAAGGCTATTTTCATGCAAACGTCTGTCGGAAAATTATATCTTTCTGCAAAGCGGAATATAATCTCATTGCATGCATAACCTTAATATTATTTAAAAATAGAATTATTGTTAAAAAGTTCTTGGAAACAAATATTAAAAAAGTGGAATTGAATTAAGGAATACCCCCCTCTACGGAATTAAAACAATGAAATAATGGTGCATTAACGAATGGAAGATTTTTTTAGAGCTGCCAATCCTACTTTATCGACCAAAGTGTTTCACTCTGACGACAAGAGATAGTTCAGGCGAAACACCAGAATATCTCCAAATAGACCTTCTCGTATTGAATATTTAATTTAAAATTATTGCCTCTTACCGCGGGTGGTGGAAAGCAATAATATAAATTATCTGTTGAAGACCAATTGATAAGCCAAACGTTGAGTAGTGAATGACAACTATTTTATTTCTTACAATACTATTTATACTTAAAATATGCTCACTTGACAATATAATTATTTTCGAGTCACCAATTTATATTTCGCCAGACAGGCTTACCTGTAATTTAATAACTGCATGGTATATTTTGTTGATAATTTATTATTGAAGCAATTGGAAATTACTTGTAAAATTCAGCTGACGAATGCATTTATTTATGGGAATAATTTGGTGACTTGAAACCAAAAGTAACCCATACAACGAATAGCAAAGTAATACAGTGAAGCTGTTTAAAATAAAATAAAACATACAGTGAAGCTGTATGTTGGTTACTTGCAAATATAATATTATATGTACATATACAAAATTTTTGATGCAGCTATGAATATATACATACTCCCCGGGTTGAACTGAGTTCAAACTTCTGACTATATTTCAAATTCGATGTTTTTGGGGTCCTGGTTTCCGATAATCTGGTTACTGTTGTCTTCGGAAGCCTTTATTTTTTTCGTCTTCACCCTGAAAAGTTTGCGGCAAAGCTTCCAAAGAAAAAAAAAATGACTACTATTAGTGAAACCACACATCCAAGGTAACCCACAGCTAAGTGGTGGATATCATCGGTGTGTTCTTTTGCCGAAGGTAATGCCATCGTGAGGTTATGTAGCTGCTGTTTGAGTGATTCCAGTTCCCGCATATGAGTTTTATATTGAAGAGGCTGATGAGCTATCCTATCCAATCTTTGCCGTATGATCATATCGGTAAGATTTGTTGTCGGTGAAAAAGACATTCTGGTAGATTGAATGCCCACTTAAGGTTATTAGGTCATTCTTAATCACACAGCTGTGCTGATGGGTAACTTTTTCTGATCATTTTAATACGGCTTGCGTGACCGTCCCATTGCAGACAATATTTAACGTGGTTTGCCTTTTCAAGACGTAAATCCTTTCATTGGGATTGCGAAGTTGAATTCAGTGAGGCCCATCTTTGGCAGTAGTTACCTGGCTTGATGGAGCCTGTTGGTCATGACTTAGATATTGGATTTCGCAAGCACTTATTTCTGATACTCATCTATAAACTGGATGATGTTGGTTACAGATATGTCTTTCTGTAGTCAGGCAGAAGCACTGCTGGAATTTCGATTCTGAGAGAGGGTAGTATTGGACGCGATGTAAAGTGGTGACCATAATGTACTTTGTTGACGGCTTTATACTCAAAAATGCTCCATCCACAAGCACTGGAATTGGCATGATCTTGAACAATTCAAAATCATCAAGACAAATTAGCGGCAGAGTAAGCTTTAAAATTAAATGATCTTCTAGTGCCCTGCCATGAATGTTCATGAGGTGATACAGTTTAAGTACGTCAGGTTGTGTGACTTGCAGCCTCAGTGATAACGGTAGATTTGCTTTGATATGAAGATATTCTTGTCGAAGTTGGGTAGGTGATATAAGTTGCGGATTGATCTTACCGTGATGTGTTTCAATCATTACATATATCAAAGCGGCCTGTGTCCTTTGTATTTACTTGTGATAATGCTAGGATTAACTGTAAGCCTACTAAGTTGAAAAGCTGGCGCAGTTTATCGTCATGATACTTTTGTCTAATGCCATCAATGGGCGTAGCAAACTGTTGGGACTTCTCATCAATTTTCTGGAGCGAAAGGTTGTCTCTTGTTCTGTATGGTCCATTATATTCATAGTGGTGTCAATGATTGATGTTTGGTTTTGAATTAGATATAGGAGGTGGCTCTCACCATGGTGTATTTTAGTAATTGATTCTGACATTTAGTCCGCATATTCTGAGTCCAGAACTCCAAATAAGCCATTAACTATATTGCCTACAAAATTAAATGCTCCGTGAAGAACTTTCGTAGCTTGAAGTTGCTGAGATCATTTAAGTTTTTTAATTCTTTATTGAGTAGAATAACTTGGGGTATGATTCCTTTGCAGGTCTCGGTTTTGTTAGGCAATAAGTGACAGATGTTGATAAGCTTCTTGGTATAATTTCCAATTGCCAGATACTTCCTCCAATACGTACTCATATCATAATAAGCAATTATATCCCAATTGCTGGAGGCGATGGCAGACGTTTATTTTCAAAATAAATTCCCGGCTGAGGTACAGTGATACAGTGACCTAAGTGTACATGACTACGGGTAGTAAAAACAGTATAGATATAGCTAGTGTACTACATCTACTGAAAGGATTGTTCCTTTTCTTCTTTGCAGGTGGGCTTGGATCATCATCTTGAATATCGCCGTCTTCGGGTTCCTTAGTTGATGTTGGGGACGTTGTTTGGAGTGTTGGCGTCTGTTGGTCTGTATTATTTTCTGGCTCATCTACCTGTATAGACAGGGGGTCCAATCTTTGTATTGGCCTCCGCAATATGTTGTTCGCCGTCTGAATTTCAGTGACTCTTACGATTGCGTCTACACCCGGATACGTCTGGATTACTCTTCCTAGTGGCAATTTCATGACAGGACAGCTGTCTTCTTTAATTATGACCATTGTTCCTGGAAGTAGATTCTCGCATTTATGCTGCCATTTGTGTCTGTGTTCTAGCTCAGTAAGGTATTCCATATGCCACCATTTCCAAAAGTCTTCTTTTATGCTTGTAATCATTTTAAGCTTTGCGGGAAGGTTAATTTTAGATACGGCAGCTATTGGATCGATTATGGCTCGCCCACGAGAAAGTGACCTGGGGTGAGCGCCGTAAAGTCATTAGGATCGTTTGACATCGTTGTAATCGGCCTGGAATTAAGGACTGCTTCGATTTCTATCATGACAGTCTCTAGCTCTTCATATGTCAATGAGACTCCTCCTAGGCACCGATATAATAGACTCTTCGCCGATATTACAGTAGCTTTCGATAGGCCTCCGAAATAGAGTGCTGTAGGAGGAATAAAATGAAACTCAATTCCTCTTGATATGAAAGTATTTTGGATTTTTTCTTCTGCCCCGTTAGTATGTATGTGTCCTACCAACTCTTGTAGTTGGTTGTTGGCACCCACGAAATTTGTGGCATTGTCACAATAAATTTGTTGACAATTGCCTCGACTTCCGATGAATCTTTTTATGGCGGCAATAAAACCACTGGTAGATAGGTCTGTTACTAATTCAAGATGGACAGCCTTTGTAGAGAAACAACAAAAACCCAGCTATGTAGTTTTTTGTGTGGATGTTTCCCTCTTACCTTATAATGTGTCTTTATTGGCCCGCAGAAGTATACCCCGGAATTAATGAGGGGGCGAGCCGACTGTTCTCTATGGCAGATTTCCGATTATTTGGGCCAACACTTTTGGTTTTGCCTTTGTAAATCTAACTTCATTCTTGAACGACTGACCTGGCGATAGCCTTTCCTTTGATGTGCCACAATGTTTGCTTCACTGTTGCTAATAATTCTTGGGGTCCACAATGGAGATCTTCCTTGTGGTATGCCTCCACTAACATCCTTGTAAAGGCATGATGATAAGGAAGAAGAAGGGGATGCTTTGCTTCGTAGGGGAGTGATGGTGCTTCGAGACGACCACCAACTCTAAGAGTTCCTTCTTCATCGATGAATAGGGCTAAGCTCGTAGTCGGATTCCACTTTTTTGTTTCAGCAAAGCGTTGGAGGTGGTTAATATCTTGATTGAATTCTTCTCCTTGCATTTATTTAACAATACAAATTAGTGCCTTTTAGAGTTCTGTAGGCCTAAGAGGGCCGGATTTTTTGATGAGTTCCGATTTTTTTGCTGCTCTTAGATTATGGACATATCGAAAGACATATGCCAAAATTCGCTAAAACCTTCTTAAATTGTTGTTGTGTTCAATTAAGTAAATGAAGCTGGCAGGTTTTTCTGCAGTTGATAATACAAGCTTAGTAGTTCTTTTTTCATGTTCACATTCTGCTTTCTTGATGAATGCCGCAGGCCATGATGATTTGACGCCATGGAGAAGGAAGGGCCCATAGAACCATAGATTACATGATACTAGTTTATCGGCTGGTATACAACGGGATAATAAATCGGCAGGATTATCTATGGAGCAGACGTGTCGCCACTCTTGTACTGAAGTGACATTTTGAATTGACGAAATTCGATTTGCAATAAAGGTTTGAAATGAAGATGAAGACGAGTTCATCCAACTTAGTACGATCTCAGAGTCTGTCCACATGAACGTTGGATGCGCCTCTAAATGTAAATCGTTCTTATTGCTGATCCTTTCGGCTTTGTTGGGCTGAATCCGCACAACAAATGTATCTGATGTTGGGATCCATCCTTGACCAAGAATTTTGTATGTGTGTTGTGTTATCTCTATCGAGATCAAGTTGTAGTGCAACGCCATCAGCCGGAATGTTTTTTAGCAGTCCTCGATCATTGGCCATTTCCGTAATGTAAAACCAGCGGTTCTCAGCAAGGTAGTTATTTGATGCCGCATTTCAATGCTTTGAGCTAAGCTATTAGATCCTGTCATAACATCATCAATGTAGAAATTCGTTTTGAAGACCTCTGCACCAAGGGCATATTTCCTTCTGCCTTCTGAGGCCAGTGTCTGTAGACATTTTGTGGCCATATACGGTGCTGAGGTGGTCCCGTGTGTTACCCTGTTGAGGTGATATACTTGTAATTCTTCTGATGGCTGATTTCGCCACAAAATTTATTGAAACTGCCCATCCTGTTGGTCGACGAGTATCTGTCGATACATTTTCGATGTCGTCAGTAAACACGTATCGATGAAGCCTAAAACGAAGAAGGGTTGCGAACAGTTCATCCTGAATTGTCGGTCCGGTCGATAGTAAATCGTTTAGGGAGACATTGGCGCAAAATTTTAAAGAACCCATTGTTAAAGACTTAACATTTTACTAGTTAGACTAAAATTTCTTAAGTGCTTATTGATTGAATGACTATTTCAAATTTTTTAAACCTTTTTAAAACTAGTAGATTGCTAATTAAGCAGAAAGCTGAGCATGTGTAGGGTATTTAGTATTTCTATTTTCATCATTTTAACTTCATTATTTACCGCGTGCAAGGCTGATATACTATCCGATTCCATAATGGATTTAGCAAATTGCTAAGAGTTAAAGTAGCCATTCCGTGATTTTAACTTTAGTAAAATGTTAAAATCGTTTAAAATTAGCTCAATCATCTTTTTAGCCTCATGATTTGCCTGTTCGCCTGGAATTTTGCCGAAAAATGATTGGAATGACCGAAGAAGGCAACACATTGATAAATTGTTTGTTCATGTCTTTTTCTTCTAGAGCTCGCGGTCAGTCAGTCTTGTTCTTGCTGCTCATATAATTTCAAAGTGGACATACTACTCGTATGTTCGAACTGTAAAGTCTTAACTTCCGAAATTAATTCGATTTACTGCGGATGTTGTCACTCGCATTTCCATTCAAATTGTGCTGGACTGAGCAAATCCCATCATTCCGCGCTTAAATCAAATGAAAATTTAATTTGGAGGTGCGATACATGCAAAATCATTCCTTTGTTTCATTATATATCGAAAATCTATGATTTTTATTTTTTCTTTGCCGACCATAAGCTTACATTTGAAAACCTTATCAATGACCATCCAAATGCAAGTGCATTGAAACCCCCCGTGTTACCCGATCCAATATTAAAAGTTGATTGTCGGAACTAATAACCGCTTAGCATCTCCGTCACCCATCTCAAATAAATCAAAAAAAACCTCCCCCATCATATCTTCTCACTAAAATTGATGGTGCCAGAGTTCTCCCTTCTAATAAGAAACCAGTTATTCCGTCTAAGCTAGCTGCTAAACCAAAATCTGAAATCAATCTCCTCTCCGCATAGTCGGGAAATGATCGATAAAGCTACATGTAGTGCTGGTATAGAGGGAAGTAATACCATGGCTGTAGAGTGTGTTGATGTGGCTTCATCATCTGCTTTGGCTGAAGGCTCAGACAACACTGATGATAATTTATACACCAGTGTAAAGCAACGAAGCGCTGATGAAAGAAATGTGAAAGACTTTCCTGTTGTCGATAACCATTATGGTGATGATGGTGAGAAAGGTTTGAAAGCTTTGTACGATCCCTCTTCAAATGACAACACAACAAACGATGCTGATCCTCCGAACAATAAGGTTACGGATAATGGTATCGTTGTTATTGTTGATGATGATGCTGAAGCGGCCGATGCTGGTACTGCTGTTGTTGGTGTTGATGCTATGACTGCAGTTGCTGTTCTTTCTAATGTTGTTGTTGCTGGTTCTTCTGGTGTTGCTGCTATTAAAAATGTGTCTGGTGAAACTAATACACATGAAAATGTCATTTCTGGAAGTGTCAATGTAAATGTTGCTCCCAAAATTCTTGATGACTACACTCAAGTTCGTTTGATTGAAGCCAAGTCAAAAAAAAAAAATAAACATATTCAGGAAATCAAAGATAATAAAATGATCGATGACATAATATTCGGTTATTCAATTATCCAGCGTCCTAAATGGCTTGACTTATCCAGCTTTCGTCCTGTAACAAGTACAGAATCTATTATCGAATATATATCCTCATCCAGTGGTATTGAGCCATCAAAGCTTCCTTGCTTTAAGCTAGTAGGAAAAGATGTAAATCTGGACCAAATATAGAAGGTTAATTTTAAAGTCTGTATTCCGGCTGAGTCATTCGATACTATCTTCAATGCAAGCTTTTGGCCAAAAGGAATACGTGTGAGACCCTTCCAACACTTTAAAAAAAATGGAAACGACCGGTCAGTGGAAACACAATCATAACATTTCCATCGACCATTAACATCTACGATCAAAATGTGAATGCTTTTGAAGATTCAAATTACATTATTATACCTTCTGCTAAATTAAATCCCTTATCTAATACTGATGTCATACAAGAATGCGTTCTAAATTACTTACTTTTTATAATGCCGTTGTTGATTGTAATTATATTGTCATCGCTCTCATAGAAACTTGGCTGGGTGATGCCATTTCAAATGCCGAAATCTGCTATACCGATTACGCAGTCTATAGAAGAGATAGAGACAAAATCTGTACAGAGATTACAAAAGGAGGTGGCGTGCTGCTTGCAGTTAAGAGTAATTTAAAAAGTAGGCAAATAACACTCGCAAACTCATCAGGTTTGAAAGAATAAATAAGTGCTCATGTAAGCTTCTTCCACAATTTTTGCGAAATAAGTATCTATTATTTTGTTTCTTACATAAACCATATTAAAGAAATTGAAGGTTCATTAAATAAGAAGTTTTTTTTTTTATAATACAAATTCTATATACTACTGAATTACATCAGCCAAGTTCATTAAATAGTAACTCGTACCTAGTAGTTTTAGGTGATTTTAATTTAAGTACTGTTAATTGGATTTTTGCTGAGGATGATAAGACTCTTATCCCATATAATATTGTAAATGAAAACGAAGTCTTTGTATTAAATACTATGTCAGCCTTAAATTGCATACAAACGAACAATGTTGTAAGCTCTATTGCAAGAATTTTAGACCTTGTTTTTGTCCAAGAAAACCTAGAAATGTATTTATTCGAAGAAGACCTATATTGAATAATATTATACATCATAAAGCATTGCGTTTAAAATTAAAGTGTATAAATTTTAATAATTCCTATTGTTCCAATCTTGATGTTGAGTACAAATATGATTTAAGGAAGGCCGATTACATCAGCATAAATCAAGCTTTAAATAATGAGGATTGGAATTCGATCTTGTGTTTTCAGGACGTTGAAAGAAATTATAAGACTTTGCTAAACATAATATACAAAGCCTTTTCTTCCCATGTCCCTGTTAAACGAGTGAAGAAAAATAATAAGCCCGTTTGGTTCACAAAAAGTTTAACCAGGTTAAAAATTGCAATGATTAAAACGCAAGTTATGATTAAGGTGAATTCACGTTTCCGAAGTGAATTTTGACGCTTACGTCTTGAATATCATTTTTTGAAAAAATTCTTACATAAGCGGTATGTTTGGTCCTTGGAATCAAACATTAAATCAAATTCAAAATGTTTCTGGCTGTATATAAATTCTAAAAGAAAATCTCTCGGTATTCCAAGTTATATAACTTATGAAGGTATTGGTAGTAGCGATATGAATAATATATGTAATTCGTTTGCTTCATTTTTTCAGTCGAATTTCATACAAAACTCAGTTCACTCTGAAGTAAACTATGAAATTACTTCTATAGCGGATGTTGGTACCTTATCTCTATCAGTAGAAGAAATTCTTTCGGCGCTCGGTAAATTAACCAATAGTCTCAGTCTCCCTCCTAATAATATTCCTGAAATGTCCATTAAAAATTGTAGTGACAATTTATCGAAACCACTCCATATAGTTTTCAATCAGTCTCTTGCAAATGGTGTTTTTTCTTTCTTTCCTAACACCAATCAATTGAAAACTATAGACCAATTGCAAAACTCCAATTGGTTCCCAATTGTTTCCCAAAGTTTTTGAATCCTTGGTTAAAACCAAAATGTACGACGCTGTTAAAGCACATATCTCACCCTATCAACATGGTTTTGTTAGTGGAAAATCCACAGCAACTAATCTCACATTGTTTACGAACTATTGTATCAATTCTATTGAGAAAGGAAGCCAAGTAGATGTTATTTACACTGACTTCTCAAAGGCATTCGATAGAGTTAACCATAAACTTCTGTTGTCACACCTTAGATATTTAGGTTTTCACTCTGAGATGTTAAATTAAATTAAAAGCTATCTAGAAAACAGAGTACAATTAGTAGAAGTTGGTCTGATTAAATCTGAACTAATTTATAATTACTCGGAAGTACCACAAGGAAGTCATCTGGGCCCCCCTTGTTTTTACTTTTTGTTAATGATTTACCAAAAGTTATTTTAGAATCAAGTTGCCTGTATTTTGCAGATGATTTTTTTAAGATATACCGATTGGTAAATTCGCTTTCTGATTGTATGCAACTTCAAAAAGATTTAATTTGTCTATCTAAATGGTGCATCTCAAATGGCCTGGACTTAAATATCAATAAACGTTGTATAATTACACTTACAAGATCGTATAGACCGGTTTTCTTTAACTACTCAATATCTGATAATGTACTTAAAAGAGTTTTCAATCACAAGGACTTAGGAGTTATTTTGGATTCCAGGCTAGATTTCAGAATGCATGTTGATTACATCGTGTCTAGAGGCAATTCTATGCTTGGATTTTTGTTTAGAAATTCTAATGAGTTTAAGTGTCCTTACACTGTTAAATCTCTTTTTGTCAGTTTTGTTCGTGCAATTTTGGAATACTGCTGTGTAGTTTGGTCTCCTTACTACAGAAATGCATCCAATAGAATTGAAAGAATTCAGAAAAGATACAAATTATTCGCTTTGTAAACTTGAATGGACCTTGCCTTTGTCATCATATAAAGATCGGTGCGCGTTGATTGATATAAAACCTCTAGAAACTAGAAGAATTTATATCCTGATTGTACTTGCTAGAGATGTAATAACAGGGCACACCGATTGTGTTCCTTTAGTTGAAATATTTATAAAACACACACCAGCGCGTTGTCTAAGGCCAAGAGTTAATCATTTTTTCTTTATCACGCATCATTTTACGAATTACGGAGTAAATGAACCGGTTACTAAAGCGTGTCCTTTTTTTAACAAATATGCTCATGTAATTGAACTTGAATGCTCTAGAGAATTATTCAAAAAAATTATGAATGCCATTGTTTATCTACCTAATTGATTAAGTTAATTTATAATATACCTAATTTTGATATTTAAGATTATTATTACCACGCAATGTTTTTTATATTAAGCTATGTCTAATAAGGTAGTATGTACTTATAGACCAGAATGAATAAATAAATAAATAAGGCCAATTTTGACTTAAACGGCAATTGAATATAATCCAGAAATGCTCCATGAGGCGAAACTGCACCCAGAACAACTCACTGTGTGGTGCGCAGTTTCAACAAGGTGTATTTTCGGGCCATACTTCTTTGAGGAAAACGGTGTAACACAAACTGTCAATGGGGACCTTTATGTAAAGGTGCAGAAGGAGTTTTTTTTACCCAGAACTTCGCCGAAGACGTATTCCTTTCTCCAGGATTTAGTTTCAACAAGATGGAGCAAGTGCACACGTAGTCACACAAGTTATGGCGGAGCTACAACGAAAATTCCCATACAAATTGATATCCAGAAAATGCACTTTCCGCAGGCCCCCACGGTCACCGGACCTGACTGCACCAGACTTTTTTTATGGGGTTACGTCAAGCAGGAAGTGTACAAAACGAAACCCAGGAATTTGGCTGAATTGAAGCAGTCCATTAAGACAATAATTGAGGCAATCCGAATTTCAACCCTTCAGGCCGCAATGAACAATTTTCTGATCAGGTGCCGCATATGCCTGGATGCGCGTAGATGTCATTTGCTGTCTATCATCTTTAAAAACCATTAGTTATTCAAAATAAAATTTAATTTTTAATCCAATAAAAAAAATTAATGAAATACATGGATTAAAATAAAAGTTATTTAAATTTCTTATTGTAGCACTATTCGTGGACCACCCTGTAGTAACTATAATCGCAAGTAAAAACCAAGGCAAATTTATCATCATTTTCAAGGTTTTGTTTTCTGAAATTTTTAACTTTTTTAAGTGTGATTTTGCACAAGTTCCCCATACTGGAAAAGCATACCAGATCATGGCTTGAAAAATTACTTTACAGATTATAATTTTATTAAATTTACTCAGTGGTGATTTCCTACATATAAGAGGGTAGAGCATTTTAGTGGCAATGCTTATTTTGCTGAGGGTATTTGTGATGTGGTCACGGAAAGTTAATGTCTTGTCTAAATATACACCTAGATATTTGACAGAATTAACCCATTGGACATCACAATCATTTATTTTAAGCTTCCCTCAAAATATAACAACAACTAAGCAATATAAAAACATTTTATTATGTGTATTATCCATTTATTTCTACCTTATTATATTTCATTTGTACGAATTTTTGCGTAATCACTGAATACTACATACAATGTAGGCCCTCATACTTATTAATATAAACGGTGATTTTTTAAGAGCTTGGTTTTTGAAAATTCAAAAAAACACAGAAACTTGTAAAAACTGAATGAAATTTTTATTTGGATCGATAAATCAATTTCTGCCATTTCCTTTTTAAAAATAATTTCACTTAAATGTTGCCCGCAGCTACGTTTCAGGTGGTCCATTCTGAAGGTCCAATTTTGGCAAACTTTTTCACACATTTCGGCCGGAATCTCACCAATGACGCCTTCAATGTTGGCTTCCAAGGCAGCAATCGTGTTTGGCTTGTCCCCATAGACAATAGACTTAACATAGCCCCACAAAAAATAGTCTAACGGGGTCAAATCACATGATCTTGGTGGCCAATTGACTGCGCCAAAACGCGAGATCAACTGCTCACCAAATTCGCCTCTCAATTGATGCATGGTTTCGCGTGCAGTGTGGCATGTGGCACCGTCCTGTTGGAACCACATGTCGACCGAGTTCAATTCTTGCATTTTCGGCAAAAAAAAATCTGTTATCATCGAACGGTACCTTTCTCCATTGACCGTAACCCTGCGGCCTTCATCGTCCTTGAAGAAGTACGGCCCAATGATGCCGCCTGCCCATAAACGGAACCAAACAGTGCATTTTTCGGGATGCATTAGTAGCTGCTGAATTGCCTCTGGCTGCTCTTCACTCCAAATACGGCAATTCTGCTTATTCACGTATCCATTTAGCCAAAAATGAGCCTCGTCGCTGAAACGGGCGTAGCTTGCGAAACACATATTTCACAGAGCACGAATTTCGATAATAAATTTCAATAATTTGCAAACGTTGTTCAGACGTAAGTCTATTCATGATGAAATGGCAAACAATACTGAATCGAAATGTCAAATGTTCGTGGAATTTGTCATGTGTGATCTGTCAAAAATATAAACGTCAAAAACCAAGTAGCAAAAAAATCACCCGTTATATACTTGATATATCTTTAAAAATCACATGAATCTTATGTATGCACATTGCACTATAAAGTTATATGCATACATACCCACCTATTTTTTATTTTCATTACTATATGCACATATTTACATACCTAAGTTCCATCTATGTATGTAGCTGTATACATATTACTCTCCTTACTTACATAATTATTCCATAATCTAGTCTAATCCTATGTAACTATTTGTTGAATCATCCATTCGACAATTATTTATTATAAGTAAGTACTAAGAATATTATCTACATACTAGGATAACCAAATTACCTACCTTATAACAGTGTCCGTCAATGTTTAATTTAATTAAAGTTGTTCTTGTTAGTTACAGGAGCAAGTTCGTATGATTCAGTCGTGCATTTTATTTTCCATTCATTCAAATCCAAACATCTATAATGAATTCTGTTTATTGTTTTTTTTCTTCTCTGGCCTCGAACATGTATTAAACTCACAATATTCCATTCAAACAATTTCTGAGTCGAATATCTCATACGTGCAGAATTAAAATCTGCACGTTTCACTCAAATGGTTCAAAAGGAATTGTAGATTGAGTTTATTATTTTCAGATTTTATCCTATTAGTCCAAGAGGCGACCGTCGGATCACTTACTTCATTCTGTCAATGGTGTTTAGAGCTATTAATCAAAAGAGTTACTAGAGAGAAATACAATGCACGCGGCTTGCCAATAAAATTCTGGGTCGATGGCGTCTAAAACGAGCCACTTCCGGTGCGTTTTTTCGACAATGACTTATCCCATCGAGTTAATGGTTCAAAATAATACCAAATTCAAGGTCTAACTGTATTGTTTATGAAAATATAGGCTTGCCATACTTAAAATGGTCCGATGCTCCTGGCAGCAATATTATAATGAAAAAAGTGCAAAAAACGCATTTTGATTTATAACTTCATAATTTGGTTGAGTTTGTTCATGAACTGTATGTCAAATGAAAGCTGAGAATCTGTAACCAATTTATTGCGTTTTTCAAAATCTTTAAAGTGGTAAGAAAATTTAGTTTTATTGCAACTTTCGTTAGCTTACTTTAGTTTTTTAACAAAAACTATTAATTTTCTAAAGACGTTAGCTTAAAACTTGCCATCAAATGAAAGCTGGGTCTGAAATATTTCTTAAAACATTAGCACATACTATACAGGCTCTATTAAAAATACCTGGCAACCCTTATTAACTGCTACCATACACAATAAACATACTTGTTAAGATAAAATCTATAATAATTGATCAACTTCAAGCTTTACATTTATATACATCATTATAAAAACTCTTACTCTGCACTATAATATATGCTTGTATTTCCTAACTTAACAAATATACCTGGCAACCATGAATTTCTTGAAAGTACGAATTGCAAGTCAGATTGGTTGGTTGCATGATTTTTATAAAGTTAAAATGAAATATATAAGGCCGTACGACGCGTCAAGCTTTATAATTGTAAAGCTTTCTGTAATGTTTTTAGCCCTCAGTTTTCTGGTACTGATTTTTTATTTGATAAAATTTGCTTATGCTTTTACCGTTCTAAGCTTTTGAAGTTTTTTTTATTAAGCATATTTTTGACCGCAGTGTTCAAGTGAAAAAATATAATTTGATGTAAAAATTAACAAAACCTTAGACAATTAAAAAAATTGTTTGTTAGTTAAGAGTGTTTATTTTTCTGGTAACTAAGCTCACAATTATATATATGCTCACAATTATATATATATATATGTTTTTGTGTGGTGGTTTTGAGTTTTGAGAAATGCAATTTAGTAAAAAAATATACGTGAATTAAATAAATTAAAATACGGTAATATAACTTTACCTAATGACATGTCTTTATCTGGCTATCATTCAAAATGGAACAACTAATTTACAGTTCTGCATCAAAAGCATAGACACGAATTCCAAAAGACGCTTCAAAAGCAACATGTAAGATTGAATTTTGTAAAAAATTTTTATTGTAACCACAAAAGCATATATTCTTAATTAATTAACCGTATCAAATATTATAAGGCTCATTCAAGCACTTCTGTTCCTTCGTATCCCAATCATGACAAAGGATTTCATGAATGTGCAATGGAAAAACGCAGTGAAACATCACACTCTTGTCCTACCTATGAATCTTCCTTTTCAGCCAATGAGGTATGAGTATGCTTTATTGTGTTCTTGGACTATTTAATGATAATACTTAATCTGGTCAATATAAGTTGAAGCGGTAGCTTCCACTTCTTCATTGCCTGCGGACAGGAGAGCTAAGTCCACCAAAGTTTTATTGGAGCAAACTCTTAATACCTCGTTGGCGTTTCCTCAGGTAATTAATCAAACGGTTTGTATTTTCTGTGGTAAAATAAACAAAAAAACACTCACTTACGAGCTCCAATATCAACATGCTGCTCTAAAGACACCATTGAAAAAACAAAGCATCAAGCGGAAGTAATTGGTGATACTGACCTGGTTGATAAATTGTATAACTGCAACACTACTATCTTGCAACTAACTTACAAAATAAGTTGTCTTACATATATGGTGACAAAATAGTTATCTGTAGTTCAAATGAAAGCAACAATAGTTTATAAGTGGCGGGGGAACTAGAGACTGAAATGGCCTTTACATCTGTCGAAGAAAGCCAGCTTATCCCATAATATATAAATACTGTTGAAAATCTTAGTACTCACGTAGCATTTGACAATTTTGATCGGTTTGTGGATACCTTTTCTGGAAAAGAAACTTTACGTCATACTGTGGGTATAATTTACCAATTTGTTTCAAATGATGAAACTGCTTCCCAAAACAAACAGTTAAAACGTTTATCCGCAGAAGGATTTCCTTCTACGAGTTTAAATTGTGAAACCGTACCGAAAAAACGATGCCGTTTTGAAGAAATTCAACGTGATACTCGTATACAACCCTATTTATTTATTTTTTAACCCCGCGCTAAAACGAATTTAATGAATTTAGATGCCATTTCGCAAATAATTAGTGGATGATTGACAAATAAATCTAATTCTGATACACGCAATTTAATATGGGCCTTTTCGTTATCTCTGATGGAAAAAACTCTAATGTGGGTGGGCTACAATTGCTTAACTACTATAGATAAAAGCCCATTACAGAAAATTGATTATCTTCCACAGATAAATTTGCCGCCAACTTCATATTCTGTTGTTCAAGAAACAATGTTGCATTCTCAAAAAATTGCAAAAGAATGTAAACAAGAGAAGATAGTTGTGAGTTATGATTTAGCTATAGCTAAAATGGCAATGCAAATTCAGATAGCGGACAACCCTAAATTTGATAATCTTTTCATCAATCTTGGAGAATTTCACATAGAAATGGCTTTCTTTAAAGCTCTGGGGAAATATATAAATTGTTCAGGAGCTGTTAATATTCTGACACAATCAGAGGCCATAGCAGAAGGATCTATCTATGGGTTAGTAGGTGGTTACCATTTTAATCGATGTAAAAGAATTCATCCCTTGCTTTCAGCTGTTCTTCAATCTTTGCATATTGATCGATTTTTGACTGAGTATGATGTTGACCCGGATTTCTTGATTGAAGAATTAAAAATTGTACAAGCTGTGCCGAAAGAAAATTGCAAACCTTTTTGGAACTACTTCCACTGCTAGATCTTAGAATTTCCGAATATAAAAGATTTTCGAAGTCAACTCTTTCTGGCAATCGCGGCAAAACTGCCCAGTATTACATGCGATATATTTATTTTATGAATAACTTTTTTTCACTATCTCGTAATATAAGGACAAATGACTTTGAACTGTACATTCAATCTCTGTACGATATATCGAATTTGTTTTTTTCTTTAAATCAGTAAAATTATGCAAAATGGATTTTGCATTATGTTAGTAACTTGATGTTGTTAAAAAAAACAACTCTCCACTTTTAGAGGAATTTAGAGGAATTTAGCAAATCTAATTTTTCAAGGGCACATGTTGACTTAACACTTGAGCAGACAATAAATGCCGATGCTGCAAGTTCTTTAACTGGTATAAGCCACTTTACAAACTCCATTTCTGCGCGCAAACGTTGGACTTTAAGTCACAGTTTGCGAAACAAAATAATTTCAAATATGTTTGACGAATTAAACTTTACTAAAAAAAGATGACACAATTCATGAACTTGAAACTTTTAGGATTTCAAAAGACAGAAAACCATTTGATGACATTATTTCACCCTTCAAAAATAACATCAATCAGTTCGATGATACAATCGACAAAAAAAGTTTATTTAACGCGGTTACAGGCAAGGCTGTGTCAGAAGAGACTATGAATTTCCTTTTGAATTTGAACAAAATGGGCGAAACCAAAAAACATTAGATTATAGCTAAATGTAACGAAAATACTGAAAGATTCGAAAAACCCATCAAAAGAATCAATATACAAAATTTTGCTTCAGAGTGCTTAAAAAAAACAGTTAAAAGCAAAGATGGCAGTAAGAAAGTGATATTGAAAATAGAGCGTGATATATTTGGACGGTTGTTGGCTATTGCCTTAGAAAAGAAAATCGATATCGATTGTCTATCATTTCCATTATCACCGGCACCACCGTCCTTGTGTCATTATACGGGTTAAATGTTCAAGACAGATAAGTCAGTACTTGCAAAGAAAATTCGTTCCTTGCATGTATTTGGCCCCCTTCTTACGTGAATGTTGACATGATAGACGGGTTTTATCTTTTTCATAATCTAGGGTCGTCTTTGCTTCAAAGATTCGATAAAATTTCTGAGCTTGCTTTTAAAAAAAATCTGTAACACCAGTGCTTCTCAGATCCACTTAATATTTGACCGTTATTTTACTCCATCAATCAAAGATATCGAGAGAAATAATCGCGATGAAATTAACACAAACTACAAATTCGTGGGCCATCACAAATCAGACCAAAAGACTTTTTAAAACATTGGCGAAATAAGAAGTTTAAGGAATCCTTAGTCCTATTTATATCTAGTCACTGGGAAAATAGTAATATCTGTTCAATTTTATGGAATAAGAAGGTATTCCTAACTGTTGATGAGAAATGTTTCTCATACATATGTTCAAATGATAATACTGTCAAGACTCTTGAAGGGTATTATTTATATCACCACGAGAAAGCAGATACGAGAATTATTTACCATCTAAGTAAATTATCGCAAAACTCGAAAGTGATGATAAAGTCATCTGATACAGATGTTTTAATTATTTTACTTGGAAATATCCATAAGCTTCAAAAGTTTGACATATTTTTATCAACGATACGTTCCGCACCTCATTGTTTAAGCTGCACAGACCTGTCAAAAATACTTGGCGATACCCTTTGCCAATACCTACCGGGTTTTCACATTTCACGCTTTCACAGGCAGTGACTATACCGCTAGATTTTATCGGAAAGGAAAGACAAAACCCTTCTAATGACCATCGTTTTATAAAAACAATCAAACATTTTGATTCCAGCATGATACCACCGTGCTGGATTTCTTTGAAGCAAACAATTTTGAGGACTATTTACGTCAACGATATGTGGCTAAACTCCACTGAACCTTCATGCGTTCAATTTAATATCAATGAGTGTGGTTGGTTAATCAAAGGTGAGCAAATAGAACCGCTTTGGTTCGCAGAAGATTTCACTGCTAAATCTATAGAAGAAATAATTAAATAATTATTATTGACGAAGATAGTGAAGAAGAGGACGATAGTTTTGATTTCGACGGCGAAAACTAAATGATTTGCTTAAAAAAGAAAGAATCTTCTCGTAGCTCTTAAGGTATTTTAATGTACATTTTTTTATTGTTTGCTTTTATTATTTATTTATTACTATTATTGCCTTGTATTGTAGTTATAAAAATATAAAGCACTGTGTTCCTTTTATTTTGAAATAATGAATAAAAATTTAATTTATTTACTAAACCTTTTGAATATAAAAAGTATTAAAATTATTTATGATGAGAAATAAAAAAAAATGTATGTAACCTTATTAAGCAAATTATATGATATGATTCATGAAAATACATAAATATAAATGAAACCATTTTGTATCTGAAGATACAATAAATTTTAGTTTGATTTAAAATTTGATAACCATTACATTACAAACAAAAAGATTGATTCAGCAATTTTTTCTTAACGGTAAGTCATTTGGTAAGTTAGGAAAGACAGCATATATTTTTTAGATAGTGTGGAGTAAGAGCTTTTATAATGATGTATATAAATGTAAAGCTTGAAGTTGATCAAATATTATAGATTTTATCTTAACAAGCATGTTTATTGTGTAAGTTAGCAGTTAATAAGGGCTGCCAGGTATTTTTAATAGAGCCTGTGTAGTATGTGCTAATATTTTAAGAAAAATTACAGACCCAGCTTTCATTTGATGGAAAGTTTTAAGCTAACGTCTTTTGAAAAGTAATTGTTTTTGTTAAAAAACTAACGTAAGCTTTCGAAAGTTGCAATAAAACTAAATTTTCTTACCACTTTAAAGATTTTGAAAAACGCAAAAGTATTTTATAAATTGGTTACAGGTTCTCAGCTTTCATTTGATATACAGGGCATGAGCAAACTCAACCAAATTATGAAGTTATAAATCAAAATGCGTTTTTTTTGCACTTTTTTCATTATAATACGGCTGCCAGGTGCATCGGACCATTTTAAGTATGGCAAGCCTATATTTTCATAAGCAGAAGAGTCAGACCTTGAATTTGGTATTATTTTGAACCATTAACTCGATGGGCTAGTCATTGTCGAAAAAGGTGCTCTTAAAAAGGAGGCTGCATATCCCTTCGGCCCATTTTTAATTATGCAGTCTTATGTTTTTTGTTCTATCTCGTCGAGCTCTTTAGTTTGGGACTAGCTTAAACCATTAACTCGATGGGCTAAGTCTTGGTCGAAAAAACGACCCAGAATTTTATAGGCAAGCCGCGTGCATTGTATTTCTCTCTAGTAACTCTATTGATTAATATCTCTAGTCACCATTGACAGGATGAGCTAAGTGATCTGACGGTCGCCTCTCTGACTATATGAAAATGTTTGAGTGCTTGTGCAAGAAATTAATCTTGCACTGCCTTGCTGCGATTGCCTCATATGAATTTGTTTCTTATGTAAATGGATAGGTAGCTGATTTCCTATGGATTTTTGTTCGGTTTTGTGCAAAAAATTATCTTGCACAGCCTTGGTGCGATTTTGTTTTTGGGTCATATGAACTTTTTTCTTGTATACATGGCTAATAAGCTGATTTGTATGGATTTTTGTTGGGTTTTTGTGCATGAATTTACCTTGCAAGGCTGCACCAACGTAATTTTGATGGGATTTTTTTTATTTTTACTCTATTCGCACTATGTTGTTTCTCTTGTAATTATATGAATAGTCTTTCGTGTGAACAGATGAAATGACTTCATTTAAATTATTGGAAGATAATTATAGCGTTCAAATAACTTTTAGAAATACATATGCATAGGTAGCTGGTTAGACGAACTTAAATTTGAAGAATGAAAGTATGTGTATCCATAGTTGTTTTTTGTGTTATGGCTTTCCAATGCGCCCCAAAGCTTGGCGCCCTGTGCATTTGCATATCCTGCACATTTGAGTGTTCCAGACCTGCCTCCAGATCTCACCAATCAATGCTTTTACACCTATCCAACATAAATTAGCAGCCTTCCATTCTCTTGCATTCAGACTAGTTAGTTTACCATTATCTAACAAATATTACACACATTATAAAGGGTTATCCATTTTGCGATTTCAAAAGTATAGGGCTGGAATTCGACATCTGTCAAACAAAGTTGTTAAACCATTTTTTTTTTCTCAGATGAAAGTCTGACATTTACGAATATGGATCGCTTAACTATCGCACAACGCATAAAAATTGTTAAAACCAACTACGCAAGCAATTGGCAAAATTGTGAAGAAATTTGAAGAAACTGGATTGGTTACAGATATTGTAAGGACTGTGCATCATCGTTTCGCTCGTACCACTGAAAATATCGCTGCTGTAAGTGAAAGTGTTGCCGAAGACCCGAATGTGTCGATTCCTCGTCGTTCTCAGGAATTAGGACTGTCTTACGGCACATTATGGCGTATTTTACATTTGGATCACCATTCACAACGTCGTAGATATGTCGAATGGGTGCTTGAACAACAGGCGGTGGACGGAGATTTTTCGAACAAAATTTTCTTCAGCGACGAAGCACATTTCTCACTCGATGGGTAATAAACAAAATTGTCGTGTTTGGGGTTCTGAGAAGCCTCAAGTAGTTGAAGAGAGGCCATTACATCCACAAAAAGTCACTGTTTGGGGCGCTCCTTAGTCCGGAGGTGTGATTGGACCTTACTTCTTCGAAAACGACAATGGAACGACTGTCACCGTCAATTCGGAGCGTTACGGTCATATGATAACCGACTTTTTTTGCATGTTATTGAAGAATACGACTTGGAGAATATGTGGTTTCAACAAGACGGTGCCACATGCCACACAACTCGAGCGAATATGGCTTTATTGCAAGAGGTATTTACTGGCCGCGTAATTTATCGTCGTGGCGATATCAACTGGCCGCCAAGATCATGCGATTTGACACCGCTGGACTTTTTTTTGTGGGACTACGCGAAAGACCGTGTTGATGCAGATAAGAATTTAACTCTTCAGCACTTGAAAACCAACATTCGTCAAGTTATGGCTGAGATACCGCCCAATATGTGTCAAAAAGTGGTCGAAAATTACCTCAAAAGAATCGATGCTTGCAGCAATTCGCGTGGTTGTCATTTAAATGATGTAGTATTTCACACATAATGTCAACGTTCAAACCTTATATTAAAAAAGAAATATCATAAAAACAAATATTTTATATGTGTTTTATTTACGTTTACTTTTGAAACTGCAAAATGCATAAACCTTTATTGAACACAGCATACATTATTAGATATGGTTCATTTTTAATTGAAAATATAATATGTCAACATTCAAACAAATATAATAAACAACAACCCTCAAACTTTTACACACGGAAAATATCAACACAACCAGCTGATTTAAATCGAGTGTCAATGACCTTCGCTCCAGCTATCACGAATGGTCTTAGAACAGTGTTCCACCGCAACAAAATGATTTTGGTTTTTTCTAATAAATATAAATTAAAAACAAACTGACAATTGTTAGACAAAGACAACTAGAAAAAACAAAATTAAATGCTGGTGTGGACGAAAATACTATGGCCAAACTAAAATATCAGTTTCCTCAAGATTCAAAGTCCACCAAAACTACATAAAAAACAACGATTCAAAAAAAATAGCAATTGCAGCACATGCATTACAAGAACAACATTTGCCAATTACTTTAAATGATGTTCGCCTTTTAGCAAGTGTCTCAGAGAAAGCTTGGCGCCATAGAAAGCTTTTATATAGAAAAAGACAACAATGCACTGAAAGCGGATAATGGAAATATAGAGTTATATTTGTTTAATTGTTGTTAAATTAAAGAGAAAACGTCCACTCTTCACTCTGTAAAATCCTAATATAGTGGATCTATTTATTCTAATGTAATGTTTTTAAAATCCATCATGTATATCCTTAATGCTTTAACTTTCATGTATAATTTATGTATTTTTTTTAAAGTTTTCTGTTTATGTACGAGTATTGTGACCCGAGAGCCACAGCTATTCCCAAACCCCAAATAAATCTTTCAATATCATTCAACAGTCACCCAACCAATGAACTATGAAATAAAACACCAACCAAGCATAATTTCCATTTCATTCTTATTATAGAACAATTCTTCACTTATGCACGCCAGTGACTCAAAACATATGCTCGCCTCTATTGCAACGAATACAGATATGTAAACAAACAATTGCAATTCAATAGAGTATGTCAAGTGCAATGTGCAATACGAAACCTACGAACTGCGATCGATGATGACACATCCAGAAGTACTTGAGTGGGTCACCATACGATCGGCATAAAGGTTTAAGCATGTTTTACGTAACGATGAATGAAGAATTGTGACCACGGTGTATCTGAGTATGGTAAGTGACCTAGTTTTGGTGATGGTAGGTAGTGAATGGTATGGAAACTAATAAATAGAGAACCAAATGGGAAGAAGGGGCAGAGTTGATACCGAGAACATTAAGATAAGGTCGCAGCCCTACTATAGACAGCGGGCTTTATTCTTAAATAAAAACAAAAAAATATAAAATAATAAATTGAATTAATTTCTTTTATTAACTCTCCGGTTCTACTCTTCCCGTAGTCAAAACGGAAGCAAAATCTTTACATTGGTGGCAGAGGTGGTATATTCCCTACCAAACACAAGAGCTTTTTGATTCTTGAGGCGTTCTGGGACTAAACACCAGGAAACAATTTTTTTTGTGTAACTAAGTGGAAAAGTCCTTAAAATTTAGTAAAATTTAGGCAGTAAAAACAAAAAGTCCTAAAGATTTAGGCAGTGAAATAGAAAAACAGCCCTTTTATATATAAATACGTTTATATTTTATTACATTTATATACACAATCGAATTCTTGAAGGAGTATATAATCCTTGCTTAAATTTTTTTTATATGTACATACACATAAAAACTTTTTTTTTTATTTATTTTATTCATTTGTACAGCTTTCATTTTGTTCTACCTGGACCAGTTTTTTTCCTATTAATCTCTCTTGAAGAATAAATAAATATCCAAAATTACGACTCGAAATCAGAAATCTAAGCTAGTCTTTTTGAGAGTTTGCCCTTCCATACGTTTTTTGGTACAACTAAAATGACAGAATATAAAATTAATCTAAGAGACATAATAAATATCGTCCCGATTTTCGATCGGAGAACCTCACGAAATTTCTTGCATGCGGGGATATACTCTTTAAATCGGTAAAGGCCGATGAGCAGAAACTGTTCCTCAGCATAGTAAAAACTAGGCTTTAAGGACCAGCATTTAAATTCATCCAATTTAAAACCGTAGAGAAGTGGGAAGATCTTCATTTACTTTTAAAGAAGGAACATTTCTCAGTTAAGTCCCGGTCCTCAGCCCAAAACTAGTTGATTTCAGCTCGGCAACGGGGAAAGGAGACACTTAAGGAATTTGGTGATCATGTCGGTCAACTCTTAAATGCTCTTAACTTTGCAACCTACGCCAGTTCCACGGAAGAGTCAGTTAGGAATTTCCTTTTCAAGGAAAACGACAAACTAGCTATTCAAGCGTTCGAGGACGGCATCCGGAGCCAAAATCTCAGGTTTATGGTTCAGGCTCATGGAGAAACGGAATTAAAGAAATCCATTCACTACGCAGAAGAACATTTGAACCGATTAGAACTGGTTAGCCCTTCTACGAGTTCTACAAACTTCTCACTTTCGATACATCCACATGTCAATTCTGTAACAAAGTGGACCATACAAGTACACATTGTTATAGTAACCCTAACAGGACATCCAACAACACAAACCAACCCACAAATATAAAAAAGGAAGTACAACGGCTCACCTGTGGGTATAGCAAAAAACCAAATCATCGGGAAGCAGATTGTAGGTTAAAGCGGTCTCAACTCAGTCGGAGCAACCCAAACCCATTTAGGGACAGTTCGCAGAACAAACCCAATCAAAATTCTACAAACATCCGCCAATACAACACTATAGATTATAAGAATTAGAGTTCTGGTAAGGCTTTTTATCCTCAAAATTCGGAAAACGATTATGCTCGGGAGGAAGAGATTGGTCATCCATCCCGACTAGAGTTGACAACCGACCCACAACACTAATAGTAAAATGTTTACCAATTTCGCTTTGCCCTGAATTCTACGAACCTGTCGTAATTCCAGCCTTCTGACAAAAAATACTCCACCTTCTTAATTGACACTGGAGCGGAAGTCAGCCTGTTAATTGAAGAAAACGCAAACAATGTGCTTATATTATTTTTGTTTCTGTTTTAGTGGACTGTGTGGATTTGAAGCCAATTGAATGTTTTTGTGACCTTTTGTCCAAAATGCGTTTCGCCCAGGTACTACAGCTAGGCTCATCAGTTAGATGCTGTAGTACCTTTCTAAGACGCATTATTTTTTGATCGATGTTTACCGACTTTAATAATATTTACAGCGATCACTCACTGTAAATTATATTTTTCTAGCGGAATTTGGTTAGATTCATGCACCTAGGAGAATGTTTTGCTCGTGGTCTGGCCAGTGAATTAATTGAAGAAAACGCAAACAATATGAAGTCAGCCTGTATAAATACAGAACGGAGGCAAACGCGAAACAATTCAGTCTTCACCATAGGTGAAATAACAGGTTTGAATATAGTAAGTGAAGAAAAGGGTCTTTCGTTAAAACACCCTTTCCTTTCCTTCTAATTTAGCCTACGATGGCATATTGGGGAACGACTTCCTCAGTAAGCACAAATGTAAGGTGAACTATAAAAAGGGGATATTAGAAATAAACGACATGAGTCTGAGTGATAACTCTGTGGCAGAAAGGGTACCCAAAAAGCTACCCATCACGAGGTGGTGCCTACAAGCTACGATTTGGAATCGAAAGGTGATGAAAAGGCTGAGCAGAACGATTCTGTTCTAAAATCCAGTAAAGCCACCATCAACCGAAATTCCGATAAGCATAACATGCTGATTCCAGCTGAAGAGAATCATCGCCGCCGTCTTTGTTAAAAGAAAAAGGTCAAACTACCTATAAGACTGCATCGAAAAATGGTGTAGCAGGTAGAATAGACAACAAGACTTCAGGAAACAAAATCGAAACGAGCGAGGAAACTGAAGCGATAACAAAAAATTATCTAAATACGTTTAAAGGTATCGAAGGTATCGAAAGCTATGCCAATTTGCATATAACCCTTCACTTCGTAGCCAGCAAATGATTCCATTCAAACAAGACCATAAGAACCAAGTCATTCCGGGAGTATATTTAGGCGAAACAATCGTCCGACCTAAAGATAGTAAAATCAAAATTCTAGCGATGAATACTTTGAAAACCGAAGAAACAATAAGTATCAACAATATAAACTTATATTGGGATGGATTAGATCAGTGGAACTCATGATGAGTAGTGGAGCTTATTTCAGGCTGGATGAATTTCGTCGTCATGATAGTAATATTAATATCTATATACAATTATGTTACCTTATAAAAGTAACACCCGAAACGAATCTATATGGATTCTAGCGTTCGTAACGTATAAGTTACTTTTCGACATTTAAATGATCTGTGTAAGAAAAGAATCCAAACTGTGGGCTTAAAAATTAAAATTGTAGGTTGACAATATTAAGTTTAGATTATGAGAAGACCGTCATAATACAAATAAAGTCCATAAAGAGTACCTTAAACTTTTAAAACTTATTTAATGAGTTCGGAATATTTTCACACAAAAGCGATTCCTCTTGTTAGTTTGATCCCATTCAGTAATAAAAAAAAATACCACCCCAAAGCTTATTTTTGCATGTATCGGACGATTTCGTTGACAAACAATTTCTTCTATAACGTGCGTACCTAACCTACTTACCTACTCCTTAATGCTATTCATTCTTTCCGTACTGTGATTGTTTAATATAATAGTACACTTTTTATACAGCCCCTGCCCTTTTTCTAACATTCCACAAGCTAGAAACCATTCCTCCTTATATAAATCTATTTTGCAAACACACTAGCCAACTTAAACCACTGAAGAAACACTTGCATACAAAAGCAGAGACCTAAAAGAGAACACCTTCACAAAGCTAAAGTTAAAGTACTTAATGAGCTGACATCCTACCCAGTTTAATCTTGGCCCGTTGTATGGGTTAAAAGTTGTTGTTGCCTACTCTATCTCTAGAATTTTATCGCAAATTCAATTGTTAGAGGTTACAATGTATGTACTATGGTTAACTACTGTATGTGTTGTTTTTATTGAGTTGAGTTGGTGTTCTTCTAGTAGTTAGTTTCCATCTAGTATATCAGTTATCTGCCAGTACGCTGAAGGATTCTATCAAGCATGTCAATCTTGACTCGTATAGCATAACCAACCCTACCTGCCTACCAGGACTGAATTTAATATTTTATATACCTATTTTGAGTTTTAAGGCGCATGTACCTACAAATTGGAAAAAGTCCATAAGTGACCCAAATTTAGAGCCATTATGAATATTTGTTTAAGATTGTCGGCATTTAAGCATATTTCCACAATGGGTAGACAAGATACGTTTCAAGTAAAGTTCTCGGATCACCCGAAAAGCATTACACGATACACACAAAAATCTTAATGTTAAACGACCCTTGACCTAAACTTCCAATACGAACGCTTTGACTACATATGTTAGACATAACATAACCTCATAAAACATTTCTATTTATGCGGAATAGAAAAGAATATTTATATTAACAAAAACTATACAACATCAGTTTACCCTTTATGATATCTCTTTGTATTGTTATATGTATAAATTCTTTCTTTAGCCGTACAACCCGAATGTTAGTTAGTTAGTATTTTTTTAGTAAGTTAGTTTTATTTTATTCGAACATATTTTTAGACACTGTTTTTGTATAAAGTATAATTAATGAATAAAATAAATGTTTTTGGCTATTGTGCTGCGTCTGCCAGATTGATTAAGAAATCAATCTGTCTAATAAAAGCATTTACAAATATTATTTTAATTTTAAAAGTTCGAATCTATAAATCACATGGAATTATAAGTGCAATAATGTTATGAATGTTTTTTTTAGGAACTAGACATTAGATTTAATGAAAAAAAATCATACTTGGAAAGTGAGATTTTTAGTGTAGTCAAAACAAAATTAAAATAAGTTGAAATTGGTGTTCTGTGGTTTTGATTAAATAAATAAATTAATTTTTATCTGACAGGTTTACTGTAGTAGTAGGCAATTAGTTGTTTCCGAATGTAAATTAAACTATTACATACTTTCTAGACGTGTAGTTTTAACTATAAATAAATCCATTACATATTTATTGTTTTTTTCCAACAATTTTGCGTAATTTTACATTGATAGTAATTTGTGTTTAGGTATCACTTTTACGTTGAACTTTAATACCAATGAAGAAAATAAATAAATATGAATCAATAATCCAATATTAGTAGACACTAAACCAGTTATTACAGTTTAGGATTGATTTCGTTTGTGACTTTTCCAAAATTATCTAATCTTATTTCTCTGTAAGTGGGTCAAATGGTTATAAAATGAAAACAGTTCTCTTGTGAATTAAGCGTATCAACTCCTGACCTTTTTAGTTGTTTAATTTGCTGCCAAAAATGTAACTGAGAGTCCTATCGAAATAGTTCTAAGATAATTTTTCCGTTTCAATTTCCACAATTTCTTATAATTCATATTCACTTCTAGATACTTTTTCATAATATTTCATTCAGGTTTCTACCACACGAATTAAATTAAGAATGCATTTGGACCTATATATGTTGCCTCCAAACAAACAGAAAAACTTCACTTATCTCTAAACAAATCCATCCCTGAATTCTAGTTTTGGCTGATACAGCATAACAAAAATACAATGTACATATTTATAGGGGTTTAGTCACACCGATATAAAATTGGAATATCGATGGTAGTAGGTTATTCAATCTATGTACTTTTTTAAGCGCCAAAATCCAGCCCAAGGCAAAATCGAATGTCTTCATTCAAGAGGTGTGTCGATGGTGAAAAAACAAACAAACAAGTAAAGTATAGGTGGCCCAAGATAAAGGAATAGAAAGAAGGTTATAAACCGACACGGGCTTACCTTTAATTCGTGCATGTACATACATGTTCCAATTCCAAGGAGTAGCAGAGTGATTTGAATTTATTGCTGATGATATCTCAAGGGAAAAGGTGAATTCACTCCTTTTTGAAAAACTAGCTCTATATTTTTTGCGGGGGCTGTAATACGCGATAACCTTTTGCGCTTTGTTCGACGGTGGTGAAAATGGGGGAAGGTTTTGGCGTAGTATAAACAATAACTGACAGGGTGCTTCTGAAAATTAAATATTTATATTTTTAAGGGCAGTACAATACAATTTAAATTAAATTTAATTTAGTATAGAATATTTTTAAAAGAAAATGTAAATTTTAAAATCATTATATCTTGCTTGTCATTTTTAAATTTGAATAACATCTACTATTGATAATGAAATTTATTTAAAATTCAAAAATGTTCTTCTAACTTTTACTATTAATTATAGTCCATAAGGTCCAATGTAAAAGGTTTATATTAATAAATAAATTAAATGAAAACATGTTGTTTTCTAAAATGTTTTATAGGTCACTAGCCCGCAATTCAAAGTTTTCGGAAATCAACAAATTTCCACATGTTAGTGATTAGGTATAGTTATTGAATTGTTTTTAAATCCTCAAAACAAGCACATAATACCTCTAAAGCAGTATTGTATCTTCGTTTTTTAACAACGTTACATATTCAAGAGTCTAAAAATATGTTTAAAATTATTTATCTCCCTAAAATAAAAAAGCAAACGACAAAAGAAGCGAATTCTCCAAAAAAGGGTTACGCCTCTTTTACACTCACGGAATCATATATAATACAAATTTAAGAAAAGAATTGACAAAGTAAGAGATAGGTACACATTTTATTTATTTTGTAATAACTAAATTATTCTTTTTTTTGTATTCCTAAATAATTACTACTCTACCTACTTTTAAATCGCTAACGGTCTTTCTTTTTATAACAAAACACATGAAAAAGTCCTACATGACTATTACACGAAGTGGAGACTTTCATCTAAAAGTAAAAGACACAAAGCCAATATTTTTATAACTTTTTAATTCGCCGCTATCTATGACAATTGGAAAGGAACTTGGTCGAACCATTTCACCAGAACTTTGTAGATGTATCTTGAAAGGTTAAACCAGTATAAATACAACGATTGCCTGCAAGATGGATTGGAAGTTTTTATTAAGGGAAGTAGGTTTCATTTACGAACTTAGAGAAAATACTACACTGATGTCAGAAGTGGAATAAAACTTATTTCATTCATCAAACATCACAATTTATCCAGCGACATTTATTTGTCTTGGAAAAATTAAGTGGAGATGATTGTATGTACACTTCGAAACAAACATTTTAATATTGCATTGTGGCGATTACTGGGTCGGGAATATAATAGGAGCAATCACGATCCGGTGCAACTGGTCTAGTATCATTGTAAAAATGCATAATTGCAACTTTTTTTGCACCAAAACAACAACTTACACTGACTAAGATTTTACAACAATTTTGCACTTTTGCAATGCCATAACCCTATTGCAACAGAAAAATACAATAGTGCAAAATTTGCCTGGTGTCGTTGACAGTTGGCAGCTGTTATTTTCTGTCAGAAATGTTTGTCGTCGAACTAATTTTGCATTTTTACTCCAGAGTTGCAATAGAATAGAAAAGGTGCGTTCACGATTTGCAGAAAAAAAATTAAATTTCGCAATTTAACACCTTTTTGTTGCTTCGGATCGTGAATACCCCTAATATAATATCGGTTAATGTGACAAATTATTAAAATGATGAACAATAACGCTGATTCTAATGTATTGATTTTAATAAAATTGAAATTAAAATAATAACACCATTGAATTTGTGTCAACCTGCAACACGACTAAGTAATATAGTTTATTTATTTATTTATTTATTTATCATCAATCTGAGATAACATTTGTCAATTAGAGTACAAATTTAAAAAATTAGATTACAACAATATATAAATACAAAATAAATAAATTTAAATTAATAAAATATAAATGACGAAATAATACAAAATGAAATACACATTAAAACTTGACTTAGAATCAACGAAGGAAAAGTGCGTACATAACTTTATTCTTCAAACTTATACGAGAGCAAAATAAAATGTCAATTTCATCTAAAACGTTATTGGTATCTTTGATGTATGGCGATATAGGTGCATTTCTACCGTAGTTATTTCTAGAGAAATCATCACTGAAATGGAAGCGAGAACGTAGGGCTATACTTGGAAAATTATTATTAATTATATCTCTGATAAAAATTATTGAAAAATAATTTCTTCTTTTTTCAAGCATTATCATACTAAAAAGCAGGCACCTTACGGAATATAAAGGTTTTTGAATATTCCATTTTGATTGTAGAAAGCAAACCTTGTTAAACTCTTCGGAACTCGTTTTAACCTGAGACTGATTATTAAAATACGGATTCCGTACGACTTTACGATAATCGAGATTAGATCGAACAAACGCTATATAGAGGCTTTTAAAAGAATATGGATCAGAGAATTCCTTTGAGTTCCTCATTATGAAGCCAAGCAACTGGTTTGCCTTATTGACAACATAATCAACATGATAACTGAACGACAGTCTATGATCAAAAACAACCACTAGATCCTTCTAATGGGTAACTTTATCAAGGGGAATATCATTAATAGCATATTTAAAACAAATTGGAGAATCTCCTATAACACGACAAGGATTCACATTTAAAGACATTATTTACATATAATAATATCTGCGAGAAATTGATGTAATTAGGTATGTCTTTTAGAAATAAAATAAAAAGCAGACGGCCAATATGACTGCCTTGTGGGACTTCCGAAGTTACGTCAATAGATTTGGACTTAACTCTGCCAATTTTAACAAATTGAGTTCTATTTTTCAAGTAGGACCTAAAACCCAATCCACATCAAAAATTGAGAATGAAAACCAAGTAATGATAGTTTTAAAACTAAAAGATCATGACTAACTCTATCAAACGCATTTGCAAAGTCAGAAGGTATAAGCAATATCGGTCTGAAAACCTTTTTCGAATCCTTTTTAAATTACATCACCTAAAATAGTGAGGTTTGTTGGAGTAGACCTACCTGACATAAAACCATGTTGCAATTAAGATATAATAGTTTTGGTAAAGAAATAAATTTTATCTGAACAAATCTTTTTAGAAAGTTTGGGAATGACAGATAATTTACAAATATCTAGGTATGTAGTTACTAAAATTGTGTCTAGAATCTGATTTAAAAATTGGAGAGATAAAAGAAACTTTCCACTCAGCAAAATGATCCAGTGGCTAGAGATTTATTAAAGATTAAACAAAGATGCAGCGATAGTGCCAATTCACAGTTTTATACAACGCTAATTGGAATCTCTTGATAATTTGAATGCTTCACCTTGTCCCTTGAAAGGATCTAAATAAATTTAAAAAAAAAATGTAATTAGGACCACTCGGTAATTTGAAGTTTTAGAAATGGCATCTCGATCACCAACATTCTATAGTTTGAATTTCCTTTTCCCGTAATCTCTATAATTTGAAGTCCGAAATGCACAGACATGTCGGTACATGTCGTTTGTTTACTTAAGTTTATTGGTTTCAAAAAGCTCCCAATCTTTAGTATTCCTTCTATATAGTTAAAAGTGTTCTATTAACGTTTTTGTTCTTTGTTTGGTTCAAGTGTTTGAAAAAATAAAGGCAACATTTTAATCAAGTCTTGTTTATATGAAATTTTCCCTGCCTGCCTCTTGTTTACTTGAACACCCATTGAACTCTCGTTAGATTGGACTTTTTTTGTGGTCCCTTGAGTTTCAAAATATCGAGAGTCGACTGTAGTAGACATATCACTAGACATAACTCCAGAAAATTCCATACAGTTTGGAAAACCAGTCGACTTTTTTTTCAAATTCATAAATTTCCAGAATTTTCTATTGTCGGATTTAATTTCAGTTTCAGTTTCGCTAACAAATTAGTTATAAAGGAATTTGTACAGAAAATCAAACTCTCTTTGAACAGACAAAAAGAAATAATTGTCATTATAAAAAAATGTTATTCAAATCCTTACAATGACTCAGCTTTTCACTTTCTATGTTATAGTAGTGCTCTTTTTTGTAGTCAACGATAAGATATTTTGAAGTTGGTTGTACAAATGCAAGTTTGTTATTTAAACGGGTTGGTAAAGGGATAACTTTATAAAATTGGAAACTTTCTCTAAAAGGTAAGGGTATTTTGAAGTCATAAATTACTTCTCTTTGTTTTGGATAGGTTTATTTAATTTTTACTCGTTAAAGAGTTGTAAATTGTTGTTGTGAATTAGTTTTGATTTCTTACCAACCCTTACTACAGTATTTTCGTCTGAACATTGTAAAGGGTTATCCATTTTGCGATTTCAAAAGTATAGGGCTGGAATTCCACATCTGTGAAACAAAGTTGTTAAAACAATTTTTTTTCTCAGTTGAAAGTCTGACATTTACGAAAATGGATCGCTTAACTATCGCACAACGCATAAAAATTGTTAAAACCTACTACAAAAATGGTGATTCTGCCACAGCCACAGCCACATATCGTGATTTAAGAGGCGATTATGGTTTATATAATCGTCCAACTACGCAAGCAATTGGCAAAATTGTGAAGAAATTTGAAGAGACTGGGTTGGTTACAGATATTGCAAGGCCTGTGCATCACCGTTTCACTGAAAATATCGCTGCTGTAAGTGAAAGTGTTGCCGAAGACCCGAATGTGTCGATTCCTCGTCGTTCTCAGGAATTAGGACTGTCTTACGGCACATTATGGCGTATTTTGCATTTGGATCACCATTCACAACGTCGTAGATATGTCGAATGGGTGCTTGAACAACAGGCGGTGGATGGACATTTTTCGAACAAAATTTTCTTCAACGACGAAGCACATTTCTTACTCGGTGGGTAGTTAAGAAACAAAATTGTCGTATTTCGGGTTCTGAGAATCCTCAAGTAATAGACGAGAGGCCATTACATCCACAAAAAGTCACTGTTTGGGGCGCTATTTTGTCCGGAGGTGTGATTGGACCTTACTTCTTCGAAAACGACGTTGGAACGACTGTCACCGTCAATTCGGAGCATTATGGTCATATGATAACCGACTTTTTTTGCCTGCTATTGGAGAATACGACTTGGAGAATATGTGGTTTCAACAAGACGGTGCCACATGCCACACAACTCGAGCGAATATGGCTTTATTGCAAGAGGTATTTCGTGGCCGCGTAATTTATCGTGCGTAGTGGCGATATCAACTGGCCACCAAGATCATGCGATTTGACACAGCTAGACTTTTTTTTGTGGGGCTACGCGAAAGACCGTGTTTATGCAGATAAACCTTTAACTCTTGAGCACTTGAAAACCAACATTCGTCAAGTTATGGCTGAGATACCGCCCAATATGTGTCAAAAAGTGGTCGAAAATGATCTCAAAAGAATCGATGCTTTCAACAATTCGCATGGTGGTCATTTAAATGATGTAGTATTTCACACGTAATGTCAACGTTCAAATTTTATAATTAAAAGACATATCATGAAAAAAAATATTTTATGTGTTTTATTTACGTTTACTTTTGAAACCCCAAAATAGATAACCCGTTATATAGATATTAATAGTACTATCATGACGACGAAATTTATTCAGCCTGCAATAAGGTCCACCATTGTATATACATTTTTATAGTACTATCATGAAGAGGAACGTCCGGGGAGCCACCTGGTAGAGGCTATAAGAATTACTATCTTGGGCTCATTTGCAAAATTTGTATAGCCTAATTGAAAACCAAGAGGGAGTAGAATGCATATGTTTTAACATTTTCTAAAGTTAAAGCAAAAGAAAAAAAAATATATAACTTTTTTGTGTATTTTTCTTTCCTCACATTTATTTAAAATTGGAGGATCTACCTACATACATACATATGCATGTATAAAGATTTTTGGAAGAATTGTATCCCGTTCGACCTAGTTTTGGTTTTGGCATTATTATAATAAATATATAGGTACATACCTATGTGTGGATTAAATGTTTGCAGTGTGTTCGTTTTGTGTTAAAAAAAAAACAGTTTTTGACCTTGATTTACTGCACTTTTCGTTTCGGCAGTAAATTTGTTTGAAAATAAATTTGTCCGCCGCGCCGGCCGGTTTGTTTTAAGTTAAAGAAAAAATATTCAATTCAGTTTAATTGGTGCCGTAGATAAGTAATTGAGCTGTAATGAGTGCAATTCAAGCAATTTTTAATTACCTACCTACCTATGAATTTATATAAACTCTTTTTGTGTGATAAAAGTGGTGTGGAATTGAAGATAGGTAGGTATGTACTTATGCAGGTACATTTAATAAGATATTTAAATACCTACAATGCTTGTGATTTAAATTCATGTTCAAACAGTATTTGTTTTATTACCTATTAAATAGGTAAATAAAATACTACCAACGTATAAATATTATCTATTCTTACATAACCATATTAAAGCAATAGATTTACGTTTTTCTAATATGATACCAATGTAGGTAGGTATAGGTACCTACTAACATTTAAAAAAATAAATTTTATGAGATAACTTTTTCATTTTATTTTATTTAATACGAACCTATGCCTATCATTAGGAATGCATTATTTTTTGCATTTTTGATTGAAAAGAATGTGTATACTTGCGAGATACTACCAACATATATATGGAAAGTTTTGGGTTCGTAAAAAAATTTAACTCGAGATTTTGATCAAACTTTACATTACGATGATAGAGAACACGAATGAATTGGTTCCAGCAATTCAGTCTATCTGTCTGTCTGTCCACCGCCTAAATGCGTGCATAGATTTTCTTCAATCTTGGTAATAATAATATTCTTTCGGTGCCCATTGCTTTTTTGAGACCAAAAATAACGGTACATTTTATTATGCCAATTATCTGGAACACGACTTATTTGATTTTTTTACATTTTATTATGGAGAAGCTCCCAAAAACTTAAACAGTATTGTAAACCAAAATGTTTCAACAAATTTGTTTAACTCAATATATTTCGAAAAACACTTAATTGATTTTTTTTCAAAACATTGTATTTAATAGTTGTTTGACATTATCTTGAATAGGTTCTTATACAAAAATGGTGTGGGAAACAAAATAACAACTGGTACCTTTGTAACACAAATGTTAGAAAAAAAAATTGATAAAACAATATGTGTGCGTTCTTAGAATAGTGCAGTCCACATTTAAGAAAACAGAAATAAATTGTATCATTGATTTTTTTTTAAATTAAACTATTATTCGGACCATCTACACACATATATTAATGACATTACTACTTTAAATTTGCGTTTCAATTTCTTTTCTATAAACAGACATGTTGTGCTATTTACGTCACTGAATACACACATATGATATAATAGGTACCATGTAGGTTATCATACTTTTAAATGTACATATCTTTAAAAATCACATGAATATTATGTATATTTCACCAATCATATAAGATTATGTACATATATGTATATAGCTACCTACCAATTACATCCTTCAATCTTATTATATAGTTACTTTGAGTGTCAAAAGTGGGTAAAAACCCATACGATTAATTGAATAATAAACAATTTAATAAAAATAAATAATCATAAATGGAATTTCAATTATATAAAACAAAGGCTTCATTTATTAGCAGTAAATAAAAATAAAAATTCAAAATAAAACTAGTACATTCGTCACTAATAAAATATAAAACAACTTAATAGTTATGGCGGTGGAGGTAAATCTTTCTTTTTACATCACTTCAGATTGTAAGCTGTAGTTATGTTTAAAAGCTTAACAGTAGTGCAAATTTTCTTTTTATAAGAAGTTTTTTAATAATACAAATTCTATATACTACTGAAATACATCAGCCAAGTAGAAGACTTAGCACTATAATATTTGGACTTGTTGAATTATTGATTCAAAATAGCTTTTAACGGCCTTTAGTCCAACAAAAATTGGCGTTTCGTCCCGGTGATCTCACATGGACTCATCAGTTGACTAGTGAGGACCTTTGTCAATACGCAATTTTTGCCAAGTTCAGTTCATCTAACATAGATTTCGTGAAGAACATCTAGTGTGAACTATATCCAACAAGACTAGAATTCCTAATCATTAAATTGGAAATTTTTGTTTTTGCCCATGGCCTGGCATTATTTATATAAGAAGTTTTTTTTATAATAATACAAATTCTATATACTACTGAAATACATCAGCCAAGTAGAAGACTTAGCACTATAATATTTGGACTTGTTGAATTATTGATTCAAAATAAATTTTGTTGGACTAAAGGCCGTTAAAAGCTATTTTGAATCAATAATTCAACAAGTCCAAATATTATAGTGCTAAGTCTTCTACTTGGCTGATGTATTTCAGTAGTATATAGAATTTGTATTATTAAAAAAACTTCTTATATAAATAATGCCAGGCCATGGGCAAAAACAAAAATTTCCAATTTAATGATTAGGAATTCTAGTCTTGTTGGATATAGTTCACACTAGATGTTCTTCACGAAATCTATGTTAGATGAACTGAACTTGGCAAAAATTGCGTATTGACAAAGGTCCTCACTAGTCAACTGATGAGTCCATGTGAGATCACCGGGACGAAACGCCAATTTTTGTTGGACTAAAGGCCGTTAAAAGCTATTTTGAATCAATAATTCAACAAGTCCAAATATTATAGTGCTAAGTCTTCTACTTGGCTGATGTATTTCAGTAGTATATAGAATTTGTATTATTAAAAAAACTTCTTATATAAATAATGCCAGGCCATGGGCAAAAACAAAAATTTCCAATTTAATGATTAGGAATTCTAGTCTTGTTGGATATAGTTCACACTAGATGTTCTTCACGAAATCTATGTTAGATGAACTGAACTTGGCAAAAATTGCGTATTGACAAAGGTCCTCACTAGTCAACTGATGAGTCCATGTGAGATCACCGGGACGAAACGCCAATTTTTGTTGGACTAAAGGCCGTTAAAAGCTATTTTGAATCAATTTTCTTTTTATCAATGAGAAGTGAAATTTCTTTGGAAACGCAAAAATCTATTGTGGATTTAAGAAAAAAGGAACATCATATCGGGAAAATGGCCAAATTGTTAATAGAAACCTTGTTTCAGTGAAAAAAATATTGATAAAATTGAAAAATTTAAAACACTGGAAAATTTCAAACGTACTTGGAATCAAAGAAAGCTAAATAAAGAATTTAGTGAACAAAATGTAAGAAACGCAGTGAAACATGGGGGAGGTTCAGTGAAGGTGTGG
Organism: Philhelius pedissequus; assembly: GCA_910595825.1. Lineage (NCBI taxonomy): Eukaryota > Metazoa > Arthropoda > Insecta > Diptera > Syrphidae > Philhelius > Philhelius pedissequus. The sequence continues at coordinate 253,661,976 of OU343160.1, forward strand.
GGGTGTATGGCGGCATCTGGGGTCGGAAATTTTGTCTTCATTAAAAGAACAAAAAACCTTCGCATTTCTTCTAACACTCAATTGGATTTTCATAATGATGAAATAGGTATGTAAGTGTGTATGCAGTATGCACCTACCTACAGTGTTTGAAGAAAATCGATTCAGCTTCTATTGTTGTATATGTTCTGAGATTAATGAAAACCTTAAGTCAGATTTTTTTTATTATGTGGGTACTTCATCTAATTGTACCTAAATACCTACATACACACACTCCAAATATACCACCTTAATATATCACAAGCAAAAATGCAGATTTTTGTTTAATTTTATTCATGTTATTATTTTCCAATAAATTCTAATAAACACCTAGCTACATTTAATATTTATTTATTTATTAGTTTAAAAATAAAATAAATATACATTTTTGTTGTGTGAACTTGCAACTAGGTAGGTATGTACCTACAGCTTGAACCAACACATGCCACCTATTTAAAAAAAATTGTTAAGTAGGTATGTAAGTACCTACCTTTGTCTTTTACTTATCTTACTGCTAATTTAGCTCCAATTCTATTTTTTGAAAGTTTGACTGAGCTGCTTTTGGATAAGTATTGAAATGAAGTCTGAAACGATAAATAAAATATTAGGTAGGTACTTAAAATTTATCAAAATAATTATCTTTCATTAAATTACCTAGCTATTAAAGATTTTTATATAGCATTTGGAGCGCGCGGATTTGTACAGATTCTTACACACAATAAAACATATAGTTGTTTTAAAGTTTCTCAAATGTTATCTTGTCAATGAAATATTTATTTTGTGGCAGTGTACCCACCTACCTACAGACAAAATAAATTAATAATATTAAAAAATTAAAAATATTTATAACTGAATAGGTAGGTAGGCATATTTGTTGTTTTTATAGCTGCCAAGCAAAACACACAATGTGACAAAAAGACATTCAATCCGAAATCATTTGTTACGAGGTAAGAAAGTATTGGTTTTAATAGCGAATCCTACTTATTGAAACAAAGGTCATACAAAAATCACCAAATCCAAATATGTACCTAGAATTAAATAAATAAAATCCAAACCATAAACAAACATAGAAACTACCATTGTATGCTTATACATGAGATGTATAAACGCAATGAAACTACCCCAACAATATTCAGTTCCAAACTATAGTTTGGAACTGAATATTGTAAGTACGTAATTCAAGAATGCAAAACTATGTATATGAATGAAAAAGAAGCAAAATTAATAAAATTGCTACAAACACAAATAAAACGAGAAACAAAACACCTTCAAATGTTATTGTATATATGAACGATCAACTTTGATTTTCTCTTTCACTTAAAAGATAAAAAAATAAAACGAGTGATGTCAAAAATGAAGTCACAATTGGTTTTCTCTCTTATACTCCTTAATGTTGTAGGAAACGAAATTAAACTACCTCAACTCTTCTTTTCCCCCCTTTCTTCCTCTGCCCATGACAATAAACTAATGTCGGCAAAGCTGAAGACAGCGAAACAGACGACATCTGCATCAATCAAGAAGAACCCAATTTTCATGTTCCATAGTAGTACTATAGAGATGTATATACAATGATTGATTCATAAGTTTAGCTAAGTATGCGTAATATAGCCGACGACTCATAGCATTTACAAAGTATGAGTGCAAAATACAAAGTTACATTTATGTTGCATTACACATTCATTCAAATGCGTCGTGTGAGCAATTTAATTGCAGTATAAACACATCAAGTTGGAATTTGAAGAATGAAGAAAGAAAACAAGATTACGACACTTCTCTGTTTTTTTTTGTTATTGACGAAACCACAGATCAAAAATCTGCAAATTGTTGTTGTTTGGGGATTAATGGCTTTCGATCTCTGGTGACGTCAATAAAACAAACAAAAAAGAAGTGTCGTAATCTGGTTTTCATTGATTCATGGAAAGGGATAGCAAGATTTCGACTCAACCTTACTATGCAAGCGCAATCGAGTGAAACGAAAGTCTTTCAACTGGTAGGTACACAAAGTAGTTGATGAAAATCGCTCAACTTTTTATTCGATACATCGAATTAAATATATCGATGTATCGGTAAACATCGAATGTATTCGATACATCGGTTGATTCGATACATCGAATAACAAAACATCAATGTTTTCGATGTATCGATATAAAATAGGCATCCCCACTATGTAACTGTTCTTTGAATGAAGTTGTTGTATGATCCAGTCGTGCATTTTATATTTATTTCAGAAATGATAAGTATAAGCATTTGCTCAATTCCTTTAAGAAAGCGCTCCACAGATTTTGATAATTTTATTTCTTAACTTAGCTGTTTATATTGTAAAATGGGGTAAAAACAAAATATATTCGATTAAAATTTTGTCTTTTAAATGTTAAATTTATTTACAGGGTGGATGGATACATATTCAGAAAAAGTTACCAAGTTACGAAAAACAAAGAAATATCTTCAGAATTGGATGGTTCAAGAATATGGCCACATATGCTAATTTCATTGTTTCGCAGATTTCGAACATTTTGTTTTTCGAACCTGTGTATATGGATACTTTATCTGCATTTTACGATACTTTATCTGCAATTGTACCAATTTTCAGATATAAAAATTGACTTAAAATAACACTGTGGGACACTTGGAGGTATACGTATATTATTTTATTTCCTTAATTTATGTCTGAGCACGTTCTCTAAAAGAACAGGTTTCTGGCCATAAGGAAAGGTATAATTTTTCTATTGTAAGTGTTGACGTGGTTTTTTTAATATTTTTTTTTTCATTTTAAGTGATTTTTTAGAAAATTGCCACTTCTGCCCAAACGGGAAGAGATAGACCCACAGGGCGTGGGCAGGATTTTTATCAGGAGGGGCAAAGTCACTCGAGAACAAATTTATTTTAATTTTTTTCCACAAATAAAGTATGGCCACCCCTTCAATATTTGAATTTCTTAATTGTTGTTTAATTTCACATATTTTCGTGGATAGAAAGTCAAATTTACAAATACAGCAATGTTAAAAAATGTATTTTTGGGGTGAAAGGTACGAAAGTTACCGATCTTGGTATTAGGTATGTTTGTTACCTTGTGAATTCGTACGAATTCGTAACAATTTTTAAAAATTTTCACAAAATACTGCTTAATGATTAGTAAAACGGTCGGAGACAATACGGAGCCCTAGGGTATACCAGCATTTATTTTGTGGTGTATCAAAATGGATTTGTGTATATCAAGGTCTTTGAGCACTCTAGCAACTGCAATAGTGCGAAAGAAGATTCGTGTAATAAAATCGTTAACGCTCTCAAGTACCGGAGGAGTCATAATACTTTCTGGGACGTCGAATTAATTGCGAACTGCGCTGCAAACAAATTGGCTTTTTCACGACTGCTGACAAAAAGGGTTCCATTGAAGACGAGCTTGGAACCGAAGAATATTTTTTTACAAATGACCAAAAATATTTACTACCTTTAGGAACATTGTAATAGTTTTTGCCTTAATTTATGGTCCTGCAATAATTGGGTTCTTTAAATGTTAACGTTGCAAGTCTTTCTAGCTTGTTGAAACTTTTTCCGGTTTTCGTCAGTGGGTGGGGCTTAAAATTCCGGAAATTTACTTCTCTAACCCTTATAACCTCTTTACAGTTCAAATCAAATCATGTATTTTGTTTTGGTTTGATAGATTTCACTCTATTCGGGATAAAATTTCTCATTCCGTGAACAAGCCGAGTCGCTTTAACTCTGCAAAGACCTCAACATACCTTCCTTCGAGTGTTGTCTGGCTCGAAAAGCGGATCCTGCTAGGATTGTGTACATTGCAATCGCCCGTAATGATGATTTCAATGCGAGGATAAGGGAAACTATTCTTTGAATATAGTCAGACAAAGCATCAAATTCGTTAAAAGTTGAATTTCTGTCCAGATTTGGGCTCCGTATTTGCCGAGAATTTGTGTTTGAGCACAAACCATATTGTAGTTAAAGTTGGAACGCGACATCATTTTTTATGTATTCGGTGAGACTATGGTGGGAAAAGAATAATTGCACTAAGTTATATCCAAACAGATGAAATTCACGTTGATTAGAATTTTCGCCTATTTGGATCTCACTCATTGCCTAACAGCTATCCTGTTTTTCACAGTGTGGACATGCGCGGCACAAAATTTTTTTCTAAGTCCACGAATGTTGCTGTAATCCACTCTAAATTTTCCTAAAAATCTAGCTAATACGCAAGTTGGACAATTTGCTAAAATTAATGTTTAATCTAGTTCCCAACTCGGACTCGGACTGGGTTATTGGAACGTCGCGGCGTGATGTTTTTTTTGTTAAATTAATTGTTTGAATTTTGGTTTTATTTTTGAATGTTTATTGGAGGGTGTGATTATATTGTTGTTGTTTTTTTTATTTAGCAAGATAGGCGAGAAAGATAAAAAATATAAAAATCACCGACACTACACGTACAGAACGGACTCTTTTCTTCGAACAAAAAAATTTACAAGCAGGACGTGCGTTTGAGTTGGAAGTCTAGTCGGTACTAACCATCATATTCATATACATAGTTTTGATGAGATCTTTCTCCAGAATCCTTCTATTAACAGTGTTTAACCTGTCATTTAACTCCAGTAACCTTTGCAAATATGTGTTTAATTCTTCTTCTATCACGTCGTATTCTGATTCCTCCTCTAATTGCTATTTTTTAGAACTAAGAAATTCCGAAACCGCTTTCACGATCTTTGTTAATTACCCTCGATAGGCTGCACGTGACGCAAGTTCCATTGCGGCTGGAATAAATGCGAATTATTTTACTATTGAAAATATGTACCTACAAGTATTAAATTCAAACGCGTTTGAGTCTTCCCGGGTTTCGGCACCAAATATTGAGAAATCCGTCAAGTTGCAGAATTAAAGAAACTCCTTTTATGTAAAAATTCAATGGCGCAAAATTTTAAACAACCTATTATTAAGGCCTTAACACGATACTAGTTAGCAATTTTCTATATACATAGTAGTCTACTAACTTTTCATTAATGTTAAACCTTTTATTAACTAGTAAAATGCTAATTAAGCATATAGCAAAGCATATGCAGGGTTTGAATTTCGATGAACACAATTTTTGTGTTTATGCGTTGTAAATTGATTATATGTTGAAAGAAACCCAACATGTGTTCTAAATAAGCATTCGATATTTATATTTTCATTATTTTAACTTTATTATTTTCAAAAATAAAAAAAAAATCTGACAACAGCAGGGCTCAAACCTGGGCTTTCCGCGTGCAAAGCTGATATACTATCAGAATGGCATGTGGATTTAGTGCGATAGTAAAAAATTAAAATAGCCATTCGGTGATTTTAACTTTCGTAAAATGCTAATAAGATTAAAATTAGCAAAATCCTCTTCTTAACCTTAAATCGTTTAAAATTTTGCGCCAATATAGTTTTTTTCGCAATTTAAACAAGTGACAATTATAAATGCTTTAAACTTTATGTGGTCACGACGAATGAAAAAACGTAACTGTTCGCTTAATAAATTTAATGTTATAATAAAGAGTAAAAAAGATTTGTATAAGAAAGGCACAGGTACATTACATGATTTGTAAGTTTTTGTATGTATATGTAAGTAATAGGAAAATCAATGAAAATTATGAAATATTAGACTGAATTTTTGACATAAACTATGACGAAGAGCTCCATTAGCTGCACAGCTTCTTTCAGATTTGATTAATCTTTTTGAGATAAAGGTTATAGGTTTACCTTTTTGATGGATAGGACTGCTTCTATAGCGTGGTCTGATGCGTACGTAGGGAGGGTAAATATCTTTTTCAAGTCAGGTTGAGTAAATTCGGTTTCTAAGACCAAGTGGTTTTTAAGAGCTTGGGAAGGTTCTTTAGCTGATGAATCTAATTCGATTTCGTTTTTTTTTGCTATGTGAGTAGAGACCTGACCGTTTTCACTTTGTAAGTATTTTGTAAGAGGTTTAGAAATTTAGCATAGTTCTTTATAAATTACCTGTACTACCCTATCATACCTAGAAAAGATCTTATTTGTCAGAGTTTCCAGTTCTGGGTATTCCTTTATATTCTTAACTTTATCAGGGTTAGTTTTTATTTATTGTAGGCTACTACATACCTTAATTACAAATGGTAGCCGTGTGTGTTCGTATTTACGGGCATAGAGAAACTACAACATAGAGGTGCGACTCGTACCCCTCTTGCCTAAAACACCCGCAATTTTTTTTGAGGTGTGTTAAAAAAACTCTCTTACATTACTCATTTTTTCCTATCCGTGAATACATGGGAGTGGTGGATTAAAAAATCGCTTTGGTCAAACTGACAGATCATTTTTTTTGTTGATTTGTCAACAAAAGTCATTCTGACAGTGCTCAAATAGATTTCTAGAATTATCATTTAATTTTGTTTCCACAGTTGTAATATTTTATTTATTAATTATTTCATTATTTTAATTTATTTTACAAAAAATATATATATTGTCTGTAAGCAGTGAGTTACACTTGATTCGTCACCAGCTTTATCGTCTGTATGTTCGAACTAACCAACTCGCTTTGGGCATCGAAAATCAAATGTGAAGAATGAAACTTAAGAGATTCAAGTAAGTTCATTTTAAATTATATTATATTGATTTTAATTTATATTGCTCTTTCTAGCAAACAATTCCGCCAAAAGTGTTCCAATTTAATGCTAAACTCGATCATAAAAATAAATAACATCAGCCTCACAATACTGTGTAGTTAGGCGGTGCTCGGAAGCAGGGTACACATTCTTACCATATGCGTATCCTTATGAGAATTTAGCCAAATTCGCTTGTGCTAGGATATGGCGATTTTGGAGATCAAAATTCAAGTAGTGTTAATTTTCCTAAGTGCCCCGAATCCGATCAAGATTAACTTGGAGCATATTAAACCACCATACCATAGTCCGAGAAGTATTAGATCTCTCTACATTATGTAATTCAGTGTGTGTCGACAGCGAATATTTGGGCTCGCCTTTTTGGCAAGAAATATAGCATGAGAAATATTCATGAGCATCTCATGAACGAGATCGATATGCACATGTTGACCGAATAACCTCTGCCTGTATCTGTAGCTTGTAAACAGATTGTTGGTCTATCTGTGGATCAGCATTCAGTCAAGCAGAAATATGGTACATAGGTTAAGTAAAAAAAACCTTAATTTGAAATATTTTTGAATGTTTGTTTTTCTTTTAATATTGTAGGACAAACAGCGCCTGCCGTTCATCTTAAAATCATGACGAACAATAGGGTCAAACCACACAATCAATGGTTATACACAAATAGGAAATGCCCGAAATGGACCATGAAGCCCAGCACGAAGTCATTATTGCCGGATTATAAAATTAGATACATAAGGATCAATATTTTAAAGTGCTTTTCTTCCTTACATACATCAGGCTTAAGAATTGTGATCCACATAATTTTTTTCAATTACATTTTCCTTTAAGTTTGTTGCTCAATAGAAATATTTTCTTTTCAAGGGAAATGAAATGCTGTGTGTCTCAATGTCACATAGGAAAGTATTTCTTGAATCATCTAATTAAGGTAAATGGTTTCGCAATATCAGTATTTTCCATCTACTGATGTAGTTTATTAAAATAATTAAAAACTCAGTTTTCAAAAACATGAAAAAACTACTTTTAGATAGCAATTTTTCGAAATATTTGTTTGATTACAAAATGATTTTAAGGACTTAGAAAGATAAAAAATATAAAAATCACCGACACTACACGTACAAGACGGACTCTTTTCTTCGAACAAAAAAAATTACAAGCAGGACGTGCGTTTGAGTTGGAAGTCTAGTCGGTACTAACCATCATATTCATATACTCATAGTTTTGATGAGATCTTTCTCCAGAATCCTTCTATTAACAGTGTTTAACCTGTCATTTAACTCCAGTAACCTTTGCAAATATGTGTTTAATTCTTCTTCTATCACGTCGTATTCTGATTCCTCCTCTAATTGCTATTTTTTAGAACTAAGAAATTCCGAAACCGCTTTCACGATCTTTGTTAATTGCCCTCGATAGGCTGCACGTGACGCAAGTTCCATTGCGGCTGGAATAAATGCGAATTATTTTACTATTGAAAATATGTACCTACAAGTATTAAATTCAAACGCGTTTGAGTCTTCCCGGGTTTCGGAACCAAATATTGAGAAATCCGTCAAGTTGCAGAATTAAAGAAACTCCTTTTATGTAAAAATTCAATGGCGCAAAATTTTAAACAACCTATTATTAAGGCCTTAACACGATACTAGTTAGCAATTTTATATATACATAGTAGTCTACTAACTTTTCATTAATGTTAAACCTTTTATTAACTAGTAAAATGCTAATTAAGCATATAGCAAAGCATATGCAGGGTTTGAATTTCGATGAACACAATTTTTGTGTTTATGCGTTGTAAATTGATTATATGTTGAAAGAAACCCAACATGTGTTCTAAATAAGCATTCGATATTTATATTTTCATTATTTTAACTTTATTATTTTCAAAAATAAAAAAAAAATCTGACAACAGCAGGGCTCAAACCTGGGCTTTCCGCGTGCAAAGCTGATATACTATCAGAATGGCATGTGGATTTAGTGCGATAGTAAAAAATTAAAATAGCCATTCGGTGATTTTAACTTTCGTAAAATGCTAATAAGATTAAAATTAGCAAAATCCTCTTCTTAACCTTAAATCGTTTAAAATTTTGCGCCAATATAGTTTTTTTTCGCAATTTAAACAAGTGACAATTATAAATGCTTTAAACTTTATGTAGTCACGACGAATGAAAAAACGTAACTGTTCGCTTAATAAATTTAATGTAATAAAGAGTAAAAAAGATTTGTATAAGAAAGGCACAGGTACATTACATGATTTGTAAGTTTTTGTATGTATATGTAAGTAATAGGAAAATCAATGAAAATTATGAAATATTAGACTGAATTTTTGACATAAACTATGACGAAGAGCTCCATTAGCTGCACAGCTTCTTTCAGATTTGATTAATCTTTTTGAGATAAAGGTTATAGGTTTACCTTTTTGATGGATAGGACTGCTTCTATAGCGTGGTCTGATGCGTACGTAGGGAGGGTAAATATCTTTTTCAAGTCAGGTTGAGTAAATTCGGTTTCTAAGACCAAGTGGTTTTTAAGAGCTTGGGAAGGTTCTTTAGCTGATGAATCTAATTCGATTTCGTTTTTTTTTGCTATGTGAGTAGAGACCTGACCGTTTTCACTTTGTAAGTATTTTGTAAGAGGTTTAGAAATTTAGCATAGTTCTTTATAAATTACCTGTACTACCCTATCATACCTAGAAAAGATCTTATTTGTCAGAGTTTCCAGTTCTGGGTATTCCTTTATATTCTTAACTTTATCAGGGTTAGTTTTTATTTATTGTAGGCTACTACATACCTTAATTACAAATGGTAGCCGTGTGTGTTCGTATTTACGGGCATAGAGAAACTACAACATAGAGGTGCGACTCGTACCCCTCTTGCCTAAAACACCCGCAATTTTTTTTGAGGTGTGTTAAAAAAACTCTCTTACATTACTCATTTTTTCCTATCCGTGAATACATGGGAGTGGTGGATTAAAAAATCGCTTTGGTCAAACTGACAGATCATTTTTTTTGTTGATTTGTCAACAAAAGTCATTCTGACAGTGCTCAAATAGATTTCTAGAATTATCATTTAATTTTGTTTCCACAGTTGTAATATTTTATTTATTAATTATTTCATTATTTTAATTTATTTTACAAAAAATATATATATTGTCTGTAAGCAGTGAGTTACACTTGATTCGTCACCAGCTTTATCGTCTGTATGTTCGAACTAACCAACTCGCTTTGGGCATCGAAAATCAAATGTGAAGAATGAAACTTAAGAGATTCAAGTAAGTTCATTTTAAATTATATTATATTGATTTTAATTTATATTGCTCTTTCTAGCAAACAATTCCGCCAAAAGTGTTCCAATTTAATGCTAAACTCGATCATAAAAATAAATAACATCAGCCTCACAATACTGTGTAGTTAGGCGGTGCTCGGAAGCAGGGTACACATTCTTACCATATGCGTATCCTTATGAGAATTTAGCCAAATTCGCTTGTGCTAGGATATGGCGATTTTGGAGATCAAAATTCAAGTAGTGTTAATTTTCCTAAGTGCCCCGAATCCGATCAAGATTAACTTGGAGCATATTAAACCACCATACCATAGTCCGAGAAGTATTAGATCTCTCTACATTATGTAATTCAGTGTGTGTCGACAGCGAATATTTGGGCTCGCCTTTTTGGCAAGAAATATAGCATGAGAAATATTCATGAGCATCTCATGAACGAGATCGATATGCACATGTTGACCGAATAACCTCTGCCTGTATCTGTAGCTTGTAAACAGATTGTTGGTCTATCTGTGGATCAGCATTCAGTCAAGCAGAAATATGGTACATAGGTTAAGTAAAAAAAACCTTAATTTGAAATATTTTTGAATGTTTGTTTTTCTTTTAATATTGTAGGACAAACAGCGCCTGCCGTTCATCTTAAAATCATGACGAACAATAGGGTCAAACCACACAATCAATGGTTATACACAAATAGGAAATGCCCGAAATGGACCATGAAGCCCAGCACGAAGTCATTATTGCCGGATTATAAAATTAGATACATAAGGATCAATATTTTAAAGTGCTTTTCTTCATTACATACCTCAGGCTTAAGAATTGTGATCCACATAATTTTTTTCAATTACATTTTCCTTTAAGTTTGTTGCTCAATAGAAATATTTTCTTTTCAAGGGAAATGAAATGCTGTGTGTCTCAATGTCACATAGGAAAGTATTTCTTGAATCATCTAATTAAGGTAAATGGTTTCGCAATATCAGTATTTTCCATCTACTGATGTAGTTTATTAAAATAATTAAAAACTCAGTTTTCAAAAACATGAAAAAACTACTTTTAGATAGCAATTTTTCGAAATATTTGTTTGATTACAAAATGATTTTAAGGACTTAGAAGCTGAGGTAAATTAACAATCAGAACAGTTACAATCATCGTAATCAAGCAAGTAGCTTGGAAATTAGAGCTTTGCGTAGGTTCTGATTTCAAGATTTTCCTTGACATAAGTAGAAATTGCATGGAGTTGCTAATTTGGACAAGCTGACATTTCCAAAGTTCTTACTTCATCTGGATTATCTAAACTGTAGTAAGTTTTGATTTATGTCAGCTTGTAAATTCTTGAAGCCTTTTTCAATTCAAGCAAATATTTCAAAAAATTTGCATCTGAAAGTAATTTTCTAATTGTTCATTTTTCAAAAACACGAAAAACTACTTTTAGATAGCAATTTTTCGAAATATTTGATTATAAAATGATTTTAAGGACTTAGAAGCTGAGGTAAATTAACAATCAGAACAGTTACAATCATCGTAATCAAGCAAGTAGTTTGGAAATTAGAGCTTCGCTTAAGTTCTGATGTCAAGATTTCCCTTGATATAAGTAGCGATTTCATGGAATTGCTAATTTGGACAAGCTGTCGTTTCCAAAGTTCTTGCTTGATCTAAACTATCTTAAATTCCTCTCTACTTACTTCAGGGGCAAGATTCTGTAATAAACAATTTCAAGAAATTGTACGAAAGCGTAGAAATAAATATATGATTGTTTCATAATAAAATTGTTTAGAAGGCAAAATCTTAAAATCCAAAGAAAACAACTGAGAGGTGCATGCAATCCATTTTATATGGATGAAAACTTGTACCTAGGTATAGATGTGAATCAACTAATTTAAAAATAATTAATATAATAAGATTTTCGAGTACGATGATTTCTGTGATAGGCCCGATTTGAGTATTCTTTAATATAGCTAAACTTTGACGCCATAGTATTGTTGTCTTTTTACTCGGGTTCGCAAATAAAACCTATTTCCTTGTAACGACTTCAAACTATTTACTTCATAATTACTTAAACACCGCTTTTCTTTCTAACACACTAAACGCTTTATTATTCCACTTATAATAAAAGTATACCAATTACAAACATATCTTTTCTTACAACTTACTTTATACTTGCGCTTTCAAAAATAAACTATCCCGTTTCGCAGTTAGTGGACCGGTATTTATACTTTTTAGGCTTCCTAGATATACCATGAAAGTTCTCGTCAAACGGTTTTAGCAAATTCCTTTCCAATGGCTTATTGGGTTTGCGTTTCTACTATTGAAAATCCTCCAACAAGGGGAATAGGAATGTAGTTAGTAGCATACTTCAGTTGTTGTTTGGTAGAATTTGTATCATTTGTATCATTCTTGTAGCATACTTCAGGTATTATGTTTATTATAAAATAGTCCGTTCAGAATTCAATAGTAATCAGATAGTACAATTCGTACATTGCCCCCCTCTTACGATTGTTCGTCCCGAACAAATCCAGTATTCCCATCACCGTTATATCGATGCAACCGGGCACAGTGCACTATCCTTTGCTTACCTCTAGTACCTTTCCGAATACGATAAATGACAACATTGATTTTTGTATCAATATTATAAGGGCCTTTCCAATTTTGTTGAAGTTTCGGAGACAATCCCTTTTGGCGATGCGGGTTGTAAAACCACACAAGATCTCCTGCCTCAAATCCTGCTTTTGTTGCTGTTATGTCGTATCGTGTTTTCATTCGATCGCTAGCTACCTTTATCATGGTCCTTGTTCTTTCGTGAATGTCAATAAGCCGTTCCCTGAGGATTTCAATATATTCCTCAATTCTATGAGGCTCATTTGTCGGGCATCCAAATTTAACTTCACTCGGCAGTTTAATTGTTGTTCCAAACAGAATTTCCGGTTGTGTATGTCCTGTTGAACTGTGTACTGCACTTCTATAGGCCATCAAGAATAATGGAATGTGTCGATCCCAGTCTCGTTGGTAGTCGTCCACAACCTTGGAAAGGTGTTCTTTGAGGGTCCTATTAAATCGTTCAACCATCCCATCTGACTGTGGGTGAAGCGGTGCTGTCCTCGTCTTTTTAATACCAAGAAGCGAGGAAACCTCCTAAAAGATGTTAGATTCGAAATTCTTCCCTTGGTCCGTATGGAGTTCCAGAGGTACACCGAATCTGCTCACCCAATTGAATACAAGCTGGTCGGCTATTGTTTTGGTCTCTCGGTTTGGCAAACGCCTCTGGCCATTTGGGGAAATAATCCATGACCACGAGAATGTATTTGTTTCCGCTGACAGCATCAACGAAAGGGCCCGCGATGTCCAGTACAATCCTTTCAAAAGGTGCTCCCATATTGTACTGCTGCATTTTACTTTGAATTTTCCAGCCTGCTCCTTTGCTCGCAGCACAAGTTTCACATTTACGGCACCACCTTTCGACATCGATTTTTGCATGTAACCAGTAGAATCGCTGGCGCACCTCTTCCAAGGTTTTATTTATACCTAAATGTCCCCCAGAAGCTCCATCATGCATTTCTCGTAGAACATCATTGACTTTTGAAAGAGGTACGATTAGCTGCATCACAAAAGATTTGCCATCTGCGGATTCCCACTTACGCCGTAGTATACCTTCTTGCACATGGAGTGATTCCCAATGTGCCCAATAGGCTTTGAGAACTAGGCTTCTATCAGAGATTTCACTCCATTCTGGTTTTTCTTCATGTTCTTTCCATGCAAGAATGGGTTCGATATCCGAATCTTGTTGTTGGGCCGTTCTTAATTCTCCGTTGTTCCAACCGTAAATGGGATCAACTCTCAGCCTCTGAATGGCAGTTATCTCCTTTTCTTCTTGGCGCGTGCAATGCTTGTACTCATGTTTGCATGGTCGCCGAGATAATGCATCTGCGTTTGAGTGGAGCTTTTCTCGCCGATGTTGAATCTGGTAGTCGTGATTTGTAGTCTCTCGATCCACCTTGCTACTTGACCTTCTGGGTTCTTGAAGTCGGATAGGTCAGCACAGGGGCGTTACATAAACGCACCTTCAGTTCCTGAAAACTTTTCTCGCACTCACCTGACCATTTAAATGGTGTCCCGTTTTCAGTAAGCTGATGTAAACTCTGCGATTCCAGCAAAATCCTTCACAAAATGGCGATAATACGTGGATAGACCAAGAAAGCTTTAGAGTTGATGATTTTCTTGAGGTGTTAGCCAGTTCTTGACGGTGTCAACTTTTTCTGGATCAGTTTTTACTCCATCGAACGAGATAATATGCCCCATGTGTTTAGCTTCGGTCTTGAAAAGCGCACATTTATCTGGATTCAATTTAAGGTGAGCTTCTCGAAGTCTTTTGAATACGGCTTTAAGGTTCACATAATGTTCATCAAATGTTTTTCCGTAAACGATGACATCGTCCAGGTAAACAAGGCAAGTAAGTCCTTGCAAAACGCACTCCATCAAATGCTCAAATGTTGCCGGCACGTTACATAGTCCGAACGGCATCACCTTAAATTGCCACAGACCATTTCCTTTGGAGAAAGCTGTTTTCTCCCGATCTTCTGGGTGGATTTCTACCTACAGATAGCCACTTTACAAGTCTAAGGTGGAGAACCATTGAGCTCCTTCCATCGCATCCAAAGTATCGCTAATTCTGGGCAGAGGGTAGCTATCTTTCTTTGTCACATCATTCATCCTACGGTAGTCCCAACAAAATCGAGTGCTTCCAACTTTCTTCTTGACAAGAACCACAGGTGATGCCCAAGGGCTTTTTGAATTTTCGATTAGCCCATCTTTCTTCATGGTCGATATCATTTCTTCGACATCTGCTTGCTTAGACTATGGGAGACGTCTTGCTGGCTGACGAATCAGTTTCGCTTCTCCTGTGTCGAGTCGATGTTGCACAAGCCGTGTTCGACCATACTGAACGTTTGGTGAAGAAAATATGTCACCGTACTTATGGAGACGGCGCTCAGCAATGCTAAGCTGATGTTCGCTTAGCTTTGATGATTTGAAACTTTTAGCTTTTATGGTCTTCAAATGTTCGGAGTTTACCGACTTCTTGCTGTCCACTTCTGTGATCTTTGTTATTGCTGACACAGATTCACATGTCCCAACTACATCTCCTTTTCTGAGCTAAACTTCGTGCGGTTTGATGTTCAATATCCGTACAGGCACCATGTTGTTCTTTGGAGCCACCAGAGTTTTCCCTACCATAAAGTTTTGGAAACATTGCTTAGAGTCTATTTCCACCATTAGGTACCGATGGCTTCCCAAATCACCCTTTAATTTTGTCCAAACAAACACTTCTGAAGAAGGAGGCAAACATATGTCTTCTTTGATTACAACAGTGCTTAGAGTTGATGAGTTTAAATTGCCGTAGATCATCGGAATTTCTATACTTCTGTTCTTAAGAACATGCTTACCGATATCCAGAATTACTCCATGCTCTTTCATAAAGTCGACTCTAATGGTGCACTCATCACATATATCTGCCACTAGAAATAGATGTGAAAACTCCAATTCTGCTAATCGAATCTTCAGACGAACTTCTCCGTACACTCTAGCTGCCTCTCCTATCGCTATTTTCAGACGATAGCTATTGGTGTTGTTTAGCCATGTCATTTTGTCGCTACGCACAATCAAGGCAGTGGCACCAGTGTCAATTGTAGCCACGTATTTTGTGCTGTTTAAAATTGCCTCTACTGTCAGACTTTTGTTACTGCGTTTAGGCTGTGAGACCTGTATGGTGGTTCTGGGGCCATCGATACCAGAAACCAGCTTCTGCCCCTCTGTATTGCTAGATACTTCTCTGGTATTTCCGTGTCCGCAATGTTGACACACTCTTTCTGGTGGCAATCTGGACTGGCGTTGGAGGTGTCCGATCTTGTTACAATTCAAGCATCCAGCAGGCCCATTTCGTTGACTTCTTTGCAACTCTCTTCTCTGACAAGAGCACTCCTCAACATCTAGTTCTCTTACCCGATGTAGCCCTTGAGAATCCTGTTCTGCTCCTTCCATTGTCAAAGCAAAGGCTAATGCTGCAGGAAGAGTACGTTTTCCAGCTGTTCGGATTGCTCACTGAAGGTTTCTGTCAGAAACGGCACGGACAAATGCTTCCGTTGCAAACTGGCTAATGATTTTGTCTCCTGCGGTTGGATATGCCAGGTGTGCCAGTCGTTCGATGTCTGCTTGGAGTTGCTGTAGGCTTTCACCAATTTTCTTGAGTTGGACTCGGAAGACTTCTTGCATGTGGCCTTCTCCAAAGCGTTTGTCAATGGCTTAAACAAGAGCACTAAAGCTGCCATTCTCATCTGCTGGTATAGTTTGCAAAAGTTCAGCAGCAGAACTTCTTAGTGCTAGTGTCAGCGCTATAAACTTGTCATCGTCATCCCAGTCATTTGGTTTTGCGGCTACCTCAAATTGCTTTTTAGACCAAGAATTTTGTCCATCAAAGGTTGGTGGATGCATTTCTTTTCTCTTTGGAACAGTCACCAGAACGTTCTCAAAACTTTATTTTTCTCAATGAATTTGTCCAATTTCTTTGTTAAATTTTGAATTTTGTGTTCCACTTTTTCAAACTTTCCATGAACATTTTCAAGCTGTGCGTCTTCTTTCGAAAATTGCTTTTCGACGCCTTCCTTACGTTAAGAGTCATTTGATATAATGAGGTGTATTCGCTAGAACCTTTGCTTTTTCGAAGTGGATCCAGTGGTGTTCATCTGTATGGTCGATGAAATGCTCACATATGGCGGACTTCTCCCTATGGTTTTTGGTAACAGCTCTGATGTGTTCTTTCAGACGTGTGGAAATGCTCCTCGGAGTTTGTCCTACAATCTTTCCTATCATTCTTTCTCTTCCTTAACCTCACCTTCACGCCCGCGCTGTGTTGAAACATTTAAAGGGTATTCATAATCCCTTGAGCGCGTGTAGATTATAAAAAAAAAAAAAAATTAAGACCCACAGCTGCAGGGTTCTGCATATACTCCAGGTGTTTGGAGGGGGAATTTACCTTTTGGTAATTGAAGGAAATTTATCGCCTTTTTGGGTGGTGGGTGGCCACCGAAATTGTATGGTCTGCCAAAAATCCACAAAGAAGGGAATTCAATGCGACCAATCGTCAGTCAAATAAATGCCCCTTGCCATTCGATATCAAAACATTTAGTAGATAACTTTATACCTTTGGTTGGCTTGACAGAACACCACATTAAGGATTCCTCACACTTTGTGTGATTTTAAGTGGTTTAACACTCGAAGATGACGGAATAATGGTGAATTTGGATGTCGAGTCACTATTTACAAACGTTCCCGTGCAAGAGGTACTTACCATCATCAGTAAGCTTATCTCAACTTCCGGCATCAACGAAAACTATTTGCCACTTTTGAAGTTTTGCCTAACATCGGGATATTTTTGTTTCAACCAACAGTTTAACTGCAAAAAGATGGTGTTGCTATGGGATTGCCCTTGGCTCCCTTAATTTCAGATATTTGGATGGAGCATTTTGAGGAAAAAGCTCTGAGTAGCTTAAAAGAAAAACCGAAAGTTTGGCTGAGATATGTGAATGACATTTTGCATCATGAAAAACTCGGCTATTTTGAATTTCCTCGATCATCTGAACTCACAGCATCCTAAAATGAAGTTCACAATGGAAAAAGAGAAAGAAGAGTCCATTACATTTTTGGATGTGAAAGTGATGCGAAAACAAATTGGCACATTAGCGCACACGATTTTTCGTAAAAGCACACACACAAACAGATACCTACACGCTACTTCCCACCACCATCCGGCAAATTTAAGATCTGTGGTGTCGACACTTGTACCCACAGGATATGTGACAGCGATCATCTTGCCACTAACTCTATCTGCTCGATACGTTTCGTTTCGTAGCGAAACGTTCGGGGTGAATACAGAATTGAACTCGCTAAATACTAAATAGTTATAACGCGGCTTATCCTAAAACTAAATATGTCTTATTATACTTACTATGAATTCTGTTCATTTTTTTTTATCATTGAGTAGGTCTACTCTTTTTTGGTTGATAAACATTTTGCTTTGATTCTGATATGGAAATTCATTGGAAAGCAAACGCTTGCTGAAAATTGTTTTCATATTTTTTATAAATAAATTAACCACAATATTGTTAGTAGAAAAGTTTTAATATTACAAAAGGTTATATTAACAAAAGATTATGTCTCACACTATTCTTGCATCCAGTGGGAGTTCTTTTGCAGCACGGAAAATGCTGGACACTCCATGCATATTTTACTGGCAATGCTTTGATGAAGGAACTGTTGGGAGTTAGAAGTTAAATATAACATTTTATTTTTGTATAAAGTTTCAACTAACTTAGCTACAGCTATATGGCGGTATAATGGATTATATGGCACATTTGTTGAAAAATTTAGCTTTGGTGGAGTGGGAGTTTTTTCAGTTCCTGCGGCGTATGGACAAATGTCTACCATAGCAGTGGCCATAGACTTGTGATGCTCATCGACAACTTCCAGAGCGTTATTAACAGCTTCGGTGACTTTCCGTCTTCCAACGTAAAGCAAGTCCAGTATCGATAACAATGGAATGATTCAATCCAGCGTAAAGAAATTCTTAGTCACATAATTGCCCCAAAACGCATGGAGCAATTGTTGTTCAATGTAATCAGAGACCAATGAATGAGCTGGATCCACTTTGTTCCGAATACGACAATTGTCGATGCTACAAGCTAACAAAGCGCCCGTCTTGTAGTGATCAGTAGCATATAAATACCTGTCAATCAGGGCCAAGCCGTCATGGACAGAATGAGCCCCAATTAAGGCTCAACATTTTGCTCATTGTTGTTGCAGAGTCATTTGTTGCCATTCTCGCTCAAAATCTTGTCCACTCCAAATCCGGCGTTGACGAAGCCATTTTCAAAACTTACAGCCAGATTCTGCATTCCTGAGTCTACTTGTCCAATCGATGGGAAATTATTTCTTTATTAAACTTTTGTATGTGTAGAACAATTCCCAGATGATATTTCAATCGAAACGAAGAACTAAAACTTGAAAAGAAAAACAGATAACATTCATCCAATTTTGTAAACCAATCTAATAAGAACAGAATTGTAAAAAAAAATATTTATGTACTGATTACTAAAATAATATAATATATATTATGTATGTTTGCTAATGTTTCGAGTATAAGTAAAATAAATATGCATATATATAACGAAGAGAATGTTTTGAATAAAAACAAGTAACGGAAACGCTCACTGTATTATTTATAATTTAAGTGCAGTATGCATACATAAGATCCATGTGATTTTTAAGGATACATAATTATGTATATATAAATGTATGACGGCCTACATCGTTGTAGGCAGTATTCAGTTCAGTTTTTTCGAATTTTTTTTTTTTGAAAACTCAAAATTTCAAAAATGACTCAATAGATTTTTTCGAAACTTCGTATTTGGTAGTTTTTTGACTTTATCTTGAATATTTAAAAAAAAAACTAGTTTCCAAAAGTAAGAAACAGCGGTACCTTCCATAAAAATGTTAAAAAAATAGTTAAGAAAAAAATGTATTTCTCAATAAAGGTAACAAGAACTTTTATAAAAAAAAATGTGTATTTTCTCAAATTAGTACTGTCCACTTTTTAGAAAAATATTTTATTTTGCCTACTTATCAGCGGTATTTCCCATAGAACCACTTTAGTAAATGGCCGGATTAAAATAATTTTTTTATGGAAACGCTTCCTAAAAGTATTGTAACAAATTGTACTATCTAATTACTTTTGGATTTCAAACGAACTATTTCATACAAAACATAATACCTGAAGTATGCTTCAAGCTCCAACCTACAACAACTGGAGGTATGCTACAAATTCTTACCAAAGCAACAACAGAAGTATGCTACAAACTACATATCTATTCTCCTTGGTGGAGACTTTTTAATAGTAGAAGACGCAAGCCCAATAAGTCTTGGAAAGGAACTTGCTAGAACCGTTTGACGGGAACTTTCATGGTATTTCTAAAATGCTTAAACAAGTACAAATACCGGTCCACTTACTGCGAAACGATACAGTTTACTTTGAAAGCGCAAGTGTTATGTTGGTTGTGAGAAAAGATATAAGTTTGTAATTGGTATACTTTTATTATAAGTGGAAAAATAAAGCGTTTACTGTTTTAGAAGGAAAAGTGAAGTTTAATTAATTGTGAAGTAAATAATTTGAAGTCGTTAAAAGGAAATAGGTATTATTTGCGAACCCGAGTACAAATATTATAATATTAATAAGACTGCATACTGAAATTTTCAAATAAAAAGTTCTTCGATTTTTAAAAAATTAAAAATATTTTTTTTGATGTACTTCTTACTTATCCAGGAATTCAAATGGCATCTTTGTTTTCCCTCAAACTATAACAACTAAGCAATATGAAAACATTTAATTATGTGTAAAGTATCCATTTATTTCTACCATACTATATTCACATTTTTACGTATTTTTGCGTACGTCACTGAATACTAAATGCAATGTAGGTCTTCATACCTTAATATATACATAAAAAATTACTGGGATCTTATGTATGCATATTACATATAAATGACCCTCATTATTAATAGCGAATCGAACATTCGAAAAGTTGGGAATAATTTAGCGAACTTCGATTATCACGGTATTATTATTAGTGGGCTTCAACATTCCATTAAAAATAAATGGCACAAATAAATTCCAATAAGAAAACATAAGTATGTTAAACGTCAAATGGTGTCTGTGTTGCGTTTAAATTTGTTTGTGAATTTTTTGTTTTGTGTGCATAATTTTGAATTTTTCGACGATTTAATAAAACAAAAAACAGTTTATGTTAAGAATCATTAAAAAAAAAGAAAAAAAACATGATACCCACACTA
Source organism: Philhelius pedissequus (assembly GCA_910595825.1). NCBI lineage: Eukaryota > Metazoa > Arthropoda > Insecta > Diptera > Syrphidae > Philhelius > Philhelius pedissequus. The sequence continues at coordinate 253,682,794 of OU343160.1, forward strand.
AAGGGGTTTTGACTACCCTTAAAATGAACAAGCACAGTGCGAGCGTTACGAAAGTAGGGAAGGATGCAAGAGGAGATACCGATGCACATTGGTTTTGAATTTTTGATTATCAAAATGGTAGGGGAAAATAGTGTAAAGTATTCCACAGTCCCGTTGTACGGGTAAAGACAGAATCTCTATACTTGACATTACGTCCGACGTTGGGTTCAAGGGTAAACTGATAAGCATTCCTAGAAGCGCGAGTATTACGGTTAAAACATTTAAGGTGAGGAATGCAACTGGCTATTTTGCTCGAACATCTTTATATATAAAAAAATGTTGTCAAAAACGTATTAATGATCTCAGTTGGCATTCGACCATTTGCAATATACTTTTTTATGAAAGATATGGTCGAGAAGAAGGATTTAAGCTATGTGCTATGTGCTTATGTGTATTGGTTTTCGATTTATGGCTGTTTTGTGAGCTATTAAAATTTAAAAATGCTTACTAAAATTGTTAGATCTCATGAAATAAAACACGTAAACAAAAATAATAAACATAAACAAATATATATATTAAAATTATGTCGTCAAAAACGTATAATTCCTGATTTCGCTTGTGTTAGTTCAGCCGGTGTTTTTCTTTGACTTAAACTACTGTGCGTGTGTTCTATACACATCGTTTGACCGCTGAGTGAAAATTAGTTTTTGTGTTGCGTAAAAAATTTAAACAATTCCTAAACAATACATTTACACTGATTCCGATCAAACCTTGGACGGACGTCTGGCAATAATTAATCAGAATGTCTGCAAGAGGTACGTTCAGAGGAAATAAATGGAGACGTGCCCATATTGCACGGCTTCAAACTGCACCACAAATTCGACGAAAAGTTATTAGAAGGAGAAAAGTGGTAAATGTAGACTTCAATCGCACCGCTTTGGAATACGATTCCGCAATCACACTTGTTAAGGCCAATGCTGTCTTCCCAGTGCTTTTTAAATTAATGTCGGATTTGTGGTTGGAAATTCGTTGACGAAGAAGCTGGTTCGTTGTACCAGTATAGGAAAGATTGCAATTTTCTTCCGCATTGCCACGACAGCTAATTTTATAGACTACGTCTGTGCACTTATTTTTCCCGTTTTTGTTTTCATGTTGGTGAAAAGAGGTGCCAAAATCATTAACTTCATTTTAAATTTTTGTTGGTATCCTCTATCTATTGAATCAATTATTTTTTTTGTAACCTCTATGTAAAACATCACTAATTAAAAGAGTTCTAATTCCTTACTATGTATGTTATAAATATAAATAAATATCTAAAATTAGAATTTTGTTGCTTATTGGTATATGTGTTCATAATCATGTACCTATCCTTTTCGTCAGAGCAGTAGAATTTATTTGTTAATTTTGTATGAAGGTTCTAGGATAATCATAATGCGTGCACAATTTTGAAAAGATTTTCTGAATAGTACCATCAGTATGCCACAGTAAGAGATAATGGGAATGTATGCGTTTGAATTTGAATTTCCATATCGCATGCTAAATAAATTTCTATTCCAGCAACAAATATTAAGATACACAGAACGGGTCCGCACTCATACTCATATCAAAATATAAATATATATGTATATGTGCAAACGAAGGTAGCTTTCAATTTAGCTCTACTAAAAGAAATTAAATTTTAAGTCAGTACTGTCTTTTGAAGTAAATAAAGTAAAATAAAGTGTAAATAAAGTATAAATCTATTTGCAATTAAAACTGTTGCGTAGAAAAGTATATTTTTCGGCAGTGAAAATAAGATTTAAAATTTTTTATATTCTGAAAGTATTTTTTATTAAAACATGTCAGCCTCTAAAAATGAACAACAGAGAAAGTTGAGGTCTGAAAAGTGTTCAAACTCTCCTCTCACTTACACAAACTCCCCTGCAACAAATTCAGCTTCATCTAAATTGTGGAACAAAATTGAATCCCGTTTAGATTCGCTTACAAAAACATTGACGGAATCTATTGTGTCACGATTAAAAGATGAAATCAATTCGATGTGCGAGAGTTTAACTCTACGAATAAAAAATGTGGAAATGGATTTCGATAAAAAAATTAAATCACTTGAAAATTCGTTCAATAAAAGAAGTGAGGATTTATCTCTAAACATTAAACACACAACACTCGAACTTGAAACAAAAATTAATAAATTTGAAAACACAATCAATGAGAGACTCAGCTCTTTTAACAACTCTTTGTTTACATTAAATAGCAGATTTAAAACATTGGAGCAACAAGAACTTAGGTTAGACACGCATGAAGAAGAACTGACTATGGTTAAGGCACAAATGCTGGAAAAAGATAACACTATGCTTAAAATTCAAATTGATGCAATTGCGCGGAATAATATCTCTGGTGATCTGGTACTTCATGGAATACCAATGAGTGCAAATGAAAATCTTCAAAGTATTTTTCAGCGGTTTTGCAATGTAATATCATATTCACCACCCCTAACACCGATTCACATTCTTCGCACTAAACCGAAAAACAAAATTCCAATCAGCGCCATCATTATCAAACTACCGCACGCGCAAGAAAAAGTTAATATTTTGACAAAAGCAGCGGCATTTTACAACAAACTATACTGCGACTGGGTCCGAAATACAGCGACATATTGATTGGAGGTGATTTCAATGTAAATTTTTTACTCAACAACAAAGTAAAACGATTATTTATTCATTTCTGTGACATGATGGGCTTAACAGTTGTAAACACCCGATGGCCAACTTGTTATAAGTCAGATGTAAACCCTTCCTTACTTGACATGTTTTTGACTAGCTCTAGGTACAGGATTCTGGGAAATGATCAAGTACGGCCGACATCCGATTTCATCCACGACTTCATTTTTTGCTCATATAAATTCGATGTTGACAGAGCAAATATGACTCGTACAATACGTTACAGGTCGTATCGTGGCTTTGACTGTGAAGAGGTTAGGGTGAATTTCAGTTGTTTGGAATGGAATGAGATTTATTTTTCATCGGATGTGAATGTTAAAGTCTCGCTGTTTAACAATCTTCTATCTCGGCTGTTTGATACATATGTTCCAATTGTAACTAAAGAACTAAAAGTCAATCGGTGCCCTTGGTTTAACATCAACATAAAAACGAATATTCGAGAAAGGGAGCGGTTTTTCCGAAGATATAAGAACAATCCAACGGAGTTTAATAGACGACAATATATTTTTGCCCGTAACAGAGTCAATTCTCTTATTCGTAGCTCTAAACGCGCGTTTTTACTTAAAAAGCTTGATCCTTCCCTCAGTTCTAAGGAGCTTTGGAATAATCTGAAAAAAATTGGTGTTAAAGAAAACAAAAACAAAAGTCAATGTCCGTTTAGAGCTGAAGTGATGTCGTCTATTCTGATTCCGTCTCTTACAAGTTCACCTATTCCTCAAAATATTTTCGAAAGGTTAGAAAGTGAGAACGCTTTTTCGTTCGATTGTATAAGTGCTACCGTGTTGTTTAGTTGCATTAGATCGATCAAGTCAAATGCAATTGGTCTTGATGATATTTCGCCCAAATTTGTCAAGCTTTTATTCCCACTTATAACTAATTATTTACTTCACATATTTAACTACTGTATTTATAGCTGTGAATTTCCGGAGACGTGGAAGAGTGCAAGCATTATACCAGTCCCCAAGAAAACAAACCCCTCTTGCCCTTCTGAATTCCGGCCTATAAGTATTTTATCTTTCTTATGTAAAATGTTTGAAAAAGTACTCCATGACCAAATCCAAGTCTATTTAAATGAAAGCAATTTACTTACACGTTGGCAATCTGGTTTTCGTAGTAACCATAGCTGTGAGTCTGCAGTGATAAAAGTTACGTCGGACATTAGATTTGCTTTGGACGCTGATAAGTTTGGCGTCATGGCACTCTTAGATTTTTCTAAGGCTTTTGACTGTATTGATTATTCTATCCTCCTCGCAAAACTAAAGAGAAATTTTAACTTTGCTACTACTTCACTTAAGCTCATGTGCAATTATCTGAAAGATAGAGTTCAGCAAATTAAAACTGGAATCAATTCATCTAATCCAATTATAACCAATAGGGGAATACCCCAGGGCTCAGTATTAGGTCCGCTACTATTTTCTCTATTCATTAACGACCTTCCTGATATCGTTCGTAATTGTCAAATTCACATGTATGCTGATGATGTGGTACTCTACATTTTTCGTACAACTGGCCTGATGGAGGACTGTATAGAGAGGTTAAATGAGGATTTAAGCCTAATCCACAACTGGTCTGATGCTAACGGTATGAAACTTAATCCTGTAAAGTCTGTTGCCATGTTATGCTCTAGAGATGAGCTCAACCCTATAGATTTTCCCCCGGTTGTTCTTAATAATGAAATAATTACCTATGTGAAGGAAGTTAAATACTTGGGATATAAAATTAAGAGTGATCTTAGCTGCTGTGGGGCGATTTCGGACACGATTAGACACATTTACCATGGACTTCGAACTCTGAAATCCTCCTCGGAATTTTTGTCAACCAATATGAAAATATATCTTGTTAAGTCATTAATAATGCCATATTTCATTTATAATTGTTCAGTATATCCAATATTGGACTGTGAGTGTAAACGCAAACTAAATGTTGCTTTCAATGATTGTATTCGATTCATCTATTGTATCCCGAGGTATTCCAGTGTATCACATTTGCATACTGCTCTATTTGGTTTAAATCTTGATAAGTACCTGAAGTTCAGGTTACTTCTTAAACTTCATGACGTTATCCACCAAAGATGTCCTAATTACCTCAGTGAAATACTCCAATTTGCGCAATCAAGGAGAGGTTTAAAATTAATTTTACCACGCTACTCCCGCAGCATAGCAGAACATTCATTATATGCATCTGCGATTCGTTTGTGGAATCTAATCCCAAATGAATTACAAAGAATTACCGCATCAACAATCTTTAAGAGGAAACTATTTTTGCACTTCATTAATTCAATATGAGTACCTATGTACGTACCTATGTATTTATTTTCTTTTCTTTATTTTTTGCATATTTATTTATTTTCCTTTTTTTGTCTATTTTATACAATTTTAAATTAAGCTAAATAATATATTGCCTTATTATTTTATTATTTGTGAAATAATTTTTCAACAACAATTCTATTTATTTCCTAAAATTTGTAATCTTAGTTGTAGATACGCTAAAAGATTAAAATCTTAATGTATCATTGTAAACGAAAAATATTTTTTGAATAAATGAAATGAAATAAATGAAATGAAATGAAAATGAAATATCAAATTATAGCCTCGCTCTTTGGGTAGATAAACCTACTCGTAAATTGTAAAATAATTATTTGTTTTGCAGTAGCTATAGGTATGTTAAAGTTGAAGTGTGAGTTTTTTAAAATAAATTCATTTGTGTGGTTAGTAAGAAAGTTTATTAGTGTACAGTTACATCCGTTTTGATTTTCAGATCTTATAGCATTCAGAAAACCCCTCTAAGGTAGGTCAATTTTAGTATGCTCTGTTTGAATGAAGATCATATATAACGTAGGTTAGCAATCCCGTAAACATAAAATGAGAAAATGAAGTATTTCGTATACCTATGCCTTAATAAACTAAGAGCCCAGGGCCGGCAGACATACGCCATTTTATCATAGCTGATTTTTTTTCTGCGTATAGATACCAAAGTAGATAAGAACGAATGGACATTCCGAATTTTCAAAGCTGGGGCTTTTCGGAGATATGCAGTTTTAACAGTGCATTCCCAACTACGTTATTTTATCAAAGCTGATTTTTAGATATGTTTAAGGGGATAGTGTCTCAAACTTTGTTTGACACTTATCAAAACCCTACAGTGGGTCGTTTCGCCTGGCCGACACCTTAAAAGTGACATCCTCATGTTGCATTGGGTTGACCAGATTAGCTTTAAAACACATAAATGATTATTCAACTAATTTTCATTTTCCTTGCGAAATTTGTCAGAACAAATATTTTTGCTCAGAATCTAATTTACTCCTGGATGAGTTTATATCCTTGAAAGTAGAGTTTGATGCTGAGAAAAGGCAAAAGAAGAAAAATTAAATCATCAATTATTAGTCCAAAATATTGACAAGCTTTCTAGTATAATTATTCGCCTTGCAAATAATAACAAAATACATTTTGAAAAATTTGCAAAATCCATCGAAAAACTTGACAATGATTTTACTGATGGTCTAAGTATTTGTTCTGACGAAATCAAAACTGTTTCTAATCATATTTAAACGATTAATGATATGATTAAACGCTTTAATAATGAACATTCAGTAATTTCTCCTGAGCTTTTCTCAATAAAAACATTTACGGAAAGTAATTGTAGTATTGGATCGCCAATGCACGCACGCACCTCAGTGGTCGGATAAGAACTGACCTACTTTCCAGTAGCGCATGCACACGGGACAACATGTATAGATGCGACATTATACAACCTTGAGAACACCTGTAACAAAATACACACTTATACATTTACACAAGACATGCTGGATCTTGCATGCTGTTAGAAACATGAAGTTAATACACTACATCTCTTTCATGTTTTATGATTTTTTTTTGTTTATTTATTTTGTTATCAATGTTTTTTATTAATATACAAAAATTAAGATTTCATTATTTTCCTTTTTCTTTTAATACAGTTTTATAGTTATTTTAATTGACTCTGTAACTTACTACAACATTACAATAATTAAATTCATATCAATAATGATAATTTAATTTTTTTAATCTTGGAATGTTTTCCACTCCTCTTCTACCTTTTTTAGGTGAGCAATATTTCTTCTTAATTGTTCATTTGTATTTCTTACTATTATATCTCCTGCATTACTACTTTCTACAGTGTGTTGAGCTGGACTGAAATTTGGAGTAAGTTTATTTTGTTTTACAAAATTTTATATGTAAACCTTATCACCTACATTAATGTCGGAACTTTCAGCTTTTCCTTTTCTATCTGTATACTCTTTCCCTTTTTCATTATTTTCTTTATCGCTATCTCTAACCTCTGAATCGTTGATTTTCTTATGTATAGATTCAAGTGCAGGTACTTTGAGTTTTTCCGATTGTTGAGTGTGGTGTACTATTGTGCATTATTAAATATTCCCACAGTGATTCTGTAATGAGTGTGGTTAGCACTTTAAACTTAGATTTTATTAGTTTATGAGTATCTACTTGTTAGTTTCATCACTCAGCTGAGTAATATAATTTTAAGATACTTTAGATATTAAGTCAACTAAATTAATTGTATTATTTTCATTATTCAATTGTTTGTTCTGAACTTGTAAAGAACTTTAATAAACATTCTTTTATAATTCTTGTATTGTTTTAATTATATAATAAGCAAGACTTATTACATGGTGTCAGAAGGGAAACGAATAAACGCATAAATAAATAAAATTTAACGGAAATAAAATGGCGAATATTGAACGTGCGATAGCAGAACTGGATTGTTGCAATCTTGTGAATGATTGGCCCAACTGGAAACGCAATTTTAATGTGTACATGATTGCGAATGGAAAATCAGATGCCCCGGAAGCAACCAAAATTGCCACATTTATTTGGTTAATGGGCACAAATGGTGCCAATATTTACAACGCACTGTTTCCAAATGATGGTACGAGAAATTCTTTGCTTGGAACTGTACAAGCTGGTGATGCAGTTATTCAGCGCTCATTGGATGACGTTATGAATAAGTTTGATAAACATTGTATGCCTCAACGAAACATCGCAATGGAAGCATACAAATTCAACATGATTGGTCAAAAAGAACGCCAATCTTTTACGGAATTCGAAACTGAATTGCGCACACAGATTCGTCAATGTGATTATAAATGTGAATGTGGTGCATCCTATGAAAACCGTTTGCTACGAGATAAGATCATTGTCGGGGTTCACGACAAAAAATTGCAACTAAAGCTTCTAGACGGTAGTGATGAAAACCTGGGACGAGTTATTGAAATTTGCAAGACGTATGAAGCAGCTAATATAAACAAAAGCATTCTGGATCGTAGAGTTGTTGTTGATACAATAATCAATAAGGTCGAAGATGTATCCATTAATGCAATCAACCGTTTCTGTTTTAATTGCGGTATGCCATGGAAGTTTGGACATATGAATCAATGCAAAGCAAAAGATGTTATTTGTCGCTCCTGCTCTAAGAAAGGACATTTCCAAAAGATGTGCCGGGGATCAAAGAAGTCATCGTTGGAAGTAAAAGAAGTCGATACTAGCAAGAAAAGTGTAGCTGGACTTAGCTGGAGTGATGTGCAAGGTAGTGTTAAACATTTTTGTCAATTAGGTAGTTTAAATAGTTCAACAAACTCAAAAATTCATAGGATAAATACAAAATCTAGTCATATGCGTTGGACCAAGGATTATATTATTGGAAATAAAGTCGTAGAATTTAAATTAGATACTGGTGCTGATGTTAATTGCATTCCATTAAAATTTATTAAAAACATGAAAGTTAAATTTAGCAATCAGCACAATGATTTTTCTGTTCTTGATTATAATAGTAACGAACTTAAGATTTTTGGTGTTGTTGAACTAAAATGTTTGGATTTAGTATTAAAAACGGAAAATACTGCTCAATTTTTGATTGTTGATGACAAATGTGAGCCCGTTCTCGGATTAGAAACGTGTATAAGATTCGGATTAGTCAACCGCTTAGATGTTAGTAGTGTTGTATGCAGAGAATCAAAAGAATCACTCATGAATGAGTACAGTGATGTTTTTCAAGGAATAGGTAAATTTCCAGGAACTTTTTCAATAAAACTTAAAGAAAATTCAAAACCAATTCTTCACTATAAAAAAAGAATTCCAATCTCACTAATTGATAGATTAAAATTAGAACTTGAGTCAATGGTGCAGAATGAAATCATTTCACCTGTTGACTACCCAACTGACTGGGTAAATAATTTACAAATAGTTGAGAAGTCAAATGGTCGTCTTCGAATTTGCTTGGACCCAAAACCACTTAATGAATGTATTAAACGTGAGCATTTTTTAATTCCAACAATTGATGATTTAACGTCTAAATTGGCAAACAAACGCATTTTCTCTGTTTTTGACTTGATAAGTGGATTTTGGCATATGGAACTAGATAAGACGAGCTCGGAACTAACAACTTTTATGACTCCATTTGGTAGATTTAGATTCAATCGGGTGCCGTTTGGTCTGAACTGCGCACCAGAAATGTTTCAGCGTAAGATGGTGCAAATTTTCGGAGATATACCGGGAGTCATAGTTTATTTTGATGACCTAGTTGTGTGTGGAGAGAATGAAGAAAATCATGACTGCATTTTGAATTTAGTGATGGAAAGAGCTAAAAAAAATAATATAAAATTTAATCCGGAAAAAATCCAATATCGTCAAAGAGAAGTAAAATTTATGGGTAACATTTTATTAGGGGGAAATTTAACAAGAAATGATGTTGATCTTAAGTGGACTGAGAAACACGATAAGGAAATTAAAAACTTGTTGAGCATTGTAACTTCGGAGCCAGTCTTGGCTATATATGATCCAAAACAACCAGTTACCATTCAAACCGATGCATCTAAAGATGGGTTGGGATGTGTTATAGTTCAAAATGGACACCCAGTAGCGTTTGCTTCTCGAACACTAAGTAAAAGCGAACAAAAGTGGGCCCAAATTGAAAAGGAATTGTTAGCCATTGTATTTGCATGTCAAAAGTTTCATATATTCTTATATGGACGTGAGTTTACTGTTGAACGTGATCATAAGCCATTGGAGACATTGGTCAAGCGTGATATTGATGATGTAACAACACGTCTTCAACGCATGTTCATGTTTCTTCTTAAATATCCGCAAATCACCATTGTTTATAAACCTGGTAAGGAAATGTTAGTGGCTGATTGCTTATCAAGAGCACAACTCCCGGAAGTATCAGAAATTGAAGGTCTGTCGGGAATCGTTCATTCAATAACAAAATCCGTCTGTTTCACCGAAAAAAACTATAATTTTTATAAAACAATATTGAACTACGATGAAAAATATATGAGAATTCGTAAATATGTTGAAACATGTTGGCCACGTTATCATCAGCTGGATGAACTTAGTCAACATTTTTATAAATTAAAATCGGAACTTCATGTAGAAAATGGTTTGTTGTTATTGAACCACAGACTCGTCATACCAACGGAATTGCAAAGAAAAATATCTATTTGGTTACACCAACCACACCTCGGAATCGAAAAAACTCTTGCGCGTGGTAGAATGTTGTATTATTGGCCCGGAATGAATGCTTAAATTAGGGAATTAGTCACTTCATGCAAAGTTTGTGAAAAATTAAAACGAAATATGCAAAAAGAGCCATTGGTTCAGGAAGAAATCCCTAAATATCCATTTCAAATTGTTGCAATGGACTTATTTGAATATGCGGGTAGAGATTACATTGCATTAATCGATTCCTACTCAAATTATTTAGCCGCCACTAGTATCCAAAATAAGACATCAAAACACATCATCGATGTTATTACCAGTATTTTTGACAAAATTGGATATCCAGCCGTTGTCAAATGTGACAATAGCCCTTTTAATTCAGCTGAATTTGAAAGATTCTCAATTGAATGTAACAATCAAATTAAATTTTCAAGTCCTAGATATCCGCAGAGTAATGGGTTAGCTGAAAAAGGTGTCGCCATTGCTAAGAACATTCTTAAAAGGTGTTATGAAGTGAATGAAGTAAATAAGTTTCAGTATCGCCTTCTAGAATATAATACAACACCTTTAGCAAGCATGCAACTTACCCCTTCAGAATTATTCTTTGGAAGGCTTGTAAAGACAAGATTGCTAGTCTCAGACTCACTTCTAGTCAGAAATAATCTTAATGAAGCAGAAATAAATGAAAAAATTAAACACAAAAAAGAAAAGCAAAAATACTATTATGATCGAAACGCGAAATCATTACCGGTATTAGATGTGGGTGATTTAGTAATATTTAAAAAAATAGGAAAAGAATGGCACTATGGACAAATTGTTAAAATTGTAAATAAGCGTTCATACATAATTAAAGATAGCTTTAATAATCATTTTAGACGTAATAGGAGATTTATTGTTAAGACTTTAAATGAAGATTTTAGTGCTAGTGATTTAGTTTTTGAAGAAAATATAAACTCAAGGGAAATTCAAATAATGAATCCACCTCAAATTACTCGAAATGAAACCATTGTAAACGCGAATAATCAACCCGAGGTGGATGATCCAATAACTTGTAATATAAATAATTGTAATGTCAATGAACCTTTGTCCCCGGTTATAATTGATGATGCTTTAGCTTTAAGGGAAAATACAATAACCGATACATCTAGTTCAGAAGCAATATCTAGAGAATCAGTTGAAACACCCACAGGACAACTTAGAACTAGAAGTGGTCGAATTGTAAAAACTCCACAGAGGTTTGGTATAGATTATGGTATTGAAACTTGGTCTAAAAAAAAAAAAAGTAAATTTGTAAAAAAAAAAAAAAAAAAAAAAGAAGCGTGTAATGAGTGTGGTTAGCACTTTAAATTTAGATTTTATTAGTTTATGAGTATCTACTTGTTAGTTTCATCACTCAGCTGAGTAATATAATTTTAAGATACTTTAGATATTAAGTCAACTAAATTAATTGTATTATTTTCATTATTCAATTGTTTGTTCTGAACTTGTAAAGAACTTTAATAAATATTCTTTTATAATTCTTGTATTGTTTTAATTATATAATAAGCAAGACTTATTACAGATTCTCTTCAATTTTCCCAATTTTCAACCGTTTTAATATATCTCGGTTCTGCCTTTCAACTTCGCCATTTTGTTGTGGCCATTATCTGCTGTTATCGAAATAGGAAAACCGAGCCTGCTAAAAACTTCTTTCAACATCTTTATAATGTTAGAGGAGGCTATGCTCTTGTAAAATTTTGATTTCCTTGTATCGGCTGTAATAAATTACAACGAACAGGTACTCATTATTTGGGAGTGGTCCCATAAGGTCAATAGCAATGTCAATCCATGAAGTGATTGGAAGATCACGCCTCTTTAATGGAACTGGTGGATGAGGCAAGGCAACCGTTGTACAACTTTTGTAAGTTTAACGAAATTCTCTACCTCTTTGTCCATTCCCGGCCACCACACTTTAGTCCTGAGGCGTCTTTTCATGGCCATAATACCAGGATGACCCTCGTGTGCGGCATCCATAACGTTTTTTCTAAGCTTCTGTGGAATTTTATTATACTATTTTATTTCCCCTAATCAAAATGTCTTCATAGAAACACAGTTCAATCTTAAGAACTTTGTAAATCTTAACAGATTCATCCCAGATATTCTTATAAACCCCATTTTTTACATTTTGTATTTCCTGATCAGTTGCTGAATATTGTTTTATTATTTGAATTGTTACAGCTTTTGGTCTTGAACTTTCAACTATCGTCTGTATATAATTGTCTTTTTTTGGTGGTAATTCCTGTGAATATTCGCATAAACGTGAAAGTGGGTCGGCAATATTTGATTTTCCTGGATTGTAAATAACATTATATTTATAAGATTGCAGCCGTATAGCCCATCTTTCTATGCGAGCACAGGGCTTCGACTTTGGCCCAAAAATGATCTCTAATGGTTTATGATCTGTTACCAAATCAAACTGTTTTCCGAAGAGGAAAATGTTGAAGTGTTCTATAGCCCTGACTAAAGCAAAGGCTTCTTTTTCTATCTGACTATACCTACGTTCACATTCTGTCAGCGTTTTATTTCCGTATGCAATGATTCTTGGTTCTTTTGAGATGATTTGCAATAAAATTGCACCAAGTCCTACTGGACTTGCGTCCACAATAACTTGCGTATTGTCTTCGTTATTATAATACCCTAACCATTTAATATTACCAAGAATGTTTTTTAACTCTTTGAAAGCATAATTTTGTTCAGGAGTCCAATATTCACTAAGCTTACTGTTTTTTGATAGTTTTTTCTTTTTCTTGCTTTAAACGCTCTGTTATAGTAGCTAAGCGAGGTATCCATTTTCCAATAAAATTAATTAGGCCTAAAAACTTTGAAGTTCTTCTATTGTATTTGGAACTATAAACAATTTTATGATTTCAAGATACTTTTTTAAAGGTTGTGCTCCTTCAGTACTTACTTCATGTCCTAAAAACTGTATCTTACAAACTCCAATGAGGCATTTATCATTATTTAAAAGAACATTGTTTTCCTTAAGCTTTTGAAGAACAATCCCTAGACGTTTGTCATGTTCGTGTTTGGAACTCCCAAACATTAATATATCGTCAATAAAGTTTACTGCCCCTTCACAACCCCAAATAATTTTTTCCATAATGTTTTTGGAAAATTTCGGGGACACAAGTAATGCCAAAATTAACCGCTTATATTGGAACAAATCTTTACTTGTTATAAACGTTGTTATACACCGTGATTCGGGATGAATTTCATCTGATGAAAAGCGTTTTTCACATCAAGTTTACTGAACAATTTAATGGATGGTTCTCGGGTAAAATTGCTGCATTTGCCCGTCTCATGTCCACACAGATTCTGACTTCCCCATTTTCTATGAAAATAGATACTATAGGAGAAACCCACCTGCAAGGTTTTTTACCTCCTCCATGTACTAATTATGTAGGCACAGTTGCAACACTGATCAACCCACCAGTGCAATATTCTTTATGCTATTATTGTTATACACATATAATTCCCTTCATTACTATTGTTATGCACATATATAATTCCTTTCATTCCCAGTAGGAAATTTCGACATCAATGAATTTTTTTGGTGAATTCATCAATGGATTCATCGACTATTTCCATCGATGAGTAGTATGTTATGATTTCATAAGAAAACGGTTACGCATTTTTTCATCAGTTAACTAAATTTAAATGAATTGAATGTTTAAAATTCACTACATTTTCAGTTACAAAATCATAAACGATGATTCCACTGATGAAGAGTAATGTTCATGAGTTCGCAAATGATGTTTGGTTCTCTGTGGTGGTTGTTTTGTTTTCTTCCAGAGAAAAAAAAATGCAAACGAAAAAGCTTTAAAAAAAATATTTTATCTGCCATGGGAAAAGTGACGAACATTGCCTTTTTTCTACCTGCAACGAGAAATGCGCACAGTAGTCAGTCATCACTGGTCATGACATGAGTTCGTGGGTTTTTTTTTAGAGAAAGTGAAAAAACATATAAACCAGATTTTCCAGTTTTGTTCACGATCATTATCATCATTTAACACATCAACAAAAGTGTTCTTTATATCAAAATGTTTTTTTTTTTGTTCAGAAATTGTATTGAGCAAGATGAAAGGTTTCAATTATTAACCTTAAGACTTTATTCAAACCAAAATTTAAGAATGCCAATATTTCTTTTAGCGCATTATACCTACTCAATATGTAATGCTGTCGACTGAAAGTGCAAAACCTACGCAGCAGAATTAACAAAATGAATTGCTAAGACCGACATCAGATCAAATTTAAAAGAATCAAATATTGGTAAGGTTTTCTTTCGCATCAAGATTTTATCAAGACATTTATGTTTATGCATTTTTCATCATATAAAATTCATATGCGAATTAACGAGTTACATTAACAGAGTGAATTAAGCATTCATGCCATTTTTCACCTGCTGTATAAGCAACTCTAAGTCAACTACTAATGATTTCACAGCTTACCGTTCATGCCATTTTTCATCACATCTAATTTGCTTATTAATAAACTAGAAACCACTACTTCGTGATTTCACTGTTAAATATTCACCCCGAAAATCATTTGGTGAACGCCTATGACATCCCCACGTTAAATTCAGGGATGTTTTCATACCAAATTCATGGGGTGTAGCTTCCAGTCATTGATGAAAAAGTTAGTGATTCATGCATGAATTTTTTGAAATTTCCTACGTCTTACTGCCTACTGCTATTGTTATATCTATACATATATAATTTTCTTAAATGTAAGTTTTCCTTACAAGCGAAGACGAATAAAGATCGATTCATTCTGGACTCGACCTCCTACCGAGCAAGTTGTGTTTTATTTCACGTCCAAACTTTTTTTTCAGAACCCAAACAGTTTAAGTTTAAACAATAATCTAGTCGCCTAATACCTCAGAAGTGGGATAGAAGCCCTAACGAGTTGCTAAACAATCAATTCACAATTAACAATTAAAATATAAAGTAGAGCAGTGTCGGGTTTATAAAACAATTGTGTGCGAGCCCCTTCTAGTAAATATCCAACGTCCATTTAATTTTTTTTCTTTTCCCTTTATCGACTGTGGTGTTAATTTTTTTTCTTCCTCGCCCTAAATATTTATCCATAGATCCATCATTCATCGTCATTATGAGTACTCAGTGGCCCAGTTGCGCGAGTGGCTACAACGTTTGTGAATGCCAATCAACTGGACCAAATCGACGCTGGTTTTGCGTCTCAACAACGTGCCAAAGGAAAGCCGTGGAGAGACACTGAAGACGGGCAACGACGCACGTGGCAACAGATAAAATCGACGAATATAACTGCGACGACGACGACGACAACGATGATGATAACTGCAATCTAGATTAACCAGAATAAGATCGGAAATTTCGTTAGTTTTTTTGGTTTGCCTACAAGCTACGGCCGTGGTGAAACTCATATTTTTGCATCTGGATGTAAATGCAAAATGGTTTCAACAAGATTTCACGCACACAAGTGCAAAAATATGAGTTTCAGGATGGAACGGGCGGTTATTTTAAAAAATCGGTGGGTAGAGTCAGAAATTGATGAGCAATGAATAAACTACTTTTTAAGTGCTAACCTCACCTTAAGGGCATATCATTTCAATTTAGAATTGCATGGAAGATAAATAAAATTATTGAAAGCATATTATAACTCAAACTAATGTTGTTAAACGAAAATGCGTATCAAATTTGTTTAGCATTTGCTTAAAATGAAACAACACAAATTATATTTGTGAAAAAAGAAAAAAATTCTGAAAAAAAGAGTTTTTATCTAACATTTAAAAATTAATTTTAAAAGCTCATCTTTATTGCATTAAGCTTTGATTTTTTCAAAAGCTTTTAAATGAATACTAAAAGCCGATTTCAAACAAATGAGGTACAATATAAATACGACCCAGTTTTTAAAGGTTATTCAAATACTCGTGCGAGTTATTTATTATAGAACTCCATTCAATTATCCATTTTTCTGTCAATATCGAAATTTTTCTGAACAAAATCGTTTTTATTCCTTCAAACAAATTGTGTGTTTTATTATCACATTGTCTTATTTGAATAAATTTTTAACAACTAAAACCTTAACTACATTTAACAGACATTTGTACAAAAGTAAAAAAAAAATGTTTGTCTTTTTCCAATATACTGCTGAATCCTATCTCATATTACAAATTTTACAAAAGTATTCCACTTTTGCACAAAAATAAAAGTCTAACTTTTACTTTTGTAAAATTTGAAATATGAAATAGGATGCCGCAGTATGTTCGAAAAAGACAAAACATTTTTTTTAACTTTCGTACAAAAGCGTGTTAACTGTAGTTATAAGGCTTAACACTTAAATTAAAAACATCACCTAACCTTGCCAACAGGCTGTATCTAAAGGCCATGAATGATGGCAGAACTATGAACATGTCATGAAAAAATCCATTAGAAGTCAAGAAATCCATTCCAATCAACGACATGGCATGAAACTACCCACTGAGTACTATGCACTGTTTGTGTTTTTGAATATGGATTTGATTTTGGTCATCCGTATGCTCTTGCACACACACTAAAGTAATAGCCTTTTCAGACCAAACCCAAAACACGGTTTCGCGAAATTATCGGTTTTGGCTGAAAACCTAAAGCGAAAACACAAGTTTTCCCATACATTTTTGATAAACCACAAGTTTGGATAAACTACAAGTTTTAAATAAAACATGTCGAAAACATGTTGGATTGTTATTGTCTATGGTGTCAAAATAATCGAAATGTCAAACGAAAACTTGTAAATGTTCAGTGTGAACGGTTTTTGAGTTTTCGTAAACTCTTAGCTGAAAAGCCTATGAAACTAAATTTGCTAAAAAGTGAAACGCTTTTGATTACTCTTTAAAATACTTGCATACACATACAATCAAAAAACTATGTGCGTTGTTTTCGCCAAGAAAATTCGAATTTCCGTATCAAAATCCGACATAAAAAATGCAATATCAATAACAAGTGTGTCCTACACCTAAAAAAGTTTTTCTAGATGTCAAAAAGTGAAAACAGAAATTTAAAAAAAAATTAGGAAGGTTGTCTTTTATTTAATTTTTAATAAAATTCACTGAAAAATGCGTATGTGAAAAACATATTACTTTTGTTCAAGTAAAATTTATCCTGGATATGGAATACAATTTGTGAGAAATGATTGCAAGGTAAGTTCAATAAAAAAAAACTATTATTTAATTGAGAACATGTTTGTATTAACAACTCGATTTGTTTTAGATTTTCAAATTGGCCGAAAATACCATAAAGCCTTCAAAAGGAGGAAGAATCTACGTAAGGTGCTCTGGACGAAAGCATTCCACAAAGCAGCCAACAAGGTATGGGACATCGATCCCAGTTTCAACGAAAATGGGTGATGACAAAATTGGTGCAATTCGCCAATGCAATGTGCCGATTTCAGCACTGTTTCAGCAGTTGGAAGTTCAGCACAGGTAAACAAATTTGAACTAAATAGTTGTTTAAAAAAACTCTTTCATTTTATTAGCAACACTGTTCCACCAATCAATCCATCCATCAATCAAAAATATAAAATCAAAATATAATAAATATATAATAAAAATATACATACCAAAATTATCTCACCACGGCATTTCTATAACAAATCGAACTGTCGAAACAAAACAAGTTCACCCGCTCATTTTGTTGTTGGATTTCAAATGTATTCATGGATAGAAAGTCAATTTTACAAACACAACAATGGAAACAAATGTGTTTTGGGGGTGAAACGTACGAAAGTTTGCCATCTTATTCTGGTTAATCTAAGACGGCAATAACAACGAGAGTAACGACAATGTTGAGGAGGAGAATCAAAATTATAACAGTGGTGGTGCGCATTCAGAGTTAATAAAGGAAAATGAACTCATTTCAAGAGAGTTAAATCTAATAAGAAGGGAAAAAGAATTGCTGGGAAAAGAAAATGAATTTTTAAAACGAAAGATGGAGACGGAGTTAAACAAAAAACAAACGACCGAAGAAAAAAGAAATAAAAATTATAGACATCGAGGCGAAGAGACAGACGACAAAGAAGAGACAAAATACAATCCCTACAAAGATATACCTACTGCCCGAGTATGACGGTGGGGTAAATTTTGGAAATTTGGCTAGCACAACTGAGGAGCGCAGAGAAGACATACAATATCGAAGCAAAAATGCTCCGAAAACTACTAGTAAAAACTAAAAGGAAAAGCCCAGCAATGGCTTTATTCGAAACCGAATTTTGCCGAGGAAAATTTCAATGATTTACTATGGGAAATGCAGAGATGTTTGGGAACAAGGAAAACAAATTAACGATGAGGCGAAAGTTCGAGAGGCGTAAATGGCAGTACAACGAAAAATTCTACGAATATTACAATGATAAGGTGGTGTTATCAAATGGAATGGGCATCGAGGAGGACGAATTTATTGAATACGTGGTAGAAGGCATCAGCGACACAAATTTAAGGTTATATGCACTTGCCAATAATTTTCAAGACCGGTCGCATTTATTACATACACTGGGTAAGGTGGAACAACCAAACCAAACAACGTATGGTCAACGTCAACGACAACGAATAGTCAACGAAAACAAGAAGGTCCAAAAGAAAACGAAGATTATGTAAGTTATTTGTATTTGACGTTAAGGGTAGACAATAAATCACAAAATTTCCTGCTAGAATGCCTCATATACGAGTAGCAACATAAAGTTTATAAAGCATACTTGCCTTCCCGAAGGAGTCAAGTTAATTTTGAACAAAAATAATGTATCTTATAAAAGTAAACTCTTAATTGTTGGAAAGCTGTGGTGTTTTGTTAAATGGGAAAATTTAGTAATTCCAGCGGAAATGTTTTTCGTTGACGATAAATCGACTTGCTATGAGGTGGTTTTAGGGAGAAATTTTCTGAAAGCTGGTAATTTTAAGTTGGTTCCAAATTATAACGAAAAGGATAAAAACGATAAGTATGAAGATAAACAATGTTATAAAAATTTTACTAATGATAATACTGAAACGAAATATAGTCAATACGATAGCGAACTTAATGTAAATAAAAACAACGATGGCCCCAATTGTAGTGAAAAATTTGAAAAAAATGTAAAAATATTAAAAAATCAATTTATAGCCATAACGTAAGCGAATTTGAAGACAACAAAAGTCATTTGCCAACAAATAATGTATTTGGTGAAAAAGAGGAAAATGAAAGTTTTGTAAAATCTTTATTAATACTCGATTGTGATGATAACGTATGTGAGGAAGAAACTTTAAAAATTGGACTAAGTAAAGATTATGCAAGACAAAAATATCTACGTAATATTTACAAAAATTGTTATTTGGTGCCACGACGTCCAAAAGAACCGTTAGTCAAAACAGAAATGAAGTTGAATTTGACTTCTGCTAAAAGTTTCCTTATTCCATTGATAGACAATTTGTTAGATCGCCTTGCTGAAAAACGAGTATTTACAAAGCTGGATTTAAAGACACGTAAATAAAATTTTTGCAGACATGATACGAAAAGACGATGTTATTATCTCGATGATATAATGATAGCGACAAGGGATCTGGGCGAACATTTGGAGATTTTAAAAGAGGTTTTCAGAAGGCTAGTTATAAATAAGTTATAGCTAAGGTTAGATAAGTGCGAGTTTCTTCAAACAAAAATAAATTATCTGGGTTATACTATCACTTGTGAAGGTATACAAGCCGAAGATAAGGGATTAGAGTCAATACAAAAATTTCCGTTACCACAAAACGCACATTCAGTTCAAAGCTTTTTAGGCCTATGTTCATCTTTTCGTAGGTTCGTAGAAGAATTTTTCAATTTTATCCAAAATCACTTTACGATCACTTTTGGGGTTGCCGTGGCGCGATAGTTGTGTGCTCGCCTGTCAACCTCGTAGTTGCAGGTTCGATTCCTGCCGTTGTCTATGTCTTCTTATATTCCATTAAAAACCAATTCTAAAAATTGTCATAAAATAAGTTGCTGCTTTGCTCATTACATGCTGTTTAGGCATAACACTGACAACATGTGATTGAGTAAACTAGCATTCCCATAAAATGTGACAACGAAATAAATAAAATAATGCGAATTATAAGGGACATAAATAAATAAGACACGGTAATTCTCTCCGCATTAGTTCAGCCGCCATCCCTGGAGATAAATCTGAGACATCAACCAGCTCTTGTCTCAAAACATTGCGCCACACATCTTTCCTATCCTTTTTTCTCTTCTTCCACCGGATGCCGCGCTGTGTTAAGAAAAAACATATTAAGGGTATTCATAATCCCTTGAGCGCTTGCAAAGTTATAAAAAAAAAAAAAAACGATCTTACAAGAAAAACAAATTATTTCATTTCGGGGCAGAAGAGTTAAAAGCATTTGAAACTCTCAAACAAAAAATGATAGAATCTTCAATTTTATCACTATATGATCCCAGAGACTATACAGAACTACACTGTGATGCAAGTCCGATATGTTTGGGTGCTATACTTTTACAAAAATAAGGGGATGGAAATTACACCCAATATTTTATTTTTCCAAAAGAAGAACAGACGACGATGCGAAATACCATAGTTTTGTGTTGAAAATCTTGGCTATAGTTATTGCACTTAAAATGTTTAGAGAATATTTACAAGGTAAGCATTTGAAAATAGTAACGGATAGCAACTCACTAACGTTGACACTTAATAAAAAGGAACTTAATCCTAGAATAGCAAGATTGGCACTAGAGTTTCAAAACTACGACCGTGAACTTTAACATAAGGCTGGTACACGTATGCAACATGTGGATGCGTTAAGCCGTTCAACGAATATCCTAGTTTTGGAAACCAATACTTTTGAGGAAAACCTAGTCACATCACAAAGTAAAGATAACACTTTATTAAAACTTAAAGATTCGTTACTACATCGGCTGTACGGAATGCGAAACGGTGTTATTTACAGAAAACAAAATGATGGAACAATTTTATTCTGCGTCCCTGAAAGTATGGAAAAACAGGTTATGTGTAAGTATCACGATGAAATGGGGCACATAGGTATCGACAAAACGATAGAACTTATAAAAAAAATTATTGGTTCCCTAAAGCGAGAGACATGGTAAATACTCATATACAAAATTGTTTAAAGTGTATGGTTTATTCTTCCAAGCATGGAAAAGAGGAAGATTTTTTAAACAATATACCTAAATGTGATGTCCCGTTCGAAGTGATACACATATACCATTATGGACCGGTGAACCATTCCGGAAGTTGAAAAAACATATCTTAGTAGGCATTGATGCTTTTACAAAATTCATTAGGTTGTATTCCGCTAAGACGACTAACACAAAGGATGTAATGAAAGCGTTGTCAGACTATTTTCGATCGTACAGCAGGCCAAAATGTATAGTTTCAGATAGATGCAGTGATTTACATCTGGTGAATTTAAAGATTCCCTATTAAAAAATAACGTAAAACATAGACAAATTGGGACAGGGTCCCCACAGGCTAACGGTCAAATTGAAAGAGTCAACAGATGTATAGGTCCAATGATAGCCAAGTTAGTCAAACCAGAGGAAGGGGTTTATTGGGATCATGTTGTAGAGACTGTCTAGTTCACATTGAACAAAACCGTAAACCGAATGATAGCAAAACGTCCGAGTGTTATGCTGTTCGGGATAAATCAAAAAGGGAAAGTGGTAGACGAATTTAGGGACAATTTAGTAGAAGTTAGACGTAAGATAGTTCAAAAGGACCACAAACAGGTAAGACAAGAAGCAGTCTTAAAACAAGAACAAGCACAAGCTTATTACAAAAAGTATGTAGACAAAAAACGTCAAAACGTCAAAAATTTCGATTCACATCCTGGTGCTCCCTAAACACTATTACCAAGGTTTTAAGGGACCATCAAATAACAAACGTACTACGAAACGATAGGTAAGTAATCAAAAATATGGACAATTTTCATCAAACACGCTTACCATATCAAGGTATATGGGCAGTCAGTAATATGAAACCATGGTGCGGAAGTCGAGGTACCAAACATAAAAACGTTCAATAGATTGTAAAAGATCAGGTGATCTTAAATGGTCAGAATGGCCGAATTGTAGTAATTATGTAGGCCCAGTGGCAACAATGATCAACCAACCAGTGCAATATTCGTTATGCTATTATTGTTATACACATATATAATTCCCTTCATTACTATTGTTATACACATATATAATTCCCTTCATTACTATTGCTATACCTTTATATATAATTTCCTTAGATATAAGTTTTCGGTACAAGCGAAGACGAATGAAGAACGATTGATTCTGGAATCGACCTCCGACCGAGCAAGTTGTGTTTTATTTCACGTCCGAACTTTGTTTTCAGAACCCAAACAGTTTAAGCTTAAACAATAAATTAGTCGCCTAAATCAATAATATCACTTTCTAAGGGTTCTTCTAACTTTTTTTCAACTTTAGCTTCCAAAGGTATAGGAATTCTCCTGTAAGGTTGAAAAATAGGTTTTATGGGTTCATCTATTGGTATCCCGACAAGCACATTTTTAAACCTGGAAAATTGTAAACTTTTGACTTGGTTAATATCAGTTCCAATCTTGAGAACCTTAAGAGCTTTTGCTGTTTTAATCCCTAACAAATTGTTTGTTCCCCCTGCAATAACATAGAATGTGGCCTTTTCTATCTCTTTTCCGATCACTATATCTGCCTCAAAACTTCCCATCACATCCAAAGGGGTGGAACTTCCGTAAGCTTGTAATGTCTTATTTACATTCTTTATCTGATCTAGTGCCTTTACTTTTTGATTTTTTAAATATCTCCATGTCTTATCTGTTAACAGATTTGGTTTACAACCTGAGTCAATAATAATGTTGACTTTTATACCCTCAATATAACATTCTATAGTTGTGTCATTAGCTATGTGAAATACGTAGTCTACTTCCTCTTTCTCAATAAAATCTACCTCTTCCCAATCCTTCTTTATTTTTTTTCTGTTGTCTACACTACTTTCAGGACAAAGAAACTTCCTTTTTTGTGAAGATTTTGTCTTGCAATGTTGACGAAAATGCCCTAAAAACCCATAACCGAAGCATTTTTTTCTCGAGCTGGACACTTTACGTCCTGTGAGGTGTTTTTTCTACTGCCACAATGTTTCCTTTTCATCCTTAGGTCGAAAACTATTAAACTTTGGCTTATTTCTTATTATATTAATTTCATGACCTTAGGACTTATTCCCGTAATTTTCAAGCTGCTGCTTTACTATCTCCTGTGTATTAGCTTCTTTTATTATAATATCTAGCGATATATCGTCACCCATCATTAAAATTTTTTTTCTCAACTCTTCTGACTTACCCTTTTCTGCTATCTGTTGAATTAAATGGTTTTCAATTTTATCAAGACTACACTTCCCAGCCTGATTTCTTACTCTTATTAAAAACTGTTCAAATTGTTCTTCAACTTCTTGTCTCATAAGCCTAAAGATCTGCCTCTCAAAAACTTTACTTTGTTTAGGAAGGAAATATTCATCAAATTTCTTAATAGCTATTTCATATACATTTTTTTCTTCTTCTTTTAAATTGGCTGGCAATCATGGTTTGCAAATGAACAAAGCGTTTTTGATTTGCTCTTGAATTCTTTAAAAATAAACTCAGTTTAACTCACTATTATTAACTTAAAATTGTTAACAATTAATTTTTACGTAAAAAATTGATAATTGCATTAAAAAACCTACAAAAATATAGCAGGTAACGCATCTAACTTAAACTGGCAAAAAACAACCTTGTCTGTAACCAAGTCATATGACGGAGAACAAAAGGAAGAACCACCAAATTACCACCGAGGAGATCTCTGATTCAGAACGATATATCGTCAGAGCAACCAAAATTTATAGTCAGCATTCAATCATGTCACTTTCGTCAGCCGACTTTCAGAAAATTAAGGCTATTATTGACGACTCGATCCATGCAGAGCTGACGAAGGCGACCGCTAAGTTAGCCACAAAAGATGACGTCACTATGCTAAATGCCGTATTAAGACGTAAACATAATGAAGAACTCTCGATTAAAGTACAGCGGTTTGAAGTTTGAAGAACGTTCTAATGTTTTAGAGGATGAAATTGAATTTCAGAGTAGAGAACATAAAGGCAAATATCTTTTAGTATCTATTCCAACGGACGAAACTGATCCCCAGGAAAGAGTGCTTAGTGTGACTCAACTCCTTCTTGGTGGTTCGAGTACACAAGATATTCCGGAAGCAATTAAGCTGAGCGAAAATAACAATGTTATTAAATTGAAAATTAACACCGGCTCAAATGAAAGGCACAGGTGTTTACGTCCAGCAGGATCAGACAAAACAGATGCCATTAAAACGCAGAATTTAGTTAGGTTACCGCCGAGTAATCATATCACATAAACCAAATGAAAAGTTACAAATAAAAAACAAGAATCTTGTGGTAGGAAATAAATTATTTTATTTAAACTCAAAACGATGAAGAGAAAGAACTACAGCGATCGTTTGGTAAAATAAACTTTGAAGCTGTCAAAAAACCCATGCTGTCAGCAACTAATTCTGTACCAGGGATGTCATCTACTCCAATTTGTAGTACTTCAGTATGAAAGTGTGATTAAGAAGCAGTCAGCTCAATTAGTCTTAGTTCTAGAATTCTATCGTACAATATAGCAGGTATCAATAACAAAATACTTTATACTGATTTCTTTAATTATATTAAAACATTTGATGTATTTTTTCTATTCGAAACACATATTATTTATGAATTTTTTTCTAAATTTAAAAAAGTCTCTGTAATGGATACAAGCTTTTATGGAATGCCGCAGTTAAGACATCAACTAGATGACGTGCAAGCGGAGGCAGCATCTATGGAATCAAAATGACACTTCTAAATATATATGATTTTGTAGAACTAGAAAGCACTACTATAGTAAAACTCTTACAAAGGAATAATATGTTTATACTTCCGAGTTACATTAATTGCAACAAGTGGAAAGAAGATTTTGAAAAATTAAGCAACTTAATGAATCACATGGCCAGTAAAAATGTCATTTTAATCGGGGATTTCAATGCCAGAATAAGCAACATGCAAATACACGCCGCACAGCATATAAGCAATTGTCTTATCCCAACAACCAACCGAGTGTCTAAAGAGGATATCTGCAATCAAAATGGTTTAGATCTTTTGGAAATGCTGCAAATGTATGAAAGTATAGTTTTGAATGGTTGCACTTATGGAGATACAGAGGGCCACTACACTTTCGTTGGAGGATAAGAGAAATCTGTTTGGACTATTGCACAGCAAATAACGATTGGTTGAACTTGGTTTCAAAATTAGTATTTGAGTATAAAACCTATTCAGATCATATGTCTCTCGTACTTGAATGGAACAGGGAAAATACATTTCAACATCAAAACCTAAAGCTACTACCAAGACTTAAATGGAAGAATGATATTTTGAATACCTACCCAAATAATCTAGATATGTGTGAGTACTTATCAGTTAATGAATCTAATGAGTTGTTTTCAAAGGAAATAATGTCGTGTATAAGAAATTCTTCACCAGCTCAACCGTCTGGTTGTAGTACAAAATTCAAAAATAATTGGGTTGACAAAGAATGTATGAATGCCCGAAAAAAAAATCATTTGCTCTTTTACAAGCACTACGAGACTGTTATACCGAAGAACTAAGAAACTAAAATATCAAGTACAAGCAATTATGTCACAAAAAAAGCTGCATTTGAAAATAGTCAAGATAATTCGTTAAGTTTGGCCAGTAATTCAAAAGACTTCTGGAACTTAACTAAAGAAAGAACTGGATTTAAGAACCATACAGAGCTGATCGAACTCACTCTAGCGGAGGTTGCGTTGCAATATTTGTTAAGAATTATATCCGGTCTAGTCACGTAAAATGCTCTGATGGTTTCCAAGCGTGTGACTATTATTTTATTGATATACTCGAAGGTGACAATAAATGCAGTATCGGTACTATATATATGCCACCAAGAGTCGCAAGTTCTGGTCTAATAACACCGCTCGTAGAAGAAATGTGTTTTCGGGTACCAAAATTAATTGTTTGCGGTGATTTAAATATTAATCTCCTTCAACCCTCCTTTAAATGTTTCAAAGCGTCAATGAATGCTTTTTGGCTCTCCTTTGTAAATTATGTTGAACCGACTCATTTTAAGCCAAACTGTGCCCCCTCCCTGCTTGATGTTTTAATTGTTAGTGATGTTAGTTTTGTTAAATGTTCTAGTCAGTTATCCGTACCAGTGTTTTCATATCATGATCTGGTTGTTGCAACTTTCGATATAAATCTTGAGAGCAAATCTCCGCAATACTACGAGTATCGTGATTTTTGTAAATTAAATGTTGAATATTTATTTAGTGATTGCTCATCCATTGAATTGTACTCAAGTTTTACAACATCAAACGTTGATTATCAAATAGAATGCCATAATTTAGCAATAACTTATCTTTTTAACAAACACGTTCCCATTAAGACTCGGCTCATAAGATCGCGTAGTTGTCCCTGGCTTTCTCTTGAGATCGTTAATGCAATTTAAGCAAGAGACGTTTCATACCGTCGAAGAAAACGATTTGGTTGTCTAGAAAAATTTTGACAATTCAAAACATCCCGTAAGCTTCTAACAAAATTAATAAAATCAGCTAGATATAATGTTTATAATAACAGGTTTAACTCAGATCATTCCTGCAAGTATTTTTGGAAAGAAGTCAAGAATATTGGATTAAGGGGAGATTCTTCTGTTTCCGACGATAACATCGATTTAGAGGAGTTGAATCGAAAGTTATCTACTCCGCCAAGCCAATCCACCACTGGTTCTAGTGCCTCAGAGAACGATAGAGTCGATGCTTTTTCTGTATGTTCAGTAAATGAATATAAAGTAGGTAAAGAAATATTTTCTATTAAGTCCAATTCGACTGGACTTGACAACATCCATCCAGACTTTTTAAAAATCATTCTTCCTTTCATACTTCCTCACATAACACACATTTTTAACACCATCATAATGACCTCAACCTATCCCACTTCCTGGAAAAGATCTACGATTATTCCCATCCCTAAACGAGGAAAGAAAATAGAATACAGACCTAGAGCTATCCTTCTTTTTTTATCCAAGGCTTTTGAATCTATATTAAGTAACCAGATACTAAATTATATTGAAGACACACATCTTCTTAGCCCACTCCAATCAGGATTCAGATCTGGATACAGTTGCATCTCAGCCCTTTAAAACGTCTCTGAAGATATCAGACAGATTTTTGACTTGACTTTTCCAAAGCATTTGACTGTGTTAACTCTAATCTTCTCTGCGATAAACTGACTACTTATTTCAATTTCTCTGACACAACTAAAAATCTTATTTATTCGTACTTGACAAATCGCTTGCAAGCCGTATCGTGTAACAGTAAAATGTCTTCGTTCCTCCCTGTCAATGACTGTGTTCCTCAAGGATCTATCCTTGGTTCTCTTTGTTTATTAATGATTTGCCATTTGTTTTATATTACTGTCAGTTTCATATCTACGCGGACGATGTTCACTTATATATAAGCTTCCCTATTGGATTCCCCATGGATTTAGGCTCAATATTCGATTGGTCTACTCGGAATGAACTCAAACTTAATCCGGAAAAAACGAAAGCAATCCCAATATGTAAAAATAAACCTCAAAACTTTCCTTCCCTTTTGTTAAATGCCTGCCAAATCAAATATGTAACAAATGCGAAAAACATAGGTATAATTTTCAACAATAGACTAATTTTCAACATATAGACTCTGTTATCTCCAAAATGTATGCTTCACTTCGAGGACTATCTATTAGTAGATCAATTCTGCCTACTCAAGTTAAATTGAAGCTGGTTAAACCAATAGTATCATATGGGTGTGAGATATTTGCATATCCTGACTCACATTCGCTTCGTAAGCTAAAGGTAGCATTCAATGTCATTGCCAGGTTTGTCTTCAACCTCCGAAGGTACGATCACGTTTCGTCTCAGGCTCGTCAACTATTAAATTGTAACTTAGAAGCTTTTTTCAAGTATCGGTGTTGTTCCTATATCTTCAAACTAACTGTCTGTTTAATAAGCTTGATTTTTGTGCCTGAAATCGTCTTACCTTGTTGCGCTCCTCCAGGTTTACCTGTTTGACATCACGGAGGCAATTTTTCGTTTATGCTGTTAGACTGTGGAATAATCTTCCCAGTCACATGCGGTCTGCAATCGAATATATAAAGTTTCATCAACTTTGTTTTGAATATTTCTCAAATTTGAACGCATATAATTTTTTTGTACTTTAATTTTTTTTTCCTACTTATCTTTCTTCTTGCGACTTTGCTTTGCTTTTTAATTTTATTAAATTGATTTTTATATATTAAATTATTATCAATATTTTGCTAAAATTGTTTAATATTTAATATTCACATTCTTGCATTATCCTAATCAGTAAAATGTATTATATCCTGTACTATTTATAAGTCAATCTTGATGTACAATAAAAAAATAAATAAATAAATGGATACAACTTTTTAATTGGTACTCATGTCCGCAGATCATCTTTTACACCACTTCAAAAACATGCTCTCCAGTAAGTCTGATTTATCATTTGCTTATGCAGAACCACTGGTTATAGAAGAAATTTTAGACTCTGAAGTAAGCGTAAATGAAATAAAAATCGTACAAAAAGCAAAAGATGGAAAAGCACCAGGCGAAGACGGAGTTCCATATGAGTACTTTAAAAGTGCAACACCAGATTTCTTTAATACGCTAAAGCAGCTTTTCAACAAAATCCTTTCAACCGGCTTTATTCCATCTTCATTCAAAAAATCTGTTATTTTCTCTATTCATAAGAAAGGTGATACAAACAACCAACGTCGAAAATTATCGGGGAATATCATTTATGAATGTTATGGCCAAAATATTTTGACGTGTTCTAGTGAACAGAATAGAAAAATGGGTTGATAATAACAACATTTTAACTGGCTTACAAGCGGGTTTTAGGAAAAACTATTGTACTGTGGATCAGATATTTGTTTTAACGTCAATAGTCAAAGTATTCCAAGCCAGAAACAAGAAGATTTACGATTTCTTTGTTGATTTTAAGGCAGTCTTCGACCCTGTGAAAGAAGTGCACTTATGTATAAGCTCTCTCAACTCGGAATCTGTACAAAACTTTTAAATGTCAGTGGTTTGATACTAACACTGGTGTTAAGCAAGGATGCCCTCTGAGTGCTTTGTTATTTGCATTGCTTATTAACGATATTGGCAAATATCTTCCTGGTGGGATTCCGAGCTGACACTACAGTCAATGTTCTTCTGTATGCAGACGATCTGGTGATTTTCTCAGAGTAACCAGAAAATTTGCAGCTTATGATAAATCGATTGTCAGCATACTCCAGCACATGGGGACTTACAATAAATGCTGAAAAATCCAAAATCATGGTATTCACAAGATCTTCTCACAGTTTGGTTAGAGAAAGATGGACCTTCAATGATCATTGTCTTGAACTCAATAAAGATTACAACTATTTAGGCGTTAAGTTGAACAAAACGATGGTTTTCGAAAACCACTTAATTGAAAAATCGAAGTCTTCATAAAGCTTGCTGAATATGACATGGAGGAATATTTTCTCAAACCAAAATGTATTGTTGTCAGCTAAATACAAAATATTCGAATGTGTTGTTAAAACATCTCTCTGCTATGCGGCACAAGTTTGGGGAGCGGATGAATTCGAAGTTGCAGAAAAGCTCCAAAGAAATTTCATAAAAAACTTTTTAATCTACCAAACGGAACTCCTAACTACGCAATTTATTTGGAAACAGGAATTGCTAAACTATTTACTTACACCCTTAAGCTGCAGGCAGACTACACATATAAAGTTGCTTCACATCCTGATGATCGTTTGACTAGGAAAATGCTCCTTTATGAAATGAATAAGGATTGGTGGACTGTAAAGTGGAAAAATATTGGCGATACTTGCCCAGAAGTTATCCAATTTGATTTGAATAACTAAGTTCAACTAAAGGAACAGCTTTACATCGTAATTCAAAAATACGAGGACCTTGTTCGAGAAAAATTAGTAGCAGAAGCTATTGTGTCTGAGAGAAGAATAATTTACTCACAACTCAATCCTAACCTAATGAGCAATAATTACTTCTAAGACGCATTCAGTTACAAAGAAATATCGCTAATATTCAAATCCAGATGTGAACTTTTAACCCTAAATGGCAGTCCATACAACGGAAACTTCTAGCAATTCTGTACCCTCTGCAACATTAAAGCAAAAGAAGATTGCTTCCATTTTATAAGCGTTTGTCTAGTATTAATACACCAGACTAAATTTCTTCGGAAAAAACAGCTTATAAATATCGTAATCTTTTAATAACTGAATTCATTTAAATCAATTCATTTAAATTTTATTTAAAAAAATAAAAATTTTATTAGCTTTAAAATTCGTTATGTTTATTCAAATTGCAATGAAATATTGTTAAATAAATTAATTACTTACTTATTTACTTACTTATAAAAAATTACTTCTATGCCCAATCCGCCAAAATGCAGTAACACCGCTCTCTTTTTTGTGTGAGACTTAATACTAGCAACTTCCAAGTATACATATGTTTAACGCCCGCTTCCACTTCTCCCATTTCAGGGCTACTGAAGAAGTTTCCCTTTCAGCAGTTAGGGACTTTGTCTACCTCGGATCCGCTGTAACATCTAACAATAACATCTCGTTAGAAATAAAGCGAAGAATAACTCTTGCCAATCGCAGTTCCTATAGGCTAGGGAGGCAATTGAGTAGTAAAGCCCTCTCTCGAAAACCAAAGGAAACTCTTTATAAGACTCTGATCATCCCAGTCCTGCTCTATGGCGCGGAGACATGGACTCTATCAAAAGCGGATAAAGATATCCTTAGTCGTTTCGAGAGTAAGTTCTTCGCAAGATTTTCGGCCCTATCTGCGTTAACGGGCTTTGGAGGAGAAGGTTCAACCACGTTTAAGATGGCTAGGTCATATAGAGCGTATTAACAACAATCCTCCGGCTCGCAGGATCTTCGATTCCAACCCAGAGGGAAGACGCAGTCAAGGAAGCCCTCGCCTAAGGTGGCGCGCTTAAGTGGAAGATGACCTCAACCAACTTGGAGTGCGTAACTGGAGGCAGCTAGCCAAAGACCGAGCTAGCTGGAGAGGCATGTAGGTTGGTGCCCAGGTTCGCCCCGAACTGTAGCGCCACCTAAGTAAGTAAGTAATATAAGTAAGTAATTCTTGTTTTCACACGTTAAGCGTAACTTCACTTTCAGTTTTTTTTTATTCAATAATAATTTTTTGTTGGGTTTTTTATTCGCCTTTTTTTTATTTATTTAATTATCGTTTCATCCTCGTCGCCAATATAGTATTGTCTCTTCAATGCACGCACGCACCTCGGTGGTCGGATAAGAACTGACCTACTTTCCAGTAGCGCATGCACACGAGACAACATGTATAGATGCGACACTATACAACCTTGAGAACATGCTGGATCTTGCATGCTGTTAGAAACATGAAGTTAATACACTAAAGTAACACTCGCAAACTAGACGCCATAGTATCAAATACTACAAAGACTAGTGAAATTATACCCACTCCTTTATCGAGAATACCAAAAAATGATATATGTCAAGGTAGCATAATTTATATTATGGATGAAATGAGTGCAACTAAATCACTTATTAACGAAGCCATCGACGAGATAAGGTTAGCTATCATTAAAATTGACAATGTTAACAACTTATCTTCAGCTATCGACTTCCCGAGATCTGCTACAGTGCACGAGGAATTATCTCAACTGCTTGTCAATATGGATACGTATACCGAATTTGAAGGCGATAATTGTTGTGAAAAAGATTTTCAAAATACTTTGATTAATCCTCCGCCTACAAACTTCGAAGAAATAATCCAAAAAGCTCGTGCTCCAATTCAGGAGAGAAAACCTACATTAGCATTAGTACTCAAACATCGAAGGTTGAGTTCTCTAGCTTGAGAAAAAAAGCAAAACTCATCATCTACTAAGCTAAATCAAAAAAATCTACAATCAAAAACACTAATAAGAACACCATTGAGACATCATCTCAGCAATACAGAGTTTGTGCTATTCCTCAATCGTTTACGAATCCCCCACCACCTCTCATGCTACCATCACTTGCTCAACCGCCTTTTATACTGCCACTGCTGAATCTACCACTACCATTTATGCCAACGAATTACAATACATCTAATGTTTGTAACAACAAACAACTGATGGAGAGATCATTAAACGTAAGCAGATTTATATAAAAAATGCAGAATATGGAACAACCGAATCTGACATTGCAAATTTGATTTACAACAACTTTTTTTGTTCTGATGTTATCTGCAATCAAATTGTTCCTTGGAACTTAAGAAGATCTGAACTACAGTATCTCAATTTTAAGATCAGCGTCCCTGAAAAAATAGTTCCTGTACTACTTAACTCCAATAAATGGCCGAAAGAATGTTGTGTTCGTGAATTTATAGCGAACAAGTCCAATGTTTCCAAACCATATTTTCAAAAAATGAGACGCAGCTCCGGAAGGAACTATGAATTTCTTATCAAAATATGTCTGCAATGAGAGGAGACTTGATTGAACTTCGTCGTGCCACACATTCTTGTGAATATAATATTATTGTACTTGTTTAACGCTGGTTAAAAAATGATCATCTTGATGCTGAAATCTTTGACTCATCCTGGCAAGTCTTTAGATGTGATAGGACTCTTCTTGATAATCAAAATAAAGGAGGCTGTGTTTTATTTGTCATTCATACTTCTTTGCCATGTTTTCCTATAACTATGCAGCCTTTATCATCGGATAATAATTAAACCCAACAAGTTTGGGCTAAAATCGCTGTCGAAGATAAGAATAATTATGCCGGATGCTGCTACATCCACCCATGCCAAACCATTGAAATCTATGAAGCTGCAACCAGAAGCGTTTCTAACGTTTTCTACACTCAATGATGCCAATGTCTTTTTCTTCTTTGTTGATTTTAATCTTCCAGGGTTGATCTGGATTCCCTGCGATGACAATGATTCAATTTTTGATCTTATTAGTATAACGTAACGACTGGGCAGCAATCTTCTGTTATTGAATTTTTTTTTTTTATAAAAATGGATATAACCAAATTTGTAGCTTACAAACTAACTTTAACAATGTTCTTGATCTGGTATTTACAAATAATTGCTTTCTTCAGTTTTACTTTTTATTTTTGAAAATTGAATTCCAAAAAATGTAATGTCATCTAATAAGACACCTCCTTGGTACGATTCAATATTAAATAACTTTAAGAATCGGAAAAATAGAGCTCATCGCAAATGGGTAGTATCAGGTAATTTAAACGATTGTGAAATTTTTCTAAGCATATACGATGAACATAAAAGATACAACAAATTGTGCTACGACGGATACGTTTTTAAAACTGTTTCTATTATTAAAAATAACCCCCGTCACTTCTATAAATTTATAAATTCTTAGCGCAATGTTTGTAATTTTCCATCAACAATGCATTCAGATGAGTCGAAAACTTTTGATAATAATGATTTTACCCATACTGTGGATAATAGGGTTAGTTTGAGTTCTTTGACACTAACAATGTTCGACCTAGTGCGTGAACTTAAATCCATTTATGTTAATAAATGCAGTGGTCCGGATGGAGTTCCACCATTATTCCTGAGAAAAACAGCCGAAACTATTGAAAAACCATTGCTCACACTTTTCAACCTTTCTCTTTCCAATGCTATTTTTCCTCATGCATGGCGTAATTGTTTTTTAATTACAATTTTCAAAAACGGAATTAGGTCAAATATTAATAACTACAGGGGAATTGCTATTTTGTCAGCTATTCCCAATTATTTGAAAAAATGGTGACTGATAAGTTGAGTGTTGAACTAAAGTCGGTCATAAGTGAGCATCAGCATGGTTTCTTTAGGGTTATTTCTACAACTACTAATCTTGCGGATTATACCTCCTATATTCTTCAAGAAATTGACAAAGGGAACCAGGTTGATGCGCATTACACTGACTTTAGTAAAGCTTTCGACGAATTTGACCACTTCTGCTTCTTTTTAAACTTGAAATGTATGGCATTCATTCAAATTAATTAAGGTGGATAGCTTCTTATTTGTCAAATCGTACTCAATGTGTAAGATTCTGTGATGTTATTTCCCGTAAAATATATGTCACTTCCGGACTTCCTCCAGGAAGCCACCTTGGTCCTCTCTTATTTTTAATATTTATACATGACTTGCCCTTATTGTTCACAGGGTGCAGATATCTTTTATACCCAGATGACATTAAATTGTTTCAAAATGTAAACAATTCAACAGATGGATCTTCTTTGCAAAAGCGTTTGAACTCGCTTGCAAGCTGGTGTTAAGTAAATGGAATAAAGCTAAATGTGGATAAGTGCAATATAGTTTCCTTTTTAAAGAAAAACGCTCTTTTACGTTTGACTGCACCATTGATGCACAAAAATTAATTAGAAAGAACGTAATTAAGGACTTAGGAGTTATAATTGATATAGAACTTATTTTTACTCTAAAAACATGTGTATACTAGGGTTTGTTAAACGAAGATCCAGAGAATTTGACGACC
The DNA here is from genome assembly GCA_910595825.1 of Philhelius pedissequus. NCBI lineage: Eukaryota > Metazoa > Arthropoda > Insecta > Diptera > Syrphidae > Philhelius > Philhelius pedissequus. The sequence goes on from OU343160.1 coordinate 253,717,652, forward strand.
CTTACATTACAGAACAATCTATTGCTCACTGGTTCGGTCTCTATTAGAATATTGCAGTGTTATTTGGTCTCCGTTTTATGATGTTGGTATTAAGAAGCTTGAGTCTGTCCAAAAACAATTTCTGTTGTTTGCTTTGGGAGGTTTGGAATGGCACTCTGACACCCTTGTATTGCCAATTTATTCTCATCATCTAAAGTTAATTAATTTGTATAGTCTTCATAATAAAGAATTATCTGAGGCTTTATTTGCTAAAATTTTGCAAAAGATGGTTGAACAGTCTTCATAAAAAAAAAAACAATTATTTCTTTTATTATATAACTTTATTTATTTTGTTGACTTATAGTTTAAACTTTTGTATATATTTATATTATATTTCTTGTCTAAATTATTGTTAATTTGTTGCCTATATTTTTTTGGCAAAAAAAAAATATTTTTCAGTACACGATGATATCGTCCAGGTAACTAAGGCAAGATTTTCAAGTAAGTCCTTGCAAAACACCCACCATCAAATGTTGCCGGCGCGTCACATAGTCCGAACGGCATCACTTTAAATTGCCACAGACCGTTTCCTGTGGAGAAAGCTGTCTTCTCCCGGTCTTCTGGGTGGATTTCTACCTGCCAATAACCACTTTTCAAGTCTAAAGTGGTGAACCATTGAGCAGAGGGTAGCTGAGCAGAGGGTAGTTGAGCAGAGGGTAGCTATCTTTCTTCGTCGCATCATTCAGCCTACGATAGTCATTAAGCTTAGCAGCAGAACCTATTAGTGCTAATGTCAGCCCTATAAGCTTGTCTTCGTCATCCCAGCCATTTGTTGTTGCGGCTGCATGTTGGTGCATGCATTTCTTTTCTCTTTAGATAGTCGCCAGAACTGTCTCAAAACTTTATTTTTATCACTTTGTCCAATTCCTTTGTAATATTCTAAATTTTGTTCTCCATGTTTTCAAGCTGTGTGTCTACTTTCAAAAATTGCTTTACGACCCCTTCCACGCGTTATTCAAGAGCAATATTGTTCTCGAATGCAAATAGCTTACCTTCGATTAGGTTTCTCTGATCTACCAGAATGTTCTTTTCCTCATTGCGTTCTTTTCGAAAAGATTCTTTTGCTCGTTCCGTTGTTCTTCAAATAGATCAAGAAGATTAATTTATAAATGTGCTAAAGTTACTTAAACAAAATTTCATCCTTGGTGGTGACTTTAATGCGAAGCATAGCTTTCGGGGTTCTAGAGGTATTTCTCAAAAGGGTCGAATGGTACGAAGCGGGAATAGAAAATAATTGCGATTTTCATTCGACTGGCAACCCGACTTACTGGCCGACTGATTTATCGAAACTACCTGACCTTATTGCTTTCTTTGTCGTCAAAGGAATACCCTCAAATAGAGTTAACATACGAGAAAGATTTGATCTTTTCTCAGATCATTCTGCTATTATTCTCACTATGAGCGAAAATCTTCTTAAAAATGAACAACCACATAGGCTAACCAATGGGAAAACCAACTGGGAAGGTTTTAAGAAAGATAAAGAGGATAATGTTAAATAAAGGTTATATTGCAAACTCCTCCCGAACTCAAAGACGCATTAGATAACTTCGCTGATATCGTACAACAAGCCGCACGGAACAACACCCCGTTTCAAAGAGAAATGCCGTCCTTTAAAAACCTAAAATATCCGCAGGATATAAAAGACTTAGTAGAAGAGAAACGAAAAGCACGTAAGAAATGGCAGCAAACTCGAGCTCCTCAACACAAGGTAAATTTAAATCGCTTGCGTAATTTACTCAAAAAGACGAAAGCAGAATTCCAAAAGTCAGAATTTGGAAATTATCTTTAAAGCTTGACAGCAGCAAAAGAATCCAACTACTCACTCTGGAAAGCTGTTGGAGTAACAAAGAAACCAAAGCTCCCAGCGCCTCCGATTAAGAATGATCAAAACGAATATGCGAAAAGCGATAAAGAGAAAGCAAACATTTTCGCGCAATACCTGGGGAACACCATTTAAACCTTTTGATGGGCAAGGACCCAACGAAAATTTAAATATAAGTTTTAACTCAAGCAGAGGAAATTACATAACAAGAAAAGTTACCCTTGTCGAATTAAGTCATTGAGAAAACTCTTGAAGGAAAGAAAATTTTTCGGCGGTCTTCCTAGACGTGTCGCAAGCTTTTAATAAGGTGTGGCACGAAGGCCTAAATTTTAAATTAAAACAAATTCTGTTTGAAGAACTTTACACGCTTCTAAAAGCATATCTAGAAAATAGACTTAGTAGAGTAAGACATGGGAATGATTACTTGTTTCTCAAACAAATAGTGATTGGGGTGCCACAGGGAAGTGTTTTAGGTCCAATATTATACCTATTGTTTACAAGTGATATACCTCAAAGAGAAGACAATATCGTAGCCACATTTGCTGGCGACACTGCAATATTAGAAGTGGGTCAAACGATAAATGATTCTACGACAAAATTACAAGAAGCTCTGCATAATGTCAATAATTGGACAAAAACATGGCGGATATCGTTTAACGAAGTAAAATCAGTCCGTGTAGGTTTTACGTATAAAAAAATTAATAGATTACCGGTATTTGTTAATACGGTTCAAGTTCCGTTTGCTAATGAAGCAAAATATCTCGGAATGACTCTAGCCGCGAAATTAAAATGGAAACGTCATGTTAAAAAGAAATGCGAAGAGTTAAATAATAAACTCAGAGATATATACTGGTTGCTCGGGAAACACTCTAAGCTCAGTATCGAAAACAAGCTAATTTTGTACAGACAGGTGCTTAAGTCTGTCTAGACTTATGGTATACAACTCTTGGGTTGTCCACGAGATTCTAGTTTAAATACCTTACAAACATTTGAAAATAAACTGCTAAGATCGTTTGTAAACACACCTTGGTATATAAGAAATGACGATCTCCACAAAGATCTCGGGATACCCACGGTTCGCGATGAAATACAAAATTTTGCGCGAAATAACAGAAAACGGGTATTACAACACTATAATAGTACTACGAGTATAATCGAAATTATCGATGAGACGAATTTAGTATGCCGCGTGCGAAGGACTAAGCCTGCCGATCTGGTGCAATAGACGAGTTCCGCTTTAAAATCGCGGTATAAGCAGGAATTATCCCCGGATAGTTACCTGCAACACGTGAATTAAATTCGTTAAAAATAAACTGCTAGATAAGTTTCAACTTAGTTGCAATTGGGAGGAGGAGATGTTTTTAATGCAGTTAGAATCTCACACTCCTAAGATCACGTGTTTTTCGGTCCTCATAGAGCCTTTTGAAGGTTTTACATCTACCCACGGGGAAACAAATTTCAAGTTCTTTTGTTCACCGCGCTGTTTCTCAAATTGTTCGAGAAGATTCTTTTGTTCACCAAACTTTGCGAGCATAACCGCCATCATATTTGAGGAGCCAAAACCAGTACTTACTTGTTCTTCCGACATTTCAATGTCAAATTTAAATGTGTCTCGGTTTTCTTCTTTTTGTCTCAACTGTTCTTGCAGCCGAATAATATGGTCATTTTTCGAACCAGCAGTTGGAAGACCTCGTTTGTTTAGTTCTGCCTTAAGTTCGACTAAATTTATTTCGTTCAGTGACTTACCCATTTTTATAGGCACTTTTCGTATTTACTTATTAAAATACACGATACACAACCACGAAATAAGTTTTATTAAACTTTTCTGAAACCAATATAATATTTTCACTCGGGTTCACAAATAAAACCTATTTCCTTTTAACGTTTATCAAATTCTTTATTTCACAATTAATTAAACACTCTTTCTTTCTAACACACTAAACGCTTTATTATTCAACTTATAATAAAAGTTTACCAATTACAAACTCAAATATCTTTTGTTACAACCAATTTTACACTTGCGCTCTCAAAAATAAACTGTGCCATCTTAAGGCAAAAGCTACTATTTATACTTGTTTTAAATGCTTCTAGATGTCTCTCTCTTCGCCAAATAGTTCTAGAATTTGCTAATGTTGGTGATTATAAAGCATAATACTGCGGTTGCGTCTTTGCTTTCGGTATGTAGTTTATAATTTATAGGAACCTTGTTTAACAAATTAAATAATGTCCGTTTAGCTATAAAAGTAGTCAATAAGTAAAAGTTTGGATTTCCAATGGAATATCGCTGTATCATGTCATGATGAGATCTTAGCGATCTCTTTCTGCAATTAAGTGTTGACACTGGTATGTATATAATACAAATCGCTCATTTGCTAAAGGAAAGTCATAATTTAAAATTTCAAATTTCTATATACATGCGAATAAAAATTTCGTATTGACGAAGAATCTTTGGAAAAACGCATGTAGTTCAAAAGAAAAGACGGGCGTATGTGCAATTGACATATCAATGTTTGAGGTTTAACAAAAAATAAGGACTATAACTGTTCCTCCACAATTTTGTCCTTAGCTTAGAGTCGGATGTTTTTGAGTTACGTCGAGTTAACATCCTCATTATTTGATGACTAATTAATCAAAGCAAGCAAATCGATACATTTTGCTAATAAACCGTAGTACATCAAACATAAACATCCTATTAGATATTAAATAACAGTAATTCATGACTTGAGATTTGCCTAGTAAGCAGTATTTCATCTGAATATCAACATTGGATGTGATTCACTATCGATCACATCATATTATATGCACCATGACTGTATCCATCAGATCAGTTATGAAAGATACATATTTATTCATTCGAAAACTGACCATCAAATTATGTCAATCAGATCATAGTCTTACGCTAACTTTGATAATATGTAATAAGTATTTAATATAAGTTTAATAAAGTATTTTTTTTTTAAATATCAATTATATAGCGAGTGTATCAATTGGCGTCCGAAGAGCAGGGACCTTGTTTTTTTTCTATCTCACTAAGTGCTTTACTGCGGTTAAATAAATTTTAATTTGGGTACACTTAAGCCCAACCGTGAAAATTAAAGTCGGGAAGAAAAAAGTGCACTCAAAGCTCAAAATGTTTCACCAAAATTTAAACCATACATAACGTAGCACACACCCTTTTTTTATTAAAAACGTTAGAGTGGTTTTTGTGATAATTAAGATAGTAGACAAAATTGTATGGCAAGTAGAGATGTGATAGATATCCGATAAGTATTCGGTATCCGGCCTATCCGGCTGCCTTTAAAATATCCGGCTGGAGCCAAATAATCTTTTTATATCCGATCGGATAGTCTTTTTCTGAGTAAAAACAAAATATTAAGTTTTATGATCTGATTGATGTTATTTACCCTATAATGAATAGGTGAACTATTTAGCAATTTATAATTGGACGTTTTCTAAAGCCAAATTATGGTGCGTGAAAATCAGTTTTTCGGTATCCAGGGGAGTTAAACGATTACGATTGTTTTAGTATATACGATGTCTGCTTCAGAAAAGAGTCTTACTATATACACTGTTGCCAACAATAAAAACCAACAATTATTTGGGATTAAAAATAGTACTTGTTAGATATATTTGTTAAAAATCCAGAAAGTAATAAAAGTTCTTCTCAATTACAAGTCTCAGTCTTCAGTAATCTATATGGCCTTCATTCGTCCAAAGCTTGAGTATATCTGACAACCGTTGGGCAGTGCGAGCTACTGCTCATTTGAATCTCTTAGAGAGAATCCAAAATAGAGCTCTAAGAATGATATGCGATAGAACAGTAATGGAAACATTTACATCTCTCGAACACGGTAGAAATGTTTCATGTCTTTCATTATTTTTTCGCTATTTGTATAAAAAATGTTCTACCGAAATAACCAGTTGCATTCCTCCCCTTAAAATATTCTACCGTATAATACTCGTGCTTTTAGGACTGCTCATCAGTTTACTCTTGAATTCAACTTCGGACTTACTGTCAAGTACAGAGATTCTTTCTTTAGTCGTACAAGAGGAATGTTGAAAGCCTTACCATGCTCGATTTTTCTCTCCGATTTTGACATTCTAAGCTTCCAAACTAATATACATCGGTATCTAATTTTAAATCCTTCCCTATTATCCTAACGCTTGAACTTTGCCTGTACATATTAAGGGTAGGCAAAATCACTTTAGTCCGCGAACAATTGTAAAAAAATTCAGAATATGAAATGATAGAATTGATGTTATTAACGAGATAACGGATTTATTCAGTTTATTTTATTATTGTTTTTCTTTTAACGGTTCCGCTTGTTTGTTTGTTTGTTTTGCTGTTTCTTTTAATATCCGTTTTCTTAGTGCAATTTATAAGCACTCTGACGTCATATGTGAAACAAAATCCATTAATCTACAAACCACAAACAACAACAATTTGCAGATTTAGTTTCACATATGACGGCACTAAAATAAGAAAAACAAAAAAGTGTCGTAATCTTGTTTTCTTTGATTCATGAGGTGGTGCGATGTTAGAGTAAACATGGCAGTGATTGAAATGGACTCTTTCGATTGTACTGAACGAAAATAGTACTGGAAAAGAACAAATATTACTGGGCTTTTTTCAATCGATAAAAACTTGCAAAACACACAATTTCAAAATTAAAATTTATTTATTAACAAAAACAAAAAAAGCACCTCTGGATTTGGCTTTTTTAAAAATAAAATAAAATAATATGTTTGTATGCAGTATTATTTATAATTAGAAGGACCTAATATATAAAAATGTTGATAGAAACCCGTTGAGCAGCTTATGAAAATGTTCAAAATCAAAAAAATCATTGTACCGTTAGTTTTGGACTTAAAAAAAACGAGTCAACAATCTATTTTAGACAATCAGCTAAAACGCTTAAATACGAAGTTTGAAGAAGTCGCTTCAGCCGCTTAGGCTGTAAAGCGTTGTACAGACAGACAGATAGACGGAATTTCGGGACCCACTTTGTTGGTGTTCTCTCAAGTTCGATTAAAATCTCGTGTTCGATTTTTTTTTTCAAATGCAAAGCTTGACCTATAGTACCTATATCGCAAGTAAAAGCAATTCATCCTACTACTATTATAAATGTGAAATTTTGTTTGAAATTTGTTGCTTAATAACGCCAGAAGGACTGAACGAATCTGAATGACATTTGGCAGAGAGATAGATTATAGTCTGGAATAGCACACAGGATACTTTTTAACCGGTAAAATGAATCGTTCCAGTGGGATATATTTGTTTTAATTTTGCATATAGCTCATATAACATATTTGCGCATTTTCCAAACAGCCAACATAACTTTTGTTCACAGGAAGCCAAAAAAGGACATACACATTACAGATATTAAGTTATTTAAGTTGTGTAAATATTGTTATTACGTATGTGCTTAAATTAAGCGAAATAAATAAATATTTGACAGACACACGCACACCCAACACTCATAAAATTCAGCTGCTTTCCTGTACCCAATCAAGTGTTCCAGTAAAACAAAGTAACACGAAAGCTCTACTTACTAATATGTATTATAAGTGTGAGGGAATGTTTGGATGTTTGACCCGCAATATCGCATCAACCACTTAACGAATTTGGATGAAATTTGATAGGTAGATGGATGGGGTACTGGAATATCACACAGGTCATTTTTATCCCGAAAAAAATTAACGGTTCATATAAAATAAAATATATACTTGGCTGTTTGTTCCGCATTCACGGCTCAACAATTGAATGGATTTTAATAACATTTTTAAGTAAATGGATGATTATCCTACAAAAATTATCGATTCAAATCGGAGAGTTTGTGTATTTATTCCGCTTTCACACCTCAACGACTGAACGGTTTTGCATAAAATTTTGTAGGTGAATAGATGATGTCATTAGATTCCCGTGGGATTGAAAGTCCGTATCATAGCACGGGTATCTGCTGGTTTGTTATAAATGCAGTGAAAGCTCTACTTTTGGACAGCTCCAAAAAGCGGCCAATTCCATTAACGGACACATTTTCGGGGACAAACTTATATTTTAAGTTTCTCATACAAATTACTCTTCTATAAACGGACGCGAACACTTTTTCATGCTCATTTTATATTGAAAACCTACCATTCAATTAATTGAAGAAAACGCAAACAATATGTTCATATTATTTTTGTTTTAGTGGACTATGTGGATTTAAAGTCAATTGACTGTTTTTGTGACCTTTAGTCCCAAATGAGTTTCGCCCAGATACTACAGTTGGGCTCATCAGTTAGATGCTGTAGTATCTTTCTAAGACGCATTATTTTTTGATCGATTTTTACCGACTTTAATAAAATTTACAGAGATTACGCACTGTAAATTATATTTTTATAAGTGAATTGGGTTAGATTCATGCACCTAGAAGTATGTTTTGCCCGTGGTCTGGCCAGTGAATTAATTGAAGAAAACGCAAACAATATATTTATATTATTTTTGTTTTTGTTTCCGTGGAACTGGACGAAACGCATTTTGGACTAAAGGTCACAAAAACATTCAATTACAATACAATGGACACATAATTTTACTGTGGGATTTTTTTTATCATCAAATCAAACAACCAAAAAAACGAAAGGACTGTTCCTAGTATATTTTATCTTTTATTTTTAATACGTAAGAAAATCTTTGATAACCGGGCGCAAAGTTCTAATTACCGGACAGAGTGATGTTTTGTTCAAAATTTATTGGGGGACTTCTCGGGTAACTAAGTTGGTGTAATTTTTAAAGTATTTGGTTCCTTTTCTTGTGGCGTTCCATTATTGCACATGTTATGTGGTTTCCATCTGCTATTAATTTTTACAGTGATTTGCTTTCTTATTCTTTCCCTTAACCTGACAATTCTCATAACCGGACAAAAATTGGGCGACCATGAGTGTCCTCTTATTAGAGCTTTTACAATATTAATGTATCATAGTAAATAAACTTCATTATTTTAATTAAATAAAGAACGGACGGATCCCGTATCACAGGAGACAGTTGTTGTTTTCATTGAATCTCATTATTGAATATTTAAATTTTTAGCTTTGAGGTTTATTTCGCCATTAAAATAATATTTGATATTACTTTCTTAGGAGCTAAAAATTAAAAATGGGATTTTCAATGATCATTAGATATAACTGGTTTCTTAGATAAGTGAATAATATATATGTTAGATAATTAACATTAAATGAGTTTTACTCTAAGAGTTCTTCTTTTTGAAAACGAGTGTTTGTCCCGTTTTTATTCATAAGATCTTTATTAATTACAAAATTGTGACAACATTCCTTTTTAAAAGATTTTTCGTTTCTATCAGTGCAGAACACGTTGAAACTTGTAATGGATTTCTTAATTTAGTTTTTATTATATTTAGATATGAACAAAGTCTTTCAACGTTTGCTGAAGAATGTGGTACACAAAAGGCACCTTCAATAATTCGATGAATATTTTGGAAACATAAACTCATTGCATTCATTTTTTAAAATCCCATTTTTTGCCAAAATTCTGATAGAGATACATTTCTTAGTATTCGTTGTTTATAGCCTATATATTTTTGTGTTCATTAGGAAAAAAACTTTAAAACAAATTGAACGATAGAGTTCATTTGACCACCCAATACTGCGCTTTGTGAGAAATTTTGAAGTGCGTTTAAAAATACTAATCTTCTTCTAATATCGTGCAGAAATGTTATGTAAAACATTTTAGCATGATTTTTGAAGCTCTGTATAAATTTTTCACTGAACTGTTTCGAGGTGTATAAGATTTCACATAACAATACATCTCCAAAACTGGTAGTTGATTTTCTAAGAGTTTGAGTTTATTGGCTTTTCTTCAAAATATTCCCTTACTATAAAAATTCTACGTTTAAAAATAAATTTAATTTTGCAAGCAAACAATGTACTCTCACATCTTCGGATTGTATTAGCAAGTTAACATAATTAATTTGCTCTAAATTAGTAAAAAATGATGCAGATATTTCATCTCTCCGTTTTATTAATTTTAAACTGGGAGTCCGAGCTGGATCATTTAAGGCTGCTCTGGATACATCTATCTGGCCTGTTGGAGTCCAGATTAAGCAGTTTACAAGTCGCCCAAAAAACGAGTTGCTCCCAAAACAAGAATATTCACCAACATAAACAAAACTTCTATTGCTGATTAATGCTTTTCTATATTTTACCATAATGTTGGAGGTATGAGAATAAAATCCAATGATTTTTTTATTTCTGCGCTTGATTGTTGTTACGATATAATCGCTCTGACCTAGACTTGGTTAAATGATAGTTTTCTTACAACTGAATTTTTCACATCCGATTTCAATATTTTCCGAAAAGATCGCTGCTGCATACAGACGGGTTTAAATAGAGGAGGAGGTATTTTATTTGCTATTCGATCCCGTTATTTAAGTAAAGAAATTATTTTATCTGATACTAACATTGAGAAAATGTGTATATGTGTAGATTTATCTATTTTACCTGTAATTTAATTTATTAGAAAATCTTATTCATCACAAAGCACTCGAGATTAAATTTAATTTTTCTGTTTTAATTGAAACAGAACTTTCTTCCAAACTGGTACAGAAATATGATTTTAAAAATACCGATTTTGTCTCTATGAATAGATATTTTGAATCAGTGAATTGGCAACAAATTTTAAATTGTACTAACCTAGAGATAGCTTTCACTGTGTTTAGGAACATATTAGATTATTCTATCTTAAATTTTGTCCCCATAAAGACGTTACGAAATTAGAAAAGACCAATTTGCTTTAATAAGATTTATCTAGACTAAAAAATGTCATGAAAAAACTTCATACAAAATTAAAACTTCGGTTGCTTTTCGCGAACAATTTTATAGAACTAGAAAAGAGTACGAGTTTTAAAAAGATTTACTTACAGGCAATATATTTGGCCTCTTGAGTCAAAAATCAAGGGTAATTCTAAATTTGTTGAACATTTTTGAACACTAAAAGAAAATCCATTTGGATTCCATCAAGTGTATCTTATAAAGGTGTTTCTTTTGAGAATATTAGAGATATATGTAATAATTTGGCCAAGTTATTCCAATCTAATTTCTATGACTTGAAAATTAATTATAATCATAATTTTGATCACTTTAATTCTATTATAAATGCTGGTAGTCTGTGTTTATCTATAGATGATGTATTAACAGCTTTATCATCCCTTGATAATAGTTTCTCTGTTGCACCGGATAATATCCTACAATATCTCTTGAAATTTCGCAAATACAATCTATCAGAGCCACTGTGTTATAATTATTTTTAATATGTCTTTAAGACAAGGTATTTTCTTAGATACCTGGAAACATTCTCTGGTAACTCCTTTACACAAATCTGGTTCTAGGGGATCTGTGGAAAATTATAGACCCATTGCTAAACTTCAGATTATTCCTAAAATATTTGAAGCAATTGTTAAAGGTAAACTTTACAGCTTAGTTCGAAATCATGTTTCCCAGCATCAACATGGCATGGCTTTATGAGCGGAAGATCGACGACAACTATACAAATTACTGTCTTTGTTGTTTAGAAAATCGCTTACAAGTTGACGTTATTTATACCGATTTTTACAAGGCTTTTGATCGTGTCCAACTCAATATTCTAATAAAAAAACTAGAGATGTTTGGATTTCACTCTGCTCTCCTTAATTGGATTAAAAGCTAATTGGTTGGAGGAAAACAATATGTCAAAATCGGCTGGGAATCGAACTCGTGACCCTCCGCACTACGGTCGGCCACACTACTTCTGTGCCATTGCACTACTTGGGAATATTAGAACTAAACTTGAACTTAAGCTCACACACGATATTTTATTTGGGAATTCTGTGCAAGACGAGAACGAGTTATGAACTCCACAGTTCCAGATCGACTGAACGTAATTTTTTCTATGTATGCTTAAAAATTTGATAATTATATTTTTTTTCAGAAACCAATAATCAGTAATAATCAGTGAATGCTTCTATTTGCGATTCCAGAATCAATCAATCAATCACTGTGCGTGGGCCTACGTCAGTTAAGACACTACGGACTATTAATCGTATAATATTTCCAACATTTCGTACTGCATGTGAATAACTCTTGATCGAAGACATGTGTTACCTTATGTGCGGTAGTTTATTAGTCAGGTTAGGAATGCCAGCGCCAAATCGAGAATTATAACGGGAACGTTAATATGATCACCAGGAAAAAGGTTTAGTAGTTCAAGTGAATGTACCCCTGTTGACCCCAAAAAAAAAGGAAATTTGTGATACATACATTAATGAAGGCTATTGATGATGGGAACACAAGTAGCACAGAATTACTTAATGAAGCATTAAAGAATTCTAAATCGCTACCTGTATTCTTCCTTAAGAAGGATTTAAGTTCTTTTTAAGTAGAAAAAAGGCGCAAGTGGGCGGTCCGATAGAAGGGATTTAGAAGCTAAATTGATTCTTAATATCTTACTAAATGGGAATAAGATTCTTCTTAAATACTTCTTTACTCGTTCTTAAATAAGAATTTATTTTATTTGTGCTTCAAGCAGTCTTCTTAAATACTTCTTTACTCGTTCTTAAAGAAGAAGCAGTCTTCTTTAATACTTCTTTACTCCTTCTTTAGGAGGTGGCATTTAAAAAAAAACAATAAAAAATTGAAATCACAAAAATTCAAATTTATTTATTTTCTTTTATTTTTTGTTATTTATTATGGTTTTCCCATTTTCCATTGTCTTACTTTTGTAGATTTTCCTCTTGTTTGCTTTTCCTGTGATATTTATTATTTATTTATATTGTATTTAAATATTTTTTTATTTACCTTGCCACGACCCAGATTTGAATTCGACTCCTTTCTCATGCCGTGCCTATGCGCTACTCACTCAGCCAACCTAATACATGTCTGCGCGTGTCGAAAAAGGCTAACTAACCACCTGTGCACACGAATTGGCATGTATAAGTTGTATTTATAATACAATTCTAAGCCCATAAAAGTTTGCATTATTAATAAGTGAAAAAATAGGCGCAGGGACATAAGTCCAAACATTTTTTTTTTTTGACTTATGTTCCACTTCAGTGGGACCCCCCTGCTTGACCCAAATATAGGATTTTATTTGATTTAATTTTTTTATTCGATTTATTGCGAAAATTTATAATTTGTTCTGGCGATGCACGCGATATAAGCTTTTAAGAGCTGGACGGTATTCTAACAACCTTTGGTTTTCTAGCCAAATGATATACGGCTGAGTTCACCGGTTAAACCTGGTATGTCACATCAAATGGGACATAGTTCCAAATTTCAATTTTGGATTTATGTCCTACCAAAATGGGACATAAGTAAAAGAAAAACAATTTTTGACTTACACATTTCCCGCGGAGTTATGTCCATTCACCGAAAAAATAGATTTTTGGTAAGCTACATTTAAAAAGAAAATGTTTACAATTCTATAGATAAGGTTTCCCACTTTCGCATATTTTTGAAATAGTCTAACTTTTCATTTGAGATCTTGCGGGTGAATTCAATGAAAAACATCTCATTTCGATTTCAATACGTTTGTTGTTAACTATTGCAAACCATAATGCATAACATCCTAACTCATTAAGAAACTGACGCAGATAGAATTCAAAGCTTGAAGGTTTGTCTATATAATCAAAGGAATTATATTAAACTATTTTATAAAATAATTTCGAACACAAAGTATTTGCTTTACTTATTATTTCCATTAAATATAGAAACAATTAAAGGAGGAATTTCCTGGCATTTTTGAAAATTATACAAAATTGCGCAGAAAGATTCAATAGAACAATATGATATTGGTACACCGTCAAGCTAAGCTAAATAGCTAACAACTTTAGTGTAGCTAACCACTGACGCTGTTAGTAGGTATAATGTAGTCTATAGTTATCCTATGCATATTTAAAGCCGATGTAGGTAAGATTATCTTGATTCTTTGTATAATGAATTGTCGAATGCATGATTCAGGGAATAGTTACATAGGTAGGTAAATGTATATTTAAATGGATTTTAATTTTGTAAATTAGGAGGGTGATATGTAACTACCTATACCTATATATAGATGGTACGAATATGGTGTATAGGTAAATAAAAATCATTTTTTAAACTTATAAAAACTGCCAAAGTCATCATTTTAATCGGTTTTTTCCAAAAAACCAAGAACTCTAATATTGTCAATGAAAATTTATAAAAAAGTATCTCGAAAATTGTAGGATGTATTTTAATGAAATCCTGTTTTTTATTTTTAGTTTTTTGAAAACAATTTTTTTGGAAAATTTTGGTAGGTAAGCAGTTTTTTAGAGTTTATTAATGGCCATGTGAATATAAAATTTAAAATTATTTTTTTGATTAGTTTTAAAAATATTGATTTTTCAAAAAAAAAATTCAGAAATTAAATTTAATTAAAAAAAAAAAGTTTTTATATGCAGAATTTGTTGGGCTACCTAGATCTTCACATATAAAATTTGACAGAAATCCAATGTACCGTTACCGAGAAAGCTAACAATTAAAAAAACCGTTATATGAAAGGTACCATTAATGGACTTTTCCCGTAAATTTTATTCGGATCAAATAAAAGCTAGTACCAACAAAAAATTCTCAAAATTTTTTATCAAAATCGTTGGAGCGTTTTCGAGCAAAATAAGATTTTCATTCACTGTTATATGCCAGGTACCGTTATTTTTAGGCCTAAAAATAAAAATAAAATTTCCCCCCTGAGAAATGAAAACATAATCACACATAATAAATTTGAAGGTAATCGTTTAAGCCGTTTAGGCTGCAGATCGTTATACACACAGACGGATAGACTGACAGGCAGACAGACATTTTTCGTCGATTACTTTTTTAGGCGTCTCTTTAATCGTAATGTCATGTTTGATGGTTAGAATTTTTTTTTACGAATGCATAACTTGCCTTATAGTACCTATAATCGGAAGTAAAAATGAATCGTGTTCAAAAAATACCGATTTAATGCCTTAAAACCAAAACCAAATTAAGAAGGATTAAAGACGTATTAAAGAAACAAAAAATACTGATTTTAGAAATGCCTATTTAGGAGGTATTTAAGAAAGCTTAAAGTAGAAGTAAACGTACAATTCAAGTTCTTGAATAAAACCCTTAATAAAGTAGAAATAAAGACTAAATAAAGAAGCCGCAAATAAACACACCAATTTAAGAAATAAATAAAGTATGAATTAAGAAATGTGATACCGAAAATATAATATTTTGTGCTACTTGTGAATGGTGGTTTATATTTCCCTGGTGAAACTGGTAAGACATTCTCCATGACATCAGTTTTAGTCACTGTTCGTGCGAGATCCAACATTGCGGTGTCAGTTTCTTATTCTAGAATAGCAGCCACATTGTTAGAAGGATGCCGTACAGCTTATTCAGAATTAAAAGTGCCGCTAAATCTTCAAACTATTGAAGAACAAACATGTAATATTGCATAAAACGCAATGGCCAAAGTTTTATCAGCATCGAAAATCATCATCTGGGACTAATGGGCAATGGCGCATAAACTTGCATTAGAAGAACTTAACCGAACATTGAAATATCTACGCAATAACTCGAGATGTTTTGAAGGAGCAATGATTTCAATGTCGGGCCATTTTCGACAAACGCTGTCAGTAATTCCAAGACCAACGCCTGACGACGAAATAAGCGTTTGCCTCAAATCATCGAATCTATGGCTCTATGTGAAGAAACTTCAGCTGACAACAAACATAAGTGTTGCATTGCGTAATGATACATCTGCTGAAGATTTCTCTGAGCAGTTGCTGACTATCATTAATGGTTGAGTACCTGTCGACGAATTGAGCGTTTTGATTTCATTTCCTCAAATTTCTGTAACTGTCTCATCGAAAGACGAACTTATCAACAAAGTATTCTCAATGTTGAGCGGGGGAGCAATTTTGGTGTGCAATTTTGGCGACTAAGAATAAAGATGTGAATGACCTAAGCTATATCATTCAGAATGGGACCATTGGAACAATGCATTCATTTAAATCTATTGTCTGTGTAACAAATAAAGATAAGCCACCAACTATCCAATTAAATTTTTAAACTCCTTGGATGTGCCTGGCTAACAACCGTCCAAGTTAAGCCTTAAGGTTGACTCCGTAGTAATCATGCTTCGAAACAAAAACCAGCCAAAACTGTGCAACTGTACGCGTTTGGTGTTAAGTAAATTGACGAACAATGTGATTTACGCGACGATACTCAAAGGAAAATACGAAGGTGATTAAGTTCTCATTCCGAGGATCCCGATGATCCCAACCAAAATGACGTTTGAGTTTAAAAGACTTAAATTTCCGATCTGTCGTGCATTCGCCATGACCATTAACAAATCACAAGGCCAATCCTTCAAAGTTTGTGTTTTGAATTGGAATATCCATGTTTTTCCCAGGGTCAATTATACGTGACACGTTCACGGGTCGGAAGACCATCTGCGTTGTTATAGCGCCTGATAATTAAACAAAAAATGTCATGTATCACAAGGTACTAAATTAAACAATAATAAAATAGACTGGAAAAATATTTTATTTTGATGTTTGCTAGGACTAGGAGGACAACAATCGCGTTTTTTTTATTTGCTGTGTACAGAGAAGAATATTTCGTGGAGCAGAAGGAAAAAAAAATTTTTTAAGTTTGTTTTATTTGTACCGGTCCAATTTAAGTAGGTATCAGAGCACTAAGCTATTATACTCTAATTTTAGCAGATACCCGCCCGCGGAATATTCAGCTATCAGGCCTAGCTGCGGGAACCTAAGACGCCCAAGTACCAAGTTTGAAGAAAATCGCTTTAGCCGTTTAGCTCGTTGTTCAAAAAGACAGAAGGAATTGCGGGACCCACTTTTTTGGTGTTCTCCATCATCGTAATGTCAAGTTTGATTAAAATCTCAAGTTCGCTTTTTTTCTAAATGCAAAACTTGCCCTATAAGTACAGTGACACCTCCCTTAGGCGGACACATTTTTTTGTACGGAAATTGCTCCATAAACGTTTCAATGTTTTCAGTTTCTCTTGGACGGACACTACCTTGAACGGACGCCGACAGGAATTTCAAATATGAATGATAAAATATTTTTTCTAAGACGGGCACCAGAGAAGGATTGAATATGTTATCACGCTGATAATATTGACAATGGTATTTTTTTCTTAAGTTGCAATCTTCTACAGCGAGCATCAAATTACTTTCTCTCATTCACGTGATTTTGTTTGGACGTTAAAAGGTTTATTTTTGGAGTTTAAGATTTTTGTTTATTTGCGCTCAGATAGTTTCAAAGTTTGAATTTGGAGGACAGTGAATTCGATCCAGGAGATGATTCGCCTATAGCAAATTTAATAGACGGAAATGCTCCTTCATGAATGCAGATTGGATGAATAACCTGAAAGATTTGTGTTGATGGATGAAAATGTAAATGTGGTCCAACGAGCATGGCAGTGAATCTGAGGAAGAGAATCAGGACCAGGTGGGAACATCTATTAATTCCTACGAAGAAGCAAACACTTCAATTGAAAATTTAAAAATTTTTACGGCCAAGAAATATGACGGTAGCTGTTCAACTTTTGGTTGACCTAAAGGCCAGATTCCAAAATAAATCGGTCTTTTCTAAAACTGAACAGGCAAATACTGAAATATTTTTTTTTTAAATACATAAATACGAATCTTCTTATATTATTGCAAAGTTTTTAGAGGCTGAATTTAATATGTATTTACACATGTGTTAAATCTAATAATTTTATTCCACTTTATGTGATAAAAAAGAAGTGAAGCTTATATATTTTTGTTATTTTTATTTTCTGTTAATAAATGAAATTTTGAATAATTTTGAAAATTAGTGTTTTTATTTGTTTCCCCTTAAACGGACAAATCCCTTAGGCGGGCAGAAATGTCTGCACCATGGCTGTCCGCCCAAGGGAGATTTCACTGTACATACAATACCTATATCCCAAGTAAAAATCACAACACTGCCGAGTTTGGTGTTTTAGCTTATGAATGTGTGGGTGCTTCTGGTTTCGATCGATTCTTATTTCAAATCCAGAAGCAACATTCTCTTCTTTTCAAAAAATTTGTTTTCCTTGCATCCATATTTTTAAAGTAAATACATATGTAAGTATCTACATATGTATATTATATGTAGGTACATAGCACCCTAAATAAAACCATGCTTTAACTTTTGAGTTAAAAAATAAAAAAACATTATTCAACCAAATATTCCTAATCAAGCAAAAAAAACTGTAACTTTACAGACAGCTGTTTATATGTTTAAATAATAACAAACTATTGAAGCCTAAGAATTGTACCTACCTAAGCTTAAAATTTTATTTTAAGAAAAAACAGGTACATATGCCTATGTATTTAATTTAAAAATAACAAACAATAAACAGTTTTAACTATATAAATTATAACTAGCTACGTACCTACTATATATGTAATAAATATAGGTAGATAGGTACTATTACATGAATAAATTGTAATGGGTTCAACAATTTCAACACCAAACAAATTTATTCAATGTTGAAGAACTCAGCGAAATATTTCATTTACTCAAATCTCAAACAGAACTCATCTCATAGAATGCCTTTATTAAACGAAGACAAAAATGTGTCCCCATCAAAATTCGCAGCTGATGGTAACTTTTACCGAAACTTAAAAAAGAACTTCATCCGCATCAGATACACAAAGTTGTAAAATCAACATATAAATCCTACGGCAAGAGAGTCATAGAGAATAAATTATGTGCGAGAGAAAGAACAGAGAATGAGAGAGCGCTCTGTAATTTTTGGAAAACAAAAGAAAACACCTTCCTTCCTATAGCCGCACGACCACCGTCATTCGTCCCAAAAATATATGTGTGGTGTATCCAACTAAGATATTCCTCATTCCCATCCCCAGTTAATTTAGTTTCAGAATTATGCTCCTGAGAATTTTCATTTTAAGCTGATTTTGCAACCCCTAAAAATCCACCCAACATCTGGGGCTTTTTGCAAAACTCATCAGATGCAAGCTTTCAGTCCCGGATTGTCTGTTGCTGGGTAATGTCTGCCTAGAATAATAATATTTAAGAACGCGCACGGTCTTGCGGTACCTACTTAAATATAATACACACAAGTGGATTTTTCATCTATCTTTTTGTTGTTGTTGCGAAAACAAAATAAAATCTAAAAAAATATACAAAATTTTTGTTGACAAAAATAGAAAATTTAATTAAAATTTTTCATCACAACACACACGATTAACAAATAAGTACTGTGAAAATAAAATTTAAAAATCGTGTCTTACAGAATACAAAAATAAGAGAAAAAAAGTTTTTTGTGAAATAATAAGAATAAAGGAAAAAAGAAGGAATCCTTCAATTCACACATAACTTCTCGTTTTAGGTTAATTTGTGATGGGGAGGGTAAAAATGTTCTTTTCCTAGGGTCGTGTTTTTTTTGGTTCCTTTCCTTGGAAAATCCACTGAACTTCTCGTTTTAGGTTAATTTGTGATGGGGAGGGTAAAAATGTTCTTTTCCTAGGGTCGTGTTTTTTTTGGTTCCTTTCCTTGGAAAATCCACTGAAAATCCTGAGATCTAAGTTATAAAAAACCGTTGTGCTTCGTCGGAAAACAAAAGAGAGCAAAATTTGACAAATCAAGCGCCTTTTCGTCTATTCCGGTGAAATAAAAGTGAAAAGGAAGTGAAGAAAAATTTAAAGATGGGCAAAGGATATGTCATTACTCATTAGTCAGTAAAAGTGTATTACTATTAAAGTGTTGGTGAAGTGATTATACATTTTTCAAATCTTCTAATTACTAGATAGTTTTAATTAAAACAATACAAGAAATCAAAAAAGAAACACCAAAACATTTTTAATCGGAGTTATTGCATGTGATGTGCATGCGGTTTTACTTCATCAAGGATTAGAAGGATTTTTCTTTTGGTTTTTAAATTTGTATATACTACAATTTTACGCAGCATCCTGCCTCAACCTCAGCGCAAAAATGTAAATGGCTTTGTGTAAGTTCCGTTTTTTTCTTTCTCGTCAAAGAAACATGTTACTTTTTTGTTTTCTACTAATGCTCTCTGAGAATTTGGATTTGGTCTGATGAGTAGACACCAACGAGAGTTAATAATCTAAGTTAAAGCGTTGTAAATAATAAATCAAATATGTACTCGTATATATGCTTTCTTTCATCTGATTTCGGATTTCAGTTGTTTTTAGTGGTGGCCATTTTGGATTGACTTTTTGTTTCTGTATTTATTTTAAAGAATTTATTTATTAATTTATGCATAAAAAGTAGGTAGTTGTGTACTTAATTGCTAGTTCATTCTATTTTATTTTGTTAGTCCAGTAAAGATTTTGATCCAATTAATAAACTGTATAGGTAGATATACCTAGTTGTTATTGTTACACATTAACTCCATCTTCATCCAGTGGATAGAAGCCACCATGGTACGATGTGCGAGCAAAAAATATCTTCTACACTTCGATTCAAGCATATTATGTAGGTTAGATTATTATTAGGTAATTTGTCATTTGGTCGTAAATACTCGTATGTTACTTCAACGAAGTTAAGGAAGCCTCGACAGTAGGTACCTATATGTTGTCTTTCTGTTTGAATTAAATACTCGTACCAAATAAAATCATAGGTAGCTAGTGATAATATTTTTCTAGCGACTGAGTTCGCCAACAAGAAGCTTATATTTACAGTATTTTTTTTTTGTAATAAGAAATAGGTACTAAAAACATAACCTACATAATGCACCTATATATCAGTAAAGAAATATTTATGTTTATTAATTATATATAACATCAATTAAAAAATGTATTAATAAGTAGGTAAATCCAAATACAAAATCGAGTTTAAATATAAAAATATGCCGATTTTTAAAAATTGGTTTTTCGTGTCATACGTTAATAATATAAATGTAAATGTTTGTGGATTTGTTACGCCATCATGCCTCAAACATTGAACGGATTTGGATGAAATTTTGTGTACCTAGGTGGATGAGACTATAGATTGATAATCAGTGGGGACGTTGTTTAAGTGTTTTTTTTTTCATTTCAACGACTGAACGGATTTTAATGAAATTTTGTTAGTAGATACCTATAGCAACGTACTAGTTTGCTGGTTAAAAATATAGTGGCCATTCGGTGACTTTAACTTTAGTAAAATGTTAATAAGATTAAAATTAACAAAATCCTTTTTTTAACCTAGTATCATACTAAAAATGATTTAACATATTACTAAATCGTATAAAATTTTGAGCCAGTGTATCTACAAGAAAATAATTAAAATCAAAAACAATGTTTGTTGCATAATTATGATACAAAAAAGATAGAGTGCTACTCGTTTCGATTCTGATGACAAATTTAGAAGCAAAATTAACTGTCATTTTTTCTCAAGTGAATACTTACGAGTCCAGAAGGCTTCCGGATCGCCAAATAAAAATGACGTTGGTGTCGTCCCTAAAAAAAAAGTGTACACTTATAATCTTTATGGTTGCACCTCTGTTAGTAAAAGTGGGGTTGAAATTGAAGTAAAATACTTATCTTATGTTTTTAAGTCGATTCATTTTCAATGAATTGGTATAGGTATACAAATAAAAAATATATAATACAAAAATAACAAAAAATCTTCATTTGTATGGCGTCAAAAAAAATGTACACCTTTGTACAATTGTCGAGCATACTATACAATGGTCTTCATTTGTATGGCGTCAAAAAAAATGTACACCTTTGTACAATTGTCGAGCATACTATACAATGGTCGGATTATGCGGAAAACAACCGTTAAATTTATTTTGTTTTTCCTTCTAACTCACAATTTGTTAATCAGTGTATTTTATTGGGTTAATTTTCGCGGAAAAGTGCTTGTTTAAAAATATTAAAGATATTGGCGCAAAATTTTTGTCGATTTAGTAATATTTTAAATCGTTTTTAGTATTTATTTATTAATTTATGCATAAAAAGTAGGTAGTTGTGTACTTAATTGCTAGTTCATTCTATTTTATTTTGTTAGTCCAGTAAAGATTTTGATCCAATTAATAAACTGTATAGGTAGATATACCTAGTTGTTATTGTTACACATTAACTCCATCTTCATCCAGTGGATAGAAGCCACCATGGTACGATGTGCGAGCAAAAAATATCTTCTACACTTCGATTCAAGCATATTATGTAGGTTAGATTATTATTAGGTAATTTGTCATTTGGTCGTAAATACTCGTATGTTACTTCAACGAAGTTAAGGAAGCCTCGACAGTAGGTACCTATATGTTGTCTTTCTGTTTGAATTAAATACTCGTACCAAATAAAATCATAGGTAGCTAGTGATAATATTTTTCTAGCGACTGAGTTCGCCAACAAGAAGCTTATATTTACAGTATTTTTTTTTTGTAATAAGAAATAGGTACTAAAAACATAACCTACATAATGCACCTATATATCAGTAAAGAAATATTTATGTTTATTAATTATATATAACATCAATTAAAAAATGTATTAATAAGTAGGTAAATCCAAATACAAAATCGAGTTTAAATATAAAAATATGCCGATTTTTAAAAATTGGTTTTTCGTGTCATACGTTAATAATATAAATGTAAATGTTTGTGGATTTGTTACGCCATCATGCCTCAAACATTGAACGGATTTGGATGAAATTTTGTGTACCTAGGTGGATGAGACTATAGATTGATAATCAGTGGGGACGTTGTTTAAGTGTTTTTTTTTTCATTTCAACGACTGAACGGATTTTAATGAAATTTTGTTAGTAGATACCTATAGCAACGTACTAGTTTGCTGGTTAAAAATATAGTGGCCATTCGGTGACTTTAACTTTAGTAAAATGTTAATAAGATTAAAATTAACAAAATCCTTTTTTTAACCTAGTATCATACTAAAAATGATTTAACATATTACTAAATCGTATAAAATTTTGAGCCAGTGTATCTACAAGAAAATAATTAAAATCAAAAACAATGTTTGTTGCATAATTATGATACAAAAAAGATAGAGTGCTACTCGTTTCGATTCTGATGTCAAATTTAGAAGCAAAATTAACTGTCATTTTTTCTCAAGTGAATACTTACGAGTCCAGAAGGCTTCCGGATCGCCAAATAAAAATGACGTTGGTGTCGTCCCTAAAAAAAAAGTGTACACTTATAATCTTTATGGTTGCACCTCTGTTAGTAAAAGTGGGGTTGAAATTGAAGTAAAATACTTATCTTATGTTTTTAAGTCGATTCATTTTCAATGAATTGGTATAGGTATACAAATAAAAAATATATAATACAAAAATAACAAAAAATCTTCATTTGTATGGCGTCAAAAAAAATGTACACCTTTGTACAATTGTCGAGCATACTATACAATGGTCGGATTATGCGGAAAACAACCGTTAAATTTATTTTGTTTTTCCTTCTAACTCACAATTTGTTAATCAGTGTATTTTATTGGGTTAATTTTCGCGGAAAAGTGCTTGTTTAAAAATATTAAAGATATTGGCGCAAAATTTTTGTCGATTTAGTAATATTTTAAATCGTTTTTAGTATGATTCTAGGCTAAAAAGAGGATTTTGCTAATTTTAAACCAGTTTAGTATCGTACTATTTTTTTATTAAAGTTAAAATCACAAAATGGCTGCCTTAATTTTTTAGTATCGTACTAAATCCATATGCCAATTTGACATTTACAAATGTTCTCTATCACCGTAATGATTAAAATCCCGAACTCGTTTTTTTTTCAATCGCAAGTAAAAATAGAACAGAATTAAAAGCACCACGACGCATGTTACGGCCCGTGCCGCGTGCTAAGAATTTTCGATTGTGAGAAACTAACGTGGCCGCAACCATACAATTATAACGGCGTATAAATTTAAACGATTTTGTACGATGTGAAAGTAGTTTTAGTATGATACTTAACTAAAAAGGGGATTTTGCTAATTTTAAACAAGTTAATCATTGAACTAACTCTCTATTAACATTTTACTAAATTTAAAATCAGCAGAGGGCTATTTTATCTTTTTAGAATTATACTAAATCCACATTTACAAACGCCAAAAAGTCATGTTCGCTTAGTTTCTTGAACTGTTTTAGGCGCGTGCAACTGGTGTTTGACAAAAAAATAGGTTTGGTATGGTGCTAGTTAAAAATGTTTAAGATTCACGTGAATAGCAGAATACCACACAATATTGTAGACTTTACCAATGTATACAAAATTCACTTCGAATGAATAGCAGAATAGTGATGAGTGAAAATTCAAGAAAAATTCCACTCGATGAATAGCATAATAGGGCTGCTAACCAAATACCAAATCCGCAACAATTGATATGCGGGTTTGAATTGTATGGAGTGATTGGGTTCAGGTGAATAGCAGAATACCGCAGAATATTATCGACTTTACCAATGTATACAATATTCACTTCGAATGAATAGCAGAATAGTGATGAGTGAAAATTCAAGAAAAATTCCACCTGTATTGAAATATAAGTTATTAATCATGTTATATTTTACAAATACATATATGTATCAATGAAGATTTCTTTTTAAAAATAAAGAAAGAATTGCCGAAGTTATGAACAATTTCCAAATATCTTTTAGTCATTGAAAGAAGAAAAGCCTACTTTCTCACTCGCAGTGGGTGGCCGTGGCGCGATAGTTGTGTGTTCGCCTGTCAACCTCATGCTCACAGGTTCGATCCCTGCTGTAGTCTATGTCCTCATATTTTTCCATTAAAAACCAATTCTAAAATAAAAGTCAGACGAGTTGCTGGCTTACTCATTACATGCTGTTTAGGCATAGACCTAACAACATGTGATTGAGTAAGACTAGTATACCGATAAATATGACAATGAATACAAAAAATAATGCGAATTATAAGGGACATAGATAAATAAGATACGGAAGTTTCTCCGCATTAGTTCAGCCTCCATCCCTGGAGATAAAATCTGATACAACAACCTCCTCCAGTCTCAAAACATCGCGCCATACATCTTTCCTATCCTTTCTCTTCCTAACCTAACGCCCTCTCTGTGTTGAAACATTTAGATGGTAGTATAATCCCTTGAGCGCGTGTAGATAAAAAAAAATAGTGCCGTGCAGTTCAGGTTGCATTTAAAAGACCCTATCTTATATGCGTATAGTTATATATAAAAAAAGGCGGATTACCTACTAATCTTACGGTCGGCAGTCGCGTGTGCGATTTAAAAATCCATTGGAATACCGAAAAGCTTTGCTCATCAAATTTTGAAAAAAAAAAACAATCACCACCCATACCATGTAAAATGTGTATATTGTACAAAGTTTCCTATTTCCCGACTACGGTCCCAGAGTCGATTTTTGCGGAATAATGTGGCCGAAAAATAGTGAAGACCTCCATCTGCATCGACATCTGCAAAAAAAGAAACAAAATAAAAAAATCATACTTGTGCGATGAGAGCGGAGACCAAAATGGAGATCATCTTCATGTATGAAGATTATAGGAAGTATGAATCTGAAGATTGCAGATTATAGTGAAGATGAACATCTTCATTATAGCATTTTCATTTGCACTATAATTTGTTCCGTTCAGGTAACGAATTTTCAAGTTTTTTTTACCATTTCACCTCAGTTTGCTTAACAACGAAAGTAGCGAAAATTTTCTTCTCAAAACTACATACCTGAACGCTAAGAACATGTGATTGTATTGTGAGATGTGTCACGAAAGTTACAGCAGAGTTCGAGGAAGTTATTAGTGTGTACCCTGTCTTACTTTTATGTTTATTTTATATTATGGTCCCGCTCTACTTTTCTTCAAGTCTGCAGATGCAGATCCATATAAAGCTTCCTTATCTTATAGACTGACGAATCAACATTTAAAAAAAAGGTTATTTCAATTCACATAATTTGTTTTGGATCAATTTTGTGGTCTCCTGGTTCTCCGGACCTAAACCTTCTCGATTTTCTCTTACTGATGCTGTATAAAAAAAACTGTATTTCAAACCAGTTGAAAATAGTAGACCAGAACTACGTCACAAAATTGTTGAAGCAGAAGAAGAAATTAATTCAAGTAGATTCGGGCGTCTGGTGAATATATTTTCTGAGGCGATGCAGAACCTGTATTCGAGGCGAGGTTAAACAATTTGAATTTTACGAATAAAATAATGTATTAAAATATTTTATTTTGTTTCATTATGATTAAAGTTTTCTATTAATTATAAATTTAGGGTAAATTTCCAATTTTTTAGACAGAATATTAAATACTCCGGTTTAAATGTCGGTAATATTTTTTACGAATGAACTAGCGGACCAGGCGAACTTCGTCTCGCCCCAATTTAACGTCTTCAAATCAACTGCAGAGCTATAATAAGACACAGATATAGTTAAAATTTGAATGTTATTTATTTGAATGGAATAAAAATAAGGAGATTGATATGATAAACAATGTTTTTCGATTTGTTTTCCGGCGCAAAAACAAACAACAAAGACCGTTTACCAAGTTATCGACTACGTTCTTTTTCTTCGCTGCTAGTATTGCCTGTTCACAAATCCAATCGAGATTTTTATAATTTTTTGGAATGCCGGGGAACACTTTACTTTGGTTATAAGTTTCTCCTTCGATGTTGTTAACTCGCAAAAATTTGTCGGGAATTCTATCAATCCAATCGAGACATCAACAGAAATTTAGGCATTGCCAAGCGCCAGCAGTTGTCTTGAGAATTCAGCAGCCGATGGGTCGTTTTGCACTTTGTGTAATTTTAAACAAAAACTTAAGTTTTTTAATTGAGACTTTTATTTTATTCAGAAAAACTAATTATTAGATTGTACTAATTTAATTTTACAAGATATTCTAAGGAAAGGAATTTTGAGCTCTTTTAGCTCCAGCACAAGATGCAAAAAATGAAATTAGACTTTACTTAACACGGCCACAGTCCGAAAGAGAATGAATGCGTGCGTTCACTTATTTATTCTCGGATACCAAGCTATCGGAGTATATCTGTGGACGAATCAGATAGGTTAGCTGAAAGCTGTCAAAAAATCAAAGCAAAACGCATACCAATGAATTTTGCAGTCAGCTGGTTCTATACATTTGTTCTCGGATAGCTAGTTATTCCAATTTTTTTGGGCACAACGAATACCTAATAGAATGATTGGAAGTTCACTGCTCCAATGTGTCGTGTTGCATCTTGCTTTAAGTGAAGTTTTAGTGGGCGATGAAACATTTCCAGCATTCCATTCGCTTATGAATGGTAAGGTGTGGTATGTATCTTGTGTACTCCAAGCAAGTTTGCAAGTTCACTGAATAATTTCGACTCAAATTGAGTACCTTGGTCAGAAGTTATTCTCAAAGGTATACCAGATCGTGAAATGAAATCTTGTACGAAGACTTTTGCAACTGATTGAGCAGAGATATCTCTTAAGAAGTACATATCTAGCCAGCGTGTAAATCGGTCGACAGCTGTTAAAATATATGAAAATCCATCAGGTGGCGGCAGAGGACCAATTAAGTCGATGTGTGCATGGTCGAAACGTCCAGCTGGGACTTCGAATCTTCCCTGAGGGGACTTTGTGTGCCGGTGAATTTTCGACTTTTGACATGAAAGACAAGTCCGGGCCCAAAGATTAATTGCTTTGTTCATATTTGGTCAGAAATAGCGATCAGATATGAGCTTACGAGTGGCATGAATGCTCGGATGTGAAAGTCCGTGTAGGGCCTGGAGAACCGTCTGGCGAAGTGGTCTGGGAATGTATGGTCTATTTCTTAGAGTGGAAGAATCACTGTAAAGCTTTAAATTTGGAAAAACAAACTTTCAAGAAATATTTTGAAGGATTTTTCTTGTTTACCTCTGTTATTAGCTTCCGCAATTCTTCGTCTGACTCTTGCAACCTACTTATTGTTTCCATATCTATTTTGTTGACCTCGGCGTTTCAAAAGGTATTCTCTTCGATGCGTGAAAGTGCATCCGCAACTTCGTTGTCTTTGCCTTTAATGTGGACTGAGAAACGAAGTCTAAATGGCGTGCTTGACGCGGGCTTCGTTCTGTCCTAGTAGTGGGGGCATATGTGAGTGGTTTGTGATCCGTGAAAATAATAATGTCCTGACCTTCCACGAAATATCTAAAATGTTTAATGGCAAGATAAATAGCTAACAATTCGCGATCGAGGGCAGAAAATTTTGTTTCGGATTTTGAAAGCTTCTTTGAGAAAAATGCCAATGGTTGCCAGGAATGTTCACTTTTTAGTTGAAGTACAGCCCCAACGGCTATATATGAGGCGTCAGTAGCAATGCTGAAATCGCCATTAGTCTTGGGATGAGGTAAAAGCGTAGCTTGTGAAATAGCTTCTCTGTCATTTTTGAGAACTGTGTCGAGGTTTTTTAGCTAGTTGAATTGTAACTTTAAATTTTTTGTTTTTGTGAATAAAGCTAAGTGTTCGTGAAGTGGAGCTAATATTTTTGCGAGATTTGGTATAAATCTGTGATAATAATTTATCATACCAATAAATCTGTGGGTTTGCTTAACAGAATCTGGAGTGGAAAATTTTTTAATAGCCTCTATGCGATCTTTATATGGAGCGATTCCATCTGAACTTATTAAGTGACTGAGGAAATCCAGAACTGGAACACCGAAAACACATTTTGAGAGGTTAATATTAACAACATACTGCATACTCTTCGAGTCTTGCGAAAAGGACCTCCAAATGTTGTTTGTGCTCTTTTTCCGTTTTGCTGGCAATGAGCAAGTCATCTAAATCTAAATCGAAACAGACTGTGTTGATGAATCGCTGGAATGTTTGAGCAGCGTTTCGGAGGCCAAATGGCATACGAAGCCATTCGAACAATCCGAAGGGTGTGGTCAACGCTGTTTTGAAAATGTCTTCTTTAGCTACAGGGATAAGAGGGTATGCTCTGATGATATCAGTCTTGGAGAAAACCGTGCAACCCTCCACATTCATCGAAAAATTTTGAATATGACGGATTGGGTAACGGTCGGGAATGGTGACTACATTGAGCCTACGGTAATCCCCGCAAGGTCTCCAGTCTTGATTGGTTTTCCCCTTAACTATATGCAAGGGAGAGCAAGTGTGAGAAGCTGATGGCTGACAGATGCCAAGCTGATTCATGTACTCAAATTCCGTTTTGGCTGCTATATACCGTGTATCATCTAGCCGTCTAGGTCGCGAAACAAGAAGAGGGCCTTTAGTGACGATGTGATGCACGATTGAATGTTTTATGGGAGCAAAATAATTCGGCACTTTCTTAAACTTTCATTACACTCGTTATTGATTTTTAAATGTATTGGAGTTGGGTCATTTGACCAAATTGTTGTAGCATTGGCTAGCATTCCAAAGTGAGTCCAAATTTATACAAAAAATCCGCTCCTAAAACGGCTCTATTGACTGAAGCTTAAATGAAAGAATGTACGAGATTTCGTCTTAAATCAATATCAACGTTGAGTAATTTTGATCCAAAAGTAGGGATGTTAGTACCATTAGCAGCAGAGAGAAAAAAAACCGGATCAGGAGAATTTTTAGAATGTGAATTGTTTTGAAGTTTATATGGAAGGACGAAAAGATCAGCTCAAGTGTCAACGAGGAATAGTAAGTTATTATTTTTGTCTTTGATAAATAAGAGGCTACTAGAATTCGTCCGTCTTTGCATCTACAACAGCAGGTACATTTAGTTTTTTTTTTTTTGTAGCAGATTGGAGCAAAATTGCATAGCTTTGTACACTTTATAGCATTGTTTTTATAACGTCTATGGTAGCAGCAGGTAGTCGAAGCTAATCAAAAACCCATAAGCGAAAAAAGCTTTTTTCGCTGGAATGTTTGAGCAGCGTTTCGGAGGCCAAATGGCATACGAAGCCATTCGAACAATCCGAAGGGTGTGGTCAACGCTGTTTTGAAAATGTCTTCTTTAGCTACAGGGATAAGAGGGTATGCTCTGATGATATCAGTCTTGGAGAAAACCGTGCAACCCTCCACATTCATCGAAAAATTTTGAATATGACGGATTGGGTAACGGTCGGGAATGGTGACTACATTGAGCCTACGGTAATCCCCGCAAGGTCTCCAGTCTTGATTGGTTTTCCCCTTAACTATATGCAAGGGAGAGCAAGTGTGAGAAGCTGATGGCTGACAGATGCCAAGCTGATTCATGTACTCAAATTCCGTTTTGGCTGCTATATACCGTGTATCATCTAGCCGTCTAGGTCGCGAAACAAGAAGAGGGCCTTTAGTGACGATGTGATGCACGATTGAATGTTTTATGGGAGCAAAATAATTCGGCACTTTCTTAAACTTTCATTACACTCGTTATTGATTTTTAAATGTATTGGAGTTGGGTCATTTGACCAAATTGTTGTAGCATTGGCTAGCATTCCAAAGTGAGTCCAAATTTATACAAAAAATCCGCTCCTAAAACGGCTCTATTGACTGAAGCTTAAATGAAAGAATGTACGAGATTTCGTCTTAAATCAATATCAACGTTGAGTAATTTTGATCCAAAAGTAGGGATGTTAGTACCATTAGCAGCAGAGAGAAAAAAAGCCGGATCAGGAGAATTTTTAGAATGTGAATTGTTTTGAAGTTTATATGGAAGGACGAAAAGATCAGCTCAAGTGTCAACGAGGAATAGTAAGTTATTATTTTTGTCTTTGATAAATAAGAGGCTACTAGAATTCGTCCGTCTTTGCATCTACAACAGCAGGTACATTTAGTTTTTTTTTTTTTGTAGTAGATTGGAGCAAAATTGCATAGCTTTGTACACTTTATGGCATTGTTTTTATAACGTCTATGGTAGCAGCAGGTAGTCGAAGCTAATCAAAAACCCATAAGCGAAAAAAGCTTTTTTTTTTAAAACCGTGCATACAAATGAAACATTTGAAAAATCCCGCACAGCGTAAACCGTGAATCGAAGGAAAATTCAAAGCCAATTTTAAAGAAAAGTATTAAATGTATATTATATATAAGTGAAAAATTATAAATCGCGGAAAATTTTGTGGCATATAAGTTAAAAAAAATGAAATATAAATGTGCCGTAGCTAGAAAAATACTCTCACTTGTACAATTATACAAATTCTGTTCTTAATATGATCTGCTTTTGTATAGCGCTGCTTTAAACTCTGCTATTCTTGTTGAATACTTAACATTGCGGCTGTTCTGGTTGGGCGCTATTGATTTCGGTTCTGGATCTGGTGTTCATGGGCTGCTGAGTGTTTTTTTTATATGTATATATAGTAGTAGATGAAACTGGAACTGTTGTGGAAACGGTTTCTTAAAATTAACCGTTGGTGCCCGTAACACGTGCACAATTTTATTCAGAAAAAAATTAAAAAATTGTCAAAAAAAATCTGAATATATAACGGTGGTGTGTGGCGTCGGTTTTAAGCGGCGAGCAAAAACAAGTTTTTTTTCACTACGCGCACCGGCCGTTAGTTAATTGCGTTTTTGTAACTGCGACTGTATGGCGTCGTTTTTAGTGGTGAGCACAAAATTTTCCTAACGGCGGGCGTCTGATGCCGTTTTTCTTACAGCGGTTGTGTGGCGTCGTTTTTTCCGTGGAGCAAAAAAATGTTTCCTAACTGCGTCTGATGCCATAATGTTGTCAACGGCGGCTGTGTGGCGTCGTTTCTATCGGATTCATCAATTTAGTTTCACTTTGTGTAGTTTTAAGCAAAAACTTAATTTTTTTAATTGAGACTTTTACTTTATTCAGAAAATCAAATTACTAGATTGTACTAATTTAATTTTACAAGATATTCTAAAGAAAGGAATTTCGAGCTCTTTTAGCTCCAGCACAAGATTCAAAAAACGAAATTAGACTTTACTTAACACGACCACAGTCCGAAAGAGAATGAATGTAAAACGTAGATAGGAGTTGAAATGTCAAATCTTAAATTATGGGGTGCGTTCAGCGTTTTAAAGAACGCGTTCCGAGGTTATGTTTGATACTACTACATTTTTTTTTGTTAATTATTCAATGTATTATCCACTACAAATGCCATTCTTATTTGTGGTCAATTTCAACTTATTGACATGCATGCCGGCACACAGACGACGATTTTAAGCATCCATTAAGTTCATCGGCAGCAGTAGATTTCAAGATGACGGGAAGCGTTGGACGAAAATCTCCGCTGAGCAACAACGTATCCCAACCAAATCATCTCGAATCACTTTGTAAATCCTTCATTGTTAGGTCAACTGCCTCCAAAGCTCGCTTATGATTTTGCATTCTCGCATCAAATTCGCTGTCGCCGAATTCTTGGTCATTGTCGACGTTATTAGTTTGTGAAGCGTGCAAAAATTCATCGCCAGTTTCAAAGCAGAATGTGCAGTTCAACCGCCTTCAAACGGCGTAGTATCAATGCCATATATGCCACAGGATTCAACTAAGTGACTAACGTCTTGCATCTCCCACCAGGAGTATGGAACATGTAAATGGGATTGCGGAATAGTATTTCAAAGCAGGGCGATTCTACATTTACCACTTTTCTTCTTATAATAACTTTTTGTCGAATTTGTGGTGCAGTTTGAAAGTGTGCAATATGGGCACGTCTCCCTTTCCTTTCCTCTGCACGTACATCTTGCGTTTGATTATCACGGACATTCTGATTAATTATTGCAAGACATGTACGTCGTGAAAGGTTAGATCGGAATCAGTGTAAACGCATTATTTAGAAAACTTTTTAATTTTTTACGCAACACAAAAACGAATTTTCACTCAGCGGTCAAACAATGTGTATTGAACAAACGCAAAGTAGTTTATGTCAAAGAAATACACCGGCTGAACTAACAAAAGCGAAATCAGGAATTATACGTCTTTGACAAAAATTTTTTTTATATATATATTGATATGTTTTTGTTTTTTGTTTATGTTTATGTGTATTAGTTTATTAGATTTAACAATTTTAGTAAGCATTTTTTAAATTTTAACAGCCATAAATCGAGAACCAATACACATAAGCACATATCACATAGGTTAAAACCTTCTTCGCGACCATATCTTTCATAAAAAAAATATATTGAAAATGGTCGAATGCCAACTGAGATCATTAGCGCCATACGATTTTGACAACATTTTTTTATATATAAAGATAAGTAGCAAGTGTTTTGCCATTTTGAAATCTTGATGAAAAGGCCCATTTTTTGTCGACGGTAGAGTAGGACATTTTTTTAAAATATGAAGTGTCAAAGTTAGATTACAAAATGTCTTATTTTTGTATGACTTATGAAGCTTACAATATTTAATTTATGATTGAAATTAATAGCATATGTTATTTATGATTCACTAAGAAATAAAAACACCGCAATGTTTAGAAATATCTGACCACAGTACCAAAAAATGTGGCCTAGGGTATTGATTTTCATTATTTTTTTAAATTTGCTATTATTACTAAACTAAGAGTTTTGTTGGGACCAATGCGTTTCACCCAGGTACTACACTACAGTTATGGGCTCATCAGTTAGATACTTTGGTACCTTTTTAAAACGCAATATATTAGTCGTTGGCTAATAATAACCAACGACTAATACTATATATTACGTCTTAAATACAATCCTTATGTATGTACATACGTTGGCATTGTTTTTGTTCTTGTTATAATTATTACTTTGTCATTTTTCGAATGTTGTGTGAAACTCTGGCGATCACTAAGTATATTTATATTAGGGGTATTCACGACCCGGTGCAACTGGTCTAGTATCGTTGTAAAAGTGCAAAAGTGCGATTTTTTTGCACCAGAACAACAACTTACACTGACTAAGATCTTACAACACTTTTGCACTTTTGGTATACCCAAACCCTATTACAACAGAAAAATACAATGGTGTAAAATTTATCTCGTGTCGTTGACAGTTTGGAAGCTGTTATTTTCTGTCAAAAATGTTTGTTGTCAAACTGATTTTGTCATTTTCACTCCATAGTTGCAATAGAATAGAGAAGATGCGTTGATGATTTAAGAAAAAATTAAATTTCGCAATTTTACACCTTTTTGTTGCGATGCGTGAATACCCCTTATATATCGAAAAATAAGAGTGAACGAAATAAAATATTTTATATTTTTCCATTGAAAAAATAAAGATATAATATGAGCTCCCATGCAGTGCAAGTTGAAAAAGGAAGCATTAATTAGGCAACACGCAAAAAGATGTATCCCAAGAATATCATGTCAAAGTGTAGAAGTTTTTAATTTAATGTTGATAGAGAGTTCGACTTTCTTTTATGCTGTGACCTCCAGCAAATAAACACGGTGGTACGTGGCAGCTTATTGTGTTAAAATGGCGCCATTAGTTGGCAGTATCGAACCATTTTTACCTTGGATTAATTTTAAAGCCTAGGAGGACAGGCTTTGTCAATTTTTTAAAATAAATGACATCCAGGATGAAGGTCAAGCTCCTTTAATCATCACTGTGATTGGTACAGAGATATAAGAGATTCTCATGATAGATCCCACATCTACCAAGTACCAAAGACTTATAAACCCTCACCAGACATCTCTGAGCACATTTTGCTTCTGCAGAAAATAAAAGAGCAGAGAGGTATACACATTTTATAAGTCATACCAAGAAAAAGAGGAACCAATCGGTGAATGTATAGTCCGCTTGAAGTCGCTCGTCCAATCATGTCGCTGTGGAGATTTTTTGGACAAATAACGAGACGAGAAAAGCGCCACAACAACACCACAATGATTAGTGAGCTAAGAAAATATGCCTAAATAGTATATTTTAAATGATGTGTTAATTGATCGCCATATCATTGATCTACGAAATGCGAAAATCCAGCAATTTCTACCAAATGATGATAGTAGCAATTTCGAAAAATTTTGTCAAAAGGGCTTAAGCATGGAATCCCCAGAAAAAGCATAAAAAACATGCAACCACATGCATTTCATTATATATCATCATGAAATATCACGCGTCCATATGCCAAAAAGCAAAACCACGATCCTAAGCAACAGTCAAGTCAAAAAAAATGTATCTACACGTGTCTAACCCTTAATGGGGAAAGTCGTCATCTCAATACCCATCAAAGGCAAAGCAGAGATAAAAATCGATGCTATAGAAATGAATTGTCCAGCCAAGCAGTGGGAATGTTTTACCTGTGGTAGAACATGCCATACATCAGACGTCTGGAGAAACAGTTTATTGTCACTCTTTAAATTCTATTAGTAGGAAGATACATTCTTTATCTTATAAAACAGTTTTACAATATTTCGTGCTTTTATTTATTACAAAAAAAAACCTAGGAAGAGTTTATATCTCTATTCGAATTTCAAGATCTTGCGCTAATACTTTTTATTTTCAATTTAAAATCATGTAAGCCTAAACAAAGTAACAACACCGTGTCTTAGGTATAATATAATGTAGATAAGTTATTTCTGAAACTGTTTCGAGTTTTAATTATTCCTTTACCTAGCTATAACGCCTAACTTCCAAAGTATTTTAAATTTAGTGTTCCTAAGTCCAAAATAATTTTGTTTATGTTAAATTAAAGGGATTCTTCCATGTACGATTTACCTCCCCCCTTGTACCTTAACAAAGTTTTTCTTCTTTATCGCTTTTTATTTGATATTACACAACACAATATTTAATATAAGTATGTATAGGTATTATGTACACACAATCAGAACTTATCTTCATTAGTGAACTGAGCACACAACATTTAGAGAGAATAAAAAAGGTACCTCTTCCACCAAAGCACATAAACAACAAAAAAAGGTATGATTTTATGTTCAAACCGTCAACGCCATTAAAACAAAATATTCACCTTAACCTTCAAAAATAAACCAGCACGTATAGGAGTAATTTCCTTTTTGTGGAGATGGAAATTAATTTAAGCGCCCATTCCATTCGAAAGTCCTTTTACGTCACCATTACCCTAGTTAGTTCAATGTTAGGTTTTGTTAATATAATACAGGGTGATTCAAATAGGATGAGCGACTTAAGGACATTTCACGAATAAAGGAATAAATTCAATTTAAAACAATTAACTATCCTAAATTCTTCACAAATTTTAAACAAAATTGGAGAAATATAATTTATATTAATGTTTAGATACAAAAATTTAATTTCTTGTTGCTAAAGTAAGATACATTTGAGAAAATAATATTGGTAGTCGCAAATTGCATCTGATTATTTAAGTTTTTTTTTAAGTTTATTTATTTCATATCGGCGAATAAATAAGACATAGTCCTTTATTATACTTTAAAAACAGGAGTCTTAAGTTAATTCAAATTAAGTTGTTTGTTTAAAATTTGTGTATTTTTTAAAATTTTTTTTTTTATAGACTTTCAAGTTACTGTTTTTAAATGCTTAATTGAACTTATTAAAAATTGCTGTTTTAAATTTTGATATTTCTACTATTTGTTTAATCGACAATAGTGAGTTCCAGAGTTTAATGGCATAAATAAAAAATAGCCTCGATGAATTAAGGTATGTACATACAGGTGAAATGAGATTCATGGTTCTAGCTGATTGCGCAAAGCATAACTTGTCATATAAGTATGATGGTGTCCGTCTTTGTATAATTTTGTGCAAAAACAAATAACGCCTGGATTCAAAAAAATTGTTCAAAAGTACATCCTAGTACAAGTTGATTGTATTGAGAAACATGGTCGAATCTACGTAAATTAAAAATGTACCTAATAAGCAACAAGTATCTTATTCTGTGAATGAGAATTCAGTTTAGGGTAAACTACTGAAGCATATTCAATGAGAGGCAGGAGCAACGATTTGCTAATTCTCTTCTTTAGCTTAGAGAACATATTCAGTTTCCGAAAACCTCCGTAAATTCGACCAACAGAAAAGTTTATATGGTCGTTGGCGGAAATGGAACAATTTATTTTAAATTCTAAACTTATAACACTAGTCGAAGACTCAAGTTGTAATTGTGCTAGAAAAACTGGTGGTAGATTGTTTGTATCAAATGTCCGTTTAGACATGGAATAATTTGGGATTTCGCTATAATTAGCATAAGGCCATTACACAGCGACCAATTGTGAATCTCAATCAAATCTTCATTTATTCTGCAAGTTAGGTTTTCCAATAAGTTAAAAGGTCGCGAAAGATAGATTTGAACATCATCAGCGTAGAGATGCAACTTAACAATTTTGCAAACATGTAGTAAGTTATTTATGAACATACAGAACAAATATTACCCAAAATGGAGCCATGTGGAACACCAGAAAGCAGACTTATTGCATCAGAAAAATTATTGCCTACTTTAACTTTTTGAGTTTGATGACTCAAATAGTTTTGAATAAAACTAACGGATCTATCACTGAAGCCAAAGTATAATTTAAGTTTCTTACACAGAATACTGTGATTAACTCGGTCAAAGGCTTTCGTAAAATCAAGCAAAGAGAGAAGCGTCAATATGTCTTGATCATATTGAATTCGAATATCGTCAAGGAATTTCATAGAGCATAGAGCAGCTGTATTCTACTTGAAATCCTGACTGCGTCGTAGAAAATAAATCACAAGCACGCATGTGGTTAGAAATCTGGTTAGGCAAAACTTTTTCTAAGATCTTAGACAGGCAACGCAGTATACTTATAGGCCTAAAGTCAGATGCAACTGAAGGATTGTCCCTCTTAGGCAGAGGAATTTCTTTTGCACGCTTCCAACATTGCGGAAAAGGAGAGGTCATAATACAAAAATTTATTATGTGAGTAAATGTGGGTAAAATTTGTGGTAAAATCATTTTAATAAAACATATTGGAACTCCATCTTCACCAATAGAGTTGGATCTAATAGAAAGGATATTCATGACCAATTCATTCTCAGAAACTACTTCAAAGTCGAACTCTGAGGGACTTGATAAATGGCTAAGTTGTTAATTGTAAACCTAGATGACTAAGTTGTTAGCCATAAATGCCTCATTAAGGTCATTTGGATCTGAAAAACTGTCAACTGCTTCTTTTTTACTAACACCAAACGTGCGCAGGTTACTCCAAGGCTTACGAGAAGTTTGATCAGTGCGTAACTTAGAGAAGAAATATTTATTTTTAGCTCTGCGAGTAATGAAAGACGAGTGGTTACGAGCTTGACAGAAAATCTCCCAGTTTGTGATCGTTGGGAGGTGTTTTTACTTAGAGTAGATATTACGATATTTTTTTATACAATGGAGGACTTCAGAAGTAAACCAGAGACTATTTCTGTTTATAATTCTGACAGTTTTCAATGGAACATGGTTTATGTAAAGTTCAAGCAACAAATGTTGAAAGAAATCAACTTTCTGTTTTAATTTATACAAGCTATAACAGAGATCAAAGCGACAATTTAAAACATCTTCCTATAAGGCAAAATTATTAACAGATTTATAGCCACGGAATTGAAAAGAAGACGGAGACGAGATAGTTGAAAAATCAATATTATAGGCGCAAAACAGTAAATCGTGGTCAGATATTCCTTCGAGTGATAGCTGCTCGATTAATAAGACATTGTCTAAATCTGACACAATCATTAAGTCGAGAAGACTAGGGGTGGAATTGGGTCCAAACCGATAGCAGTTGAGTTAACTACATAGAGACCAGTTGCTGCTATCTCATCTTTAAGTTGATTAACTCGAGAGTCGGGGCATAAAAAGTCAGCATTGAAGTCCCCGCAAACAATTTTATTTTAATAGCTCGCAGTAATTTCACGAAGAATGGAAAAAAGAGGTTCAGGCGAAAAACTACGGTGTGAATTGTAAGCTACACATACAATGCATTTAATGTTACCATCTGAAACTTCTAAGCTCAAAAACTTGATTCCTCTGTTATCAGATTTAGAAACAATTATAACATTCAAACTAGTCTTGCAGTAGCCACCCCTCCCCCAATGGTATTATACTCTGTCCCAGAAAAATAGGTAGTATACGTCTTATGGGAAAGTTTTTCAAAATCATTAGGATGTCATATTTTTGCACCATATTAAATTGAAAGAACTTCTCCATAAAATTTTTTTGCCCGTCCGTAAATATATAAAATAATAGAAAAAAATCTGACGCAGTCCCACCGTTCTACTCAGCGCACATCTGAGTGTAGTAGAGCTGTGTCAATCGTGATTGATTCGATCTTTATGACCCGTTCATTAAAAAGATTGATTGATTGCAATCAAAGTAAGTAAATCGAATCAATCAATTTCAATACCAACCGTTTTACACTATACTACAGTTTCAATCAAACGATTGAACGCAAGGCAATCATATTTCGTTCATTCCGCTTATTTACAATCAAAATTGATTGGTTTCACTTTTCACTACATTCTATCGTTCTAAAGAACGAACGAAACTGAATGGAAATGAAATATGTATGTATTAGATATTCTCTTTATTTTCCCATAATGTTTATGGGTTAATGGTTTGCTTACTCGAAACTAAAGAAATACCTTTAAACAAATGTATGTGTATTTTTACCAATTTTGTTCCTAATTTTTTTTTTAAAGCATCAGTTAAATTTCACAAACATTCGGATCAACCACATTACATATGCACATACATATGTATATCTGTCGAATGAAAGTAATAGATTGATTGACTTCACACACATCAAACCATGTGATAGTTTCAAATCAAAAATGTTTCCATATAGGTCGCAACAAATGATTGATTGAAAAAATGAACGATTGAAAAGACCGAATCTTTGAAATGAACGACATTTGAACGATTGAATCTTTAAAAATGAACGATTGACACAGCTCTAGAGTGTAGACTGATTTACGTTGGCTGTGGCCTGTGGCTGCTGCTGCTATTCAACCCCCATTAAATATTGATGTGCTTTCAGAGTTACCCGTGTCGATTTGTTATCTCGATCGGTTTGTTTTTCTTAGGCTTCTGTTGAAGTGCTTTTGATTTGAGAGCTTTACAAAAAGTTTTGAATGATGAGTGTTATCGTGGAGTATTTTCATTTTTTACACTTTTTTTAATGTGTGCGAAATACGTTAAAATGCAGTTACAAAATTTTAAGCTGTTTTTTTTTTGAAGAAGAACATTATTTGCGTAGATTTTCGTAGCGTGCGGTTAATTAATGTGAAGTGAATTTAAAATGGCATCGGTATGTCCGACACGTCAAGCAGATGGTTGAGCCGAAAATGTGGGAAATGTACAGTTTTTCGGAACGCTCTGTAGAAAATCTTGTTATAAACCTAGGTGGAGATAGCAGCGGCAGTAGCGGGAGCAGCAGCAGCACCAACTCCTTTTCTGAATATTTTGTAAATATAGTTATTGAAAAGATGAATTTATATTTATTTTTGTAATTTAATTTATTATTAATCCTAATGAATAAATATTTTATTTGTACTTGTTTTTTATTTAAAAGGGATTTGGCCTACTGCACCTTTTTTCTTACCTCATGGTGGTGTGGAAAAAGATAAAATTTTTATACGAAAAACGATTAAATAAAAATTCCTATCTTAAAAAATGATGGTAACCCTACATACTAATCTTTCATATCTGAGTCTTGGGTGACAGATTTATGCAATTCACTGTAGCAAGAATGAGAAGCAAACGTCCTATCTTGCCTGTACTGCCTATTTTTTGGGACATAGTATAGTAACTCTATCATTACGTATTAGTTTGTAATTGGAAAGCTGATAAGAATAGTTTGACGTTAGAGGCTTAAAACATGTTTCTGATACACGACTATCATCAACATCCGAGGAGTCAAAAACATACCTCAAAGAATCTAATTTTTCTAAAAATAGGCTTCGCGCATTCAAACAACAACAACAACAATCCCTCACGAGCTTTTGATAGTATTTTAAGCATAGATTTAGTACAGATATCCATTCCACCAGACATGATAAAACAAAAAAGTACAAATAGTATTTAAGGAGCAATGACAAACACAAAAGAAACAAATAAATAAATTAATAAAAATAGTAACTAGAATTACAAAGACAGAGATATGTCCTACAAGTATGTAATAATAATAATGATCAATATTAAATTAATAGTAATAAATAATAAAGTACAAGTTATTTAATTACAAACATTGATAATCTGCTCCTGTCGACAGTGGTCCGGAGGAGAAAGAGTAGAAAAGGTGCTGGAATCAATTTTAATTTCTATGTCATCTCTGCTTTTCTTCACATACACAAAACCATTTTTTGTTCTCACAGAATAAAGAATTCCCTCTCTACGCAGTTTAATTGCACTTCGCAACAACGAACTATTAAGCTTTGTGAGGCTTTCATTAATGTAGATGCGTGCGTCAGAGTTGTAAAGATGAGTGGCGTTGGCATCATCAAATAGCTGACACAAAGTCAAGACAAGAATAAAGGAGGACTATTCATATGAGAGCGACCAACGACCGACGAATAAAGGAATAAATTCCATTTAAAACAATTTACCAACCTAAACTCTTCGCAAATTCTAAACAAAATTGTAGAAATATAATTTACATTAATGTTTACAACAGAAAAATTTACTTTTTAATTGCCAATATTGGATAAATTTGAGAAAACAATATTGGTCGTCCCAAGTTGCATCTGATTGCTACGAATAGTCAAACTCTATTCGCGTTCCACATACCATCCACTTTAATTCGTTGGTCGCTCTCATGTGCATAGTACTTAAGTCATGGGTGAAAAGCAGGGGCTATCTCGAGGCATATTATTGCAAATCAACTGGTAATTGAAATATTCACAACTGTCGGTGCAAACCCGGACAAAAAAAATATATTTTAGCATAAAACGGATATTTTTGAAATAAATAAATTTTGAAAAAAAAATTTTAAAATAACTCATGTAGTTTATTTTAATTTTTCAAATTCTCATAGCGTTTTTAATATTTTTGAATCTTATGTATATATTTTAAATATTAATTATTTATTAGAAATTCTTACTAAAAGATCAATAAAACATCTTAAGATCTAACCGAAGGGCACGATAGAGCCCAACAAAGTTCTGGCACTACCTACACCCTTTTTACAGTATTAAACTCAGACGATTTTCGACCCCCCTCTAACTTCAGTACCAATGAAGTCAGAAACTTCAAACGCAGCTTTTGGTAAGCTCACCAGGCTTAGGCAACTCACCAAATTCCAATCCTTTAGTATAAGTATGGTTGCCGAGACATAAGATTGCAAAAATTGAAAAAACCGTAACTGACTGACTGACTCACAGATCATCAAAATTATAGCTCACTTCCCGACATCGAAGAATTTTGTCGCACAACGGTAGGCCTTGTGGTTATGCAAAAGAAACAATTTAAAATTTTCCATTCAGGGGGCGTGTTACCCGCCCATTCTCAAAGAATTGGTATACATTATTTGGTGCACTTCTGATTGTTGTGGAATAAAGTAATTTGGTACAGCGGTAGGGCTTAAAGTGCAGGAATAAGCAAAATTTTAACATTTAAGATTTTACATTCAGGGGCGTGGCACCCCCAATGGAATTATCATTTATGAGCAGCACTTCTTATTTTCGTGGAATGATGAAATTAGTTAGAACGGTAGGGATAGAAGTGCAAGCAAATCCAAAATTTTAAAATTTCAGTACAATTGATATTAATTGTATGTCGTAGAATGATCAAATTTGGTAGAGCGGTAGACAAAGACTAAATTTTAAATTTGATATTTAACATCAGGGGACGTGGCTTTGCCAATTTTCTCAGAATTGATATTAATTATTTGGATCACTTCGGATTGTTGCACATAAATGTTAAAAAAGTAGCCAAGTTCTTTTATATACAAAAACCTTTGCCTAAAGTCAGCAGTGAAAAGTAGTGAGAGTACCTACTATGGAACAACCTCAAAATTATCAGAGAAATCTATAATTTAATGATAGCTGACTTAAATTGTGTCGGTTTACTTGGCCAGTTTTCTTTTATTACCTAATTACTCAATTTTGAAATGAAAACTTGTCAAGTAAACCAAAATAATTAACTGACTGTCAATCAATTAGTGCTATGAGAAGGGATTAATCCAACCAAATCTATCTTAAATTTGTGAAAATTAGAACAAAACAATTTTAGTTTGGTAATTAATTTATTGGAATTAAATACTCAATCGGAATTGATTGTTGATGTTTTTAATATATATGTATATGTTAAAATCTTCAATTATTGCAATATTAGCAAAAATCCTCATTTGCATAGTCGATCGATATTGGGCCAGATTTCCATTTTTCGTTGCAAAATTCATAATTTATGAACGAGTTGAGATATTTTGATAATTATTTTTTGAAAGCAAGGTAACGGCTATAAAATTGAAGAGTTTTAAGCTATTTAACTTACAGGGTGTTTCGGAATCCATACTTACGTACGACAAAAAATAACTTTTTTTTGCTAATCATTTCCAATGAAAACATTTTGGTTTTTTTATCGCTATAAAACTTACAATGAAGCCGTTCTCTAAGAATATTTAAGCCTTTTGCAAGAAAAAATTGGAGCTAACAAATGATAAAGCGGAAGTGAAAACACAACTTTTACTTTTAAATAATAGGTAGGTAGTTTTTATAATTAAAAAAATTAATTTCTGCTGGAACTATGTTTTTAAACAGTATTGATAAAAGTTATTAATTATTTGAACAGAAATTTTATATAAGAGTTAACAAAAAAAATATAGACGTAAAGATATATAATAAAGAATAATAATTAAAACTAAATTTCTTGAAAACTTTTATCTAAATTTTGGGGTTATTTCTTACGAACTCATCATTTCTCCACAGTATTGTTCTTGAGATCTTTTCACTTTGGACATGTTTCATCGATCAACTAATTGGATCCGATGAGGCTGCAAGCATCTGAAATAAGTCTTCGTTCTACCGAATCCTTGAGACTTTACAAGTATTATGCTGCATATACTTCCTAGAGTCCTTATTTTTAGATTCCTGAACTTCTTCCGACAATTCTGCAATTGATAACGTTTGGTATTCATATAATTTAATTAAATCCATGGTTTCTGCTACATACACTCCAAACTTGATACCGTTAATATTTTCTCGGCAATTTGGAATATTAATTACGACTTTTAATTCTTACAATCTCCACATTTATTCTATTTATTCGAGATGCGTCTTCTGCTACAAAGTATCTTTTTGAGGTATTTCCAGCGTTAGTGTTCCCAAATCCTTGTTTTGGCCTATCAATATTAAGCCCGAGTTCGTCACGAAATTTCGTTTGTTTTCTTGTTTTTTTTCTTTCTGTGGAGTTCTTTACGTTCAATATTTTAATCTGTATTTGAGTGAATCCTTGATTGAGTGAGCAAGATAATTTTAAAATGAATTTCATGTATCTGCTCATTACATGAGACATTCTA
Source organism: Philhelius pedissequus (assembly GCA_910595825.1). Taxonomy (NCBI): domain Eukaryota; kingdom Metazoa; phylum Arthropoda; class Insecta; order Diptera; family Syrphidae; genus Philhelius; species Philhelius pedissequus. The sequence goes on from OU343160.1 coordinate 253,761,737, forward strand.
TGAATATGGAATTAATTCTATTAATATGAAATGTTCAGCAATACTTAATGATTCGTTCACATTATCAAAATTTTTTTTGGTCAATTCTGTCGTGGACTGAATTATAATAAATATCAATACCTAATAAAAGAAAATCATTTTATTCAACTTTATTAAAAATAATTAATAATATAACAATAATATTATCTATCATGTCAAACTAATTTTATTTTATTTCACTGATAAAACTTTGAGTAACTGTAACTTTACGAGTAATATAGAACATTCAATTATTGCACTTATTTGTCATTTTAAATACTTTCGTAAAGTCTAACTGTAAAATATAACATAGAAAATAGGATAACTCATTAATTTCGATTACAATAATTTTTAAAGACACTTTTCGTCGGACGGTGTCGCCAGTAAGGAACACTTTTGTTTTTGTAAAAAAAACTCGTTATTAGTCTTTAATTCTTTCGAAGAAAAGAGTACATCAAGACACTTGTAGACCTTCGGGGCTCTTGTCTCTGATCATTTTTGTATGTGCCGTGGACATTTGAAGACACGAACGCTGTATCTTATGGACTGATCATCCTAAAAAAGAATATAAAAACAACATAAAACCTGTGTGGGGAATCCCCTCTACAAAGAATGCTAAAAATTGGGCCTGATCTTGATGTGCTTGGTAAATGATCTGTCGTTTCAAAATCAATCCAAAATGCTGACAATCAATCCAAAATGCCTTCTCCAGACAATATCAGTTCTTAGTCGTAAAAATTCATCACTGTACGAAATTTCCATTTTAATTTAAAATTATCGCATTCGTTTATAAAAATATAAATATGCCCATTCTTGTGTTATGCCCATTTGAAATATAATTTCTCATTTTTATAGTCCATGGAAATATAGATGTACGTACCTACCTTTTGTTTACAAAAAATAAAAGGATTACTCTACAGGTACTTGACCAAAATATGTCCAATTTAAAAGATAAAAAAAAAACTACCAGTTGACCAATAAAAATAATAGCCAGTGTTAATCCTTTTCTTATTTTAACTTATCCTTTTTAATTCTTTATTTAATTTGTAAACAAACTAATTAATAATTAGGATTTTCTCAAATGTTTTTTTTTTCATTTTGTAGAAAAAAATGATGTTTAATCTCTACTAACATATAAAAGTGTAATTTTGTTTCGATGCCAGTTTGTGTGTATATGACAGGTAAACTGACGACCTATTATTTGACACGCCAGAAAAATGATTGTATTTTCTTCGGTTGTCCTTTGGACAATTTATAGGCTATTTTTTTTATACCCTTTATGTTTTTCTTAACACAGCGCGGGCATCCGGTGGAAGAAGAGAAAGAAGGATAGGAAAGATGTGTGGCGCGATGTTCTGAGACTAAAGCTGGTTGTTGTCTCAGATTTTATCTCCAGGGATGGCGGCTGAACTAATGCGGAGAAAATTACCGTGTCTTATTTATTTATGTGTCTTATAATTCGCATTAGTTTTATTTTATTTCGTTGTCATATTTTAGAGTAGTTTACTCAGTCACATGTTGGTAGTGTTATGCCTGAACAGCATGTAATGAGTAAACCAGCAACTCATATTATGACAGTTTTTAGAATTGGTTTTTAATGGAATATAAGAAGACATAGACAACAGCAGGAATCGAACGAATTAAATTTAATAAATAAGTTTTGTTTTATATGCTTAATACACAAATATTTGCACTTACCTCTTAAATTTATGCTGATTTTAAAATATAATTTCCAAGTTTATATTTCGTTTTGTTTACGTTTTGCTGTTTCCATGGATTTTATACCCAAATTGTTCTTTGTTTTGTTTACTTCCGCTGTTGTTATGTTGTTTTGCTTACGTTTTGCCGTTTCCATGGATTTTATATCCAAATTCGTTCTTGTTTTGTTTAGTTCCAATGTTGTTGTGGATTTTATTTCCAAACTAGCAGAAAGTCCTCGGTGTTGCCCGGGCACCTGAGGCAAGAGTATTTTAATGCAATATCTTCCAAATGAAGTAAAAAATTAAGAAACAAAATTTGTAAGGAAAAGGATTTGTCATTTATTTTGTCGTTTATTTAACCAGGATTAGTTTTCTTATTAAATTTAACAAAGAAGATTTATTACTTGTATTTTTGTTTACAAACGAACTATTCTTCATTTTGAGACCCTTCGCTTTCGTTTTTTTGCATGCGATTATAGTTAGTACAATATAAGGCAAGTTATGCATTCTTTGAAAAAAAAAATGAGATAATAATCAAACGTGATATTACGATGATAGCGAAGAAGAAAAGGCTGCCATTCAAGTCCGGCTTGAAAAAATTTATGCATAATGTCGGTGAGTGTCGCATTAGTGCGGTCTTAATTTCAGGCCTTTAAAGACCAGACATTTTGAGTTTCACGCTAACAGGGCCCCAGCATGAAAAATTCCGAAGATTTCGATGAAAGAAATTCGACATTAGACGTGTCACTCATAATTTTTATACAGGAGCTCCTTCAAATTTAAATAATACTGCATTTCAAAATTTTCGAAAACTAGTTTTTTTTGGATTTTTTGGAAATAAAAATATTTTTTTTTTTGAAAATTCAATGTGAGAACCTTATTGCGCGACAGATTTATGCAATCCACTGTAGCCCGATTGAGAGGAAAGAGTTTTTTCCATAAAGAAAAGTATTTTACAAATGAAAACCAACAACTGAGTGTTGAAACTCTCAGAATTGACCATCGCCAGGACTATTTTCATGAAAGCAATAAGGTTGCTAAGGTTTCGCACTCAAGTATCATTTTTTTCAAGTTTGCAAGGAAAATTTATTTTAATGTGTAAACACATACAATCGCGAAATCTTGTATTTTCACGTTTAAAGGCGCCGGTGAATTCATGCAATTTCTTGGCACCATGCTAGAAATGAATAGTTTGCTTAGAATATTGACATAAGCCTATTAACCGAGCCTACATTTACAAGGATTTCCCAGCGCCGCGCGCCGCCAGTGGCTACTATTGCGAACGTAAAAACTAACTTGCAAATGTAAGCTCATGCTTTCGCATAAGTTGATATATGCATGAAAGTAAAACTAAATTTAGTGGGTCCCAACTTTTCATGTGCCAGCTATAAGAGTTGATGGGATTTTACACTTAACTGCCATCTTTTTCATTGGCACATCTTAAGTTTACAAAGAAAATCAAGTTTGCTTTGTAAACTTTCACAGTCCCGAAATTTTTACTTTAATAAGTACCGTTTTTTTGCATTTAGCCCATTTCACCCTACAAGCAGCTAAGTTTTGCAAACAAAAATATTTAACCCTCAAGCCACTTGCAAACTACAACCTCTCAAAACCAAGCGAATTTCTTAAATTGTAGGTGTGGTTTCCGAGTTTAGCCTTAGCAAACAAACTGATAAAAATGAATTGCACCTTATGAGAATAAAATTATTAAAATCTCTGGAGCGGTTTCTAGGAATAAAGCATAATGTGTATACTTATCGTTTGAAACAAAAAATAATGAGCTATTTTGGAAATATTAAATTATTAAAAAAAGTTTTAAAATATGCTTTTAAAAATACAAACTTATATCTATTAGGTAATTAAAAATATTCGTTTGCATCACAAGTTGACGTACTTAAACCTATATAATATGTGTAAAATTTCAAAAGAACCAAAGAATCACCTAAGCCGTTTTCCAGATAGTAGAAAGCAAAAAAATCGGTACCGTTCTTAGTATTATTGGTAATTTGTTTTCCAACCATATAATACTCGTAGTTCATATCGAAAAAAATACTCTGATTTTTTTAAATCAAAATCGTTAGAACCATTTTCGAGAAAAATAAGCTTTAACATAATGGCAGTTTCACAAAAAAAAACTCTATACTAAGTTTGAAGGAATTCATAACTAACATACAGACGAACTGAATTTTTAGACCATGTTTTTTCGTCTTCGCTATCATTGTAATGTCATGTCTGATTATTGTCCCAAAACTTTTTTTTCGACGAATGCATAACTTGCCTTAAATTGTAAAGCGTTTTCAATGATCATTAATTGAAAAATCAAAAGTTAATGTACAAGAAAATGGTAGAGCAAATAAAATATTTTTTTTGACAAAAATATTATATATCTTATTACCTTCATTTTGGTACCAAAACGACATCAGTTGTATTTGCTTAAGTGCCTCAGAATTGATAGTGAAAGCTATAACTGGCGCGTAAGCACCCAAGCATATTATTTTCATATTTAAGCCTCTCCCATAGGACCCGTAATTTTTTCGGGAGAAAAATGATGTGATAATCCAGTGCCCCATCCATCTACCTATCAAATTTCATCCAAATCCGTTAAGTCGTTGATGTGTAATTGTGTAGGTAATTCCAGGTCAAACATCCAAACATTCATTCACATTTATAATATTAGTAAAGTCTTATCAATTGATAATAATTGACATTTAATTATAAAAGCATACAACTAGCTCAAAACCAATGGCGCACAATCTTAAACAGCCTGATGTTGGGCTTAGCATGATACTACTTAGCAGTTTGCTAATACTAAGCCACTTTACTAATATTTTCCTAATTGCAAACACTTGTTTTTAACTAGCATGATACTATGATAAACTACAACTGAACACGCATAAAATAATGCAAAAAAGTAAGTGAACATAACTGTTTGGCGTTTGTAAATGTCAAAGTGTCATATGTATTTATTATGATGTTATAAAGGTAAAATAGCCGTTTGGTGATTTTAAGTATAGTAAAATGTTAAAAGTAAGTTCGGAGATAAGCTTGTTTAAAATAAGCAAAATCCTTCTTTTTAGCTTAGTATCATACTAAGCAGCTTAATATATCGTACTAATACGTTTAAAATATTTAAAGTATGCTCGTGTTGCTTTGGTTTACTATAACACTGGATTGGATACTGGAACGGCAGCAGCATGTTGTGTGTGTGTGTCCTTTTTTCTTGCGAATAAAAACTAAGTGAGCTATTCATAGAATGAGCAGATATGATATATGTGTTCTATGCTAAATTAAAATCTATCCCATGGAGACCGTGCATTTTACCGGGGTAAATACTAACCTATGTGCTATTCCAGACTATAATATATCTTTTTGCCAAATTTCATCCAGATCCGTTTAACCGTTCTGGTGAGATAGAGTAACAAACATCCATCAATCCATCCGCCCAAACTTTCACATTTATAATACTACTATTTATATTTATAATTTTTTGTAGGTGATTAAATTCCGTCAAAGTACGTTTCTAAAGTCAGCGCCAAAAAAAAATCGGTCTTTTAAGTGGGTATTCTATTACTCTCTTTTGAAAATAGCTCTCCTTGAAAATGGTTTTATATAGGTATATGAAGTTTACTAGATTTAATCTGTCGTATGAAAATTGATCCCAATGACCTTCTTGTAGAAAAAGGTAAAGTTCAGTGGAAAAACACCCTATAAGGATTGAAATACAAAATAAAAGAAGGTTAAGAAGCAGAATCTTCTGATAATTAATTCTTACGCACGACGAGCAAAAAAGAAATATGTATACGAAAACAGAAACAGCGCAAAAAAAGGATATGAAAATATCACAAAAATCAGATATGTGCTCAAGAAAACGAAAGAATAAAAAAGTCAAAATCCCTAACAACAACAAAAACAAAGTACCCATCAAAATAAGACATGTAACAATGGGGTTGATGCTACGTGTACCTATACCCTTCATAGAATTGCCATTTAAATTTCTATCAAAGCTTTCTGTGCTCCGCTACGAATTCTGTGAGCATTAAAGACGAACCCAAGGGTTAGGGTCGTTCGGTGAGATATAACAAAAGACATAAAAAACCAAGAGAAGAGAAAAAGTTATCGTTGTCGCAATAATTTGGGTTTTTTTTGTTCGCATCAGCGTGTCCTTAACTGTCATCAGTGCCGCGTCGCCATGCCGTCGTCATCCTTACCGCCGCCGTCCTTGTCGGCCGAAAGTAGTAACCAGGAGGAACTATATATCTACATATAACATTCCAAAGCATTTTCATATCTAATATAATACACTTAGACGAGCCTAAGAAAACACAAAAGTCTCTCCCGTTTTTCCCCGTTCAATCGTCTTTCGTCCTCTTCTATGCTTGTCGGCGAAAGAATAATAGTTAATATCCTTCAGTGGGTTAGGCCAGTGTCTTTGGTTTTGGCAGAGCTGTGCCAGAATGGAATTCCATTAAATATCCTCTTTGTTTGCTTCGCAGTGTCGAGGGGAGAACATTTACACAAAAATAAAGGACGACCTGAGCCAGGAAAATACACACAAATACTTAATTGTGGGTGCTGGAGTGCGCCTCCGAGCGTTTCAGCACACACACATTTCACTATCCTTCTTTCGTTTTTTTTAAACTTTTTATTTGTGATTGTGTGGTGGGTAATATTGTTTGTCCTTGTTGCTGTGAGAGACTAAAACAAAAGTAATAAAAGCACATAGCTCCAGCTCATCCAGATCACAAAAGCTACTATCCTTTTAAAGAAGAAAATAAAAATTCAAAAACCGAATGAAATAATGACTCAGGCAGGATCCTTGGAATTGCATGTTATTGGAACATTTTTTGCGCACGGAAGCTCATGAAGGCATCCACAATTTCAATAGGGAGAATTGAAAGGAAACAACAAGAAGTGTGCTGTTGATGCTTGATCCTGGTTCTGCTTTAGGTTCTGCGAAAATATAAGTACGAAGAATATACATACATGAATGCGCGGTGAACCGATGTATTTTAATGAAACCATTCACTACCAAGAGGTATGTATGTATAAACATACAAATGTTTGGACTGGAGTGACTTCTTTATTTTAAATCACTTTTTTGCTCTTCTGTAGAATCAATGCGTGTGTTTTAACTTAAGAAATACTTCGATAATATTTTGTTTGAATTCGAATGGTTTTTGGGGTACACAAAAAAAATCAATTATTGGGGTTGATAAGTAAAAATATGGGCTATTGAGTACCTATTGTTTTTACATGTCATGCTTTTTTTTTAAATTCTTACAATACATTAGATATTATACTACTCCGTAGATAAATCTATGAAGTAGAGACACTGAATCACTGGCAACGAAACCATTCTTATTTTGCTTTTGAATTGTTTGTTCTCCATACCTATTCTATTTTAAATAGTTGAATATTATTTCAGAAAATACTTCCTCTTGAATATATTTTAAGATATTTAGGCCCATTTTCAGAAATAAAACTTAAAAGTAAGTAGGGTGGTGGAGCCAGTGGTCGGCCACGTTGCTTTTTATTTACGTTTGACTGTCCCTTAAAATTCAGTTGTTCGAGTTTTTGATATACAATTTAGTTTATCTGATTTTTTGGAATGTCTAAATTTTGAAATTCTTGGTTTTTCAGTCAATTTGCCATAAAAAACGAATTATGTAAAAAAAATGAAATGACAGTGTGATTCTTATGAAGTCGGCCCCATAAACTCCAGAGGTCGGCCACATAAGTTTCCAGTAGTCGGTCTCAATATAAAAATGTATATACTAAATATGTGTATATTCCCAATTTTATAGAATGTATGTATTCAGAAATCATTTTAATATTTAATATAAATAGTTCAGTTAATAAAAAATGTTATTGTTAGATTTTATTTCGTCTAATAACGCCATTTCATATTAGGTACAAAGACACAGACTTTTTTTTATAAAAGTTAATTAATAGGAACAAAAATATATTTAATTTATATGAAAATGAAAACTAATAATAATAATAATATTAACTACATGCCTTTAAGACATAATGTCTTTTTAAATGCAACGTGAATTCCACGGCACTAATTAGAAGGAATAGAAAGATAGGAATATATGAAGCTAGTAAGTTTGTTTTACATGTAATAAATATTTACATATTTCAGGCAAATGTTATTAAACATTGCTTTAGATAAAACAACAAAAAAGCAACTTATATTTATATTTATACTTATGAAAAAGGCAGAAGGATGTTTCGTTGACATTATCAAAATACATGAAGCGTCTCCCAAAACGTCTTCAAGGCATCTATTTTCCCTAAATGCTATTGTAGCTCCAGGAACTACTTCGTTACTGTCGTTTGTATTGACAACTGAAGATGTTTGAAGAACTCATAGTAGCAAGTCTTCCATCTTAGAATGGGTTATTGAAATTCTCTTTTAAAATATTTAGACCGTTTTTAATAAACCTGATGATGTTTGTGAGAATTCACATTTGTCAAAGGTCTATGGACCACTTTAAAAAAATGTGTATTACTTGGTCGCACTAAGGTGTGTATTAGATTAAATTTGTATTATAATTTATTATTATTATTTCGGTTTTGTAGATTACTTCTAGGAAACCCGAACTCTATTTTAGTTGCCTATTTAATTTAAAATTTTCATCTAATTTTGTTCATTACTGAAGAAAGTGCCTCTTTCGTGTAGTTATAAAATATTCTTTTGCTCTTCGTTGTTTCCATTTTTAAAGTTCTTTATAACAACATATTAAACAAATTTTCGAAATTTGTATAACCTATCCATGATTATTTTTTAGGCATTGTACGTTTTATTTATAAATTGCGAAATTCTTTTGAAAGTGTCTTACAAGAGCAATTAGCCGAATTGTATAAAAACTACTAAATCTATTACTCTATTAAATTGTATTTGCTTCTACAACCCTGATTTAAGCTTCTTGATGTTTCATTCCAATTTTTAATTCTTTATGTTTTCATTCACTTTTTAAATTTCAAATCTAGTAGTCTGGTTCAAACTGCTTTCAAAATTTTGTAATTCATTTTTTCATTGTTAACGAGAACGTTGTAGATGCCAGTTTATTTAAAGGTATTTATAACCAAGCGAAAGGAATGTAAGTAGAGTTTTTTTTATAAGATTATATTTTCTTAATGTACATTTTCTTTTAGAAAATAAAATTATTTTGGTTTTGAAAGAATAATATTTATAATCCTGCAAATCAAGTTTTTATTTAATTTCGGCATTACAACAAGGTATAATAATGGCGAGTGCAGTGAATTCTGCTTACGAAAAGCAAAAAAAACTTCTCAATACTAGTGGAGTATGTTGCAAGTTTTCCGTGAGTAAAAACAACGTACGGAAGTTAGTAAATTCTACTGTAACTCACTCATAGATCTACATATTTAAAGTAATATCTCTTAAAAACATAATTATATTTGTTACTTATCTAAGTAAAACTTACAAAATGTAATCCTAGCCTCTATACTAAGCCCAAAATGCCGACATAAGAACACGTGTCTTCTATAGTCATCCCCCCAATATCTCTTAACGTTAACAGGCGGCCGACTACTGAAATCATGGAATATTTTTTGATCATTTTGGTATAAATAAATCGAAAATAAATTTTACTTTAACTTTGCATACTCAGTTTAAAACAAATAAAAATAAAGTAGTCTTCCGTAGTAGGGCGGGGCTGAGCGCGGGAGAATTGAAAAAAAATTGCAAATTATTAACAAACAATATTTTTTAAGTTTCATATCCAAAAACAATAAATGTAAGCTATAAATAAATCAAAAAACAATCACAAAATTCATCTACATTCAATAGTTTAGCAGTTTTAGCTCTTTTTAAAAATCACCTCCACTATTTTTTTTTCTACCGAAAAGGCACATATCAAACGAAACTAAAAACTTGAGCCAAACATGCATTTTTTTACAAGAAAACCAGTAACAATGAAATTTTGCACCGTGGAAGAAAAATTGTTAGCCTTTTGGAAAATATTTTTTGTCGGGAGGTTAAACGAAAACTTTTGCTATTAACTTGCACTTTACAACGAAATGGTCGACTACTAGAGGTGGATGTAGGATTTTTTTAAACAGTTTAGGTGGATGACAGCAACATTTAAAATTGAACTAATTTACGCAAATTTCCTTACATCAAGAAAATATAAACCAATGTCCAATAAATATTTTTCATTTATCAAAATCTCAAAAATCCACAGTAATCCCCTAAGTATATATTTTAACAAAATAAAAGCAAATTTAAAATTTGGTCTAAGTAATTTTTTATTTCAACAAGGAAGGTTATGTTAGGTTAGGTTGAAGTGGCTGTCGGAAAACGACTGAACACTTAGACCAAATAGATCCATTGTGACACCACAAAAAGAGATTATACTCTTTAATTAAACCAATTGGAGCTTCTGATGAAGCGGTGCAGCTGGTGAATATCTGTATTTCTTAGATCACTGGGGTCGTCAAAGAAGTTTTCTCCCAGGTGTAGTCTGCGTCTCTGAGAGAGAGCTGGAAATAAGCAAAGCGAGCTGGAAATGAGAGATAGTCTCCTCTTCCTCCTCATCTATGCAACATCTTGAGAATGCGCCGAGTCCTTTGGCGTGTCTGCCAATTAAGAAGTGTCCAGTTATGACACCTATTACTGAGCCAAGATGTTTTCTGCTCAAAGAGAGCAGACCTTTTGAGCGTTTCGGATGTATTTCTGGCCAGATATGTCAGGTACATCAAGTTAGCTGGGCAAGTTGAGCAGAACACATTTTTTGTGATACCATAATTAGATGCTAATTAAGTACCCAAAAATAAAATTAAGTGCTATACTACTTTTGGAGAAAACTAATGTTCTGCTATCTCGATTTCAAGTAAGCAGAGCAATCACCTAAAATGCTTAAAATTATGAATTGGAAAATTTGGTTTGGTATAATCTTTGGGTGCTATTTAAGTGCTCTACGAATCCAAAAAAAAAAAAAATTTCCAAAAAAATAGTTTTTTTCGGAAAAAAAAAATTATGTATGAAATAATTCTATTTCCCATGTCTATGTGCGGTGGTACCTTGCTCTGCTAACTTAATTTCGATTTTTTTCAAAAAATATGAGTTTTTTGATAAATTTTTTTTTGATTAATTAAGTGCTCGCCCAGTTCGAATTAAGTACCCTATTTTCAGAAGTATTTTCGAAGATCTGAGTCAAAAAAAATTATTCCATTTTTCATGCCTATTTGCCGTGGTATACCGCTCTGCTAAGGGGCTACTTAATTCTAACTAGGCGCGCCCTTAACTAAAAAAAAAAAGATTTAATAAAAAAAACTCATATTTTTTTGAGAAAAATCCAAATTAAGTTAGCAGAGCAGTATACCACGGCATATAGGCATGAAAAATGGAATAATTTTTTTTGACTCAGATCTTCGAAAATACTTCTGAAAATGGGGTACTTAATTCGAACTAGACGAGCACTTAATTAATACAAAAATTTTGTATCAAAAAACTCATATTTTTTGAAAAAAAAAAAAATTAATATCCGTGGTTGCTGTTTTTTTTTCTCTTTTTATGTTGATTGGAAATATATTTAATATTGAGCTTTTTTGACTTGATTTTGTAAAAATTAATCGGGCGTTAGTTTTCTTAATTTTTTTTTTGCTGATTCTATTTGTTTTTTTGATTGTAGTACGAGTAGTTTCATTACCTAGGTCAGTGCAAATATTAACAAATATTCGAAATTTTTGCTGATTCAATTCTATTTTGTTGCAAGTGTTCTTTTTAAAGTTTAATTTTTAAAAATGGATATAAGTAGGTTGAATAAGGATGAGCTCGTCTATGAATTGCGTGCTAAGGGCCTTAAGGAAGGGGCTGATAGTATCAGGATGACGCTTTGGAGCGCTCGGGGTTCTTTTCTTTTGAGGATGATTCGAAGGCTGTTCGAGCCAAAATTTTTGAAATTAGGGAAGTTTTAAAAACCCCGGTGAAAAATCCAAAATTGGGGGATTATTTGAAAATTTTGACGAAGATAGAGTGGGCTTTAGATAGATTGAGTAGAGCAAAGGCAGAATCTTCGGAGGAGATCAATGATGTAGCCGACATTATGGGCGAGTTATTGTTGCTGATGGCAGCTTTAACCGAAGGGGTTATGAAGTTCCTCAACTAACTGAGAACAATACCAATGATAACAACAACAAGTCGGCAGCAGACGTGGGTGCGTCACCAGCTGCACAGGTCGGCCAACGAGCGAGCCATGTATTTCAACTACATGATGAACCCTGAGACCGAAATCATGAGCGAATAGATAAATGGAACGTGAAATTCTACGGTGAGCGATGCGGCTCATCGGTAAATTCTTTTATTGAAAGGGTTGAGGAACTTCGGGATGCGCGTGGAATTTCGGATACTAGAGTTTTTATGTCCGCAGTAGATCTTTTTACTGTGAAGGCTCTTCTGTGGCTTAGGGCTATTAGGTATACCATTTATAGTTGGACAGAGTTAGTTAGGGACTTGAAATTGGAGTTTTTACCCTCCAATTATGATGATTTTTTGTTAGATGAGGTCAGGCGGCGTACCCTGGGTAGGGTACATTGCTCTCATGCAAGTGAGAATAGGAAATTAACTGTTCTCATGAAGAATACAACTCCTTTCTACCAGACGCAATTGGGCTTGGCTGATATTAAGTCAGTCAATGAACTGGTTGCGTTAGTTAGGAAGTTAGAGACAATTAGGTCTAATGTGGAGTCTTTCGTTCCTCCTCCTACAGGTCGTAACAGGCAATCTTTGGAGCCTGATGTTACGTGTGTTGCTTTAGTGCAGGAGGCAACAGTTACAGTTAATCGTAACCGACCACCCAATAGGACCATTCGCAGCTTTAACAGCAATAGCGAAGGCCATCTTTCCAATAACTGTTCCGCTCCTAGGCCTTGTTTTGGGTGTGGTACAGTTGGCAGTACACATAGGAATTGCAGATGTGGGGACTAACGGGAATTTTCCCGGATCTTCGTTCACGCATGTGGAGTTCTTCGAGCCATTAGTTAGTGGCTTCTATAGAAACTACGTCTATCACAGGAGAGTCTGGGTTAGATGGGGATGAAAGGGCTAATTTGAATTCTTTAGTTGAAGATTTGTCGTAGAACATATAATAAGGACGTCGAACGAACCCTTCAAACAAAGGTACTATCCGGTTTCACCAGCTATGCAGATGCACATCGATAAGGCTCTTAACGAGATGTCAGAAGAGGGGGTGATTGAGAAGTCGAATATTCCATGGGCTTCTCCAATAGTTTTGATTCAAAAGAAAGATGGTACCCTTAGGTTTTGTGTCGACAATATGAAACTTAATAGTGTTATAGAAAGGGATGCTTATCCACTTCTGATCATTTCAGCCATTTTAAATAAGCTTAGGAACGCGAAATTTTTAACATCGCTTGACATTAACTCAACGTATTGACAGATTCCGATGGTGGAGGAATCCTGCAAATTTACTGACTTTAGGTTACGGGTAGGGGCCTTTTTCATTTCAGGCGAATGCCTTTCGGGTTACATAATGCACCTGCTACGTGGCAGAGGTTTATAGATAGTGTTTTAGGGCCTGAGTTGGATCCATTCCTTTTTGTTTATCTGGACTATATTATTATCGTCAGCAGGTTTAAAAGTAGGTCAAGAGAAATGCAACTTTTGCAGATCCTCTCTTAAATTCTCAGGGTATGTGGTTGATCGGAACGGGTTACATGTTGACCCTGAAAAAGTGGAGAGTATGATTAAAATACGTGTACCTAAAAATTTTAAAGAAGTTAGGAGTTTTGTAAGGACTGTTTCGAGGTACAGGACACAAGAATGTGAAGATTTCTTTAGGAAAGCTAAAGAATGTTTAATTACTGCTCCAATTTTAACTTTAATCTTCCATTTGTGGTCCAAACAGACGCGTCCGATTACGGTATCGGGGCCGTACTTACACAAACTTTTGAGGAGGGGGAAAAAGTAATTTGTTACTTAAGTAGGTCTCTTAATAGGAATGAGCGGAACTACTCTACTACAGAGAAGGAGTGTTTAGCAGTTTTGTGGGCGGTTGAGAAGTTGCGGCCCTATATCGAAGGAGTTCGTTTTACGGTCGTAAGGATCATTACTCATTAGTTTGGTTGAGTAATCTCAAGGACCCGCAGGGTAGACTCGCACGCTATGCATTTAGGCTTCAGCAGTTTGATTTTCAAATCATTCACCGGAAGGGCAATGATCATATAGTTCCGGATATGCTTTCTCGAGGAGTGCCACAATTGGGTGGTATCTCGGATGAGGATTCTAACCCGTGGGTGAGCAAAATGATTTTCAATGTCGAGTCAAACCCGTTAGCTGTTCAAACCTGGAGAGTGGATAGGGGATAGTGGCTGCTTATTTAAATTTGTAAAGTCAAAAAATATAATGTTACATGTAACTAACGATGAGTGAAAACTAGTTGTAGTTAAGAAAGATAGGTTAGAAATTTTGAATTAATGTCATGATGGCCCGTTAGCTGGACATATGGGGGTTAGAAAAAAGAAAAACGTTCGCAAGAGTAGGGACAAAATATTATTGGCCAAATATGCGAGTAGATGTAACTAAATATGTTAGGAGATGTAGTATTTGTCAACAGGTGAAACCAATCAACGATAAACCAGCCGGTCTTATGACTGAAAGAGTAGGAGCATCTGCTCGGTGGGAGATGATAAGTGTGGACTTAGTGGGTCCTCTGCCCAAGTCTAGTAAAGGTTTTATGTATATCCTCATAGTAGTAGATTATTTCACCAAATTTCCGTTGTTGTTTGCTTTGAAGTCTGCCACTGCAAAGGCAGTTTGTAAGGAGTTCGCAGATAACGTCTTTCTTTTGTTTGGAGTACCGAAGATTGTCATTTGCGACAACGGTCCTCAATTTAAGAGTAGGGAACTTAGGGCACTCTCTGATGGATATTCTTCAAAGGTAAGGCTTACTCCACAGTATCATCCACAGGCTAATCTTGCGGAGATGATTAATCAGGTTATAAAAACAATTTTAAGAGCATATGTTTCAGAGAATCACCGAATTCGGGATTGTCAGTTAGCCAAGGTAGCTTGTGCTTGGGTAACACCATATTATGCTAATTTTGGAAAGGAGATGTTTACAAGTGGTAGGGAAGAAAAGGGATTAGTAATGAGGTTGGGATATGAAATATGATGTTCAATCAGTAGGAGATATAGGAGAAACATTTAGGAAGCTTAGAACTGATATTGCTGCCAAGACAAAAGTAGCAACGACGAAATCAGCAGGAGCCTACAACCTCAGGCCGAGAGATGTTTAATATCTCCCGAATGATGTTGTATGGCGAAGAAATTTTGTATTATCGGACGCCGCAAACTACTATGCAGCGAAGTTGGCACCAAAGTTTGTGGGCCCTTTTAAAATCCGAAAAAGATTATCTCCTTGGACTTATGTCATTGAAGACGAAACTAGAAAAGATCGTGGCACTTGGCACATAAAAGATCTGAAGCCTTACACTTCACATTCTGAAAATGATTAAGTCTATAAGTCCCAATTAGAGTAAATAGTAATTTTTTTGGTTTTTGTTTTTTTGGTTGTATTTTGCTTTGATGTTTCTTTTCAAATAAATAGATTAAAACCAGCGGTCGGCGAATTATAGATGACGACGCAGAAACATGGGAGAGTGATGTGTGAGTAAGCAGAACCGCCGGTTTTCAACAAGGTTAGCTGTCTCCCGTCAAAGTTCGGACAGTAGCCCGATGAGAATGCAACCGAAAACCAATGGGGAGATGGAAAAAGGGGAGTTCGTCCAGGTAGGCAGAAAACTTGGACGGACACTGCTAGTTTGATCAGAGAACAAAGGAGATTGTAGAGAAAATTTTTGGCTAACGAAAAGAAAAGTTTTTAAAAGGGAAAAGAAATTCGAAGAGGAAAATTTTATACGGAAAAGTTTCTTTTTTTAAGGAGGAAAGGGTTTTGGAGAAAAAGGAAAACTTGCCGAGAAAAATTTGGCGAGCTATTTAGACAAAGGATTAATAATTTGAGGACTTTGGAGGAAATATTTGCATTATTCTAGGAAAGAAAGCTAAGTATTATATATCTTGTATAGTTTTATTTGTTGAAATTTCGCATCGGTTGGGCTTTTGCTTTTGTTTCGAGAAAATTCCATAAAACGGAACCCGCGACCCGCTTTTAAAGTTTCTTTGTTCTTTCAGGACCGAACGAAAACGGTCCATCTGATATCATTTTCATTCCTAAAATAATTGTTCTTTTTTGGTTGAAAAAATTTTGGGCTTACACCTATATTTAAAAATGTTTCAAAAATAAATTCTGCAAATTTAAATTTTGTCTTTAATTTCCAGCATTATTGTCCGCTCATTTTACTTAATAAATTTTCTTTTACCGTCGCTCTCCGCTTCAAAAGGCTTGCAATTTCCTTTGCATCTAAAAAAATTGCTGGCGCCCTCTTTTTAAATTTTCAGGTCTACGGCCCTGTGGTAAGATCGAATTAAAAAATTAATTCCACTCTGAATTAATTTATTCATTCATTGTTTTTATTAACATAAATCAATAAAAATAATAAGCTGAACCCACCCCTTACTGAGCATAGCTGTGGCGGCAGCACCTTCTATTGTCGCTGCTATTAATTCGCACATCTCATATTCTTTTAGTTTGACAGTTCATATTTTTGTTCATTTAACTAAAAGTAAATCGTGCCGACACAATCGTGTTTCATTTTTTTTTATTGTTTTTATCTAAAGTAAATTATTTGATAAATTTATATGTTTCGTCGCGAATTAAAATTGTAACAAGTTTCATGCAAAAGAAAGGTTTTGACTATGGGGAAACATATTTACCTGTGGTCTCATCCATTCGATATTTAATGGCATTATCAGGGAAATATAACTTGTACATTTTACTAATAGATGGTGTTATTGCTTTCCTTCCAACTCAGTTAAGTGATGACATTTATGTTGATAAGCCGAAGGGAATTTTGATCGGAAAAAAGGTGAAGTGATGAAATTGAACACAGTTGTGTATGGACTGAAACAATCATGTTTAGTTTGTAACACTAAATTGGATAAAGCTTTGCAGAAACTTGAATTGAAGTGTTCAAAAGTTGATCATTGCATATGTTTCCATCATGAAGGTAAAAGTATGACGTTTGTCGCAATATACATACTTATGTCGACGATTTTAATACATATACTTACAAACGAAATGGTATATTACGAAAACCATCATAAAATTAAATTTTATGAAAGTGTACACAATGAAGTTTTTGGGAACTGCGAAGCATTTGTTAAGGATTCAGGTTTCACATTACAAAGATGGGATTTACTTGGATCAAAAGAATTATATTTCCGAAGTTCTTATAAGATTCATTAAAGATAAGTGTAACCCTATAACTTAGATACTCCAATGGATATATGTAAATACATAGCTTTAAAAGAAATGTCACCTATGACACCGGATGAATAGAAACAAATGAAGAAGAAAGCGAATATATGGCACTTTTGGCATGCACTTAAGAGGTAATGTGGATACGTAACCTTGAACTCAATAAAAATTTTAATAATTCGGCCATGAATATATATTGCGACAATAAAAGTGCAAGTCACATGGCGTCAACTAGCAAGCACATCTAATCACGCTGTTCGGCACAATTTTATACTCGAAAAGCAGAACATGAATTTATGGTTGCGGATAATTTTACAAAAACCCAGTTGTAGCGAAAAACATAAATACTGTTCTAATAATATCAGTTTATTATCCTTTGAGTAATATAAAAAGGGCTGAGAAAGGCAAAGATATAAAAATTAAATATTTTGTTATGTTGAAGAATCTGGTTCCTCTTCGGCTATTTTGGTCACTTGATGTGTAATGAAACTAATTTGGTTTCATTTACTTTTCCCGACGTTTCGACAGGGGTTGCTGCCTTCTTCTTTAAGGGATCCTTTATTGAAACAATAAATCACAAACACAGTTTAACAAATTTGTTTACAAAGAAAAAACAAAACTTCAAAGAACTTACATAAAAATAATAAAATAAATTATTTGTCTAGTTTTGAATTAAACTTTAAAAACTTTGTTGTTAATTGATTTTTAAATTAAAATTTTTTTTTTTTTAAAGATTTAAGAAAGTTGCACTTCTAATGTGAAGATCAGTCTTGTTTTAATTTTAACTCAAAATTTAAAATTTCTTGGCCGTTACAAGAGAGCAGTAGACTGCGGAGATGTTTTGAGTGTCTGAGTGAAATGAATGCTATTCTAGCTGACTGTTCTACATACAGAATAAATCGCAAAGACCCTACAACAACACTTCAGTCCAAAAACAACGAACTTGTCAAATGGCTTAACAACAACAAATTCATTGATGGTAGATAAAAGGCGAAAATGACGACATACACAGCACAAATTCCATGCATTTACGGCCTGCCGAAAATACATAAGCAAGATATACCCCTTCGACCCATAACATCAGCTATGAAGCTGCCGTGTTATGAATTATCCAAGTACATTTGGCGAATACTACACAATGTAACAAATAATTCGCCATACTTGGTAAAAAATTCATTGGAATTTGTAATTAAGGCAAAAAACATCAAATTGGATGAGCATGATGTTTTGGTCTCATACGATGCTGTGTCTCTGTTTACCAATATCCCCTCGCATCTTGCTATCAGCGTAGTAAGAAAACGATGGGAAACAATAAGCCAATATACAATGATTAGCCAAAAGAAATTTTTGGAAATTTTAGAATTTTGCTTGAAGGAAAACAACTACCTTCAATACAAAGACAACATCTATAAGCAAATACATGGCATGCCAATGGGCAACCCACTTTCGCCTACAATTGCGGATTTGTTACTGGATTATCTTCTCGATGAATGTTTTGAAAGTATTGAAAGACCAAAGGCAATTTTCAAATATGTTGATGATATATTTGCGGTAATTGATCACCGCAACATTGAAAATTTGCTGTTTGCACTCAACAATTTCAACCAAAAAATCAAGTTCACCGTGGAGAAGGAAAAGCATAACACGATAGCCTTTTTGGATGTCAAAATTTATCGTGAAAAGGACCACCTTACCTTCGATTGGTACCAAAAAGAAACAGCATCTGGTAGATTAGTTAATTTTCGATCCAACCAGGCGAAACATATTTTAATCAACACGGCAACTAACTTGATTAAAAAAGTATTTACGTTAAGTGACCGTAAGTTTCACTCCAAAAATGAAAGCGTAGTCACCCAAATTCTAGCTAACAATGGCTACCCCTATGAGCTTATAAGAAGTTTAATACAACGCTACACAAATACTGTTAACCCTGAAAGTCCATCGATAATTGGAACAGATTGCGTTTATAAAAGCATAGTTTATATTCCAACACTGTCTACAAATTTCAAACAAGTGGTTGCCGACCGTTGCAAAAATGTGAAACTAGCTTTCACGTCACATTGCACACTTGCAACACTGTACACAAAACTAAAGTCTAAAACAAAAAAAGAAAACAAAACCGACGTTGTGTACAAAATCAACTGCAAGGGCAAAGATGATGAAAATTGCCACCTTTGCTATGTAGGCACAACAAAGCAGTTCCTGCGACAGATAATAGGTGGTCATAAATCGGACATCAATAGTAAAAGCTCCGCTAAGACGGCACTGGCGAACCATTATGTCCAAACCAACCATCAACCAGATTTTGAGGAAGTAGAAATTCTACAAACGGAAAGACATTTTGCCAAAAGGTACACTCTGGAAACTCTACACATCCTCAGAAACAACAATAATATGAACAGAAAACAAGACACTCAAAACACCTCCGCAGTCTACTGCTCTCTTGTAACGGCCAAGAAATTTTAAATTTTGAGTTAAAATTAAAACAAGACTGATCTTCACATTAAAAGTGCAACTTTCTTAAATCTTTAAAAAAAAAAAATTAAATTTAAAAATCAACTTTGTTGTTAAGTTTTTAAAGTTTAATTCAAAACTAGACAAATAATTTATTTTATTATTTTTATGTAAGTTCTTTGAAGTTTTGTTTTTTCTTTGTAAACAAATTTGTTAAACTGTGTTTGTGATTTATTGTTTCAATAAAGGATCCCCTGAAGAAGGCAGCAACCCCTGTCGAAACGTCGGGAAAAGTAAATGAAACCAAATTAGTTTCATTACAGATCAAGTGACCAAAATAGCCGAAGAGGAACCAGATTCTTCAACAAAACAATATATTTGAACTTGGTCAAACATAAATAATTTAAAAATTAAATATAATATGAGTTTATGTTTAAAATAAAAGGATGTAAAACCTTCTTAAGTTTATACTTGCGATCCAAATTATTAAAAACTGGGAGGTACCCGTGCGTTGCTATAGTTTTCCTTCCCCACGATAGCATATAAAATGTAGGTACTGTTGTTCTTTACTCTAGCCCTGTCAATATGTGTACAAAATTACATGATAATCTGTCGAGTAGTTAAGTAGTTTGAAAAAATCTCCAATCATCAATTATTTAATTTCACATTCATTGGCACCTGAAGATGTTTCGTTTTACACATTTACACAGGTTAGGTTGAAATAGCCTTCAGGACACACTTAAGTTGGTCCATTGTGATACCACATGAAGAGATAATTGCTCTCTATTTAAACCAGTTGTAGCCTCTAATGACGAGGTGTAGCTGATGAATCTCTATATGTCTTAGATCACTGGGGTTATCGAAGAAGTATTATCCCAGACGTAAAGAAGATAGGAGATAATCTCCTCTTCACCCTCATCCATACAGCGTCTGCAAAAGTCATTGGAGAATAAGCCAAGTCTTTTGGCGTGTCTGATAGTTAAGCAGTGTTCAGTTATGACACCTATTAAGGAGCCAAGGTGTATCCAGCTCAAAGAGAGCAGACCTTTTGAGCGTCTTGGATCTATTACTGGTCGGATTTGTCTGATAGCCAAGCAAGTAGTGATGTTTGACCATCTGCAATTTGTTTGTTTTATTGCGTTTTTTTGTAAAGTAAATCTACCTTTAGCGATAGGCATACCGATTTCTTCCATTTTAGGTAAAATTGGTATTTGGGTTCCATTTCTGCAGAGTTATCGGCTTTGCAGCTTCCCAAAATATCTCTATGTTCCGGCACCCAAATAAGGTGAATGTTAAACTGTTCTGCCATCCCCCTGAGAGATAAACGAAAGTTGCGGGCAGTTTCTAGCAGTTCGTGGGAACAGCGCCGAGTGATTTCAGGGATGTGGAAATCACGTTTTCCCTTAGCCAGGATAGAATCTCTTTAATCCGCTTGGAACACAATACAATTATCAGGGAGAGGGAGAGAGACTAAGATTTAGTCTGTCTGAATACACGCCGCCACCCATCTCCCTCTTTGGTTTTTGAACCGTCCGTATAAAAGTGAGCTGACTCATCTTTTAAGAACCTCTCATCCTCCCAAGTGGATCTTTGTCGGATGGTAACTTGGAAGTTCTTGTCGAAGATAAGCTGTTGTCTGGTGTAGTCGGATCGTCCTAGTTTTCATTTGAATGTGTTCAGAATACTACAATGTCCAATCGAATTGCTAGTCCAATGAGTGATGGCTGTAAGACGAAAAAATCTACTCGCGGACAATTGTTTGTTGAAAACATCGAGGAGTGTAAGGTTAAGATGTATGTTTAGGGCATCCGAGGGTGTAGGGCAGAGTGGTCCTCTGATGCATAAGCTGGATGTCCCGTGGACCTTATTTAATTTGTCACAATATATGACTGTGTCCAATGCAGTTCACCATACTTCTACTTTAGAAGTATCGGTCTAACAACCGCAAGCCTGCGTAAGGCCGTATGCGTGTGGAGTAGTAGCAGCGAGATTGGAGTTTATTATATTGGCTAGATAAAAAAAACGCAGATATGCTGATAGGTCTGAAGTCCTTCGGATTTACATGGGTGCTTTTACCTACTTTGGGTAAAGATGAACTTTATTCCCCGCAACAAGGGGATGTACATGAGGTCAAGGTACCCATTTAGAATAACCTGCAGGATAGGCATAATTATATCTGAAGTTATTTGGAGTTCGGCAGGTGTTATGCCGTCTGGTTCCGCTGATTTATATTGATCAATTATTTTGATTGCCCAAAGTAGTTTTTCCTTTGTAATCAGACCAATACTGTTTGTAGCCTGTCCGTGATTGTTCAGTACTACACATATTTTGTGAGCTACCAGGGAAGTGAGTGTCTAGCAACAAGGATAGTGACTCTTCGTATGAATTGGTCAATGTGCCGTTAGCTATTTTTTTAGGAGCTAGATATCGGGGGATTTTTCGAGAGGACTTTTTTTTTCTTGAAGCTACAGAAGTTTTGTCAGAAGTTTAACAATGAAGTTCTCTTGCTCTTCCTAAACTGTATTTTGTAGATTCTAAGACACTCTTTATACCCGTCGCAATCAGCGTTACCACTTCAGAACAAAAAAGCGATTTAGATTTGATCCCAAAAGTAAATAATATTCAAGAAAAGGGAATAAGATTTTAAAATTATAATTTTAATAATATGTTTATTTCCAAATTAGTCTTATGCAACAGAACATTTGAAAGGCGAATGAAAATAGTACTAATAAGTAAAACCTTGCCGAAATATATGCATCTTCTTCTTCAATGTCCACTGAAGTCACCACATACACAGATACTTCATTTTTACTACTTTTGGGAAATGTTGATTGTCCATACCCTTTTTTTGGCAAAAAAAATATAAATGGTGCGCAATGATATTTTTACAAAATTTTATTTTTGCCTACGAATTTTTATACACATTCATCATTATTTCGATATATCTTTTCATAGCTTGTTTGACTATTAATCACACTCAATTTTTACAAAGACAGACAGGAATGAAGGTAAACCCAAACGCATTACTTGTTTCCTTGTTTGAAAGAAAATTAAAAGGAAACAAAAATAAACGTCAGAAAATTGTAATAATTTTTTTTGTTTGAAGTGAAGTTTGATGCAATTTATTGTTTTGAAATGTGAATCTGGACTAAGTCCTGTCGCCCAATAGCTCAACAATGGGGTGGGTTCAGTAATCAAAAACAAAGATTTTATTAATCGAACGCGATTAATAAAATTAATTCAAATACAATAAAATGCTAAGTATAAGTACAGGGTGTACGTCAGGAATTTTTATTTATAATACCAAATTATAAAAAAATTAGAAAATTACAAAACTAATTCTTTTAAATAAAACGAAATGAAACCAAGTAAAGAACCAAGAAGAAAACTCAAGTTTTATATATCCAGATGGGGATTTTAAAAGATTAATTTAATTAAAAAGGTGCCTTGAAAACCTTGGCTGCAGCCGGGATTAAAAACCAGAATCTTTTCAATATATAGAAATAGGTAACAATTTTAACGGGCCTACGGTGTAAACGGTAAGCCAAAATGAAACGCAAAAAAATTCACAAAAGAAAATGGGCCGTTAACTTAAAAAAATTACCGTGTCCCTCAAAACTTCGAATTAATAAAACGAAAACAAAAAAATAATGATCAGAATTGAAACCCACAAAAAAACAAATCAAGCTACAACACTCTACTTATTTGTGTCCAATGTGTTCACGGATCACCTATCCGCCGCTTCCTCTATCACCTCGATTATTTTACAATATCCAATTCCTTCTCCGCTTAAAATCACTTAATTTTTCCTCTTCAAATTTCGCTTCGAAACTTTTCCTCCTTGATCAATTCTGTTTGTCCACTTCTATTTTGTTCAACCTTTCTAGAATCTTTACTGCAAAAACAACCTATTCTTTGCAAAGCTCACAAAAAAGTCTCCTTTCCATGCATAATCTATTGTCTAGCTCGGCCATTCCAGTCTAACACACATACGACCATTCAATCGTTTTCGAGATCTTCAGTCACGGGATCACGGCTTCCTGAAAAGCTACGTGCTCTCCTAGAAAATCACTGCTCCTCGGTTGTCGAATCTCATCGAAACTTTACTCTCACACACACATTCAATGATTCAGCAAGTTGTTGGATGTCTCCAAAACTTGCTGAATCCAAATGGCCGAGTTCAGAACGTTTTTAACAAAACTTATTCCACAAAGTTTAAAAGAAATAAAACTGAGAAAAAGTTTCTTCTAGGCATTCTCCTAGTTACTCTAAAACAAATCGCGAGTGATTTAAAGCGCGAAGCAATCCCCATAAATCCAATATCGCGAGGTGAGAGAGCAAAACATTTATTTAAATATTGAAATCTACTGTGTTTCAATTCTGATAGATTAATTGTACTATTTAACAGAAAATTAACTTTAAAGAATTACAAAAAATAACGTTAACCCATTTCTTTAACACAATATGAAGTAAATTTAATTTAATTTAAATTAATGATGTGTTGTTTCAATATAAGTAAGAGTCCACATGACTCCATTACTTCTTCAGCCCATCCGCTGGTACATCGACAAGATACCGCCCGTCTTCTTGATGGTATAATTCATGGATTTATTTCCGAATTTAACAATAGTGCGAAGCAGGGAGCAGATATAGGTGCTGGCCCTGAATTCCACCAACGGCGTTTTTTTTATCCTCTTATCTGAATAAGATGACAGGGAATGTTCATTGATCTTTTAGCGGCAAGAATTAAGATCTTGACTTTTTCATCAAGGCCCCTGTTATGTTTAGGTATATTAAAAAGGGGGTACTTACTTAAATATTGATTTGCGTAATTAAAATTAGCAAGACGAAAAAAACGAAACAATGTTTAGGGAACTGGCTAAACAATACTATGCAAAATTGGTAACTGATCGTGGGAAAGTGATAAAACTGCCAATCAAATATCGACAAATGACGTCTACCCGTGTTTAACAAGGAGTTTCAAAGTTAATTAAAAATTCCTTTTTTAGATATTCTTAGTTAAATATATAGTATGCAAAATAGTTTATTCAACCCCTTAATGTTCACCCTAAATGCAGATAGGGGCTGCGTAAAATAATACTCTGCCAGTTTTTTAATCATACTTTGTAGTTAGTTTGTGTAGGGTTTGCAGATAATAGAACCGTTCCATATGTACAGCTGACTCAGTATCACTATAAAGTTGTTTTTTCAAAAGCCATATAACTTTATTTGGCATTCCAATAGATCTCAGATCACTCAATGCCGATTTAAGATAAACGAAAAAAGTGAAAACCTTCATATTTTGTGGAATTTATCGTACTTTTTAACGGTACTTCCCATATAACCACTTTTTATATTTTCGACTTTCTTACTATTTGATGAACGGATTAAAATTTTTTTTTTGTTATGCAAATGCTCCCTAAAAGTGTTAATAAGACTGCATACTCAATTAAAAATCGATTTTTCAAAAACCGTTCACTGAATTTTTTTAAATTAAAATTTTATATGTACATTAATAATTAGTTCAAAATGGCGTTTCAATTGTTTTAAAATTGTATAAATAAAAAACAAGTTTTTTTTTAAACCGCTCCAACGAGTTTTGTATTTTTTTTTCGATATATGTAATGATATTAGTCCAAAAATTCAAATCGCAACTTCTTTCCGTCAAACTTTTACAACCAAGCAATCTAAAAGGATTTTATTATGTGTTTCATCCATTTATTTCTACCTATGTTTATTTCATTTTACGCATTTTTGCTACGTCAATGAATAGCTATATACATTTATACATATAAAAATCACATGAATATTATGTACCTATATTGCACCTAAATTATATATCATTCACTTTTATTATTATATGTACATACATCTTTACATACATAGGTTCCATCTATGTATGTAGGTACATATTAGGTACATATTGGTCTCCTAATGTATGTAAGGATATTATTAATCCATAATTTGAATATACATTTGTAAATAGGTACCTAACTTTGTAACTATTCCTTGAATCATCCATTCAACAACATATTATATTAAGAACAATAATATTGTGTATAATATAACCTTCATATGATAACTAGACTACATACCTACTAACAGCGCAGCGTCAATGTTTAACTGTATTAAAGCTGTTAGCTACAAAAGCAAGTTCGTACGACCCATTCGTGGATTTTACCTTCATTTCGAATAATACACAAAATGTCAGCCAATCCAAGTTATGCAATTGCTTTTCCCTCACCTTTCTATATAATGTAAACCTTTTCCAACAATTTTTGAACGAAATTCATCTTAATAACTTTTACTTCCAGATTGAATCCATTTCCACGATTAACAGTTTCTTTGATTTGTAATACGGAAGTACGTTTCAGTTCTTACATTTATTACATTATCAAGAGAATTCTATCAAAACTTCCTAAAATTCTATTAAACTGACCTCAACCTTGTAATCAACTTAGTTCATATACATAAAAAGTCATCCCTTTGCGGGCAAAATTAAAATTCATTTTCAATTCCTGTGACAAGCGACAAAAAAAATGAAACCGAAATTTCCCATTAGTTGCGAAATTTTCTATTCATACTCACTATTTCGAATTCGTATTCAAAAATCAATAATTCCACTAATTGCTACTCGAATTGAATTCAGCATTTTGCTGGTGGTACTCGAACATGCCTACACATCAGTCTGTTAATGCCTCGACCTTATACGGTTTTTGAAATGCGAATTTGGTGGCCAACAGTGGGGCCAAGTAGCTTAAACTTTAGAAAAGAATATTTACAAATTCAGTTTTCTTACTTTAATGACAATGGTGTTCTTGAAGCTAAATTTTCGAAGGGCATCGCAAATGTATTTACAAACAAATGTATCCGGAAAAATATAATTCAAAAATCCATCTTCCCCGGCTCTTAAAAATTAAAATAAAAAATGTGTGTTAAAGAAGGAACTCGAATCACAAAAATGTACAAATGAATACTGTGAAGCTTAAAACGTTTCTAACATTATAAAAGGTGATTTTTTAAGAGCTTGGTTTTTGAACATTTGAAAATTCAAAAAAACACAGAAACTTGTAAAAAGTGAATGAAATTTTTATTTGGATCGATAAATCAATTTCCGCCATTTACTTTTTAAAAATAATTTCACTTAAATGTTGCCCGCGGCTACGCTTCAGGTGGTCCATTCTGAAGGTCCAATTTTGGCAAACTTTTTCACACATTTCGGCCGGAATCTTACCAATGACAACAATCACATAAATATTGCTGTGGGTAAAACATATGGTATCCTTCGAACCATGTGGGCCACACAATCCTTTACGCCTTTAAGAGTGCGGATGTTATTAGTAAGAACGTTGGTCTTACCTACACTCATTTATGGTTGCGAGATTTATTCACATTGCGATTCCGTCAGCAAAAGAAAACTAAACGTAGCCTTTAACAGCCTGGTACGTTATATTTACGGCTTAAGAAGATATGACAGTGTATCCAATTTTTCTAAAAATCTTTTAAATATGACTTGAAAATTTCCTAAAGTACCGAGCATTACACCTACTCTCAAAGATACTCCTCAATCGTGAACCCCAATATCTCAGTGATATGATAACTAGGTCATCCTCGCAAAGGACGCGAATGCTTATCCACCCGCGCTATGCATCTCTCACATCCGAGCGTCAGTTTTTTATATATACAATTCGATTATGGAATTCTCTCCCACGAAACATAAGAGAAATAGACGATGTTTTGAAGCTACAGGCCAGAATTAAGCTTCCTTTTTCACAACGATGATTACTTTTTGATAATAACAACTTTATTGTTTTTCCCTCTTTTCCTTCTTTTTCGTTTGTTTTTTTTTTTTTGTTTTCTTTCTTGTTTTAATTTTTGTTTTAAATTTTTTTATTTTGGTTTATATAAATTTTCTTTTTATTTAAATGTATCTTAGTAACAAAAACTGTCGAATCCTAGCTTTCATAAAATGTTTAATTGTAGCCTGTGCCTAAGTTATAAGACAATATGTCTTAATGTGTATAGGTTTTTCATGAAATAAATAAATAAATAAAAAAAAAAATGACGCGTTCAATGTTGGCTTCCAAGGCAGCAATCGTGTTTGGCTTGTCCCCATAGACAATATACTTAACATAGCCCCACAAAAAATAGTCTAACGGGGTCAAATCACATGATCTTGGTGGCCAGTTGACTGCGCCAAAACGTGAGATCAACTGCTCACCAAATTCGCCTCTCAATTGATGCATGGTTTCGCGTGCAGTGTGGCAAACACATTTTTCACAGAGCACGAATTTTGATAATAAATTTCAATAATTTGCAAACGTTATTCAGGCGTAAGTCTATTCATGATGAAATGGCAAACAATACTGAATGGAAATGTCAAATGTTCGTGGAATTTGTCATGTGTGATCTGTCAAAAATATAAACGTCAAAAACCAAGTAGCAAAAAAATCACCCGTTATAATCATTTTTTCAATAAAATACTCGTAAAGTCCCCCATGAAGAAGGCAATAAATTGCACGTAAACTTTTGCTTTCATTGCTACATTCATTTCGACGAAAAAAGCCGTCGGTAAATTGATTTTTTCTTTTCAGACCATCTACTTAAAACAAAAAAGATTTCGTTTTAAGCTTAATATTTTCTATAGTTATATAAATATACATACATTTACGTTATGTTTCTTACTGTTATTTTGTTTTCAATTTCGACTTTAATATATTAGGTACGTGTCCCACTGTTTGATGGCCAGCTTTATTGGCTTGTTTCAAGTTTGGTTCCAAGAGTGGAATGATTGAAAATCAGTTAGACAATTTTATGTGTGGTGTGTATGATATCCGTTGGCGCCATCATCATAGGACAATAATTTTCTGATGTTTTTTTTACTGAATTTTTGTAATGACAAAAAATGCAGCGTTTTGTTGAATTTTCAAATTCAATTAGCGACGGGCCTGTGAAGTGTAATAATCATAAGCAAATAAACAATAAGTATATCCTCACACATCAGTAAAATGGGTGCCTGTTGTTTCTTTTTTTTTCACTTCGCATTTCGTTCTTCCCCCTTTCTTACATCGATTTTTGTTTACATCGTTTATATTTACTTCGTTTTTGTATCACTTTGTTTTTCAATTATTTCGCACTATGATCACTTCGCATTTATTTCTTCCCCTTTTTACTCGTTTTGTATTTTCCTTAAAAGTGCAATGAATTATTTAGGTCAAGGTTATCTTGCCAAAGGCTTATTTCGCATTTTGTTTGTTGTTAGAATATATTGTCATTGGCGTGTAATATAAAACTATTAGAATTTATGTAAATTTATCTTTTGTTTTATTACGTGTTTTTGTATAATGAAAGAATTATTTTATTTAAATAAAATATCCAAAATCCTGGTTTACTATAATCTCACTTTGTATTTTGATAAATGTTACAAAAAAAAATTTGCATACACCCAAACTCGACCTTATCCCAAATCCTATAATTGACCCAAGCAGGGGGGTTGCCGGTTATGCACTGTTCGACTGAATTTTAATCCTTGTATACACAAAATAAATTAAGACGAAACACACGTTGACGAAGTAATTAAAATCGAAATGAACAAAAAATGAAATAATCAAAAAACTAAATAATAAAAGGCGGAATGAACTTAAAATGAACTAAGTAAAATACCTAATGATTTTTTTTCGAAACAAATTTAAACAAAGTAATGGAAAAGATTTTGATCAAAATACTGAATAAACGAAATGCGAAATGAGTAAAACGAAATAATACTAAAACGAAATGAAAAAAAACGAAACAAAACATACACCAGTAAAATATCTTAAACCTTGTAGAATTAAAAAAAAAAAAACAATGCACGACTGAATGGTACAAACTTGCTCTTGCAGCTAACAACATGTTGCTAAACATTAACACTGTGGGTAGATAAGGTAGGTAGTCTAGTTATCATATCGTCGCCGTTCTATTAAAACTCACTAAGTCCATTTTTTGTGTTTGGAGATATTTCCATTTAAAGTTAGTAATCAATATAAAAAATCCAAAAATGATCAGAATTGCATGATCTTGGGCTTCAATTGAAGAATAGGTTTCGCGTAACTATTGTCTAATAAAATGTGTTGCAAATAATTGATCTGGAATGAATTTAATGGGAAAATATACTTAAGGAGTTTTCTCGGAAAAAAGGAGGAAAAGTATGATTTTCGTTCAACTTTTTCATTCCTTAAAGCCATATTACGTTGACAACATCACAAGTAGAAAATTATTGTTTATTATTAAAAAAATAAACATTTGCATTTTTTAATGAATAGATAGAAATCAATTCAATCTTGAAACTTAAAATTAAGGAAATAAGTTATTAAGAAAAATAAAAAAAATCAGAATTTAAGGTAAACAATCTTTCGATTCGAAATAAAAACGCAATAAGTCCTTTTTTGGTTCAGTTTGGTTCAGTTTTAATCGCGGTTAGGCACCAGTTATAGCTTTCATTGAAACTCACCACTGAAAACTTTTACTATCAATTCTGAGGCACTTAAACAAATAAAAGTGATGTCGCTTTGGTACCAAAATGAAGTAATAAGATATATAATATTTTTGTCAAAAAAATATTTTATTTGCTCTACCATTTTCTTGTAAATTCACTTATGATTTTTCAATAACGGAAAGCGTTTTCAATGAACAGCTGACATCATTGAAAAATCAAAAGTGAATTTACAAAATAGGGGTAGATCAAATAAAATATTTTTTTGACGAACAATATTATATACCTTAATTTTGGTACCAAAACGACATCAGTTTTATTTATTTACGTGCCTCAGAATCAGAATTGAAAGTCAAAATTTGAAAGGATAAGTTTCAATAAAAGCTATAACTGACGCCTTTATCTTGTACTTTGACGCCCTACTCTTCCGATGACATTAATAGTTGCATAGGAGCTATGGTGGTCGTATCGAAATTGCAAGATACCTGGGCTACGTTTACAATATTTAAGGCTTTTTGCTTTACGGCAATTGACTTTTCTTCCCTCGGTAGCAATATTGACATTTTTGAGTGTTGCTTTGGCTAGTGTTAAAGTGTCAACTCAGTTACTTCGTTTTGGCTATTTTTATTTTTATGTCCGAAAACAAGGAAACTTTTTTTACGTGTTCTGGCAGTTGATGAAGATATTTGTATAAACATGTCCCAATCTCAGTACTTCCTCGTTTTCCATTAATCTATGATCCCGACTAGCTAGTTCCTTGTCACTGGCTTTATTAGAAAGAGCTTCTTTTATCGTTATTTGTGAATGAATATTCAACTTGTAATTCTTGCTTCCTTTTATTATTTGCAGAAATATATTTTGCACTTTGATCTTTTTTCGGCTTGAAAAATGATAAGTTGTACTTTTTACCGAAAATCCTTTTATTCTATTTTGTAAAGCTAAGTTAACCAGTTTTTTTACCTCGGTTCTGCATTACGAATAACACTCACTGCTCTAAAAATTACCAACGAAATAAAACTCGATGTGAAAAATAACGGAATAGCTAGAGTCAATCAAAATACTGTTTGTTATGACGTTAAAAAATAAATGATTGATGCAACAACAAGTGAATTGCAAAACACAAAGACAAAAAGTTTGTCAGCCAAGGACTTTTGATAGACAAACATTTTTAATTTTTTGGATTTCAGGAGTTTTGATACTTTATAGGGGATAATAGGGGAACGTAGAGCTTAGGGAGTTTTGATAGAACATTGATTTTGTCATTTGCATAAACTTGCCGTATTTATCTCTTTTTTTTTGTAAATTAATTTTTATTTATTATTAACTTAAAACTAATCTAAAGGTAGACAAAATGCTTAAAACTAATTTACTGGCCCTTTACGGGCGCACTAAACTAAACTATATCTCTTAATACTAATGTCTTTCGACCTAAAAACTATTTTAATTAAGTCTTATTATTTTATTATTTTAGAAGTTTTTGACCAAGTTGGTTTTTATTTGCACTTTGGAGGGTTTTTAAAAAGTGATTCTCATCGGCTTTATTAGTCGTAATGCTGATTAAATGAAAGCAATTTTCATTTTATTTTCCCTACGTTTCGTCTTCTTCAAGGGTGTCTTTATTTACAGAATTAAAAAATAGATATAATGTTGTACATATTGATACAAGTAAACGAACAAAATATGACTCACATAACGTTAAATTTTAAGATTTTTAATATGCAAAACAATAATTTGTTTGAAACATAAACAGATAAAAAACAGATTTTAAACACTTCTCATTTGAAGATTGGTCTACGTCTTATGATATTTACTGTCAGAAACTAATGAACAGTAAAGGGTAGATACAACCATTTCCGATCTAATCAAGCCAAGCACATTCGTATAAACACTGCGTCGAAATTAATAAACAAAGTTTTTGCGTTGAGTGACCGAACATTCCACTCCGCTAACGAAGACAAAGTTACGCAAATAATCTTAGACAACAGCTTTCCAACAGAAGTTATAAGGAACTTGATACTTCGTCAAAAACACCAAGATCGTTAAGAAAATAAGTTGGAAGAGAGGAGATGTGTTTATAAGTGTCGTTTATATGCCTAAACTTTCCGAAAATTTCAAAGAAATGGTAGGAAAAACAACCCGGAAAGAAAATGGCAACCACTATCGAAACGTTGGGAAAATAAAATGAAAATTGCTTTCATTTAATCATCATTACGACCAATAAAGCCGATGAGAATCACTTTTAAAAAATTCTCAAAAGTCCAAAATCTAATTACTTTATTTTTATTTAACCAAGAAAATTTTTTAACAAAAATTTAGTAACATGTGCTTTTTTTAAATTTTTACTTAAAGACTACCTAAAGCTTGACTAAAAATTATTGATCTAGATACACCTAACTTATACTAACTAAAAATAACTTAAACTACTTAAGTTAGCTAGAAATACCTAAAACTGCTTAAATCTACTTAAAAACTAGAACAGCCACAGCAGCTTTTTTAGGTTGTTTTTATATTTTTTTTTGTATATTTTGTATACGCATGCAGATACCCAGGCATGCAACCGACCCAGCCATGTACATACGAACATACATATTCGTATGTACATACATACACAGGAACGCAGCTGCATATGCCGCCGCCTACATACATATTTTTTAATTTTTTTTGTGCCACCCCGACTGTTCCTTTTCCCTAAATCTACATACCATCCTAATCGACTTTATGTATCATAATGCTGTTCAGAGAGCCACCAGAACTGGTTCTCTTGCTTCGCCCTATCCCTTCGGTCTCGATTGGACGCAGTTCTACTGAACCGAAGGCGCTCTTCTCCACCTTGGGCGATGACGTCTCGATGATGTAGGAGTCGCCTATCTACAGTTCTTCGGTTGACGTGGTAGATTAGCGGAACCGCCATTCCATCTTGTATCAGCCCTTGTCTGTCTAAATAGAGAAATGTATTGGGAATGTTTACTCCGACTATGGTGTTCTGTGTAATCCAAGGCAACTTCTAAGACACTGCCTCTCAAACACCCGAATCTTTTCCATTTGTGATGGGGCAACGTTGAACCACACCGGACATCCATAGGTAATCATCGGCCTGATGAGGGCCATGTAGCAAATCCCCTTTACCCTGCTGTCAAGACGGCTGCTATAAAACAATCGTTTTGTCAGGGCAAATCCTCCCCTAGCCCTAGCTATAGCAGCACCTATATGTCTGTCTAAATACAACTACTGATCCAACCAGATGCCAAGGTACTTTACTACACTTTTACTCACCAGTGGATGTCCACGATCACCAGCTTACGCCAGTTCTTTCTCGTATCCCTTGAGGCGCTAGACAACGGATTACTAAACAGAATAGTTTCTGATTTCTGGAAGTTGATTTTCAACTTCCAGTCATCACAATATCGCTGAATCTTGTCGAAGTCACTATGCAAAAGTGTTTTGATGACTTCAACTGTTCTGTATGCAATTAGATCGTCGGCGTACGCAATTGCCTGAGTTAGACTACTTATCAGATCGCTGGTGTAAATGCTGAATAGAATCGGCGAGTTAACCGCTCACTGCTGAAGACCATTTTTAATATTAAAAGTTGCGGTAGAAGTTATATTGCCACTTTTGACAACAAACTTTCTACCATTTAGCATGTCATAAAGCATATACAATAGAGGTTTACTTATACCTAGTCTGGTTAGCTTTAGATAGAGACCTTCTAACCATACGGTGTCGAAGGCCTTCCCCAAATCAACCAGACAGGCACCCGTAAACTGCTTTTTAGTGTTGTTCCGTTGGATATCAGAAACTAGTTTAGACGCGGCATGAATTGTGTCATGTCCCGCCTTAAAACCGAACTGATTATCCGGGATAATATTTTTGTCCTCTGCCCACTTGAACAGGGCTCTATTAATAACCTTTTCAAATACTTTGCTGATACTTGGAAGAAGACTTATCGACCGGAGATTCGCCGGATTGGGGTTGTCTTTTCCGTTTTTTGGGAGAGGGTGCACCACACCTGTTTTCCACCGCACTGGATAATATGCATTATTCAGCGCGTTGTTAAAAAGTGTGGCAAAAATGTCAACTGCTTCTTGAGGCAAATGTCGTAGTACAACGTTGGATATACCATCGACTCCTGCTAATTTTTTTTTCATTAATGAATCGAAGATATGCTGGAGCTCAGTCTTCGAAATTAACAGGGAACTAGGTCCATATGCCAAATCTTCATTATTAAACCCGGTAAAACCATGGTTCTCAGATTGCCATTCGGTTGTGTCGTTCCGGATCCATAAGTGATGCAGCAGGGCTCTCCTTTCCAGGTCATGATTCGGGCGAATGCTAACATTCACCTTGTACACTTGCTCGAAAACAGCCCCCACAGCCTTCACTTTCTCTTACGGATCTTCGATTACATAGAGGTCATTGTCCAATACGGCGTCCTCTGGGTTTATGCCTGCTGTCAAAGGCACGTTTTTGTTCTCTGTCGTCCTCTGGAGCTTAAGACACGAAAGGTCGTTTTGATCTTTCCTTCTAAATATCTTGTTAATTTTTGGGAACATACTCGGGTCGCTAGAGTTAACGGCCCGAATTTTATTGTCCCAAAACAAGTTTAATAAAAGATGTTTGAGTGGGTTTGTGTCATCTGCTGTCAAATTGCCTAAAAATGAACTAACTATAACTTGAGCAGCGCCCCCTACCAAAGCTAGCTCTTAAATTGGAATAGCAAAAAGCATTCAAGAAACAAGTCAGTGCGTATCTATTATTTAGTAATAAATAAGCACTCATTAGCAGTACGTGAGTGTGTGTTATCGATAGAGCACTTATATGACGTGCAAGACACAAACTGTCGAATTCCATTAAGCGATGATTATAATTAGGATTTCTTGTAAAAAATCACAATTTTTTTATACCAACAAAATAGCCTTGTATCGAAGAGGCAGTTTTTCATTAATGCCATTCGCCAGTGGAACACTTTACCAAGGCACCTAGGGGCATTAAAGGGTGAATCACAGTTTCGGAGAGATTAACTGATTTATTTCCAGTCATATTAAGACCGAAGATAAGAATTGAGTATTTATGTTTTGGAGATTTTTAATACAAGAAAATGAGACACGAACAACTAAGAGAAATGAAATGAAATTATTTATAATTAAATGAAATAAGATTTATTCAAAACTAAAATCAAAATAAAATATTGTCTACCACGTAATCTTTCTTTGTTTAACATCAATCTTAAAGCTTTAAATTAATTTATAAGATTTATTATCTTACTGTTTAGGCAAACCGAAATAAAATAAAATTAAAAATTGAAGTATTCAGATTAAATTTCATCTGCGGAAAATGGTGATATTTTAGGTCTTTTCGGCGAAATTTGGCAAGAAGTAGATACATTTTAAATATTTCGAAATATAGCTTATTGCCTAGTCAGAAAATGTCAAATATGGATGTCGTAGATAATCAACATGACTATGAAATTAATGTCAGATCAGATTTTGACGAACTTACGTCATTTTGAATTCAGATTCGAGTTGACCGTTGACCAACCAGTGAATTAAAAGTGGGCATAATCCGTTTTACTTGCGATTATAGATAGGTACAAGTTATGGATTCGTTCGAAAAAAATTCTAACAATCAAACATGACATAACGATCATAGAGAACACCAAAAAAGTGGGTCCCCCAATTCCGTCTGTCTGTCTATCCTCGAGACTCCAGCCTAAGCGGTTGGATGGAGTTGCTTCAAACTTGGTATATTTTCTAAAAAAAATTAGTTCATTAATGAAGGGAAAAGGAACATTTTGGTAATTTTTTTTTTGGAAAAAAATTTTTATTTTTGGTACCTGTAGTAGTACCATTTTTTTGGTTTTCGATTTTCTGAAAAACGGTTGATTTGATTTTTTCACATTTCGTATGCAGACGGTAGTATACAGTCTTAACACTAATGTAAGCCAAAATTTTTCAAAATTTCGAAAACGGCTTAATGGATTTTTTCGAAACTTCGTCCTTAGGAGTTTTTGGACATTATCTTGAACAGTTAAAAAAACTGTATTCTTAAAATAAAAAACAACGGTACCTCGCATACAAATGTTAGGAAACAACCCGTTAGAAAAAAATGTATTTCTCGAAAACGGCTCAGAGAATTTTTTTTTAAAAATGCATGTGGTCTTAAATTAGTACAGTCCAATTTTTAGTATAAACATATTTTATTTTGCGTACTTATTAACGGTACTTCCCATAGTACTTTTAATATTTTCATAATTTTTTAAAAAACCTCTCCAAAGATTTTTAAAATATTTTTTTGATATATTCTTATTTATCAAGGAATTCAAATGGCATCTTTGTTATCCCTCAAACTATAACAACTAAAGCAATATAAAAACATGTTATGATGTGTATTATCCATTTACTTCCTTGCTGAATACCAAATACAATATAGGCCCTCATACATTTATATATACATATTAATCTTTAAAAATCATATGAATCTTATGCATATTGCACATAAATTATAAAGTTATATTCATATAGTTACTTACCCACCTACATCCTTCACTTTCATTATTATGTGAACATATTTACATACCTAGGTTCCATCTATGTATGTAGGTACTTTCTATTTATTTATTTATTATTATTTATTTATAGCTAAATAACTTAAAACAGTTAATTTATAAATTATTTTTTGAAGACATTCGGGTAACAAGACCATTGGGTGCCATTTGTAAAAGCAAGAAATTTTAAATATTTGTTATTTTTGTATTAATTTAAATAAAATAACTAAGGATACTAACTTAAATATTATTAAATGTCTATGCATAATACATTCGAGTCCGCATATCTAAAATACGCTTAACTGAAAAATTCGGTTAGTTGAAACACAAAATTTGTCATGCAGCATTTTTTCACAACTTTCATACAAACTACATCGCTTAACTGAAACCCGCTTAATTGAAATATTCTGTTAAATGAAAAAAATAATTACGGGACAAATCATTTCTTTATACTCAGACTGCTCCGCATAACTGAAATAAAAAAGCTGAATACGTCCACAACTTCGATTATTTCTTTCTTTAACTGAACGTGACCAATAAAGTTCACACTTCACTTTGGTCTGTCAGTTTGACAACAAAATATTATTTGTTTGTTACGCACGACTTCTGAGTTTGGCAAATATAATTTCTGGTAAGTGCGAGTAATATAAGTTAAAATGATGGCACAAGTGGTAAATTGGTTTTGTAAACTAAAACATAAATTCTTATTCTTAGATTGGATTGGGGAAATTGTATTTTAGTTATCTAAACTCCGGTAATGTAATTTTTTTTCAGTTATTCAAAGATCGCTTATGTGAACATAGGTAATTTTTTTGCAATCCCCGGGGGAATTGGTTGAAAAAAACGACCAAGGCGCTTAGTGAAAAACTTGGCAGCAATATTAATTTGTAAGATGACATTTGAAGAACAGCTGTAATGCAAGAAAAAAAAAACAGACATCACTGTTTTCCTCATGCTCATCCTTCTAAAAATCATCGGGTAGATTTGTTTCGTGTAATTTCGATGTATTTATTGAATTTAAACTACTTTTCTATTAAAATAAAATAAAAAGAACTAAGTTAATTATTATTTATACAAGAAAATGTGAATCAAGTAATTTGAAAATTGAAATCAAGTATTTTGGAAATTGTTTTTAGCCGATGTGATTTTCTTTTAATTTAATTTTCACAAATACAGTGGTACATAGAATTCAACCTCTTGAAAACTACCCCATTCGTGCTCTCCATTCCTAGGTCACTGATGGTGACATGATATTAGTGGACGCGAGTTGCTTATTCGGACGGGACCTTCAGTTTCTATATCATTAGGAATATAGGTCTGAGCAAGAGCGGACGACGATCAAGAAGATTGAAGTATGCCAAGGATGTAGCAGAGAATCTGTATTGGGTTGCTCCAGTGTACAACAAAACGCAGCCGAAAACAATTTTCTCAGAGAAACCTTTGTTTTGTTTTTCATTCAATTCTTGTTAATTGAACGAATAACAACTTCAGGAAATGTTTTTTATTTAATAATAATTTCACAGTCAAGTTTTAATATTCCTAAAATAAAAATAAACGCAAAATTGAAAATCGCTGTAGAAGGTTTTCATGGCGAGCTGGAAAAAATCTACGACACCATAGAGGCAATACAAATGCGAAAATGTTAAAATTGATTTGTTGTTGTGTTGCGGAATGTATATTAAAAGGTAGGTTAGGTTAGGTTGACGTGGTCGTCAGGAAAACAACTGACACACTTAGGCCAAATGATCAACCAAACCGAACAAAATTGATAATTATCTGACATGTCAAAATGTCAGTTTTGAAGTTTTTATACATTTTATAGATAACTTAGTGAAAAAGTTTTTGGTAGTACAGTTTTATCGTCTCCAATAGCTAAGCCCCGAGAATTCTCTGGGTTTAAGCTAAGCACCCCCGGGGATTAGTTGTTGTTGGATTTAACATACAAATTGTTAGTCCTACTCATCGTTTTTTTCGTCCAATTTTCCCGGGACATAGAAAAAAACACACATAATAATGCTTAACTGAAGAGAAGTATGGAAAATTGGCGCTTCAGTTAAGCGGACTCGACTGTAGTCCCTTGTTTGATATTTTCAAATGATTGAACAATTGCAGCTGCTTCTGGTTGTTTTAAAAATCCAAGCTTAGTACTTATGGACTACGAGATATAATGAAGTATGGCA
Source organism: Philhelius pedissequus (assembly GCA_910595825.1). Lineage (NCBI taxonomy): Eukaryota > Metazoa > Arthropoda > Insecta > Diptera > Syrphidae > Philhelius > Philhelius pedissequus. Next base: position 253,800,472 of record OU343160.1, read on the forward strand.
AATGATACACAATCATCTTGTGAACTTTTTGCCCAGTTATTCGAATCTGTGTACTCAAAGTATGACGTTAATATGGACCAAGAAACTCTATGTTATACACCCATAAACTTGGGATCGATTTCATTAGATGTTAATGATTTTTCGTTTGAAATTAAACAACTTAAGCCAAATACAGTTCCTGAGGCTGAAGGTATTCCAGCATGGCTTATAACAAATTGTGCTAAGAGTTTTAGTTTTGCTCTACTCATTATTTTTAATACGTCATTACGTGAGGGTATTTTCCTTAGTGAATGGAAAATATCTGGTTTGGTTCCAATCTACAAAGCTGGTTCTAAAAATAATGTGAAGAAATACGAAGGTATAAGAAAACTCTCAGCTATTCCACAGTTATTCGAAAGCATAGTCAAATATAAGCTTGATTTCGTCGTAAAAGAAACACATTTCTGAGCTGCAGCAAGGATTTGTAGGTAGTAGGTCCACATTAACAAATCTTTTTCTTTTCTCGCCACTAACATTATGGAAAAAGGTAAGCAAATTGATGTCAGTAAGGCCTTTGAATCAGTAAATCATAATATAATTATTGAAAAGTTGAAGACCTTCTGATTTTATTCCGTTTTTGAACTGGATTGCATCATTTTTAATGAACCGGTTCAATTAGCAAAACTTGGAAGTTATTTCTCTAAAGTACTGCACGGTACATCTGGAGTTCATCAAGGCAGTCATCTGGGACCGCTGCTATTTATTATTGTCATAAATGATATTAACATCTATTTTTAAATTTGCTCAGGTTTTTCTTTATGCAGATGATCTAAAAATGTTCTCAAGCATTTAAAACATTAATTATTGCTACAATATGCAGAAAGATTTAAATGTGTTATTGTTATGGTGTAAAAAGAACCATCTTCTTCTCCACGTAAAAAATGCAATATCGTCTCATTTTATAGATGCTCTATGCCAACATTATAATATCTATTTAATCGGGCCCGTCCTTCTGAATAGGCTTGACAAGGTTTAAGATCTCGGAGTCATTTTCGATAGGACTTTATTCAGGAAACATGTTGATTATAAAACTTCAAAAGCAAACTCTATGGTTGGCTTAAGAGAAATACTACAGATTTCTCGGATCCTCATGCCCTCTTATCCATATATTTTGCTTTGGTAAGGTCAATCCTTGAACAATGTTATGTTGTGTGCTGCCCTGCTTGGCAGTGGGAATCTAATCACGTTGAAAAAATCCAAAGAATATTAACGAAACTTATCTAAAATGAGGTGAGTCTTCTCACCGAGTTAAGAAGCAAGATGCATCTATAAACATGACGTACGCCTTTAAACACATGATATAGTTCTTGTGAGAGATATCTTGTGTTATCTTATAAAATGCCCAAATTTGTTGTCTTTAGTCCCAGTTTATGTACCTGAAAGACCTTTCAGGCAAGCGAACTTCTTTTTTGTACCTAGTCACAGAACTTATGGATCCAATGAGCCCTTAACTAGAGCTTTCTATAATTTTAACTCAGTCTGTAAATTAATAGACTTCAGTTTTCAAGATTATTATTAAAGTCGCTTAGAAGCTTATCACTTTAATAATAATTATTAAAAACCTATTATTAATTAGTTTCTCCGTATATAGTCCATTTATCTTCATTTCAATATCAATTTCAATAAATTGTTGACTGGATGATTCAAGGAATAGTTACATAGGTACCTACCTACAAATTTATATTTAAATCTAGGTTATGGATTATAATTACATATGTAAGTTAGGAAGGGAAAATGTAGGTGCCTACGTACATGGATAGAACCTAGGTATGCAAATATGTCCCTATAATAATGAAAGTGAAGGATGTCGGTGATTAGGTAGCTATATGTATATACATAACTTTGCAATTTATGTGCAATATGCATACATAAGATTCATGTGATTTTTAAGGATGCGTATGTAGTATATGTATATAAATGTATGAGGGCCTACATTGTATGTAGTTTGTAGTATTCAGTGACGAACGCAAAAATTCATCAGAAGGAAATAATTGGGTAGTAATAACATGTGTTTATATTGCTTAGTTGTTATAGTTTGAGGGAAAACACAGATGCCATTTCTATTCCTGGATAAATAAGAATATATCAAAAGAAAATTTAAATCGTTTGAGCGGTTTTTTAACAAATTTATTTTTTATGTATAAAATTTTGAAAATATTTTTATAAAAAAAAAAATTGAAATGCCATTTTGAAGCTATTATTAATATACAAATAAAATTCAAATTTCAAAAAAAAATCAGTAACTAGTTTTTGAAAAATCGATTTTTCAAAAAAAAAAAGAATTATTTAGTTGGTTGGAGCCGTTTTTGAGAAAAATAAGACTTTTGTTTTTGTTCAAAAAAAAAATGTAAGTGAGCTACTGTTGTTTGACGTTTAAAAAAAAAACTAAAAATAACGTGTGGGCATATTACCGAAAAATCAATATGTACCAAGTTTGAAGCGAATCCATCCAACCGTTTAGGCTGCAGACTGAAGGACAGCCCCACAGACAGGCAGAATTGAGTGACCCACTTTTTTGGTGTTCTCTATGATCGTAATTTCCTGTTTGATTGTTAGAATATTTTTTCTGAACGAACCCATAACTTGCCTTATAATTACCTATAATCGCCAGCCTCTGCAGAAAATTCTCGATTCAACAGTGGGAATACAAATCCTACAAAACAGAACAAGGCAATATATTAAACGGTCAAATTAGCTTGAAAAATAGGGTTAAGGTTACATTAATTCGCAGAAAGCTGAAAATTGGCATGAATGTTGGGAACACTATTAAAAACAATTTGTCAAAAATCCCCATCGATTCGACGTGTGGAAAAAAATTGATTCAAGGTCAAATGTTGCGAAAACCCTGTTTTTTTAGCAAATTTTAGCTAAATGGCAAGTTTTATCATAAAAATAGCTGAGACAAAAATTATTCATTATCCAATTATCTACACAAATTGTCTAAACACTTTTTTCTCCTAAGAATCAACATTTCGGAGATATAACGATGCAAAAAGTTGAGTTCTTCATAAAATGTACACGTTTCTGCAAAGTAATGTAGTGCACTTGACGCGTGTTTTTAAAGTGGTTTCCCCGTAGGCCTATTTCACGGTCTATTGTTGATCCTGTTGAGTTAAAAATATTGTATCAAATTTAAAATAGAACTATTGGAAATGATGAAAGTGGTGTAACTTATAATTAATTTGGGAAAATTATTCATCTGATTGATAATCATTTTAATTAAACTTCAACCATGCCGTCTTCTTCTTCTTCCTGCTGGGCACAAGTAAATTGTTCAAAGATGTCTCCTTGCATATATCGTGAGAATCCTTTTCTACTGCCGATTCTATATTGAATCATGATTAGCCTCGACAACAGATACAATGCTAATGGACAAAACAATCCAACTTTTGTGCAGCCGCATTTAGCATTACACCCTGTTTTGCAATTGCAAAAAATTGTATTGAGGTGTTTTTCCGGTGCAGGTGGGAAAGTCTGAACTGGTCCCAATGTATTGTCAATTAACTAACAACACCAGTCTTCTGGGTCTAGTTTATTACAGCCACACTTGAACTTGATCGAAATAGATCTTGATGAGCAGAAGCAGAGGTCGGAGGTTAGTTAAAATTATTACTATGTGTTATTATTATTATTATAAGTAGGGCTAGGGTTTGCATGCAGATGCATTTTTTTTATGAGAAACTTTAGAAACACAGGAATAAAATACAAAAAAGAATCAATCAATTTGCTTTTAAATGGCATTTATCAAGCGATTAATTTAAGATATGTAGTTATTTCAGAAACAATGCCGAAAGCGAAAACGGCTGTAAATGCGAATCTAAAAAAATATGTTCCGGACAGCCCGCAAACATTCACAAGCAATGGAACAATTCTTTTTTATAAATTTTGTAGCCCAGATGTCTCCTTCGAGAAAGAAATTAAAATTGACCGACACCTGACGTCTATTAACCATAGGGAACTGAAAAAACAATGTAGTTCTGTAAAATCGCAATCACAACTCGTTTCGTTTAGAACCAAAAACAATTTTAATATGGATTTATGTGAGGCACCTGTTGCTGCTGATAATCCACTAAGCAAGCTCACTAATCCCAATTTGAAAAATGTTTATTTGACGTAAAAACTAAATTAATAAAATGTATAATTTATTAATTGAACAAATAAGATCTAAATGCTTTTATTTTTCCGTTCGACACTAAAGACTGAATTTGTTATAAATATAAACCTAAATATTACTAAATAATAATACTTGCCCATACAAATGGTTCCTATGTATAACCAGGGGTATGCTTTTAAATACATATCTTAGATGCATATTATAGGTGCATATTTTACATTTTTAAGAGCATATCTTAAGCGCTTATTTTGCATTTTTAAGTGCATGGAAATCCTAGCCCTAATTATAAGTATCGAAACTTTTCTAAGCACATAATGTCTGATGTCGTATCGCAGACAGTTATTGATCTGGAATTTGAGTGTAAATATCTTCAAACATATGACTTGCCGGGGGGTAATAAGAATTATCAAATACTGCAGATTGAATGTCTTCTCGCCTGATCGCTGCCCCAGCTTTCAGGATTCTAAATCGCTCTTCTTTTTCATTTGTTTTTTTTTTCGTAGCTAGCTCGATTTAAAATATCATAGTGATAATCAATAAAATATATGAATGTTAATGTTCCTGACTTTTCTGTTATGATAATTTTATCGCCATACTTCAACTTTAATCGTAACTTAATGTTCAATATAGGTATGCAAATATTTTTTTCCATTCCAAGATTCATAGTTTTATCTTGATGACGACCGACTTTACCCGCGGTAAGTCGGTTTCAAGAAGAAATTACAACCGTCTTTATGATAGTTACCTTCGGCAGCAACTAAATCAGGTTCAAACTCAATTTGTTTTAAGTTTAAGATAAGTTTCTCCTTCGCCGTTGTTAATTTCCAAAAATTAGCCGGGAATGATATCAATCCAGTCGGGACATTAAGAGAAATTTGGCCTTTAGCAAGCGTCAGCAGTTGTCTTGAGAATTCAGCAGCCGATGGGTCATTTCTGCAATGGGTCTCTCATATTTGTTGTCGATTTCAACTTCTTGAAATGACAAAGACGACGTTAATTACATCGGCAGCGATAGATTTCGGGATGACGGGAATTTGACGAAATTCTCCGCTGAGAAATATCATATTCCCACCAAATCATCTCGAATCATTTTGTAAATCCTACATTGTTAGGTCAACTGCCTCAATAACTCGTTTATATGTGATCGTGCATTCATCCCAAATTATGATTTTGCATTCTCGCATCAATTTCGTTTTCGCCGAAATCTTGGTGATTGTGCACGGGACGTTATTGGCTTGTCAACCGGGAGAAAATTCATCGCCAGCTTCAAAGCAGAATGTGCAGTTCGACCGCCTTCAAACAGTTTAGGAGCAATGCCATAGATGCCTAGGATGCAATAGGCAACGAAAGAGATTTTGACCGCATTGTTGCTAGAATCAACTAAATGACGAATATATTGAATGCCATAGCGAGAGCATCGAGACAGTAAATGCGAATGCGGAATCGTATTCCAAAGCAGCGCGATTGAAGGCTACATTTACCACTTTTCTTCTTCTAATAACTTCTTGTCAAATTTGTGGTGGTGATTGTGCAGTTTGAAGCTGTGCAATATGGGCACATTTATTTCTTTTGCACGTACCTCTTGCGTTTGATTATCATGGACATTTTGATTAATTATTATTGAAAGACGTGTAGCTACGTCGTCCAAGGTTAGGTCGAAATCAGTGTAATAATACGCAAAACTTGTATCAATTTCAGCTAGAAATATAGCACATTTTCTGAATAGAAAATTATAATGTCAAAAGGACACCTGTCAAATCGCGCACAGCCTAAGGCCTTGGCCACGCAATGAGTTGCAAGCGGCAAAGCGGCAAAATGCAAAGCGGAAAAAATTAAAACACATGAAGTTATATGGAGGTGACCACGCAGTCGTTGAGCGGGAAGCGTCATTTCTTAGCGGCAGAGCGGCGCCGCCCAGCTTTCAAATTTGTTCTATTATTTTAGTGTAATGCTGAACGCAAGGCATAATTGTGGCAAAAATCAGCACGGATATTTAAATTTCAGCTGTTCAAGTCCGTCCTGCATGTATCAGGACAGATTTTAAAAATAAAATCCTTGACATTCGTAAGTACTGCCTGAAGAGATCCTCATATTTACGGAGGTTATTATATACAAAATTATGAAATGCGCCATAACCTTCTCTTTTTCGGTGCCTTTTTACTTGCGATATAGGTACTTTAGGGCAAGTTTTGCATTTAGAAAAAAATCGAACTCGAGATTTTAATCAAACTTGACATCACGATGATGGAGAACACCAAACAGTTGGTCCCGCAATTTCGTCTCCCTGTCTGTCTGTACAGCGAGCTACAGCCTAAACGGATGAAGCGATTTTTTTCGAACTTGGTATTTACCTAAGCGTTTTAGGTGACTATCTCAAATATATTTTTAAATGGCTTATTAGCTCCAAGACTAACGGTCCCTGCCACACTACCATACAATTTTTTTACCATCATAATTATCTCGAAAATGGCTCTAACAATTTTGATTAAAAAAAATCTGACATATTCTTCATTTTGGTCTAATTTTTTTAAAAATATTTTTTATTAACGGCACCTGCCTGACAACCATTATTTTCTAAATTTTCGACTTTCTCATTAACGGCTGGAAGGATTACGATCAAAATTTCTTATATAGGAGATCCTTCGAATTCTTAATAATATTGCATACCAACATTTTCGAAAAATATTTTTTGTATTTTTGAAAAATAAAATTAAATTAAATTAAATTAAATTAAACTGTTTTTTTAAGCTTACATTATTAAATACATAAACTTGCGATACCATTTTTTTAATTAAAGAAATGGGTAAAAAGCGACTTAAAAATATATTCAACCGTTTCCCCTACGAATCTGATGCTTAGGGCATTTTAATTTTTTTTTGTGAACGTAAAATAATTTTCCCAATTTTAAGGCGACTTTCATGTATAATATTATCGCGAACAGTATCTAACAATGGCATTTTCACGGTCAGAATTTTCAGCTTACTAAATGGCCAGCCGGCGCTTAATCTTGTCGCTCTGCCGCCTTGCCGCTTTACCGCTTGCCGCTCATTGCGTGGCCAAGGCGTAAGTCGATGTATAACGCAATCTATCCGGTTGTGGCATTAATAGCAGCACGGTGTCAGCTAATATATATCTCGCAAGCTTCTCCATCCAAAACGTCTTCTATCACAATGAGTTTCACAATTAAGGAGGCTTTACATGGATCTCCATCTGCAGACTTGAAGAAAAGTAGAGCGGGACCATAATATACAACAAACGTAAAAGTAAGAAAGGGTACACACTACTAACTTACTCGAACTCCGCTATAACTTTCTTGACACATCTCACAATCACATGTTCTTAGCGTTCAGGTATGTAGTTTTGAGAAGAAATGTTTCGCTATTTTCGTTGTTCTTAAGCAAACTGAGGTGAAATAGTAAAAAAAACTTTAAAAATTCGTTACCTGAATGGAACAAATTATGGTGTAGATGGAAATGCTATAATGAAGATGAACATGTTCATCTTCACTATAATCTGCAATATTCAGGTTCATACTTCCTATAATCTTCATACATGAAGATGATCTCCATTTTGGTCTCCGCTCTCTATCGTACAAGTATGATTTTTTTTGTTTTTTTTCCTCTTTTTTTGCAGGTGTCGATGCAGATGAAGATGAAGTTACATGTAAAGCCTCCTTTAACCGACATTTTCCAAGCTTCACAAGGAATTAACAAAGAGAAACCAAAATGAAAGTGTGTGTATACAAAACAAAGCACATTATTTATACTAATAAAGCAATAACAAATATGTAGTTACATTTTTGGCCATAACTTCAGTTCTAGACATCGGATGGCAAACAGATTTCTTATATGCACTCTCCAAACATGTCCTAAGATCTCCAGAAAATTTCATTCAAATCGATCAAACCAAAAAAAAAAGAAGATAGCGCACAAACATAATTTGGATTGTTCTTTATATATAAGATAAGCCACGAACACTAATATTTTTACTTGTATTACCATTACGTAATGTATATTCCGGTCATTGACATATGTACATACATATTTTGAAGAAAACATTTTGCATCGCTATATCTCCGAAAGGGCGATTCTTAGGAAAAAAAGTGTTAAGACAATTTTTATAGATAATTATATAATAAATAATTTTTGTCTCAGATATTTTTATGATAAAACTAACCGTTTAGCTGAAAATTGTTATTGTTGGAGCCGTTTTCGAGATAAATAAACCTTTTAAAACGGTTGTATGACAGGAACCTTTATTTTTCTGGCTAAGAAAAGATTTAAAATATTTAATTTAGGGAATCACCTAAGGCGCTTAAATACCAAGTTTGAAGAAAATCGCTAAAGCGCTTTCTTCAAACTTAGGCTTAGGCTGTGGAGCTGCCTACAGAAAGACAGATAGACAGACGGAATTGCGGTACCCATTTATTTTGTGTCTTTTTTCCTCGTATATTAATTATCTATGTATCATATTATATCACAAGTACAAAATATGGCACCATAAAATTACGCCAACAAAATAAATGGAAGGTACCATTAATAACAAAGCCGCAAAATTATAAACAACCTATTATTAAGACCTTAACACGATATTAGTTTGCAATTAACTATATACATAGTAGTCTACTAACTTTGCATAAATTTTAAACATTTTGTTAACTAGTAAAATGCTAATTAAGCAAATAGCAAAGCATTTGTAGGGTTTGGATTTTGATGAACACATTTATTGTGTTTATGCGTTGTAAATTGATTATTTGTTGATAGAAACCGAACATGTGCTCTAAATAAGTATTAAAATATGTTTATATTTTCATCATTTAACGTCATTATTTACAAAAATAAAAAAAAGATTGACACCAGCAGGACTCGAACCTGGGCCTCCCGCGCGCAAAGCCGATATACTATCAGAATGACATGTGGATTTAGTATGATACTAAAAATTTAAAGTAGCCATTCGGTGGTTTTAACTTTAGTAAAATGTTAAAAAGATAATACGTGTTTGGTGTTCCCTATCATCGTAATTTCAACTTTGATTAAAATCTCAGGTTCGAAATTTTTTCCAAATGCAAAACTTGCCCTATAGTTAGTACTAAGTTTTTGGTATGCTTTTTCCAAATCGAAAGGGGAAAAAACGCCAGAAAATTCTGCGTTATTTGTTTCAAATCGAAAGTATGTAGATACGCTTATAAGTTTATTAAATTCATACTTTGGAATCAACACAAGGTTCAAAAAGAACGACTCGTATGGGGTCTTGGGTCGACTTTGGGTGTATTGAAAGTTTTTTGTGTAACATTTATCTTGTGTCTGAATTTGCCTTTATTTACAAGCAATATGTGTGGCACAATTTATTTATTTTTTGGGCCTAATTTCCAAAACTGTTATACTGTTCTGGAATGTACGCCACATAATGCGGTTTTTCTGGTCTTATTTTCAAACAGAGTTAGGAAATTCTGCCCAAATGTTTTGGGCTTTAAAAACAAAAAAAAAACACGTGGGCGTAATTTCTTATGCCGTAATTTAAGGCAGACCAAAATCACAAATAAGTCATACCTTATTTGTCTATGCCAGTATGTTAGTTGGAAAAATAATATATATCCACAACAATATCCTAACTTCGTAAGGTATAAAATTTGAGTTTGAATTATCAATGTCAATTTGGTTGGTCTTTATATCATTTCTCTTTCAACAGAAAATAAGAAAAAAAAAACATTTAATTTTTTTGGTATTTTCTTTTAATAAAAGTTATGATCAGCAAGTGAGCCGAAAACTTTCTTTGAGGCAAAATAACGGGTGATATTTTTTGCTACTTGGTTTTTGACGTTTACATTTTTGACCACGAACATTTGACATTTCGATTCAGTATTGTTTGCCATTTCATCATGAATAGACTTACGCCTGAACAACGTTTGCAAATTATTGAAATTTATTATCAAAATTCGTGCTCTGTGAAAAATGTGTTTGCCACACTGCACGCGAAACCATGCATCAATTGAGAGGCGAATTTGGTGAGCAGTTGATCTCACGTTTTGGCGCAGTCAATTGGCCACCAAGATCATGTGATTTGACCCCGTTAGACTATTTTTTGTGGGGCTATGTTAAGTCTATTGTCTATGGGGACAAGCCAAACACGATTGCTGCCTTAGAAGCCAACATTGAACGCGTCATTGGTGAGATTCCGGCCGAAATGTGTTAAAAAGTTTGCCAAAATTGGACCTTCAGAATGGACCACCTGAAGCGTAGCCGCGGGCAACATTTAAGTGAAATTATTTTTAAAAAGTAAATGGCAGAAATTGATTTATCGATCCAAATAAAAATTTCATTCACTTTTTACAAGTTTCTGTGTTTTTTTGAATTTTCAAAAACCAAGCTCTTAAAAAATCACCGTTTATAAAGCAAGAACTAATATAAAACAGAAAACATTTTCTGCTGCACAACACGCGAAATGTTGAAGTTTAATATGGACTGATTTCATTTACTATTGAGATACGATTTTTTTATTTTTAATATCCTTAGTATTATATCATAATGTTGGTTTATGGAACAAAAAAAATAGTTTTACTTTGACTTCTTGCATCAAAGTTATATTGGATTATACTTTGTTGACGAATAAAAGTTTTTTCCCATGTTCCCAGCAGTACTTTGCTCTGTCTCAAGATTTTGGAAAAAAGATTTATTTTCTTTGGTTAGAAGATGTTTGCAAATGCTGAAGTTGCCCAAATTTTCAAGGAGATGTAAGCTACTTTAAAATTTACATTTCTCTAAAGAGAAACATTATTAATTGCTGCATAACCGATAACAGATATGGGTTTATATCTTGCAGAAAACCCAATGCTTCCATTTGCATTTTAACAAAGTTTTAAAATTTTCCTACATGGTTGATACATAAATTCTTCAAAATATGGGAATCCTTGCTATTATTTGCCAATGGGATGAGTATACGTCGATGACCCTTCTGCCTGCCTATCTAATTCGGTCGACTGCACATTAGAATTTATTGAATGGCTTAAGCTCCATAAATATAATGGATGCAACCGGTTCATGTAACAAATAGAATGGATATTTGTAAAGGATAAATTGAACATTAATGTCGTTTCGATTTTTCGATTGTGGGATGTTATTACTATACGTATAACATTACTTGGGAAATGGTTATATTTTTGATAAAAATAGCTAGCCTACCTCTTGATAGAAACATACCTGCATATGTATTAGATTGTCGAAAATGACTTCAGCGAATGTCATGACATATAGTTTTCTTTTGAGTGGTATACTCGTACTTCAAGGACTCTTTTAAGTGGAATTAAGTTACCTCAAATATATAATTTGAAATTTTTAAACTCAACATACGAGTTCTTAAACTTTTTTGGTAAAACCATTGAGTAGATTCTGGAGTAGATGTAATATTTTATCATTTTCACGAACATTGTACCGCTGATGTGAAGAGTCGTAGAATAATATGGTTCAATTTAGATATTAACAACTTATCTTATTAAAAATAGCTTAAGAGAGAGGAGGGGGGGGGGCTATTATAAATGTATTTTGATGCTTGATGGAATAAAAAGTATTAAGCACAAAATAGTCGGCACATACCCCGCTTTAAAATTCAGCAAAAGTAAAGTCATAAAAGCAAACATAAATATAAGTTTTATGCACACATCTTTCCTATCCTTCTTTCTCTTCCTTAACCTCACGACCGTGCTTTGTTAAAAACATTCAAAGGGTAATCATCATAATCCCTTAAGCGCGTATAAATTATAAAAAAAACATGCATATGCATGTTTGTATAAAATTTATACAGAACTTTTTTTATGTCCAACAAAATATCATTCGATAGAATACAATAGATAGTGAAGTTAAACTTTAGTGTTGTAATTGAAATTTTAAGCTTGAAGTGTTGGAGGCTCAAAACTATCTCAATTTTTGAACGTACATAATGTGTCTTTATAACTTAACTGTTGGCAATGGAACAAACATTTACAAACTTCGAAACTATTTTGAATTTTTGGTCGAATAATTTAATGAAAAATATATTACTCATAAACAATGTCGGCTTCAAGATATTTGGCGCCCTATTTGAATATTCATCCCCCAACACTCTGTTTATAATTTAAATTACTCTTAATGGCGTATACATAATTTGTTGTTGTAAATGTCCGATATCATAAATATATACTAAAAGGACTTCATCTAAATATAGAACCTAAAAATATATCCCGTTTCATCAATCTAAAACAAGGACATTTTAATTATTTATTTATTTTTTAATGAAAATTAGTTTTTCGTAACTTTACTTCCTTGCTCTCCATCTTTCGTTAAAATTCCAATTAAATTTACCCATATACATAAATGGCTGTTGGAGTGTTTGTTGTAATCGTGTTGATTTGCTTTTTACTGTCGATTTACACGGGTGCATTCAGATAGGATGAAGGAGGTAAAAAAGTGAAGCGTTTTTAGAAAAGAGGAAGTGACCGGACTGCTGACATGAAAACGAAGCGAAACACTCCGATTTTTTTTTTCTATGTAGAGCTTAGCAATATTGTTAAGTGTGTATATTTGATCAACCGTTGAATAGTCTCTTCGGAAAGCCGCTTGATTTTCACTTAGGAGATTGTTTTGTTTCACCCATGTATACAATCGATTGTACAACACTTTAGTAAGTACCTTCATTCAAGCATTCAATAGTGAAATTCCTTTATAATTTGCAGGATCGGTTTTATATCCCTTTTGTTGTAAAATTCTGGAACGAGTCCAGAATCCGAACTGTCGACTAGTTTATTGAATTGTTGTTCCCAGTGGCTGCAATTTATATAAATTGGGATTTACGTACATTTTTGGTGACTTAACTTAATTTTAATATAATCAAGTTCATCTTCATTTCTCAAGACTCATTCAATATTTTGTATTATTGCCTTAAACCCTAATAAAACACCTCCATTAGCTTTTTCTCTAGGATTCGGTTTATGTGCTGGTATTCATGTTAGTTCATTAAAATACAATTTATCTTAGGTAATATGTGTATCTATTAATACAATAATATTATATTCTTTTATATAATTCATACATTCGGTAACAAAGATTTATTTTGTAAGCCACACATATTATAACTAATAATTTTAACATTTATATTTAAATTATGACAGATCATAAACTTAAATATACAAATTTCGATCACCGATAACTTGAAGGTTAACGAATGAAATTTGAAAGACGCAAAAACGACATTTTAGTTTATACGGATGCTTAAAAGCAAGCTGGATTTTAAAACATTTGGTAAAACCAAGAACCCCTATTAGTTTCAAACGGGCTTTCAAATATTTGAAAACCCTTCGTGAAAAACATGAGTAAAAGGTAGAGCAAGCGGCGGCGGCGGCGGTAGTATCTATGGAATAAGAACAACATAACTTAAAACATATGAATTTAGCCAATAGGAGGATATTACAGTAGTCAGACTTTCATAGTGCCTGCGTAAATAAACACTGGTAGGTGAACAGAATATATGATAATGGACTAAGTACATAGCCTTGAGGAACACCGGTCACAACATTTATCTCACCAGAACACCAGTTTTGAGAGATACCTTGAAAGTTCGACCTGTGAGAAAGGACAATATTATGTTTACCATGTAACGAGGATTAGCTTTATGTGAACAGGTATACATATTTTGACAGTAATAGACTAATAGAGCATGAAATATTCAAGAATCAAGATTAAAATGTCGAAATTGATAACTATAATGACTTATTTTTAAAATGGAAAATAGTAAAAAACTAACTCTTCAACGAAAAACAATGCGGGCGTTCACTCGTTTATTCTGGGCAATCTAGAATAAATTTCTGTTGTTGCAACGCGTGCAAAAGCACATCTGATGAAAAAACAGCTATTCGCAGGCAATCTATCTTATCCGAGAAAAAATGTATAGAACAGTTGACTGCTAACTTCATCTGGTATGAGTTTTGTTCTGTTTTTTTTTTACCTTTCAGCTTACCTATCAGCTTACTTATTCGTTTACAAAGACACTAGGTTCACATAGTTTGGTTCCCGAGATAACATATACAATAAGTGTTGCAAGTTCACGCGCTGACTTCCAGGTGGCGTTGAAAACAACTTACCATGTATAAATGGCTTACGTTAGTGCTAGTAGCGAATGATCCAGCTATTAAGAAACATAGCTTGAAGGGTGAAGTACAGAGAAGCAAACGATTTTTTTCTTTGATAATTATTTTATTTATTCTTAAATTGTGATTAGGATTATTATCTACAAATAGCAAGAAAACCGCTTCTTGAGAATAGAGTCTTAAGACTTTATAGAAATAAAGCTATCTTATGGGAAGAATATTCAAGTGTCTAAACAAAAATAAACTACCTGAAAAACCGTTTCGTTTGCAACTATACGTATAAGAGGTTTCTGAGCTACATGTAAATAAATGTCTTGCAGTTACATTGACCATGCTATTGCCTTATTGCCAAATGTGTGGGTAGCTTTGTTTGATCAGTTTTCTAGTTGTAGATATAAGATAACATGTTCTTAACTGAGGTTTTTCGTTGTGAATTCCAATATTTTAGAGATAAGTATGAGATACATCCAAATTGTCAAAATTACTATCTTTACATCAAAACTTATATTTATTTTAATTTCGCTTATTAGACGTTATGTACATCGAATCGTCTTTCCATTTAATACATATGCATAATGTAGGAATCAGTGAAAATAAAATTTAAAAAAAAGTATATTAAATGTGAATAATGCATACATTAAAATTAATTTTTTCTTTCTTTGCAGGACGTTCTTAAGAAACATATAACACAACTTGCAACAGGTATTTAATTAGTCAAAATGATATTAGTCGTGTTCTATTTGTGAGTTGCTAGACAGTGCAACAAAATTTCTATTGTGAAACGAAAACGATAGATAAGTCAGTAATCTAGCGACCATAAAAGTGAAGGTCGATAGAGAAATATGCGAGAAAATTTTTTTTTAGATTTACAAATAAAACACTGCCAATTGCCATACATTGATTTTTAAAGCTAATAGATTTATAACATTCGGTCATAATTATTCTCATAATTTTCTATCATCGTGTTCATGGTTTGAATCACTGTTTCAACCACATACCTACATATGTCATACCGAACCGTCATCCAAATATTAATCAAGTTATTGCGGATTTATACCTATGTGTAGAAAATACGTCAAAAGTAACCCTGTTAAGGACTAAGTTACTTACTTAGGTGGCACTACAGTTGGGGATGAACCTGGGCCTCAACCAACATGCCTCCCCAGCTACCTCGGTCTTTGGCTAGCTGCCTCCAGTTACGCATTACAAGTTGGTTGGGCTCATCTTCCACTTGAGCGCGCCACCTTAGGCGAGGTCTTTCTTGACTGCATCTTCCCTCTGGGTTGGAATCGAAAATCCTGCGAGCCGGAGCATTGTTGTCCATACGCTGAACCTTCTCCTCCAAAGCACGTTAACGCAGGAGTTATGTGGGGATGCCAAAACCAGACATGGCTCTGTATATCTCGTCTCAATAAATGCTATCGTACGCGGCCTTAAAATCGATAAAGAGATGGTGGGTATCGATTTGGAGTTCTTGGATAATTTCCAGGATCTGCCGTAGCGTGAATATTTGATCGATTGTGGACTTTCCTGGCTTGAAACCGCTTTGATAGGGTCCAATCAAGTTGCTGACAAATGGTTTCAGACGTTCACATAATACAGCAGAAAGGATCTTGTACGCGATATTCAGGAGACTTATTCCTCTATAGTTGGCTCAGCTTAGAGGGTCTACTTTTTTGGGGATCGGGCAACGATGCTTAGGTTCCATTCATCAGGCATACCTTCTTCTGACCAGACTTTAGAGATGAGTTGGTGTATGCACTGTACCAGGTCATCTCCGGCTGCTTTAAAGAGTTCGGCGGGTAGTCCGTCGGGGCCAGCAGCTTTGTAGCTTTGTTGTTTTTTAGTTTGGATATTGCTATCCTCACTTCATTTTGTTCAGGTGGACGGAAGTTTTGTGTGTCATCGTCCATGTTGAATGGTTCATTCTGCCTGACAGCTTGCCGACGTCATACTTAGTCACAGTATTACTCCGTTGTTAGGACATTCGGGTTATTCGCATTCTTACCTTGGCTGCAACAATCGAGTCGATGGTAGCTGCTCGGAAGGTGCGAACATCCAGAATACTGTAGGCGTGCCTTGCATCGATCGCAACGTGATCAATCTGATTGACGGTTATTTGATCTGGATGCCGCCAAGTCCCTTTGTGTATCCCGAAATGAGGAAACCGTGTGCTTGCAATGGTGACGTTACGTGCCGCCGCAAAGTCAATTAGCCCAAGTCCGTTTTCAGACGTTGTGTCGTGTTAGCTATGTTTTCCGACAGACCTACCAAAGATTTCGTCTTTATCTATTTTGGCGTTAAAATCGCCTAGTACGATCTTAACGTCATATTTAGGGCGCTGCTCATAGGTTTTGTCGAGGAGCCCGTAGAAGTCATGCTTGGTGGCATCATCCTTGTCTTCTGTGGGGGCGTGAGCGCATATTGGACTAATGTTGGCGCATTTAGCCTTGGTACGGATTGTTACACGTTGCTCACTCACGTGTCGAAAGGCCAAGACTTCTTGCCTAAGTCTGCCGCTTATGACAAAACCGCACCCAAATAGACGCTGTGGTCTTCTTTCACAATCACCGTAGTATACGTCACAGTTTTTCATCTTCCTTTTGCCCGGCCCATCCCATCGCTGGATGGCAGTAATTCCTGCTCTGTAGCAGTCTGGGGCCTCCGCTAGTTGTTCGGCTGCACGTGGTCTGTTAAGAGTTTTAACATTCCACGTGCAGATCCGAATGTCGTTGTCCTTAATGCATTTTGCCGGCTCGTCAACGGTTAATCCGTCCTTTTCCGAGGTTATTGGTCACTTCGTAACTTATATTTTTTACATGGCGGGGTTGTTAACGGATGACCTAGCTAATATTCATAGTTGGTCACTGAAAAATGGGTTTTCCCCTAATCCAATCAAATTAAAATGCTTAGTGATATCAAGAAAGGTCATCGACACAACTGATTTTCTGAAAATATATTTAAATAAAGAACAAATTGAGCTTATCGAATCAGCCAAAAACTTAGGTTTAACATTTAGAAAGACACTGTCTTGGAATAACCACATAGGATTGACGATCCGAAAAATCTACGGTGACCTTCGTTTACTGTGGAGCAATCATAAAATAACGCCATTAAAAACGCGTATTATCTTGGGTAAAAACGAACTTATCAAGAAAGTATGCCCAAACATCATTATGTAGTAACTGCAAAAATAATGAATGGTTGAGTTAAAGAGCAATTTTAGCAATTTTAAACTACATAATTCAGAATGAGATCATAAGAACAATGGATTCATTCAAATCTATTGACTGTGTACCAAGAGAGTGACGATGAAGCCACCAACTATCCGAATGAATTTTTAAACTCCTTGGATGTGCCTGGCTTACCTCCGCACAATTTAAGCCTAAAGGGTGGCTCCGTAGTAATCATGCTTCGAAACATAAGCCAACCAAAACTGTGCAACTTTACGCGTTTGGTGTTAAGTACATTGATGAACAATGTGATTTACACGACGATACTCAAAGGAAATTTCGAAGACGATGAAGTTATCATTCCGAGGATCCCGATGATCCAAACCAATATGCCGCTTGAGTTTAAAAGACTTCAATTTCCGATCCGTCTTCCATTCGCCATGACCATTAAGAAATCGCAAGGCCAATCCTTGCAAGTTTGATTTGAATTTGGACATGTGACATGTTCACGGGTCGGAAGCTCATCTGCGTTCTTTGTTCTAGCGCCTGATAATAAAACAAAAAATGTCGAAGTGGACAACCTAAGCACCAAAATACATGAACAATAAAGAATCATCAAAATCCTTAATTTTTTTATTTGTTTTTCCTAATCAATAATTGAACTTAATAAAATCCAAAATCTCTTTATTTATTGAATCTAAGGCGGAACAGAGTTCGCCGGGTCAGCTAGTTTTTCATAAATGCGCTACGATACCAAACAAAAAATTGAGTCAAATCGACATCGAAAAAAAATATGTTGTTATAATTGAAGACAATGCCACTCAAACTTTTTGATTCAAATTGTTACTTAGTTAGTTTATCTCACAGTAGTCCAAATAAGTGGTGACATTATACCTACCTAATCCTACCTACCTTCGGAAGGCTCAACAATCTTGCAATTTTAGCGATCAAAAACCAGGCAACCAACACAAGAGATAAATTTTGAAGACGGTATTAACGAGCTTGCAGCTGTTGACGCCAGGAAGAGGAGTTTTCTTGCCCCAATTTAACACTTCCATATAAACTCGAGAGCAATAATAAAAGAATGGTATCGAAATCAGAAGAGAGTAATTTGACAGAATGTTTTTCGATTTATTTCCCGGCACAAAAACAACAACGCAGATGGTTTGGCAATACGGGAACAGGAAACGTACAGCTGCCGTGCGAAAAACAGAGAAATTCCAGATTTCTTCCACAGACTTTCAACGATTGGCCATTCGATTTATTGATTGACATCGCAAATCGAACGTGGCACTGAATGCGCTTGAATATTAATGGAAGACTAGTTGAAATAATCGAAATTTGTGGCATAAGAACTTTCTCTCCTTTGAATTTGCCCGAGAGGATCATGGCTGGAATCACCGCAACATGAATATAATCGCTCCCATCTTCAGCTGTAAAATATCCTTCGCGGATTGTAGCTTATCAAGTGAGTTCAAAAATTTCGTCGGATAGTTGGTAGCTTTATCCTCGTCGGGCGCATTGTCAACAGATTTGTACGAATGCAGTTCTCTAGCTAGTATTGTCTTTTCAAAAATCCAATTAGAGATTTCTTTAATTTTTTGCAAGGCCGGGGAACACTTTACTTTGGTAATGAGTTTCTCCCTCGACGTTGTTAACTTGCAACAATTTTCCGGGGATGATATCAGTACCAATCGGCACTTTGAACGCCTACGACGTTTCACCTTCTGTGCGGTATAGAAAAGTTAAAAAATCAAAATAAGTAAAAGATCTAGATCCCCTAATGGTGAAGACACCATGTCTTCCAATAAAAAAAAGTGCAAAGTGTTGGATAACTCTTCAAACTCATCCGGATTCGGAAAAGAACATTGAAATCGATGATGAAATAATTTCACCACCAATATCAAATAAAAAAACTAAAGTTCCTTGGGTATGCGTGCTACAAAAAACTTGTGAAAATGTTCATAATTTATTTGCTGAGTTAAAGCTAGATTGTTATAGTCTCAAAAAAATGTCTATTGGCATTAAACTTAACTGTAAAAATATCGATACCTATGAAAAAGTGTGTGCAGAATTAAAAACAAAAAACTGGCAATTTTATCTGCCTCCAGAAAGGTCTTCCAAAGTCATGTTTTATGGTTTGCATGAGCTAAGTACAACTGAACTTAAAAAGGAACTTGTTTCCATTGGACTTAAGTGTCAAAATATAAAACTTATCAGCAAGAAGTATGACCAATTCATTGATGTGTTTTACTTAGTGTATATAAATATTGGTTCAATAAGATTAAGTGATCTTAAAAAGAATTGACGGTCAATTTTAAAAACGCAAGTGCGATGGGATCTTGCTCGGAGGTAACGAAACAAAGTTACTCAGTGCTACAATTGCCAAATGTATGCCCACGGAGAAAAACGCTGTCATATAAAAACCCACTGTGCAAATTGTTCTGAGGAACATGACAAAAGACTGTATTAAATTCGTGAATTGTATGGAAACAGATAAATCCACGGACCCTGTTTGCAGCAGTGGGAAGAGTTTCTTTGAAATAAAAGAAAAACACTTGATAAGTTTAAAACACTATCCCCTCAACTATATCAAAAAATCAGCTTTGATAAATTAGGGTAGTTGGGTCTGCACTTTTAACCCTGCATTTCTCCGAAAAGCCCCAGCTTTGAAAATTCGGAATGTCCATTCGTTGTTATCTACTTTGGTATCTATTCATAGAAAAAAATTTAGCTATGATAAAATGACGTATGTCTGCCGCCAATGGGATCTTGGTCTAATATACTAAAGACTACAAAAACAAATCGTGAAATTCAAAGCTTTAAACTTTGGATAAGGCCAGCAAGCCATTTTGGAATCTTGTAAAAGTAATTTTAAAAAAGAACAGCCAGATCCCTGTGATAAAAGCAGGCAAACGCCCTAGCAAATGAATTTTAGACAAATCATCTTCCAGCTAACAACATAATTAGCAGTGGTCCCATCGAATCTGCTGTTGAATTATCTGTCATTGATGACTTCTCAACAAATCCAAGTAAGTGATGATATAATTTCACTAGAAGATGTAAAAACTATTCTAGGGGATCTTAGGAATACCAAAAGCCCAGGATTCGATGGCTTGAAAAATACAGTTTTAAAAAATCTTCCCAAATCAAGTATTAAATTTCTACATGCTCTTTTTACTGCTGTTAAAAAAAAGGTTATTGCCCAAAGCAATGGAAATCGGCGGCAAAAGTTGGTCCAATTAAGCACCTAGCAGCTATACACAGATAAGTTTACTTAGTTCTCTAAGTAAATGTTTAGAGAAGTTAATCAAAAATAAAATTCTAATGCATTTAAATACGAATAATATACTTCCAGCGGATCAATTCGGTTTCAGAAGTAATCATAGCACAATTCACCAGATACAATCTTACATAAGGACCAATCTTACATTTGGAAAAAGCACTGGAATGGTTTTATTAGACGTTGAGAAAGCATTTGACACGGTATGGCATTAAGGACTCATACATAACTTGTTAGTCCTTGATTTTCCAGTTTTCATAATAAAAGTGATTTATTCGTTTTTGTCTGATAGGTCATTTGAAGTTTCTGTTAATAAAACGTTTTCTGATTTGTATGAAATTGTTGCGGGTGTATGCCAAGGATCTATTCTCGGCCCGTTCTTATATGTAATTTATACGTATGATTTCCCGCGATTAATTGACTGTAAATCAGCTATTTTTGCAGATGATACATGCTTAACAGATTCGGTTGTTTTTAACATTGAAACCAACTTGCAATCTGCATTGAATGTTGTGCAAACGTATTTCAACGACTGGAAACTTAAAATTAATGCTGGAAAAATACAAGCTTTCTTTTTTACAAGAAAAAGAAAAGCTTGTTTTTTGCCCAGTAACATGCTTCAAGTCCATGGTATTTCAACAGAGTGGACATCTAGGGCTAAGTATTTAGAGGTACATTTGGGCAAAACACTAAAACTCTTGGAATCCACATACAGGAGACAATAAACAAAGTTAACATTGCTATAAAAATGCTATACCCTCTCATTGACAGAAAATCGAAGCTTAGTACCGAAAACAAGCTTATCATTTTTAAGGTCATATTCCAGAGCATAATGATGTATGGTTCACCTGTTTGGGGTAAATGTGCTTATAGTCATAGTCTTCGATTAAAAAGAACACAAAATAAATTACTCTGCCGTGGCATTATTCTACCGAAAATCTTCACGAATTAGCTAACGTCGAAAAAGTGCTGACTAGAATACAATATTTGTTTGATCGTTATAATTTATCATGTAGTTCATCTGAAAACTACTTAGTCTCAAATCTGGCTATTTCAAAAAAAAAACAAAAAAAAAACAATAAAATAAAAAAAAAAAAAAAAAAATGTTAAAATGCTTAATATAATTATTTATTTATTTTATTTTTTTTTTAAATTGTTTTTATTTATATATTTATTTATTTATTTATTCGTTAATATCTATATTTATCTATTTATTTTCTTCAATACGAATCACCTCGTAAATCATTCATTGTTCGGTCTACTGTCTTCAAAGCTCCTTTATGCGCCATCGTGCATTCATACCAAATGATAACTTGGCATTCTCGCATTAATTTAGCTGTCGCAGAATTCTTGGTCATTGTGCAATTTGTTATCTTGTCAACCGTGCGAAGATTCATCGCCAGGTTCAAAGCGGAATGTGCAGTTCGACCGCCTTCAAAAAGTATTGCAGCAATTGCATAAATGCCATAATATGCAACAGGCAACAAAATTTGAGATCTTGACCAAATTGTTGCCAGATTCAACTAAATGACGAATGCCTTGCATGTCTCACCTGGAGCATCGAAAAAGTCGATACGATAGTATTCGAAAGAATCGCGATTCAAGTTTACATTTACATTAGGCATTAGTCTACATAAAAAACAACTAAGTCGTTTTTGAGTAATCCTATTCAAATGAAATCAATGAATGTTTCGCAATGAATGCCCACAATATAATAGGATAGCCTCAATTTTTACATTTAATTTCAAAAAAAAAAAAAAAAGTTATCGAATTGATAATATGGCATTAAATTTCAATTGATCGTAATACTGGTACCGTTTGCGGATGTGATGCTCGATAAATGATTATCCGGAATGAGTGTTATAATACGCAAAACTCGAATCAATTACAGCAAGAAAAAGAGCACATTTGCTGAATAGAATATGGCAATGTGAAAAGGACATCTGTCAAATCGCGCACAGCGTAATAGCGAGTTACATTCAAGAAAAGATTGGCTCTTTCTGTAAAAAGATTGAATTTTCCGAATTTCATTCCAACAAAAAGAGCAGATCTAGATCAAATCTTAGCACGAAAGATCTGATCTCTTATGGGTTGGTAGATTTGTTCTGAATGCACACATACATGTAAAAAGTCTTTTCTGTCAACGAACGGTCAAAAGGTAAATATTTTGTTATTGATTTATTGTAAACTTGTGAACTAGTGCTAAAAAGATTTAAAAAATGAACAAATAATGGACCAATAATGGACCAAGATGTTAACAACTTAGATTTTATAAATTTAGTGGAGTTTCTGATTGCTTCGTCTTCCTCGTCATCTGATGATGAAGATATATGTTTTTTTCAGGAATGTTTCTCTCAGTCATTCACCAATACTACAATTAAATCTGGAAAAAAGTTGCATTGAAAAGATCAAATCTCGATTTTGAGATGAGATCTATGAAATTTGAATGAAACTCGCTATCAATGTATAATGCAATCTATCTATTTGTGGCATTGATTGCTGCAAATAAGCATCATCTATTACTCGTATAACGGGTTATCTATTTTGCTGTTTCAAAAGTAAACGTAAATAAAACACATATAAAATATTTTTTTTCATGATATTACTTTTTATTATAAAGTTTGAACGTTGACATTATGTGTGAAACACTACATCATTTAAATGACCGTGGTGGTGGCGAATTGTTGTAAGCATCGATTCTTTTGAGGTAATTTTCGACAACTTTTTGACACATATTGGGCGGTATCTCAGCCATAACTTGACGAATGTTATTTTTCAAGTGCTGAACGTTTAAAGGTTTATCTGCATAAACACGCTCTTTTGCGTAGCCCTACAAAAAAAAGTCCAGCGGTGTTAAATCGCATGATCTTGTTGGCCAGTTCATATCGCCACGACGATAAATTACGTGGTCAGGACATGTCTTTTGCAATAAAGCCATATTCGCTCGAGTTGTGTGGCATTTGGCACCGTCTTGTTGAAACCACATATTCCCCAAGTCGTATTCTTCAATAGCAGGCAAAAAAGTCGGTTATCATATGACCATAACGCTCCGAATTGACGGTGTCAGTCGTTTTCGAAGAAGTAAGGTCCAATCACACCTCCGGACCAAAGAGGGCCCCAAACAGTGACTTTTTGTGGATGTAACGGCCTCTCTTCAATTACTTGAGGATTCTCAGAACCCTAAATACAACAATTTTGTTTATTAACATACCCACCGCGTGAGAAATGTGCTTCGTCGCTGAAGAAAATTTTGTTCGAAAAATCGACGTCTACCGCCTGTTGTTCAAACACCCATTCGACGTATCTACGACATTGTGAATGGTCAGCTGGCTTCAGTTGTTGTGTGAGTTGGACTTTATATGGATGTAGGTGTAGATCCAAATGCAAAATACGCAATAATGTGCCGTAAGACAGTCCTAATTCCTGAGAACGACGAGGAATCGACACTTTCGGGTCTTCGGCAACACTTTTATTTACAGAAGCGATATTTTCAGTGGTACGAGCGAAACGATGATGCACAGGCCTTACAATATCTGTAACCAATCCAGTCTCTTCAAATTTCTTCACGATTTTGAAAATTCCTTGCCTAGTTGGACGATTATGTAAACCATAATCTCCTCTTAAAGCACGATATGTGGCTGTGGCAGAATCACCATTTTTGTAGTAGGTTTTACCAATTTGTATGCATTGTGGGATAGTTAACCGATCCATTTTCGTAAATTATAGACTTTCAACTAAAAAAAAAAATTTGGTTTAACAACTTAGTTTGACAGGTGTCGAATTCCAGCCCTATACTTTTGAAACCGCAAAATTGATAACTTTTTATATCTCGTTAACTTCTCCATCCAAAATGCACGCAAAATGTCTTATCACAATGAATACAATTATC
This sequence comes from Philhelius pedissequus, assembly GCA_910595825.1. Lineage (NCBI taxonomy): Eukaryota > Metazoa > Arthropoda > Insecta > Diptera > Syrphidae > Philhelius > Philhelius pedissequus. The sequence continues at coordinate 253,825,084 of OU343160.1, forward strand.
CGAAATTTTTCAAACTTCACAACGAATGTTCTACCTTTAAATGATGGAACATTCTAGAAGGTTCGAGAGCCGTCCGGAAAAATCAGAGGAAATCCATAGAACATTCCAGAAAGTTCCACAAACAAAACAAAATTACAAAATCCATTTAATGGGAATCAAATGCTTTAGTTGTGTGCATACACGCTGCAACAAAGAAAAACCAAAATGAAGTGTGTATGTACAAAACACATTGGGAGGTATTCATAGTAATTTTTAAGCTGTCTTAGTCAAACCTAGGCTTAGTTGAATTTTCGGACGTTAATGTGCTAGCTAGTAAACAGCTCATTTCTCTTCCGGTAGATATAACGGGGCATTGATAATGAAATCACAATGAACTGGTTTCCAATCCATGAACATTGGTATTGATAACTAGAACTTAAGTGTTTTAAAATAAGAGATAAAAACCTTAATTTATATAAAAAGTGAATCTTATTAATCTTACTATTTTTCATTAAGGTAGTGGGTGTTACACCATTATTGCTGCTCGGGCTTCACCCTTGCTAGATACGCCACCGCTCTATGCTCCATGGACAACACAATTCTACACTCCTATAAAAATTGCATATATTGCTCGCAAAAAGTCTAGTCCTTCCGTTGCTGACTTACGGCTGAGAAATGTTTGGAAATGAGGAAATATATGAAAGACATACTCGTACATTCTAAGCCGTTTAAAACTCGTCATTTAACTTGGTAATGTATTCATTTAGGATTATTTACTTACTTTTGATGGCGCTCACAGCCCAGGATGGGTTACGGCCTCAAACAACAAACCCCTCCAGTCAGCTCTGTCCCTAGCTGGCCGCTTCCAGTTTCGCACACAAAGTTGTTTGAAGTCGTTCTCCACTTGTGTGCGCCACCTGTTATGGGTTGTTCCTCTGCTGCGTACACCATCGGGGTTAGATTCGAAGACTCATCGGGCATGTGCGTTGCTGTCCATACGTTCCACGTGTCCCAGCCGTTGTATTTTAAGCTTCTTGACCAGGTCAACGTCGCTGTATAGCCTGTATAGCTCGTCGTTGGATCTTCTCCTCCACACTCCTTCGATACACACCGGACCGAAAATCACACGAAGAATCTTCTTCTCAAAGCACCCTAGCAGACTTTCATCCGATTTTTTTAATGTCCATGCTTCTGCCCCATAGAGCAGGACTGGGATGATAAGGGTCTTGTATAAAGTCTCCTTAGTTCTCTGAGAGATGGCCTTACTACTTAGATGCCTTCTTAGCCCGAAGAAACAGCGGTTGGCAAGAGTAATTCTTCGTTTGATCTCTGCACTGATGTCATTTTGCGAGGTAATAGAAGAGCCCAGGTAGACAAAGTCCTTGACAATTTCGAAGTTATATCTGTCCATCGTGATATTTTGCCCGAGTCGACGGTGTTGAGATTCCTTTCTCGATGACAGCATATACTTCGTCTTGTCCTCATTAACCGCCAATCCAATTTTAGCCGCCTCAGATTCAATGCTCGCAAATGCGCCTGCCACAGGTCTCTTCGTTCTGCCGACAATGTCTATGTCGTCTGCATACGCAAGCAATTGAACGGACTTTTGATAAATTGTACCACTGGTGTTGACATATGCGTCCCGTACAAATTCAAGAACGATGTTGCATGATAACGCGTCGCCTTGCCTCAATCCTTTCTCAACATCAAAGGATTCGGTGGCGTTCTTACCGATTTTGACGGAGCAGCGAGATTTCTCCATCGTCATCCTGCACAATCGAACGAGTTTAGCAGGGATGCCGAGATGGGCCATGGCTCTGTATAATTCGTCCCTTTTCACGCTATCATACGCCACTTTAAAATCGATAAAAAGGTGGTGTGTATCGATATGGAATTCCTGGCTTTTTTCTAAAATCTGTCGGAGTGTGAACATTTGGTCGACGGTTGACTTGCCTGGCCTAAAACCACACTGATAGGGGCCAATCAGATCGTTGACAAAAATTCATTTAGGATTGGAAATTGATAAAATATGGATCCTTATCACATTACAGCATCAATAAGAACAAGCATTTAAAAACATCTACCTACCTAATATGCTTCGACACAGGAAATGTTATATGAATGAAGCACACTACCAAACGAAATTTGCTGAAGAAAAACCTGAAAAAGAAAAAACTGAATCTAACTAAAACAAAAATCAACTGCAATTTTGTGACCAATTCAGAAGAATGTGTCACACAATGGACTTTTAAGCTTTTAAAAAAGAGAATTGTGAACTTTTAAGGTTAGATGTCCTCTCAAAGTAGAAACTTAACTGAATTGAACATTTTATTAGATTAATCGGGGAGCTGGTTAACGTTTTTGAAACGTCATCGGGGCAAATAAAATTTATAAGTTATCTTGTTAAAACTTGAGTTGAGAACCAATAAAATCAATATCTGGCAGTTACCAGCTGGTGCGTTTGGGCGTGGTCAAGCCCTAAATGTGTCAAGAAAATGATGCAGTTACGTAATTAACCCAAAGTTGATTTTTTGTATACTAGCAGTTGAGGTAATTATGTATATGATTTACCTATTGCCAGACATTTTAGTCGGGACCTAAAGGGTGCCAGACGGGCTGAAACCTGCACAACAAAAATAGGGGTCGGTAACGTCATAAGAGCAAGGCTAATTTCTTTTGCGTCTGTTAATTGAATTCTTACTGATTAATTATTCACAAATGGCAGACATAAATATTGTAGCTAATATGCTACCAGAAGCAAGCACAGATTGAAAATACACTGTATAGCTTACATACACACAATGTTTCAAATGTATCTAATATCAACTTTCGCTGAACATGCGAAGTTTGTCTTATAAATAAAAGTCTTATGTCGTATGAAAATATCATTTTAATAAAAACTTAAATATTTTTACCCGATGAAAATATGAAAATTATACTCCAAATAACTAAATTTTAATATACAAATGTAATTATTTTCAACAAGTAAGCAATGATATTTTAATTTGTGTACTTTAATACATTATAATACAGTAACGATGTATGGTCATACAGAATGAAAGTACATATCATATATATATATTTTCATTGTCCTCATCAATTTCACGAGGTTGTATTACAACATTTTTCAACAAGACAGGTAACTGATCACCGTCAAACCAAATAATTTAATAATTATAATTAGATTCCACTCATCCATTTTCAATTGGGGATAAATTGGTTGGATTTTTCAAATGTGCATTCCTCCAAATATTAGAAATATAGTGAGCTCATAGAAAATGTTCCAGCAGCAGATTAACATGGAAGCATATTTTCAGCATCAAAGTTTTTAAATTTGATATGAAAATTTTCATTCATGTTGCTGGCGGTATATGTCCTAGCAAAAATCTCATATCTGCAGTTATTGACATCGTTGCGGAAATTATATAAGCGACATACAAAAACCCCTCTAATATCTCTAAGACCCTCTCCATCGAACCTTGTGCATCTAACGCTTCAGTAGTTTCTAAAAATGTTTTCGATTTCCTTTTCTGTAGAAGAAAGAATTTTAATCGCAACCGGTTATTCCGTGAAATCCTGGTAATGAATTACAAAAGACCGTTCCAGGAGCATTACACAATTCTGGTACATGAACAAAACGTTATAAATTTCCAACGTCAACCTCCATACAAATTTTCAAGGAACTCTTCAAATTTTTTATATTACCTAACATGATAACATAATAACGTCTGTATCCGAGAATTTTTTTAAAACATGGACATTTTTTTCGATATTGCAAACATGATATTATGATTTTAGTGTCCGCTTCTTCATGATTTTGCCAAGATAAATTGTTTTCGACAGCTTAAATAACTTTTCCATTTTTAGATTTAAAGCAGTAACATAGTTTATGTATAAATACTTTGTTCCGATAAATGGTGACATGTCATCACAAGCCCAATGCATTGATAAGAAACTTGTAATAGCTTTCCTTAACTTTATATTTTTCAGCTTCTTGACAAAATATGTTTGACGTACTTGATAAGGTCCCAACATTATGTGGTTTTGATTGTTGATCTGAAAAAATAACTATCGAAAATAATAACGATTCTAGGTGCAGAATGTCTAGTTCCCATATGCAAAATTGTTTTTGACATATTTCCAATAATGTTCTTGAAACTTCTTTTAGTACATGCAGCATACAAAAGCCATATATTATTACAAGATCAATCAGTCAAAAATGTATAAATCCACTGTCAAATCTATTGGTTGTCTGGAAAATGATTTTTCTGTTCTTTTGCACCGAAAGATCCTTCCTCAAACGATTCTCGTAGTCCTAGCTGAGTTTCATCGATTTTTGATAAATTATGGTGGCACTTGACCAACCAACCAACGTAACGTGCGCAGTTTGATTGGTTGAAAATAAAAAACAAATTTGAGATTTTAGACAGTATGTGTATACGTGATTCAAAATCTGCAGTGCGAATGCTTCGAGCTTAAATTAAATAATAACTTATATAATTTACATAAATCCTGTAAAATTGTGGGTTTTTCCAAATGGTTTATTTAGCGTTGTTTCTTGATATTCACTATATTTTTTTCGGCAAATTAAGAATGCCAGTATTATTAAAGTGAGAGTTAAAGTCTGCGTACAATGGAAACTATTAAGTTAACTAATTATATCATCACAAATATCTATTTTCTCTTTATTCAGAAAAGATTCAAAATGTAAGATCTGAAATCCCAAGCTCTTTACAGGATGCAATCTCTGGCATCTTTGTAATTGCTTCCCAGCTGGTGGCATATAAAAAGTGTGACCAATGAAAAATTTCAAAAAAAAAGTAAAAAAATCCTACTAAAACCACTATTTTAGCAGGATTTTTTTACTACAAAAAATGTTAAAAAAATGCTATTTTTTTGTAAGAAAATAAATTGCCAAAAATCCTTCCAACTCTGGAAATTCTGTGATTAGAACGCAAAAAACGTAAATTATGTGCCTGGACCAATCGAACTTGTCTTAGGGTGACGTTGAAAATACGTAGTATATATTGTTGTAGTACTTAAAACCAAAAAAGAAGTTCTTTATTTTGTTAATTTTATTAAGAAAAAAACGGAAACAACCTTACAAATAGTTATTAATCCATTTCGCAACAAAAAGAAACAAAAAAAAAAAATCACGTATTCTACGGTAAAACAAAACTTTGATGAAGCAACTTGTTTGATTACATTAGGAGGAAAAATGACATCACAACATTTCTCACAAATGATCTCGTATAAAAAGTATACTATTTAACATATCTATTTTCCTCCGATACTTTCGTTGATCCTTTACAAGATTCATAAAACTAAACACTCCTTGCAGCATTTCAGATAGCCAAAACTAAAAACGAATTGACAAAGTTTGACAACTCTTTGTAAGGGTTTTCATTGGATGCATCGGTGAACATATTTACCTCGCACCAAAATTCAACAGTATTTTGAATATTCTCCAATTTATTTAGATTTATGTTGTTCCATTGTGACTCAATTTTGGAAATATGTTCAAAATTCATGTTTTTATCTTTACACAAATCTTTTAATGGTTGCTTATGAACCTGCAAACATTTTTTTAAGGGAAAAGAAGTTTACTTCCTTCAAAATTCGTAGATTTCTGAAAATCGCGATTGAAGCTCTCTTATGAGCGATACGCATTTATGTTTGATTGAGTTTTAATTTTTAAAGTAATATTTTATTTTACGTTTGAGAAACATGAAAACCTGCTAGATTTCCTGCCAAAACCAAATTTCCTGCTAAAAAAAACTGCCGGCAGGATTTGAAAAAAAAATTCTAAAAGCAAACTTTTCCTGCTAAATTTAGCAGCTGGTAACTGCCAGATGTTGATTTTATTGGTTCTCAACTCAAGCTTAAGACTTTATTTTGAGATAACCAATGTCATTAGGTAAATATTCCAATAACATATAATCTAAGATAAGTTATCTTTTTAAGTCGCGCGACGTCTACAAAATTGTTACATATTTCCATAATTTTTTGAACTTGAGAATCCTTACTGTGTGGTGCACACTGGGAGAAAATGTATTTAGCATTAATAAATTATATTAGAAATTTGTATTGCTTACTATCATATTTGTAGATATGTTTTCTCTTCAAAGATTATCTTTCCATATGAGTAGACATAAACAGCATTCTTTATATAGGACAAGTCCCAACACTCTACTGACCATTCCAGTGATTTATACTAACAACATAAATAAATGTCGTTTGTAATTTGACCATAAACATATTCAGCACCAAAAAGTATTATAACCTTTCCCAAACGTGCCTCAGAAGCTTACAAAAAGATTGCACTCAATCCAATTCAACAAGAAGTCATAACACAAATTATTCTAAAAGCTTGTTGCAGGATTAAAAAATAATGAAATCCAAAGAAATGATTTACAAAAAATAACGTCTTGTTTCTACATATTCATACATACATATTTCACCCGTTCCCCTGTGCTTGGCTTACAGAAAATTGACCATAAATCTCAACAAAAAAGCCAAAATGTGAAATAAATTAAAACCTTTCCAAGCCAATGCCATTCCCTTTTAGGCATTTGAACTGCTCGTAGCTTAGCTGCTCAGCCAGGTCAAGCATTATGCAAGGAAAGAGGATTATAAACCAGCTGACCCTTGCCCCATTTTATTTTTCGTGAGATTACTTTCTTTTCAAGGATTGTTTGACCGCGATGATTTATAGAGTTTTTTTTTCTTTAAAGCTTGTGGTTGCTTCTGTCTTTTGTAAACAAAATGGTTCTATGGGCATTACGTGCAAGACATAGTTGCACTGAACATCATTTTATCCAACATAACCTGCAACTTGGCTGGTTTCCTCCTGCCAAAGGTAAAAGCAGAGGTAAACTTGAGAAAGGAGGTTTTGTCGAATGTAAGAACCGACACACTATAAATTTTTCGAATTTAATGCATGCATTATTTTATTAACTCCTTCTACCACATAATAGTGATGGTAGATACACTACGGATCCATAGGTTGATGATATGGAAAATAGTAAAGTAATTACATTTAATTGAATACCCCTATACTACATATGTGTAACTATCCATCAAAATACCAATCTACAAGTCTGGTACATATAAACAAGTTAATCGTCTTAAAAAAAAATATCTAAAGCGTGTTTTTTTTTAGCTGCATGAGAAGTTTCGATGATTGTTGTCTATGGTTTAATAGATGAGAATGTCAAACGCTGGCGCTTTTGAGATTTCTGTTCTGTACGGCTTGGCAATTCATCATGCATCGTTTAACGTCTGAACGGCTCTTTCAAATTGTGAAAATTTACTTTACAAATAATAAATCTGTTCGCGAAGTTCATAGAGCATTTTTACCGCAGAATTGTGTTTAGTGATGACGCTCATTTCTGGTTAAATGGCTTCGTAAATAAGCAAAATTGCCGTATATGAACACAATCCTCAAGCCATTAACGAATCTCTATTACATCATCCATCAAAATTAACTATTTGGTGCGGTTTACACGCTAATGACATCATCGGTCCTTACGAGCTGTCGGTACTGTGAATGGCGAGCGCTTTCGAGTCATGCTATCTGATTATTTTTTTTCTTCCAAAAATTAATCAGCTAAACATTCACGACCTTTGATTGCAGCAAGACGGCGCAATTTTCCATACAGCTCGCTTAACCATACATTTATTTCAAATTCAATTTGGTCGATTACGTTTTATATGGCTAAATTAAGTCGTTGGTTTATGCCGACAAACCGGCAATTCTTTAAGCATTGGAAGCCAATATTCACGCCGCTATTGACATTATACAGCCAGATTATTGGATCGAATGGAGTATGTGACTCGTAGCTGCGGCGGACATACACGGAAAATCATATTTAAAAAATAAATGCCATGAAATTACCTACCAGATTAGAATAATAAAAAATCATTCAAACTATATTTATGTCTTATATGATTGTCAAGCTCTTAAAAAAACACCCGTTACTTGTAAACTAAGCATTTAGCCTTACCGTACTTGCTTGATACTAATTAATGAAGAAATTGGACATCTTCAATTTCTGATGGCTACATTTGCAAGACAAAATTATAACCTAAGGTATTCATTTGTTCTGGCTTAAATTAATTCAAATATTTTGATCTCAATCAAGTGATGCAAAGTATAATGTTGTGAAGAATGCAGAGAATTCATTTCAATTTCACATTTTCGCTTCGCTATATGGTTGAAATGCAAAATAGCTTCAGATACTAACTGAGCTACGAGTAGCGGGTTTGAGGGTAAACTTTATTAGCAATCTCGCGTAATAATTTAACTCACTCCGACGCAGAATGAATAGTTAGGAATTTAAATTCACAAGGCTTTACCTCGCCACACAAAAATAACTTTCCTCTAAAATACATATGTATATATGTACAAGTACAATGTACATGTGGAAGTAAATGAGCAATGCTATAGAGGAAGTGTTTTGTGACTTGAAGGTGGTGGAACGTAAACTAATCTCGCCCTCTAAGCCCTTGCTCGTAGAAGAGTAATTAGAAAAAGTTTGCTACTTTTCAAAATATATTTAGTAAAAACGCGAATGATGGAAATTTTAGATTAAGTTGCTTAACGCTGAACAACAAACCTATATATAGGGGATTTGTTTGTTCCTTGTACAACATTATTGAGTTTACTAATGAAAATAATAAGTAAAGTTATAAAACTATTCTTAAAACACGTTATTTCAAAAGTGTTAAATGTGTAGTAATTTTTATGACAATTTGGTATTCACAGAAAAACTTTTATCCGCTTGGAGATTTGGAAATCCGAAAGTTACCAATATGGAAACTTTTTAAATTTGTGGCATATTTTTGATTCGCTTGCTAGAAAATAGTTGGAACAACAACAACAACACAATTTTGGAGAGAACTGTTGGCAAGTTTTTTAAATATGATACATTTGTATATCTGCATAACTAATTGAAACCGTAGACAAAGTTTTTTTTAAATCCGACAGCATTATATCAAAATATATCTCTTTTTATTCTATGTCCCTGTAATTTTTGTTCTTAATGTCAATTCTCAGTCTTTTACTAAATCACTGTCTTCGATGGGCTAGCGAAAGACTAAGTTTGTAAATAGCAGAATTCTGTTTTATTAATAGCATTTCGCACTTAGTCCCCACGGAATAAGTCTTAAACCTTCCCCAGTCCATGTTTATTATATTGGGTGTTAAGTGTTCATAGCTGACAAAAAAGTTACAGAAAATTAGTTTAGTACTGGTAGTTGAATAAGTTGTAGTAATTAAGTATTAAGAATATTAAGTTATTGTGAGACAAAATTAAGTTATATTGTTTTCGCATTATTTCGGATATTTGTGCCTGTGCGAATCCATTTGATGATTTGATGCAATTCGTACAACTCAGAGAGATCGTTTTTCTATGACTTTATAAATTAACTTATATTATATGTAGTTCCATAGTTCTTGTTCTTCATATCGTCTTTATTGTATTTTTTGTGTATTCGTTTTATCTCTGATTTCTGTCACTGGTCTGGGAATACATCTGTGACCAAAAAACATATATTGATATCTATATAATTATATAAAACTTCAGATATTCTGCTACTATTCCAAGGTTACCTTTTAGCTTGCGATTTGGTACCTACTATTCCAAGATTACCTTTTAACTTGCGATATATGTAGGTACTATAGGGTAAGTTTTGCGTTTGGAAAAATAAATCGAACTCGAGATTCTATTCAAACTTTTTAATTTATTTATTTATTTATTTTATTCTTGAATTGCTCATATACAATAAGATATATAGAGGGGCGAATTCATAGTCAGTTTTAAACTTTGTCTAAGTTCAACTTATGTTTAGTTGAATTGTCGGACGTTGATTCTATTTTTTTAAGCTTATCATTCCAAAATATTTGAAACTATTTGCGAATTAAAACAACTTAATAATCTTATAGAAATATAAAACCAACAATTTGTAAGTAAAATATGTATTCATTGAGCCAAAATTGTCTTAAACTGTAGTTTAGTAAAACCTGGGCTTATCAGCGACTATGAACATGCCCCATTGTCCTTTAAAATAGATACACGCTTTAATAGAAAAGTTACAAAATGTAGTGCGAAAGCTAAGATTTTAACATTTTTAATATGAAATTCATAGAAAAACAATTCAATTAAGTAATTTTGGCTAATTAACAAAATGAATAATTAATAAACAAAAAATAATTATGTACAAAAGAAAAATAGAAAATATATATGTATAAAAAAATCAAAACAAAATATCGAAATGAAAAATTAAGAAATAAAGAATAAAGAAATAGAGAAAGGAGAAAATAGTAAGGTTAGTTACTTAAATTCACATCTAAATCCACAAATTAACGGATACTTTCACACAAAAGTATAATAAGTTCTTATTTTTTCTTTTAATCTTATAACATCATTTAATTCACTCAGATTGCGAGGTAGAGAATTCCATGAACGTATAGAATGAACGAAAAATTGCCGTTCAGATGTAAGAGAAGCAGCGAGGATGCCGCCCTTAGCACACCCCTGAGATATACTGGGTTTGATTGTTTACAAGAATGTTGGTGAGCATAGGTTAGGTTAGGTTGAAGTGGCTGCCAGCGTTGTAGCTGCCACACTTAGACCAGAGTTGATCCATTGTGATACTACACGAATCCTCAGACAAGCTTCCTATTCGTTGAACCATTTGGAGCTCCTTATAAGGCGTAAGGGACTATAGATGCCTATATTGCTTAGATCGCTGAGATCATCAAAGAAATAGTCTAAATAGTCTCCAAAGATGGAGCTTACGGCTTTGAGATAGAGCAGGACATGTGCACAGAAGATGACCAACAGATTCCTTCTTCTTCTTGTTTCAGCATTTACTTACATGTAGCGATGTGTATACCTGTATTTATCTTTTCAAAGAAACTTTACTCGCTTCGCATTTAAAGGGCTTCAGTGGAGTGATCCTTCTAATGCCCTCCCTTATGCCCAACGTTTATCTATTCTTCAAATGTACTAACAATGATTTGGTATTCAACCACCAAATAATAAATGGCGTCACAGATGTACCAGACCTACTATGTTCAGTTTTTTTTTTAATTATCGGGGAGGAGGTTATAATCTCCGTGGCCTTGACTTGATTAAAGTCCCAACACATAAGACCAACGGCATCAGTTTTTGATCTATCAGTATAAAACTAGATAACATCATCTTCCAAGTAGTTTAAGTCCTCCCAGACAGATCTTGGAGTGATGGTGACTTGGAAGTTTTTGTCCAACTCTAATTTGGGGATAGTGTAATCAATGTAACTTGGAAGTGATCCGAACGAGTTCAGAATAATAGAATAACCAATATCATTATTGATTCATTGTGAAGAAGCTCTTATGCGGGCGGCTGTGCTTGCTGCCGTCTGTTTGCTGAAAATATCAAGGGGTAGTGAACGGAGTAGATCGTCTAGCGCGGCAGAGGGTGTTGTTCTTATTGTTCCGCTTATACACATTGAAGCTGATCGTTGGACTTTGCTCAGTTTGTAGCTTTTTCTAGAGCGGTCCACCATACTGTTACGCAGTAGGTAAGAATCGGCCTGATTGCCGACGTATATATATAGCCAGTGACTAATACGAGGCTGAAGGCCCCTTGTATTCCCTATAGCTGTTTTGCATGAGAAGAGTGTCAGTGTGGCTTTTTTAAACTCTTTCTTCTATATAAGGTCTTCAACTTAATTTTTTATCTAAAACAAGACCCAAGTATTTTGATTCATCTGAGAAAACTAGTGGAATACCTGTGATAGTAGGAGGATCTACGTGAGGAATTTTGTATTTCCTTGAAAATAGGACAAGTTTAGTTTTCTTAGGCTTGACTCTCCTAGGACGCATACCTTTCTGCCCAGTTTATAAGCTTATCTAAAGCATTTTGTAGGAGTTCTTTTAGAACGTTAGGGTACTTTCCGGATACGGAAATGGCAACATCGTCCGCAGAAGCAACCGCCAACATTTTTATACAGGAGGTTCTTCGAATTCTAAATAATACTGCATTGCAAAAGATAGTTTTTTTTTTGGATTATTGAAATTTTTTGAAAATTCAATATTTTGGAAACTAGCAGACGATTTTTTCTGAAATTTTGTTTTTAAGTTTATCTATCTTAACTATTATATAAAGACGAAACAATTATTACTTATGTGTGTCACGGGTAATCTCAGAAAGTATTTAACCGATTTACTTGAAACAAATTTTATAATTTTCCTTATTCTCTTAAGCATGCCTTAGATTTTTTTTATTTGTTAAATATATGGTTGAATTAGATTATTAACTTGGAAAAAAAATCGTAAACTTTTTAGTCGAACTTGATCAGCATATTCACTTACGCTCTTAAACCTACTTGATTTTTTACAAAACTGATATTTTTTGTATGAAGTAAATAGTTTAATGCAAATTTTAAGACCTAAATAAATAAATGTATTTACAAATTATATATTTATTACATTTTTGAATTTTCGCATCTATGAATTCGATTCGACCGCTAGGACTGGGTAGCTGCTTTGTTCCATTTCATTACCGTTCCGTATTTGTTTATATTTTCTTTTGCTTATTTGCTTTTAAATAGGAAGAGAAAGTATTTATACACATATTCAAAATTAAACATAAATATGTTTTAATTTTGGGTGGCAATGGCGCAGTGGATAAAGTGCTTGATTGCTTACTTAGACGTGGACGTGTGGGTTCGATCCCCACGCTAGGCGCATTCTTTTCTATACCTCCAATTTTAATTGGGTGCCGCCCATGGGTTAAAATGAGACAGTCAATACCTGTTTCTCAAATCCACTGTGCCAAACTAGTTGCGTGCAATTCAGGTTGCATTTAAAAGACCTTAGGTCTTACAGGCATATAGTTAAATTAAAAAAAAAAAAAAAATGTGTGTGTAGTAAAGGACATAATTATTTGCGTTTATTTTTTCTTTTCTCTCTCTGCGTCTTGAGTAATAAAGCAAATATAGAAGCCGTAAATAGAGTTTTAAAAGATTTAGGGTCTTCTTCATCGAAGCTTATGGGTGGAGTAACAATGGTTATTTTTGGAGATTATCGTCAAACGATGCCAATTATTGCCAAGGGCACTCGGGCTGATATCATAAAATCTTGCCTTAAATCATCTTTTATTTGGAAGAGTACCAAAAAACTTCAACTTCATACTAATATGAGAGTAGAACTTACTTAAAACACTGACAGTGCTCAGTTCGCATCTTTTCTGCTAAAAATTGGTGATGGGAAATATACTAGGTATCTCAGGCTCAGATAATATAATTCAATTAAACAAACGTTTCGGAAAAATCGTTCACAACGCACAACAACTCATTCAGTGTATCTATGGAGACTTGAACTCTTTGAACCGAGACCGGTTTCTTGGTTCTGCGAAAGAGCTATTGTGTCACCAAAAAATAGTTCATAGCAGAACTATTATTAGGGTATTTGCGTAACTAACTCCTACAGGAAGATTGTCACAGACGTCGTCCACATATAAGGCAAACAGTGACGTACTGAGAATACAGCCTTGAGGTACGCCTGCTGAAGTTTCAAATTGATTTGAGAATCTCAAACCATCCCATACTTTTGCGTCATTTAAAGAAATGAGTCTTTCATACATTTGAAGGAATTTTCGAGATATACCCATACAAGATAATTTATAGATAAGGTCTTTTCTGTTGACTTTGTACAAAGGCAGCTTTGAAGTTCACAAAACAAGTGTAAAGCTTTTTTTTTTGTTATCTATAAATTTTTGAGCGATGCTGGAAATTCCAAAAATTTGGTCCGTCGTCGAAAAACCCGGTCGAAAACCAACTTGAAAAATGCTTAGATGATTGTTATTTTCTCCGCTCCGTGGACTAAGGACGGTGTTTAAGAATCAGCTTATGTTATTTATCTTATCAGTGTGGACTGTAAATATAATAATTAGTGTATATACATTATTTATATATATATTGATTAAGGTTAGATTATGTAAGGCATACTTATCCGCAATTTTCTAATCACTTTGATATGAAATAATAGAATCGGTATGGTCTTTTACCATAAAGTGTACAATGTATTTTATTTATTGTATTATACTAACTGATGTTCACTCCGCTTAAGTTAGTTGCTAACTGATACATATAAAATATTACGTAATATAATTCAAGTGTTCAATACTAGAAAGCAAAAAAAGAACAGTATTTTTTCTTGTAAGTTCATACATATGTTATGTTACATCAAGGTGAATTCAAACTAAAGAGAAAAAAAGCAAAACAAATTTAATGTGTAGGGTGATCCAAAGCATGCTTGGCTTTTATATTAATTTTATGTTGCTTTAATTAACATGCAGGCCCCCCTGAAAGCCTATGGGTTTTCAGCAATAGGTAATTGAGCCAGTTTCTTTATAGGACAAACATAATATCCGTATTGAGTTCGAATGGTAACAACTCGACATTTATTTTCTGGTCCAAGGAGCGTTTCTCTGACTCGTCCTAGAATCCATTTGGCCGGTGGTAGGTTAGGTTCCTTTATCAAGACGACATCATCCACTTGGATATTTAGGTTGTAGATCTTTGCCATTCAGCCCGATGTTGTAAGGACGTTAGAAATTCGTTATGCCAACGCCGCCAGAAATCTTAAAGCATATCCTGTAATAAATACCAATTAGATTTGGTTGAAACATTTGAAGACGAGATATCTGGTTCAGGAAGCGCAATAAATGCTTCACCTATCAGAAAGTGTGAAGGTGTGTGAGCAACAGGATCTTGGTCAGAGGTATGCCAGTGGGCGGGAGTTGAGAATGGATTCGATTTTTGTTAATAGGGTGTATAAATCTTCGTAGGTGTGCCGATTTCCACCTATAACGCGTTTAAGTGCAATTTTACGGGCTTAACTCCCGACTCCCATGAACCTCCAAAATGTGGGGAGGAGGTGGTATGAATTTCCATTGAACATTGTTTTTTGTCAAATAATGATTTTGTGTTGCTGGTCACAGAGTAGTTCTTGCAGTTCATCTAGTTGACATTTTGCACCGCGGAAATTAGTTCCATTGTCACACCAAATAGAGATGTTTACAACGACGCACGTAAAAACAAATCGATCAAGAGCGACTAGAAATGCCTTAGAAGGCAAATCACCTACGAGCTCTAAGTGAATAGCCTTTGTCACGAAGCATAAAAACAGAGCTATATATGGTTTTTCAAATCTAGGGTTTCGTCCTCGATTTAAGCGAATCGAAATTGAGACCGCATAGTCACATACGACACGACTAAATGGTCGAGAATACCGAATGCGTTCCATGGGAACGCAACACAGTTATGCTCTTCCTTCCGCACAATATTTCTACGGCCAAGAATGTAATAAATATGCCGAACAAATGAAAATAAAAGGGAAGCGCCGGGATGTAATTGTGTAATAAGTCTGCTTTTGGGAGGTAATTCTTGGGTACGTCTTAAACAATCTAATTCCTTTGAGAAAACTGAACGTTGGCATCTTTTATGAAAAAGTAATTGAACAAAATATAGTTGTTTAGTAGATAATTCATCATATTTTCTTTCGTTTTTGGCTTTCTTTGTTATAGCTAGTTATTAAAAAACCGATAAATATACGCAGCAATCCGAACCGATCTCATGCAATTTCTATGATTATTGAGAATATTATCGAGTTCATTCATACAGCAAATAGTTACGCTAAATACCTGAGTAACGAATACTTTTCTTTCTTCCAAATGGTTAATGTCGATGAGGTCTTTATTGCTTTATTGTATTTTGAAGGTTTCCATTGGTCCTTGTGTTACGAAAGTCATTCTGGTCCTTTCCATCATTAATCCGTTACCGCTAATGTAGAAGGCATAATTCCTCGTAATGCTACGTCAGTCGGATTCTCAGTAGAGCTTACATGGTTCCAACAGTTGAATGGAATTGAAGTTAAGATTTCGGACTTGGGATACCAATAAAAACAGACCATTTTTTTTGGTGGAGCCTGTAACCAGTGTAGGACAATTGAAGAATCCGTCCATGCGGATACTCTTATATCTGGATGCTGCAAAGATGTTTTTATAGTAGTAGTGTACCACATAATTCCAATCTTGGAA
This sequence comes from Philhelius pedissequus, assembly GCA_910595825.1. NCBI lineage: Eukaryota > Metazoa > Arthropoda > Insecta > Diptera > Syrphidae > Philhelius > Philhelius pedissequus. The sequence goes on from OU343160.1 coordinate 253,841,154, forward strand.
GAGGAAGCACCTTCAAAGGAGCGACTTTGGTCTTGGCAGCTACTGAAACTGAATTATCTTCGTTAACACTTCGGCAATAAATTACTGCCGAATATGCATCTAAGGGTGCATCATAGAATCCACGGAGTTCACAATTTATCTTGTGTTGCGCCATAACTCTAGGTACAGTAAATAATTCCATGAGTGGTAGTTACTTTCGAATTATACGCCATTGATGTGATATGACATCTTGAACTTCGTCATCCCATTTTAAATTTTTTCTCCACGATTCTTGGAACATGATTTTAATGCTTATGATAACTGGAGATAAAAATCCTAAGGAATCGAAATTCGTCGATGCGTCTGAAAAATATGTTGTTTCGTGCAAATATCTGAAGAGTTTGGTATAACCTTATACAAGAAGCAATCTCGAGATGTGTTCCACTGCAACCCCAGCATTTTTATGGAATTCGACTCTTCAAAATCAAATGGTGTAAATTCTCGTTGATCTTCCGGCAATGAAATGAGCAATGGCCAACAATTTGTTGCCCATTTCCGAAGATTCATACCAGCAGTTCGTAGAAGTTCAATAAGTTCGAGTCGAAGAGCGATGACTTCGTCAGCTGTGTCAGCTCCTGTAACAGTGTCATCGACGTAGAAATCTCCCAGAATAGCCGCCGACGCTCGAGGATGAGTCTCTGATGAGTCTAGGGCTAAATGCTCCAGAGCTCGAATTGCCAGAAAAGGTAATGAAGCCATGCAGTACGTAAGGTTAGCAATCTAAAATGCCTTAGTGAACCACTAAGGCATTTTAGATTGGGACGCTCACGCCAAATAATTCTTTGAAAGTCGATGTGGCGAGGTGACACCCAAATCTGTCTATACATCTTTTCGACGTCTCCTGTTATGAGATAGTTATGACGACGTGATCGCAAACAAATTGTAAATATGTCTCTTTGCAGAATAGGACCAACTAGTAAAGTTTAATTTAGTGACATTTTATTATCAGACTTCGCAGATGCGTCAAACACAACTCTGACCTTGGTCGTACTGCTATCACCTTTAAAGACATGATGGTGGGTCAGATAATAAACCAGGTGTTTTGATGTTCTCAGGACTTCTTCGGGAGGAATTTCCTCAATATGACCTAGACTAATATACTCATTAATGAACGATGAATATTGTTTTTAAAGAATCTCCGAAGTCGAGATCCATTAATGGTTTGAAGGGTAAACTCACTTCAAATTAAGGTACCATCATTTGGTCGACGAATTGTGCTTTAAGTGAAGTCTTCCTCTGCCAATTGATCTTCTTGTGACGAATGTTTCTCTTGAGAAACATCTTCTAGTTTCCAAAATCATTCCAGGTCAAAATCTAAGTTTTGATCTAATCGAGTGTAATAAATATTAACCTTAGGTTTTAAAACCAAACTATTTGAGACACGTCCTGTTATAACACATCCTAATATTGTTGGAATTGATGTTAAGCCATTACACTATAGCTCTTGCATAAATCTTATCGACTCCTAAAAGGATGTCAATAGTACCGCGTAGGTAGAAATGTGGATTCGCTAGCTCACCAAATATTGAGACACTAGGTATCTCGTTTAGAACGACAGAGGAAAGAGATGATGTTATTTTTGGCAAAATGTGGCAGTCAGATTGAATGAAAGTAGAATTAATGCAGGAATGGAGTTAAGATTAATGACTCCATTCGTTACTCCAGCCGGCGTGAAAGAAATTCCGATTATTGGTATCCGAGAATATTTTCGGGGTAGTCCCAATTATTGAGCCAAATGATCGGTTACGAACTTGGGATCCCGAGTCAAGAAGTGCTCGAAAAGTACGAAATACTCCATTTTTGTCTGTAATTTGAATTTCAGCCGTTAGTAGGACGAATCTCGACATTAAGAGTTTTCAATTCCTCACAGTTTGAGAGTACATGATCTCCTTTACATTTGGGACACTCTAGCAAAGATTCAACAAGATTTGATCCAACAGCGTTAGTAGTTTTGTTACGGATTAGGTTTGATCGCGAAAACGAAAGGGAGGATTCAAGACAGGTGCATCGACCTTGCAAAAAGTTCAAAAATGTATCGATTGTATAACTTTCTCCTGAAATCCCTTCCTCTGCCCAGGCTTGCTTAGTTTCATAATCAAGTTTTTGCAAAAAGAGATATATAAGCCAATGGTCACGAGTTTTACAGTCTAAAGCATGGAGTCCTCTTATTGTTTCGTCAGCCCCATCAGTGATTTAACGTAGCGTACTTATGTTGGGCCTCTAACATGTAGGAAGAATCAAAAAAGAGCTAATAAACGATTGAACTATTAAAATTCTTTTGATTGTACCATTTTTCCAGCCTGTACCAGGCTTCAGTTTAATTTTTTTCCGAGAAGAGTTGGGTACAGGTTAGGTTTATATTTGAATCAATTGTACCCATAAAAAGATCCCGAAAGACTGGCCAATCTTTGTAATCCCCTGAAAAAGATGGAATGATGATTTTAGGCAAATGAACGGTAGAAGAAGGAGCCAGTGATAAAAAAAACTTCAGACTCTTGTGATTTTTTTATTGAGGTATTACCCTCCTTATGTTCCTTAACCCGAAGAATAGCATTGGAAATGTTATCAATGAGTATCATGTTCCTGATACGGGTAATTCTCATCATTAATAAATTCTAAAAGTTCGTTGAAGAAAAACAAATTCATCTCAGATATCGTTTAGCCTTTTTAGTCTGAACTCTAGAAGAGCTAAAGATGTGATATCAGAAATGGATTCTGAAAACGTGGCCACCAAGGTGAGGCCGCCTTAGCCCTACCACGCTTTGCCACAATTTGTTCACTTTTTTTTTAATTCCAACAAAATAAGTAGAGATCTAATTTAAATTGTTCGGTAAAAGGTAAAAAATTGATTATACAGTTGAACTAACGCGTGATATTACTCCACTCATGTATGTATCTAAATGAATACCGTATGATTGCACACCGCGCGATTTCTTAATAATGTTTGCAAAGTCGTGTATGTGTATTGTGTAAATGTTTAATCGAATACTAATGTTTTATGCACTGTTTTATTAATGTTTAATTGCTGAAATCTGATTCATTGAAACCGGCTCGAAGGACCATGTTTAAGAATCAGCTTTTGTTATTTATCTTATCAGTTTGGACTGTATAATAATTTGTGTATATAAATTATTTATATATATATTCATAAAGCTTAGATTATGTAAGGCATACTTATCCGTAATTTTCTTATCACTTTGATATGTGATTAGACACGAACTTTTTGATAGCGAGTTCTTAGTTTACCGAAAGGATCGTCATGTTGATATTATGAATTCAGTTGGTGGCGGAGTACTTATTGCTGTAAGAAGTAATTTCTGCTCTACACAAATAGTCTTCCCATTCAATCTGACAATTGAATTGTTGTGCGTCAAAATAACTAAGGAATCTTCAGTCTTATTTGTTTTAAACGTTTATATTCCACTTAGAAGTCCAGTGTCAGTATACACTGAACTCTCTTTAGCACTCGACTATATTTTTAGCTTAGCTAGCCTTGACAGTAATATCCTTCTATTAGGGGATTTTGATGATGACTCCTATTCGAAGCTTCCGCAAGTTCATCCCAACAGGAGCTCCAAATGTTGGATAATATTATCTCTACGGATTTATATCAAGTTAGCTCTATACACAATTTTAAATATAGACAACTTGACCTTGTATTCTCATCTGACGCCGTTAGTACAGTATTGGTAGAATCTACCTCTGCTTTATCTAACATAGATCGTTATCACCCGCCTCTTGACATTTTTCTTGACTTGAGTGGTCATTTACTAGAAAATAGTAATCTTCATGACTGCTCGCATACTTTTGACTTTCGCAAAGGTGATTTTCAACAGCTCTGGGATAGTTTAATAAATTCCGGTATAGAACATTTACCGATTTCTAATGATCTTGACTCAACTATCTCAAGCTTCTATTCGATTTTGATGAGATGCGTTAATGAAACAGTTCCTATTCCTTCCAATTCTTCTTGTCATCTTTAGTTCCCAAAAGAAAATGTATCCGAAATAAAAGAAATAAGGCTTGGAAAAAATACATTAAGTTCATGACGGTAGAGCATCAAGTAGTTTACATTACCTTTTTGAAGTATTCAAAAAACTCTCTTTCGAACTCTATAACGAATATCTGGAAACCATGGCGCGTTCTTTGAAGTTAGACCCGAAAAACTTCTGGAAATTTATAAATTCTAAAAAGAAATGTGACGGGTATCCAGTAAACCTCATTTATAATGACGTAATCTTGAATACAACTTCTGAAATCTGTGAGGGATTTTCAAGTAATTTTAGTCAATCCTTCATTGATTCTCTTGTAGTTGTTGACGAGAACTATTTTCATTTTTTACGAAATTGTCCTCAAGTATCATTTAACAATATTACAACAGAGCGTGAAAAAATGTTGAGCTTTAAAAGAGGACTATTCTGTTTGACCTTATGGAATACCACATGCTCTATTAAAAAAATGTAGGTCCATTTTAGCTCTTCCTATGAGTAATATTTTTGAACTATCTTTGAAATTAGGTAAATTTCCTGCAGTTTGGAAGAATGCATATAAGGGGTTTTCCAATAAGAGGTGTTATTTTGAATCGGTAGCTGTCACTTTTGAAGCTGTCATTTTTTGACATTTGACAAGTAGAAACTACGCTATTAATAAAAATGGAACGATACACGCTTCAACAACGCATTGAAATTATTAAAATTCACTATAAATAAACATCCGATCATTTATCTCCAAAAATGCCATTTTCTTTGAATATCAAAATAACACCTCTTATTGGAAAACCCTATATAACCCCAGTATATAAAAAGGGAGATAAAACCAATATTATCAACTATAGGCCAATTTCTAAGCTTTCTTGCGTTCCGAAGTTGTTCGAACAAGTTGTATGTGATAGTTTGACATTTATATATAAAAATATTATTTGCAACCAACAACATGGTTTTATGCAGAAACTGTCTACTGTTACTAATCTAGTTGTCTTTATGAATAAATGTTTAAACTCCCTAGAAAGTGGTCAAGAAGTTGATTGTGTATACACAAACTTCTCGAAAGCTTTTGATCAATTGTCTCATGAGAATATCAAGTTTAAACTTAATTCATACGGGTTTCCTCCATCTTTTATCAAGTGGATATCATCGTATCTTGAAGATAGGTCATATCAAGTCAAATTCAAAAATTCTTACTCAATATCCTTTATTCCCAAATCAGGTGTTCCGCAGGGAAGCCATCTTGGACCATTACTCTTTACATTGGCTATTAATGATGCTCCTCTTTGTATACGCAATAGCGAAATTCTTATCTTTGCAGACGATATGAAGATTTATAAAATATATCATCCTCAAAGGATCGAACTCTATTGCAAGAGGATATTAACCACTTTGCCTTGTGGTGTTAAAAGAACAGTTTGAATCTTAACCCGACAAAATGTCAAACAATGACATTTTCAAAAAAAACGTTCTCCTTTTTCTCATGACTATATTATTTCACGGCACATTTTAACTCGTGTTATAACTGTACGGGACCCTGGAGTTCTCTTCACGCAAAATTTAGACTTTTCTGTCCATATTAATATCATAGTTAACAAAGCCAATTCAATGTTAGGATTTATTAAACGTTGGTCCAAAGAATTTGTTGATCCCAATGTTACCCGTGCTTTGTACAACTGCTTGGTTCGTCCCCATCTTGAGTATGCATCGCAGGTTTAGACTGCTCTTTACGATAGAGATTAGAATCTGTTCAAAGAAACTTTACTCGTTTCGCATTGAACGGACTTCAGTGGAGTGATCCTTTTAATGCCCTCCCTTATGACCAACGTTTATCTATTCTTCAAATGCAAACACTGGCACAGAGAAGCAGAACAAGCAATGATTTGGTATTCTTCTACCAAATAATAACATGTGTCACAGATGCACCAGACCTACTATGTTCAGTTTTTTTTTTTAATTATCGGGGTGGAGGTTATAATCTACGTGGACTCGACTTGATTAAAGTCCCAACACATAGGACTAACTATGGGATGCATGAGCCCTTGACACGTGTAGGTAGACTTTTAAGTTGGAATTCAAACGTTTTTGATTTCAATATCAGTAAAACTAAAATAAAAAATCTACTCAAAACCAGTTTTCTACGCTCCTAAATGTTGTTTTGTTTATTGTAATGTTCTTGTTTTGTATTGACGTAATATTATATGTTATATTTTCATGTTGTACTTGTGTTAGTGTTATTTGTAATGCTAGTAGGAAAATAGCAACTAACACTGGACTAAATGATGAGCCGGTGGTATAACACAGTTTTCTGTGTTGGTAAACCATTGGTCGCAAGACGGAGATTGGTATAAGCTCTCTTCGACCAATTCTGATAGTGTGAAAAAAAGATATGAAATAATAATATACTCGGTATGTTCTTTTGCCATAAAGTACACTATGTCTTTTATTTATTAAGGGTATTCACGATCTGGTGTAACAAGCATTGTAAAATTGTAAAATTTTATTTCTTTACAATAGACTGTGAACACACCTTTATTAATCTGTAGCAACACTGAAGCAAATGCCAAAATCTGTTTCACATTTGTTCTGAAGAAGGTTTAGTTTGTATTAAAAAAATCTTACACTCTTGTATTTTTCTGTTACAATAGGGTTCGTTTATTGTAAAAGTATAAGATTTTGTCATTCAGTATATTGTGTTGTTGTAGTGCAAAAAATGCTACACTTTTACACTTTTACAATGATACAAGACCAGATACATCGGATCGTGAATAGTTATTTTAGTAGATTTTGTTCGATTTTGTATTAATAGGAAATTTTAGTCCATGGTCTAACTCTTATTCGAGGGTTTTGTAAGCCCATGGACTAAGCGTTTTATATCAATAGGGCTGTTAAAGCTTAAACTTTTAAACACTTCACAGATTTAACGCTTAGAACAGAAGCAAATATAGTTTCAGATACACTTTCCCTTTAAAGAAAATAAATACACATTCTTAACAATACAATTTTACAAAAAGTACAAAGTATAGCTCATAGCCATATTTTATAACAACAACCGAAGTTAAAGAAACGAATGTCAATGCTAAAATTCAAAAGTGCTTTCGTAAAAGATTGCGACATTGCGAGGCATAAATACTTTTTTTGTTAGCAGCATGAATATACGAGTATAGTGCCAATGTCTGTCGGTGTAATAACACAAAATAACAAGTACTTTCTTGACGATTTCCTATGTTTTTTAAGTGTCATCGTCTATTAAAGTGCATTCTCGCTCTTAAGCTGAAGAACATACTTCTGACACAGGTAAAGAACGTCGCACGGATCCAAAGACTTCGCGCCACGGCAACATAGTATTCTTATACATTTTTAAGAGATAAATGAAAATGATGAGCATCAGCAATATACATTTTAGTGCGAGTATATTTTGAGATAAGTGGATAATTTAATGATTGCTGTAATTATTCATAATGACACTATGAAGGAAAATTATATATCAGGAATGCTTTTTAAGAGTATATACATAACTCATAATATTGTCAGGATGCTGTTATTTTTTTAAATGGAATCTGTCAAAGACTTATCACAAGAAGAATGTCGATGAAGTGCTTTATTGCAAGACAACCGCTTAAGAAAAAAATTCTGTTGATGTAAAGACAATTTTTTTTAATTATTCTGTATACTTTTTAAGTATATAATATATGTATTTGTACATATATTTTTATCTTTTGGGATTCTTAATAGTTCTTTCTCAGAAAACATTTTGGAAGCAGAAGAAATATTGATTGTTTATCCATAAACTGCAAGTTGTCAAATCGGTGAACAAAAGTTTTACGATAATAATTTGGCTTATTGAGCTAAAAAATGTAAATCGTTGATTATATTTATTAAATTCTAATTTTTTTGTGTTGCAAAAGTAAAATCATAATCGCCTCCTCGGTGTCATACAAGGTACATTGGTACATGATAACTAGTTCCATTATACCCGCCTAACGGTTGTTGGTTAACTTATTTTAACCCAATAATTCAATGGATGTGATATCTTCGGGGTCTATTAAAAAAATATATTAACTCAATACCGAACAATTTTTATATTATGTACTAGCCGACCCGTGCTCGCGTTGCTTCGCAAGCTTTTAATATATATTTTAATACAACTAATGCTCAATGAGACTTTCCGTATCCAAATAAATAGTCACTCACTGAAACAGTTTTCAAAAAATTCAAACATGCATATTTCAAAGCTTCTAGATCTTGAATATTAGCAGTTTTATTATTTACATTATTCACAAAGAAGTAAATACTGATTATTTTTTTAAGCCCACTCTGTAAAGGGCTACATAAGTTGACCATGAGAAAAAACACTTTCCCTAAGATCATTTTGCACTGAAAGAATATCAGAAATTTCTTAGATTGTGGATGGTCTGCATTGAGCATATTATCTAAACGATCAGGTGGCTCGGCTATTGAAGGAATGCTTAATTTAGTATTAGCACAACACATGCAATTCAATTCCTTAGCCCATTTTTGGCTTTATATGATGACTAACTAGATAAACTACCTTAATGAAAAATAAATTTTTTCTAGCAAAGTATTTAAGCTCTGAGTTGATGTTTATACATATTAAAATATTAAATATTTTTGGGGATGTTTTGAAAAAAACATTTTGTTAATAAATACTTAAAATTGCCATATCGATTTTTTTGTAGAAAAAAGCTAAAGAAATTTTGTATATAAAAAATTAAGTAAAAAACGACTTTTAAAATATATTTAGCCGTGCCTTTGATTTTTTTTTTGGTTTAAATGCGTTTTATAACAAAGTTAGATCGACCAGTTACAAGCTTTAATATGGCATTTAAGTGAACTTAAACCTTCAGCATCTTTCGATGTGGTGCAAAAATAACGAGATATGTATCGATCAATCAAAATCTAAGTGTATTGTTGTTTCCAAATATGTCGACATGTCTTATTGCCCTACTTTAAAGCTCAAAACGGTCTTCGGATTTGCCACATTAATTCCCAGAGCTTAACGGCTAAAATTGATGAGTTTCTAGATTTGTTTATTTATTCCGGTGTTGACGTAATATGTATTACTGAAATATAGATGAAGGATAAACGAAATGATGATGCCTGTTGCTTAGAGGGCTATCGATTTTCTCGATTAAATAGGAAGGAACGTATGGGCCGTGGGGTAGCGGTATACGTTAAAGGAGAGATCAAATGCAAATTTAAGTTTTCCTCTGATGCAGATAGCTTAATTGAATACTTGTTTTTGGAACTCACGAGTAATGAGGGCGACATTCTTTTAGGTGTAATATACCGACCTAATAGGTAGGTACATCGATATGTTACCTCTTTATACCCTTTTAGAAGATATTTTGCTGTTTGCGCCCAATATAATATTATGTGGCGATTTTAACTGCAATTTGCTAAGCTCTAACCTTCTCGAACAAAACATGTGTACTTTTAATTTGTTTCCTGTTAACAATTATACACCAACTCATTATTCTGGTGGTGAACCTACGCTTTGGGACCTGTTTTTTGTAAGCGACATTAGTAAAGTTGCTTTATGTGATCAGCTTTCGGTACCTGCATTCTCACAGCATGACGTGATTTTCCTTGCTCTGAATTTCAGCTTTGATCATACTTACCAAATAATTGAATATTGCAATTTTCGTAGCATTTACCTTCAGCTGTTAGAAGATAATATTAGAAGTACCAATTGGGAAGCTATTTACTTTTTATCTACAGCAAATGAGCAATTAGAATTTCTTACAAATCATATTAGTACTCTGTTTGAGACTCATGTTCCTCTAAGAACTAAGATCATAAAGCCACAAAGCATGGTTTGATCAAAATACTACGGTTTCTAATAAATCAGCGTAATGAGGTTTATGACAGCTGGAAGTGTTACAGATTAAATGAGTTGAGACGAATTTATTGCATTTTTCGGAATAAAGTTGTTTCAGGGATACGTTTGCTTAAAACCCGAATGTACTCAAATCAGCTTAATACATCGTTAGGTAGTTGTCAGCTATGGAAGAATCTACCTAAGATAGGTATATGTAAGTCAAGTTCAAAACAATGTTTGGATATTGATGCTGATACTTTGAACGAAACATTTCTCAGCTCACAATCGTCATCTACGTTAAGTACCTCTAGTTCTATGTCTTTCGCGGATCAAGATAGTGCTACTGGTCTCGGTTTTCAGGTAGTCGAGAGCGCCGATGTTGTTGAAAGTATCCTCTCCATAAAACCACTTGTTTCTCAAAATAATTTTACCAATCGTGTTGCCATACATCACTTTTATTTTTAACACCGTTCTAACATCAAGTTATTTTCATGATCTGTGGAAGATAGCAAAAGTATTGCCCTTGCCTAAGAATGCTAAAGGTGATGAATTCAGGCCCATTTCAATCTTGCCTTACTTATCAAAAACATTCAAGAGGGTTCTACAAAGCAAATAGGTACATTTATTGCTACAAATAACATGCTTCCCCAAAAACAATCAGGTTTTCGTGAAAAACACAGCTGTATAACAGCTTTATTGAATATAACAGACGATTTTAGGCAGGCTCTTAATAGGGATGAAGTAACCTTCCTTGTGTTACTAGACTTTTCTAAAGCGTTCGACACAGTCAACCATTTAAACCTTTATACAAAACTTAAACAGAAATTTAATTTGTCAATTACTGCTACGAAATTGATCTTCTTGTATTTAACAAAGCAAGCAGATATTGTAGGTGAAAACCTTTCGAATGTCCTCCAGAACGTCTCCGGCGTTCCTCAAAGTTCAACACTTGGCCCTCTTCTTTTTTCATTGTACTTTAATGAAATCCCTAATGTAATTAAGCATTGCACATTACATATGTATGAAGACGACGCAACGTCTAAATGTACTTAAGCTGTTCTCTTGGTCTTATAGAGCATAGTGCCGCGTGCGTCATTGAAGACCTTGAAAAGCTATTACTTTGGTCTAAATCTAATGGTCTATATTAATCCCTTAAAAAACTAAATCCTTGATTATATCGAGAAAGTCCTTAGATCTTCAATTCGTTTAAACAATCTTCCAATCGAATATGTCAAAACTGCTAAAATCTCGGTACATAATAAATGTAATAGTTGGTAAAGTCTATGGTGTACTGAGAAACCTATTGGTCTTCCATTGGTTCACACCGGTTAGAATTCGTCTGTTGCTCGCAAACCCTGGTAATACCAATCTTGACTTATGGATGTGAGATTTTTTGTAAATGCAAATCTGTAAGCAGAAGAAAACTGAATGGCGCATTTAATAGTAGTTTAATGTATATATAGGGGTTAAGGAGATATGACAGATTATCTAGTTTTGTTACCCAACCGCTTAATATGTCTTTTGAAAGCTATCTTCAACTCCGTTTGTCTTTACTTTCTAATATTTTGCTGACTCACCAAGGGATTTACTGCTTTGAAAGGATTCGATTAGCTTCCTCGCATAGGTCTCATCAGTTAATTCATCCTCGTTCTTCATTTCAAACTTCTGAACGACAATTTTTTTGTTTACGCTGTGCGTCTGTGGAATTCTTTGCCACGTCACATTACAGAACTGCAAAACACCACTAGCATAAAAAAAAGTTAAAACTATATTTTTCTTAAATTTTATAAATTATTTTTGAATTGCAATTAATGTACACTTCTTTATAATATTTTAAACTAATGTAAGGTATTAAATGAAACGTAGCCATAATAATAAACCAACGTCATCTGTTGGTGACAAGGTAAAACTAATGTACGAAAGAAACCTATTTTTGTTTGAAAGAGGGAGAAAATAAAACGATGGACACTTGCGATATAGACGAGAAAACGAAAAGTCGTGTTTTATTTGTTCTCCCTTGGAAATAAATTTTATCTTAAATCCACCAGGTGTGGGGAAATCCATGCAAATTAAGAATGCCAAAGCAAACAAAATGGACTTGATGACTATTCTACAAAACAGAGACATCGATTTTCCAACATCTGCGACAATCGAACAATTATGTGTGTTGCTTAACAATGGGGGCGTTCGGTAGCGCACAGCTTTCTGATACATTGCTGAAAAATATATTGTGCGTTTGTGAACTTATAAAACCAATAGGTAACCATTTCTGTCAAAATTCAAACAACAATTGAAAAGACAGCTGATTTCGTAGTCAGCTTTGCACTACGATACCTAAGTATACCAGAAATTTAGCGCTACCTTGGGTTCGATTTGGAAATCATATGTTTTGTTCGTTGTTATGGTCGTCGGCTGTTAATTGACAGATATTTAACACGTATTACAACAATAACGAACGTATTGCATAGCAAAGCTGTGCGCTGCCGAACGCCCCCAATGTGCAATCGGATGCCGAAACACAGGGGGAAAGCACAAAAGAAGATGATGTCACCCCAGCTGATATGCCCACTGCTGCTGCTGAACACTCTGCTGCTGAACACTCTGCCGTTGGTGTTAATGCTGCACCCGCTGTCCCAACCGCTACTCGAACCATTGCTGCCGATGCTTCAGCTTCTGCGCCTGATGCTCAAACGCTCAATGCTGCTGACGCCTCAACTACTGCGTTGAATGCAGAATTAAATGCTGCTGATTATGAATTAGCCGATTTAGAGCGACCGATAACAATTTTAAAAAGGAAACGAGAGTTTCCTCTGCCCACACGGCAACTCGAGCAAATGTCGCCTGAACCTAAGTTCCTAAGTTCAATGGCGATCGTATATCGGAATACGACATTAAACATTTTATTAACGACCTCGAACAGATCTGCCAAACGTATCGCTGTGATAACGCATTCAAATATATCTGTTTACGCAGTTTGTTAATTGGTGCTGCTGCCGATTGTGCAAATCAAAGTGAAGCGCGTAACTACCAAAGTTTAAAAGCGGTCTTAATTAAGGAATTTGACCATGTCCTCAGTTACTTCGACGTGATAAACCGACTATGCAGATGCCAATGGAATTGAAACTCCGAAGATATGCAATGGGCTTGCCAAACATAGCAAATTGGAGGAACACGAAATCGTTGGTATAATTATTGACGGCATGCATTTGCCACCTGAAGATGCCATTTTGTTATTAAATAGAACGTCCACAGTTGATCGATTGAAAGCTGCTGTCGGAATGCATCGCGAGCGCATCATAGACCATATGAAAGCACTCGCTACAAATCGCCCGCGAGCCCAACCGCGGCCTGTAGTCAAAAGTGTTAACGGAACTCCTCAGAAAAAAAGTGGAGACGACGAGCAGACTCGCGCTTTAATTGCCGCAAATTAGGACATTGTCAGAGCAAATGTCCATATGAAACACGAGCACCAGGTGCATGTCTTAAATGTTCTAAAATGGGCCACGATCATCGACACTGCCCACACAATCCGAAAATGCTAATAAACTGCTGATTGCTGCTTTCGAAGATGCCGATGTCATTAGAGATGAGACGGATGCTTTAATTGACAAAGATGTTATTGATGCTGTTAATTATGGTGTTGCTTTTAATTTTGACTCCGTCGAGCGATGCCAATTTACGAATTTCTGTTCTTTGTTTGATACCGGTAGTCCGTAGTAGTTTGATAACCATATTAAAGCTTTAAGAAACTTACCACGAAATTTGAAAGAGTTGCGTACTGTTTTACGCATGTTCAGCTATTTCCGGATGTTTATTGAAGGACATAGTTAATTGGCCAAACCATTAACTGAATTAACTCGCGAAGGGACACTCTTTTCCATGTCGACTGCGAGCGAAAATGCTTTCAATGAACAACGTTTCCATAGTTTTGAGTTGGAAACTTTGGCCATAGTGTTCAAAATCGTGACGGACTGTAATTCACTTAAGTTAACTTTGGAACGCGAAAAAATGAACACCAGAATTGCTAGGTGGGCCCTTGAATTTCAGTATATGATTATACTTTGTAGCATCATCATGTTGCCTCAATGGGTCATGCTTTGAGTCAATTGCATCCAAAGTTGGAGGATACGACAAACCCCAAGAACGACCACATTGGTGTGCATGATACTGTATGTGTTACCGAATTTCAAGTTTGTGAGAATGTAGTGCCTCATTGTTTTTTATGTCAGACCATTCATGTAGCTGATGATAACGACGTCTGTTTTCGAATTCAGCTTACGAAAAGTCGGGACGAGCGCACTGTGGAACTTCGTGATCAGGTAGAAAAGGGACCAGTTGTAGGTTTTGATATGAAAGCTGGCCTTTTGTTTAGGGATGATGAGAAAGGTAGAAATCTGTTGTATGTAGCTAAGGAAATGGAAGGAAATGTGATAAAGTTGATTCATGAGAAATTAGGTCATTTAGGAGTGGACAAAACGTTCCATGGCCTGCGTAGGCATTACGGGTTTCCGGGTAAGAGTGAAAAGATCTGTAATTTTATCCATAATTGAATTCGTTATATTAATTATGCCTCCCCAGTCTGGATGACCGAACGAACATTGTATAGTATTGAAAAAAAAAACATCAGCCGTTCGACACATTACATCTAGATCATTTTGGGCTACTGCCGTTAATTACTTCAAAAGGGAAACATATATTATTGATAACCGATGCTTTTACCAAGTGTACTAAGTTATATGCTGTAAATTCTACCAGTTCGAAAGAGCTACTTTGGTGTCTCGGAAATTATTTTTCGTATTATAGTCGGCCGCGGCATGTTATTACCGACCAAGGCACTTGTTTTACCAGTTTAGAATTTTCTAATTTTCTTAGAAAACCAAATATCGATCATGTAAAGATTGCAGTCGGATCTCCGTAAGCCAATGGGCAAGTAGAGCGTGCAAATACGACATTAAAAGCGATATTAGGGAAACTTTGTGGGCCTATTAATCATGCCGATTGAAAATGAAAACTACGGTGAGTCTGAGAATTGCTGTGGGAGCAACATTAGGTTAGAAGTTTAGTTTTATAATGATAAGGTATATCCATTTGTTATGCAGGTCGGCCGAGGTAAATGGAATTAAGATAAAATTTATTTCCAAGGGAGAACAAATAAAACACGACTTTTCGTTTTCTCGTCTATATCGGAAGTGTCCATCTTTTTATTTTCAAAATAGATTTCTTTCGTACAATAAGCGTTGGCTTATTATTATGGCTACGTTACATTTAATACCTTACACTGATTAAATTAATTTTTTAGCTAAGATATTGCATCTTACTGTTTTAAGCATTCTCGTATGAATAAATAAATAAATAGAATAATATATTCATGTCAACCTTTAATGCCAGAACCGAGGTGTTATTTTCAATACAACCTCATACGCATATGAACTAATTGGAGATGTTTACGTGGTGTCCTCCGAATGTTATGGAGAACTCAGCATTTAACTCTTTTTAATATCCGAAAAATGGTGACTAAAGCTGTAAATGTGCCTATTATGACATATATAATAATTGTGATTCCGTTAGTAGAACAACGTTAAACGAGCTTTTAATAATATTGTTAGATATGGTCTAATGAGATATGGCCATGTATCACGTTTCTCTTTCAGTCTTTACTATATGAAATTTTACGTTGATCTTTGAATAAAATAAATAAATAAATATGTATTCGAAAGACAAAAATTTAATACACTTACTGCACTTTGAGGTTTAGAAGAGGAACTATAAAGAGACAATATAAAATAAAATACACGTCAGGATCGTACTAACTTGCAAAAACGAAGAACGTTTCACCAATTATAGCTGACATTGTATTGGACAATCTTCTAGGCGCTTCAAGAGAAAAACTACAAAAATCTAACATAACGACGAAATTCGTTGCGAAATATGTAGACGATATTTTTGCAATAGGTAAAAAGAGTTAAAAAAAACAACACAAAGACATAATTCTCGATAGCTTCAATCAATATGACGAAAAACTTCAATTAACAATAGAGACAAAAAAAAACAAAAGCATCCTATATTTGGACACAATAATTCATTGAGTAGACGATAAAATAATTTTTAATTGGTACCAAAAACCAGTAGCGTGAGGAAGAATTTCCTTTCAATTTCCTATCAACGCAACCACAAAAATACAAAATCAACACCGCTAAAAACTTAATCAACAAAGTTCTAAATATTTCCGACCCAAAATTCCATAAAGAAAACATTACTAAAGTCAGAACAATACTCCTAAAGAATAATTTTCCGCATAAAATAATAAATGATTTAAATTAATGACAAAATTAATCAAATAATATCAAAAACAGACAATAGGCAACGCTGACAACATCAGCTTCTAAGCATAAGTTTCATTCCAAGCTTTCGGACAACAAAAATCTACATGAAATAATAAATATCAACAAAGAGAGAACTTCATTCGCTCACAAATCAAACCATACTCTTAGCAAAATATTTACACGGACCAAGCCACAACTGCAAAAGGAGCAACAACGTGGCGTTGTTTACGAAAAAAAATGTAATAAAGGCAACACGAATGAAGTGTGCAATCTTGTCTACATTGGCACAACAAAACGCACACTAGCTACGCGAACACCAAGCTGACGTTAGGAAAAATACAGCATCAACTGGGCTCTCACAACATATGAAAAAACACAGAACATGGACACACCGCTGATTTTGATTACGTAACATGGGTCTCCACGAGCAAGATTTTCTAGTAAGCTAGATGGCATTCTATGAAAATTGCTCGTGCAGACCACAAATAGCATACTATAAAAAATTTCATACCATACCTTGATCAGCTCACAGCATTCTGTCGATAGCATACTATTCGACTGCCATTTTCACTTTGACGTTTCGGATTCGTGTAGGGTTGCTTAAACATCGATAGCCTATCCATAGTATCGATAGTAAAAAAAAAAACTATCGCATACATCGAAAGCCTAAAACAAACTATAGATTGTTTTTCCGATAGCTTTTCACCACACAAGTTTATTAGTGGTGAAACCCATGCAAAAAGCCAATGACCCCTTATGCATTCATGCGAGATAAAATATACCGAAATTGAAATATAATGAATTGACAGCAAATCTCACAATAATGCACAAGTATGCGACAAAATAGGCAATACGACACATTGTCATTAACTAACACTTGTGCATGGTTATGGGACTCCGCGCTTTATATTTTATCTCTGATTGGCTGGTTATAGTCTCATATCTCTTATGTACCATATTATTCTGATTTCTTCGATTTCGGTGGTCCTGTTCCTGTTCATGCTTCTGTTTGTTTTAATTCCGTCTGGGGTCGATAGCCGCTCAGTGTCCTATTAGCATGGATAAATTACAAACCAACGGCTAGGGCTTTTAAAATGAAAAATACTATCGATAGTATCGATAGTCTTATCTTAAAACTATAGATACTATAGAAAGCGCCGACTATCGATGTTGAAGCAACCCTACGTTCCTGGCTGGTGAACGTTGTGGTGTGTGTTATTGTTATAATTCCTTATTTTTTTGTGTAATTCCTTTTTTTGGATATTTTTGTAATTCTTGTAATGCTATTAGAGCAAGAGCAATTCGATACGTCACATTTGTGCAATTGAAAGAGTATGCTATGAAATGCCCAATGACAAATTTTCTAGCATTCTATTTTTCTTTCTTTCTATCAAAATAACAAATTATATACTATAAAATATAGAACGTGGAGACACCGTGTAAGAATGCTTGACAAATGAAATAAACATGAATAAGAGATTCACACTGGAGAGCTTAAGAATTCAGCAAAATATTAAGAGAACGATGAATTTTCAAGAAGGCAAAGATAATTTGAGCGCAAGCTACGGTGCTGTCATTAAGTAAACAGTTCTGTGATATTAGTTGATAACTTTTGTTTTGTCTCTGTTTGTATTTTATTTATTTATTTATTTTCCGTCCAATAAAATCTAATTAGTGAAATATAAATGTTTAAATTTAATAAAAACCATATATGTAAATGACAATAGTAGGTTACACAAAATTCAAAATAATAACTATATAAGATTCAAAAATTGTAATATGTTATAGGTCCAATAAAAATATCTAGGTTAGGTTAGGTTAGGTTGTAGTGGCTGTTAGCTGTAAAAAAAAAATAACTAGCTAACACACTTCATCCAAAAAGAAATGACCATTGTGATACCGCAGCGGTACTGTTTTTTGCCCCCAAAAAGAACTTGAAACCATTTTGAGCTCCTTATCATAAACTAATAACGTAAAGACCCGAAACCTCTGCTTTCATTTGACATTTGCCTACAAGCTGAAACACGCACACAAGTTACTTTTCTGTTCCTCTTCCAATAGACACATTGATAAAAATACACACAAGAATCTTTTCTGTTACTCTTCCTATGCACACAGAGACAACACAGCCCTAGTAATTTGTTTTTGTTTTGTTTTTCGATTTCCCATCTGTTCATGGATAGAGTTTCAACGCTACAAATACAACAATGTAAACAAATGGGTCTTGGGGGTGAAACGTGCGAAAGTGTCCAGTCTTATTATGGCTTATTTGTGCTTTTTATGAAGCGGATGGGAGAACTAATGTCTAAGTGTGCTAGTTCATTAATGTCACTGAAGAAGAAGTCTCCTAGAAGAAGTCTTCGTCTGTTAGATAGTGTAGGGCATGTACAGACGAGATGAAGAACAGTTTCCTCCTCCTCCTCATCTAATCAGATTCTGAAGAAGTCGTTTGCGAGAACGCCGAGTCTTGCAGCATGTCTACCTATGAGGCAGTGTCCTATGATGACACCTGTAGTGGAGCTAATGTGCCGTCTGCATAGAGAGGTCAAAGCATTAGAGCGTTTAAGATCCAGCTTTGGCCAAATCTTCTTGTCGGCAGACATGTGTTATCACTAGTCCACCTAAGATTTGTCCTCTCCATAGTGGAGAGCCTTAGAATAAATTTACATGTAGCGATTGGAATACCCAGGTTACTGTAGTCAGTTGAAATGGGTAGTGTTGTTCCTTGTTTGGAGAGTTCGTCGATCCTGCAGTTCCCCGGAATATGTCTGTGCCCTGGCACCTAGCAAAGGTGAATGTTTAACTGCTCCGCCATCTCTTTGAGAGATGATCGACAGTCGAGGGCTGTTTTGGAGTTAGTGGAGATTAAATCCATAGATTTAAGCGCTGCCTGGCTGTTGGCGAAAATGATGATATCCTTTGTAGATATCACGTTTTCTTCAAGCCAGGATAGAACCTCCTAAGTTGCCATTAATTCTGCCTGGAACACGCCACAATGGTTAGGAAGACGGAAGGAGAGACTAATATTTAGTCTGTCAGAGTAAACACCATCCCCTACACCATCATTTGTTTTTTACTCATCGGTAAAAAACTGAATTTTTTCATCTTCTAAGAAAGCATTATCCTCCCACTGTGATCTGGAGGGTATGCTTACCTGGAAGTTTTTATCAAAAAGTGGTTTGGGTATGATGTAGTCTATGTTACTTTGGGGAATACTGAGCGTGTTCATTATATTGGCGTGACCAAAACTATTGTTTTCACTGTGAGGTCGCCTTCAGGCGAATAGCTAAGCAGGCTGCGGTTTGTTTGCTGAATATATCTAAGGGTGTCAGATTATAAAGTATTTCAAGTACTGCAGGTGGAGTAGTCCGCAAAGCACCACTTGTACACATACAAGCAGTGCGTTGAACTCGACTCAGTATAATATTAATTTTCGCTTTGTCTAGAGCTGTCCACTAAACGACCACTCCGTAAGTAAGAATCGGTCTAATAACCGCTTCGTATAGCCAATGGACTACGAGGGGCTCTAGACCCCATTTGTTGCCAATGGCTTTCTTACAAAATAAAAGAGCAACCTTGTCTTTCTTAACTCTTTCTTGTATATTGGATTTCCAGCTTAATTTCTTATCCAAAATAAGCCCCAAGAATTTTGCTTCGTCCGAGAATTTAAGACTTATATAATTTATAGATGGAGAATCAACGTGCGGAATTTGGAAGTTACCGGGATTCGACGGATTGACATGCTGCATAGTGAAAGCTTTGTGGGCGGGCGGCGCGGTCCCCGAATACCTGATGGCTCTTTACTCGTGCTGCTTCAGAGAAAATAATGTTCCCCTGCAATGGAAATATGCAAAGGTCATAGTACTGCTGAAGTCTAACGATCGGGTTGGGTCCAGTACTGAATCCTATAGTGTCATTTGTCTGTTTACAGTACTTTTAAATTTACTGGAAAGGGTCATGGTGTACATACAGATGGAGCAATGTTTTTGAGCAAGTTTACAGTGTCAACATGCCAAGTTGAGTGGTGTTTAGGATGTAGAGAGTATGTCATCTAGAGGAGTTATTTCTGCGACAGAGTGGCCCGGGTTGTCAGTCCGTTTGATAGCGTGGCATTGGAGAAGTTGTTCACAGGGTTGTATTGGTGAACGTTTTTCTAGTCCCGCCAAGGGTATCAAGAAATAAAATAAATGTGCGCCTACCGGTTGAGGATTTTCCAACTTTCCATTTTTCCAAAACCTTTGCGTAGCAATTACGAACAAAACCCTAGAAGAAAGTTTCCAATTTAATCTACTTAGTATTTTCAAGTTTTTAGCACCTGAACTAACCATGCGATTCATTTTTACATATACATATATAAAAGGTGTTATTTATAAACTTTATAACATTTTCATCTTAAACAAGTTAGTTTTAATTTATTGAAATCTTATTATTAAAATACCTGGCCTTGATAATGCTTAGCTATATGCGAGTAGTGTTATCTTATATTCAATTTATAAATGCAAATAAAAGCATTTTCTTAAACAAAAAATTATTCACAAATAGAACAAAACAAATCTTTCACTTCTTGGAAAGATGTAGATTTCTTTAGATGAATATAAGTAGATTTCATACATACACGAATTCATGTATAAAGATATAACAAATAGTATGAATGGTGATGGAACATTGTGAGGATGAAAGAAAACAATAGAATAAAAGGACTCACTTTTATAGGAAAGCAGTGGACGTGCAGAAAAAATCATTTTCATATTTTCCGAGAACAACAAAAAAGTTTTCAAATAAAAGAATTGAAGCGTAAATAAGAAACAATTGCTGTTTTGAAATCAAATATACCAAATTATATCAAAAAATCTTTTATACATTGATTTCTTTACCAAGTGAATGAGGTTTTCAAAATTAAAGTCAACAAATAGCAAAACACAATGTTTTTCAAATAGTTTCGGAAACAAAATTAATAGAAAATATTTTGAAATACGAGTACGTTAAGGCAAATAAATTCACACTGAAAGAAAAATAAATACATAATAAGAAATTTCACTATTATATATTGATTCATCAAGCAGGGTTGGAAATAAGGACCAGGCAGCAAGGAGATGAAAAAAAAATATGTCGGCAGCTGCAAAAATATTTTAAATTAGTGAATGGAATAAGAAGCCCATTTTGTTGAAATCGAAAGGTTTCAGTAAATTTTTCAAAATATTAACGGTCTCATTCACTGTTACTGTTTCTTAAATCTGGAGGGCTTTTTTAGAATTATTCTAGAATTCGAGACTACCGCCTTACAGTGCGAGTGGTGCAAACACGAACATAAACAAAAATAAAAGCTAAAGTTTTGTTTTGAACATGATATAACTATATTTTGGGGCATTTTTTGGAATTGTTATCAAACAAATTTACAATTCAATTACATTAATGAACTAATTTTAAGAATTTAATTAATCAATTACATAACTGAAGAACTTTCCTCTGAAAGCAATCTCTATTCATAGAAAGGTCAATCTCTTGACATACCATATTAAACAATTTTAAAGAGCGCGTCATTGATTCATTTAACCCATAGTATGGTAGCAGTATAAAACAACTCATTTCTATTTCGAAGAACTCGTATTGGGACATAAAAAAACATTAATGAAAGCAATTCAATAGAGGTAATTCGATTATCGAAAATATCTTCAACAAATAAAATGCATTGGTTTTGCCTGCGACATTTAAGTGTTTTAAGTCAATGAGGGAACATCTTGAATTATAATCTGGCAATGATTCAGTCCAGAAGGCCATGATGTACCCGATCAAAAGCTTTTACAAAATCAGTATACAAGACATCAACTTGCTTACCCTTTTCCATATGGTTGGTTCAAAAATTTGCGAATAAATTTATATTTGTACACGTCGACCTATCTTTCACAAAACCATGCAGATTAGAGGATGACGATTCCTTAACAGCGAAATAAAGTCTTTTAGTGACCATTTTTTCAAATAGTTTGGGAATAGCGGAGAGTTAAGGAATTGGTCTGTAATTTTTCACTAAGCTTTTAAGACCACTCTCGTAAACTGGATCAATGAACGATACTTTCCATTCTTCAAGGAAAACTCGAGAAAAAAGGATTTATTAAAAATAATGGTCAAAACATTGCAAAGAGAAGGAGAAAATTTTGACAAGAAAATAGGAGGAATCATATCAAAGACAGAGTTTTTTGTTACATCGATTTCTTTTAGACTATCTTAAATATCTTGTTCTGAAAAACTTCGTAACGAAAAATCTACTAAAGGGTTAATATGTGGGTATACGCTTTCAATATTAGTTATTACGTCAGAATTATATGACGTTTGAAAGAATTTTGAAAAAAGGTCACACGAGCACTGAATATTATTTGATTTAAGGTTTTCATATTCCATACATTGAGGAAATGATGAACATTTTCTTTTAGAATTCAGAAACACCCATAAAGATTTTGAATTATTTCTTATATTGGATTCAGTATTGTTTATATACTGCCTATACAGAAATGTATTTAGAAAATCAAACTCCTTTCTTAATTGAACAAAAACAGCCCCACATCAATCCGGACACTATCTGACTAATTTTAAGGGTGAGGCCAAGTCAAATAATATCCAGAGATTTCTCGGGACCTTTATCCTACAGGTTCAAAATGAAACGGTACAATTGAACAACCAAACATTTAGAAGTCACACTGTAACAGCTCTACAAGCCCTCCCTCCAGTACTGACGAGCATCACGAAACAGGGCAACAAATTTGATCTGGGTTATGTTCACAATATCGGTCTAACGAACACCGAACGCCTTAGTAACTTGGACGAAACATTTTAAATCTCTCTTATCGCGGAAGCTCTGATAATCCGATTATTCGTTATTACTACACATTACCTTTGGCAGAAGATGCACCCGAAAATCAACTTTCCACCAATTCAAACATCAGCGCATCTGTTTCCTATCAGAGGTCAATATCCTACCCCACAGAAACAACCAAACCAGTCCTGCAGTTCTGACATCACAACTGATCTACGGGACGTATATCTTTGAAGGGGGAGGAGTTGACACGCCGCATTTACATGCACCGCGTTATGATTTGCCAGGTCAGCAAATCATGTTCGAGTAAGTTGTAGTTTCCTACGATTGGCGAAGATCATGTATCAGCGCATTTTGAGGTAAATGCACGGGAGTCTTCAAGATCGCTAACGCTGCGAATCATCGTGCGGCATAATGAAAGTGCGGCATGAATAATTAAGTGTGGGAAGAGTTAGTCTTAAAGCTTGGAGCCGTGTCCAATAAATAATACTATTTATAACTTTTAAATGGCCTTACCTACACCTCAACCTCTTTGCTTAAATCAAGACATGAACTGCCCGTCCAAGACATAAAAATGCTCTGATATTTAACGGCAGATATTTCGTTGGCGATACAGATATTAAGTAACGGTTTTTTCGCAGCTCAGTCGAGCGTGTATCCCCTGTAAGACATTTCAAAAAATGCATGCATTAATCACCAACTTTTTCATCAATGAGTGAAAGCTACACCCCATGAATTTGGTATGAAAACATCGATGAATTTAACATGGGGCTGTCATAAGCGTTCACCAACTGATATTCGGGGTGAATATTTAACAGTGAAATCACGAAGTAGGGATAACTAGTTTATTTATAAGCAAATTATATAGTATATGATGAAAAATGGCATGAACGGTAAGCTGTGAAATCACTAGTTGACTTAGAGTTGCTTATTCAGCAGGTGAAAAATGGCATGAATACTCATCCATTAATTCACTCTGTTATTGTAACTCGTTAGTTCGCATATGAGTTTTATATCGTGAAAAATGCCATGAATGTTAAATTATGAAATCACTATTTAAAGCCCGTATGATACCTATTTCTTTTTTTCCTCATTTTGTATGCATTAAATAACATGAAAGTGTCAGTTTTCTGTGAAAGAGGAAATACAAACATCATTTTATTAATTTATTTCGACGATTATTGAATAATATAAACATTCAATTAAAAAAAATACGTTTAGCTAATAATAATTAAAATGTAGTCTTGATAAAATCTAGATGCGAAAGTAAACCTTATCAATAATTGATTCTTTTAAATTTGATCTGATGTCGGTCTTAGGAATTCATTTTGTTAATTCTGCTGAGTAGGTTTTGCACTTTCAGTCGCCAGCATTACGTATTTCGTAGGTATAATGCGCTAAAAGAAATATTGGCATTTTTAAATTTTGTTTTGAATAAAGTCGAAGAAATACCCACCAGCCATATATCTTAAGATTAATAATTGAAACCTTTCAGCTGGCTCAATACAATTTCTGAACAAAAAAAAAACATTTTGATTAAAAAATAAACTTTTTTTTTTTACTACGTTTATATGGAGAATTGAATCGGTCTTCAATCAGGATTTAGGTCGATGTATACTTGAATCGGATTAAGATCGGATTACTCGATCCAATCCCACTAAACGAGCTGGATCGAATTGAAAATATATATACTCGTATATACCTGGATCGAGGAATTGAAGAATCAAATTCACATCTGATTCTCGGTGTTTATGTGCACCAATAGTGTTTTTTTTGTGTGCAGAGGGTTCTCGTTTTCTTTTTTTTTTCTGTTGCATGTTTTTTGTTGTTTATTCTGTAAACTCAGATTGTCACTTCGATTCCATTTTAATTCAATCTTCCGATCCCGCGAGGCCATATACCTGAATCTAAATCACAATTCGGATTCGATTCGATTCCCCAATTCACTCATATAACCAGCGTAAATGATCGCGAACAAAACTGGAATTTCTGGTTTACATATATGTTTTTCTCACTTTCTCTAAAAAAGCCAACGAACTCATGTTATGACCAGCCAAGACTGATTACTGAGCGCATTTCTCGGGGCAGGTAGAAAAAAGGCAATGTTCGTCACTCTTCCCATGGCAGATAAAACCTCTTTTTTTAAGGCTTTTTTGTTTGCATTTTTTTTTGTTCTCGGGAAGAAAACAAAACAACCACCGCACCGCAGAGAACCAAACATCATTTCATTTGGAACTCGTGAACCTATACATTACTCTTCATCAGTGTAATCATCGTTCATTGTAACTGAAAATGTAGTGAATTGTAAGCATTCAATTCATTTGAATTTATTTGTCTCCACCTTCTATATTGTATAGTATACTGTCTGTGATTTTTATAGAAAGAAAGAATAATAGAATGCTACAAAATTTGGCATTAGGCATTTAAAAGCATACTATTTCAAATGCACAAATGTCGCGAAGGAATACGTATTGAGCTTTATGACACAAATACACCGAATGTAATTATTATAGGATTTGTGCCAAGATAACCAAGCCAATGAAATCAATTTTATCTCCTAATCATTTTGTTTAGTTCTTAAAAGAGCACAAACATACAAATATATCAAAATCACTACCTACCAACTTCCAACCATTAACCGCCAATGACCGCCAATGGACAGTTAAATGATGTAGTGTTTTACACATAATATCAACGTTCAAACTTTATAATAAAAAAGAAATTTCTTCTCGCCTCGAGATTCTGTATTCCAAATAATAGGAATTTCGAATTATAAGAATGATAAAAGTCTGGTACATTATTATCAAAAAAATTCCGAAGGGCAAATCCGAGAAATTTTTTTTTACCATTTTCAATCCTTTTTTATTAAACTCAGTTGTAGAGCTCCAAACAATACAGTTATACTCAAGAACAGGACGCACAATACTGCAATATAAAAATTTAATCGTATAAGGGTCTTTAAACTCTACTGAGTTTCTTTTGATGAATCCGAGTAAAGAATTAGCTTTGGAAACAATGAAATTAATATGTGAGGTAAATTTAAATTTCAAATTAAATATAACGTCCAAGTCTTTGAACTCCTACTTGTAACGGAACATTATTTAGTGTATAGTTTGGAATAATATATAATAAAGTTCTATTATAGTCCATACAAGCGCACTTGTCAACATTTAACAACAAATCATTTGACTTGCACCAATCGACAAAAGAAATTAGACCATTTTGAAGCAAAAGACAATCATTTAAATTAGAAATGCTAGAAAAGAACTTTATATCAGCCACATACATTACACAATGAGAATGTTTAAGAACATTCGGAAGATCATATATAAAAAGTAAGAATAATAAGGGACCCATGTGGCTACCTTCTGGAACAACAGAAGTTACCTCAATCTCTTTTGAGAAAAAGTTTCCAGTCATAACATATTGTTTACGACTAAATAAATATGAAGCAAACCATTGAAGAAGCGGTCCATGGAAACCATACGCTTGAAGTTTCTCTAAGAGAATATGTAAAGACTTAAACAAAGTCTGTATAAATTACATGAACTTGTTTCCTATTTTCCAGAGTATTAATGTAGAAATTTGTGAATTAAACTAGACTAGAATTGGTAGACCTACCTTTCAAAAAACCATGTTGGTATATACTTACATGTTGTTTTATGATCAATCTAAATTTATCTTGAACAAGACTATCTAAAAGCTTTGGAACAACAACTAGTTTAGTTATTGGTCTATAGTTCGTTATTAAGTTTTTTGATCTAAATTTTTTGTTTATAAATTGATTTTAAAATCGGATTAGAAACTTTCCACCCATTCAGAAAAATACCATTAGAAATAGACTCATTAAATAGTTGTAATAGTGGAATAGAAAGAGAACTTGCACAATAAAAACAAGAGGGAAAAATCCTAATATATCTGTAGTTGTTTAAGGTTTAAGTTTAACTAAATCATCTTCAATATCAATTAAGTCAAAGGGTATTATAGAACAATCAAAATCGGATGGCAAGGAATTGATATATTCATAATTTATTGTTGACATTGTAGAAGAGTTATAGAGACTTTCAAAAAGCTGTCCAAAAAAAATCTACAATTATTTTCGGATCAATAGATTTATTATTACCAAAAAAGATAGTTGTTGGAAATCTAGTAGTGTTTCGTTTCGTGCTTATAAATTTCCAAAAAGATGTTGGAGATTGCTTGAGATTACTCTCAACAGAATGAATATAGTTGGAATAAAGAAATTTTGAAAGAAAAACAAACTCTTTTCTGAGACGAGAAAAAACTGCATAAAAATTATCTGAAGGTTTTTGTTTATACTTTTAAAATGCTGCATTTTTAGCATTTTTCAAATTTAATATTCTATTATACCAAATTGTTTGAGAGCCAACTTTTCTACTTTACATAGGTATACAAACATTTAAAATATTGTTAAATAAAGCTTAGTACGCTGCTGATGCTAAACGAAAATTTTCGTTGGTCTCCACTAGGAGAGCGAAATGCTAACGAAAACCACAGGGGAAAAATAATTGACAAGTTGAGACAGTTATCTGTAAAAAAAAAGTGAAAAAAGTTTTGACGAGTTTATAAAATTGTTTCTAATTAAAAATGAATTTTCAAAATAATTATGAAGAAGAAAAGGATGATTAATTACTAAAGACAGTAATCTCCTCTGCATCCACTTTCTATATTTTATACTATACTACCTGTCATTTTGATAGAAAGAAAGAAAAATAGAATGCTATAAATTTTGAATTGGGCATTTCATAGCATACTATTTCAATTACACAATTCCGGCGAAGGAATACGTATCGCTGTGTTTTTGCTCCAGTAGCATTACAAGACTTAAAAAACCTTCAACAAAAGGAATTAAACAAAAAAGAAACAAGGAATTATAACAATACACACACCACAAACGTTCACCAACCACAAACGCTAACCTCAAAGTGAAAATGGCAGCCAAATAGTATACTATCGATAGAAGGCTATGAGCAGTGCAATGTCTAGTATGAAATTTTTTATAGAATGCTAATTGTGGGCTTCATGAGCAATTTTCATGGAATGCGACCTTGCTTACTAGAAAATCTAAATCATGGAGAGCCCGTGTAATGGCGCATCTGCCGCAATTATTTGGCCAGTCTCCCTTTGTGGCAAAGAACGAAAGAAAAGTTTGCCATAATAAGCACTAGAAATAAAAGAAAGGTTCCCTATACGGCCACATGTATCTGACATCATTACGTTGGACTTGTTCGCCGATAAGATATGTGAAGGGTGCACTTCTTTCAATCTTCCCATTTTCATTTCGCAGATTTATTTTAGTCGGTGTTGAAATTGGTTAAGGGCCGAAATTTAAAGAATCTAAACATGCACTTTTCCGAGAGAAATTGTCTTTTTTAAATGTTTTATTTGACGTATCCATTATGAATTAGATTTTCTTTTTAATACACTGAACACCAAACAAAGAAAATAAAACACGTTATCTTGACTTTTTTTTATAACAAAAAATGAAATGTCAACATTTTACAAGCAATTAATGTGCAGGTCAATTAAATTGAAAACGAAAACCGTTGAGAATTGTACTAAGAAATCTAGCACAAATATCCACTAAAATTAAACATTTCGTCGTTCAACATCGTTTATGATTTCGTCGTGTCATTTTTGTATGCGATTTTTCATTTCGCATCAGCAGCGTACTAGACTTAATGATTTAAAATAGTGGAACTTTTCATGTAGGTATGTATATTTTTATCCAGAAACTCATTTAACCAATTAATATTACTAAAACAAGCATTCATCAAAGTTAAGGTATGAGAATTAAGTTTATAAACCATTTTAGAATTATTAAATTTGCAAAAATTATCATAATTGTAGTTTTCTAAAAAATAAATATCAATAGAATTATGGTGAACAGAATTATAAAAAAGAGGGCAATTCTCCATGACATAAGATTGTAAATCTTCAGAAATACTAAATTTAAAAATCTTCCAAGCGAATTAGCAACATTATTTATTTGAACAAGATTATTCGATAACAATGAATCAATTAATAAGACATCAATATCCGATGGTAGAGAAAATGGAACAGGGCAATTGTTATTTGTTGATGACCAAATTATATCACCGCAATTAAAATCACCAATTACACAAAATTTATAACTGAAATATTCTGGCGTAGAGGCAACCATATCAATATTTGACAAATGTTTTTCATAAATAAATAAAGAGCTTTTAGGTGGAACATAACACAAGAATATCAGTAAACCACAGCCAACAGCATCCACACGCACACAAAGTTGATCAATATATAATTTATCAGCAACAATAACATCAATGTTAACTGCAACAGCTCCAAGAATGCGCTTCGCAGCAATCAAAACACCCCCTCCTCTTGACTTGTTAACATCAATGCGATCATAACGGAAAACGAAGAACAAAGATGTTTCAAAAAACCCCTCATCATATATGCCTCCATATAGCCAAGTTTCAGTAAATAGAAATATATCATACTGACACCAGCAAGCAAGCATCGATAGCAAAAAATGGTTCTCTCAGCTTAAGCCTAGTACGCTGCTGATGCGAAACGAAAAATCCCATACAAAAATGACACGACGAAATCGTGAACGAAAAATTTCGCTTTACCTTTCGTTTTCCAGTATGCTGCTGAACGACGAAATGTGTAATTTTAGTGGATAGCTGTAGTAGATTTCTTAGTACAATTCTCCACTCTTTTCGTTCTCAATTTAATTGACCTGCACATTAATTGCTTGCGAAATTTTGACATTTCATTTTTTTTATAAAAAAAAAGTCAAGCTCTTGTAATGCTTATTTGATTTTTCTTTGGCTTTGTGGTTTCTCTAGTGTCTGGTTTTTCTGTGCATTTTCTGTATTAAATTATTCAAAATACATTCAATTCTAATTTTGTATCAAAACCAATTTCAAAATCGACTAAACTAAATCTGCAAAATGAAAATGAGAAGTTGGAAAGAAGCACACCCTTCACATATCTTATCGGCGAACAAGATATAGCTGATCTTTATTTGGAGTGCTGATTATAACCAACTATCGACTTTTCTCATACATAGTGCTAGTGCTTAGATTAAAAATAACCTATGTCCTTTTAAAATTAATTTATTTTAAGTGACTACAAAATAAAAATATTATAATCAAGATTCAGTAGTTTGTTCTGCAAATAACTGTCCTTATTTTTAAAATAC
Organism: Philhelius pedissequus; assembly: GCA_910595825.1. NCBI lineage: Eukaryota > Metazoa > Arthropoda > Insecta > Diptera > Syrphidae > Philhelius > Philhelius pedissequus. The sequence goes on from OU343160.1 coordinate 253,871,362, forward strand.
ATTTGTTACTCCGACTTTTAAATTCTATGCGATCTTTGACACCATATAAATATAAAAAAAACACTCACCATTTCTAACTACATACTTTCAACACATAAATTAACTCAAATGCCACAAAGAAAAAATCAAATCGACCGCCCGGTACTGTCAGTACGAACATGAATTTCCGACCTGGTCGGGACAAGATGTATCCAGGCCGGAAGCCAAATGTAAGCGGCCGACCGCTGCACCAACGACAATTAAGGAACTCATCGTTACCACAATAATCTTTGGTTGCAAAAAGGCAATCTTAAACGATACCCACCTCAAAATAGCTCTCTATGTGGGAAGCCTGTTTCTGATCTCAATGATTGCCGATTTTATACCATACCCCAGAACTTATTTCTCAAGTTAAGATAATCTGTTTAATGTTTACTTCGTGAAAATCGGCACGGGATGGACATTGTTATTTAGTCTACAATTTCATGTGATGACCTCGCTAGTCCTTTGTTGTGTTGATAGAAAGAAGATGATGACAAATCACTTACGTCGCATTGCCATCGCTACCTTCTTTTTCTTTTCTGGCCGAAGTTTTTTAATGTAATTGAACCATCCTATGGCAGATGCCCCGCTCGTGAATTTGATAGCAAATCAAGCTGCTTGCAAGCTGGTCACTTGTCAATTGGATTTGACATATAAGGCCATGCATTTTTACTATTCATTCGATTTTGGTACTAATTGAGGAAGCAAGACCTATAGTTAAAATGGGAATCGATCAAAGAGCATTCGCAGCGTAGCAGAGCGGTCAAGTACAAACCCACTAAGAAAACTCACTGATGAACAAGTGAAAATGCAACCCGTTCCAAAAATATATTCTAAAAGCTATTCACTGTTCTCTTGGAATATATAATCTGAAAATACTTTGGAGTGTATCTTTGGAACGGGTTATCCTAAAAACTTGGTTGATACCTTTTTGTCATCTACTCTTGATGCTCTCAAAATCAGCATCAAAAGTTTTTATGTAGAAGCCTTATTGCAATAAGGCTTCTGCATAAAAACTTTTATGCTGATTTTGAGAGCATCTTATTGCAATAAGGCTTCTACATAAAAACTTTTGATGCTGATTTTGAGAGCATCAAGAGTAGATTACAAAAAGGTATCCACCAAGTTTTTAGGATAACCCGTTCCAAAGATACACTTCAAAGTATTTTCAGATTATGTATTTCAAGGTGAACAGTGAATAGCTATTGAACTATATCTTTGGAACGGGTTGTCCAATAAAGGCGAGCGATATCTTTTTTGAATCAAAACTTCATACTTTCAGAGGAAGCATTAACAAAACCAGAAGTAGTTTTGTCACCAAATTACTTTTAGATGTATTTTTTTGTCACCAAATTTCCTTTATATATAATTTTTTTGAAATAATTCTTGGACTTGAAAATGGTATCCGGAATTAGTAAGAAAACATAAATTAGAACTCATAACCGTTTACACCATCCCAATGAAGGACGTAGTTTTCGAATTATAGAGTGGTTTACCTCCCTATTTCATTGATTTTCTTAAAATTGATAGAAATTTCATCAAATCGGCAGATAAACCAGTTAATAAGTCCCAAAGTATTTGCTTAATTTCCATCATTTAAACGGTTCTGAGTTTTATTTTAAATCCTCTATGTGTAACAAGAACAATTTTTAAATCCAAGAATTATTTCAAGAAAATTACATCTAAAAGTAATTTGGCGACAGAAAATTTTCCATCTAAAAATAATTTGGTGACAAAATTACTTTTTTTTTTACAACTTGTCAATTGTTTTTGACAGCTTACAGAACTCTCCGCAATTATTTTTCCGCTGTGGTTTTCGTTAGCATTTCGCTCTCCTAGTGGAGACCACCGAAAAATTTCGTCTCACATCAGCAGCGTACTAGGCTTTAGAAGAAAAACCGTTCTTATTTTAATACTACAAGTACATACAGATCTCTGAGTTGTTATTGTATTGTGCAAATGAAGAGCATTAAACGTTTGAGCATGAGAAATTGATGTTAATGTAGATGCAGAGGTTAAATTGTTGTTGGAGAGTTTTTGTTTTTTGGAAAAAAAACTTAAAGTTTCTTACATACACATTTAAATGCCAATTATTTACATTGGTTGCATCAGTTAGCTTGTCCGCAGGTATACCGACTTATGAATTTAAGATTGCTTATATCATTATTTTTACTTGCGATTATATAGCATTCGTCGAAAAAAAGTTTGATTCAAACATGCCATTATGATGACAGCGAAGACGAAAAAAGATGGTCTAAAAATTCTGTCCGTTTGTGTGTCTGTCTGTATGTCAGTCTGTCAGTCGATCAGTCGGTATGTATGTATAAGCACCTACAGCCCAAACGGGTGTGCCGAATTGCTTCAAACTTGGTATATAGAGTTTTTTAAGTATTGTACAGAGGGGAAAATGTTTTTTTTTTAGCTCAAAAAATAACGGTGCCTGCCATATAACGATTACGTTAAAGCCCATTTTTCTCGGAAACGTCTCTAACGATTTTGATTTTAAAAAATCAGTGCAGCTTTTAAGGTACAATCATCAATAACGGTACTATATAACCATTACGTTAAAGCCCATTTTTCTCGGAAACGGTTTTAACGATTTTGATTTTTAAAAAGTCAGTGCAGCTTTTAAGGTACGATAATATCGTTGAACAAAAATTTTAAAAATGGTACTTCCCATAGAACCGTTTTTTTTCCTTTCGACTATATCACCTCTTTCGACATTTCACACTTACATATATTTAGGTAGCCCAATTTATACTGCATATCAATATTTTTAATTTATATTTTTTTGTATTTTTAAATGCATTTAAAAAAAAAATTATTTATGTTTTGAAAACTGCTCTTTAAATTTTTTTTCAACAATTTTAGTTATATGTATTTTCTGAATACCTATGAATTAGCGTTTTTGAATTTTTTTGAAAAATATTTTCAAAAAGTTTAAAAAAAAACTTTTTTTCTCAAAAACCGCTCCACAGATTTTTAAATTTTTTTTTGTCATAAATTCAAATATATCCAAGTACTTTTTTTGAGCTCAAATTTGTTTAAGTATTTATTTCAGAGTTTTGAATTATTTTTTCTTTAATTAAGACGATTTAATCTTTTATTTTTAAGTTTATGTTATTTAATATTTAAGATTGTCAGAAGTTTATATCAATAAATATTTAAGATTGTCATATTAAGTTTTTTAGAAAAAAAATTAAAGAAATTTTGTATATATAGAAAATTAAGTAACAAACGACTTTAGAAATATATTTAGATTTTTAATAGAAATCTTTTGCATACTATGTGATCGAACATAAGAACAGGTTTGTGCGATCCAATCGTTCATTTTATTTTTTATGAGCTTATGGCAGTGAACCTTATCAAAAGGAATTTTTATTTTATTAGACACATAGGCGCAACATTTTAAATGATTTAGTGTTAAATCATTTTTAGTATGATACTAGGTTAAAAAGAGGATTTTGCTAATTTTAACGAGTTTTAGAATCGTACTATCCTTAACATTTTAATAAAGTTAAAATCACGAAATGGCTACTTTAATTTTTTAGTATCGTACTAAATCCATAATGTCATCTGATAGGAATTATATCAGCCTTGCACGCGGGGGGCCCAGGCTCGAATCCTGCTGGTATACATTTTTTTTTTCTAAATAATGAAGTTAAATGATTAAAATTATAAACATCGCATAAACACAATAATTGTGTTCATCAAAATTCAAGCCCTACAAATGCATAGCAAAGCATTTGTAGGGTTTGAAATTAGCAGTTTACTAGTAAACAAAACGTTTCAATTTTATGAAAAGTTAGTACTCTTAAGGCCTTAATAATAGGTGGTTTAAAATTTTGCGCCATAGTTTTTAATTGTTTGTTCTGAAGTTTATACAGCGAATTTGGACACATATAACCATTTAATTGGGGATACAACATACAACACTCATATCGTCGGGCATGCTGTCAAAACCGACGATCCCTGTACGACGACTTCGATTGATATGCAAATTAAGCACATTCAAATTTTCATTTTCAGCATTATTATTAGCATTGTTGTTTACATGAGGTAAAAATTGAGTCGTCTCCAAACTGGCATTTTTTCTTAAGATAGGCAAATTACAGGGTTAGGGTAAAGACGAATCATGGCATTGATTAAAAGTGTTTTTACACGATTCACTTGCAACAGAAGCAAAGTTATTATTGAGTTTTGCCAGCTTGCTGTTTAAGAGTTCACTCAATTTTACTTGAAGATAGTTAAATTCGCACATTTTTTTCATGAGAACATCTACGACAGAGACTAGGTCATTTACTTTAAAACGTCAAAAAAAAACCGTTTAATTCATAAACACTTCGCTGCTTGGTTCCCGGCAGATGGATTTAATCTAATCTAGTTTACAACGTTTAGTTGCAGATTTTGAAAGTAACTTTTGCATTCGCGTACGACGTTTTCGTTGTCGTGCGGTCGGTCATCTCAAAAGCGGACCTACTAGAATTTTTATATTAGTTTTGGGTTTTAATTCATACAAGAAAATGTTTAAAAAATATTAACGGAACCAAAATCTAACTTCTTTAGAATTTTGTTAATTGAGCTGCTGTTTTAAAATACAAACAAATGTGTATTGATTCCGTAAGCGCATTTATTGTCCTAAGTTATCCTCTTGTTATTTTTACGTATGACAGACAGGCCCCTTTTGACTTTCATACTACATATGTATTACTTTTTCTTTTTCATGATGATTGATATTATCGTCCTTTAGGTCTGTTTATCTTTATTCAGTGCTTTCTATTTCGTATTTATTCAACTGAAGTTATAATTATTATATTTTTATTAATATTTTTTTGAGTTTCAATTTTCGTTTGGCAAGTACCTATATTATACTTCGTTGTAAAAAATGTTTGCACAATCAGCCAAAGGATATAAAAGTGGATAGCTATTTGTTATGAATTAAGCCAAGTGGCAAAGTATCTGACAACTAAAATTAGGTAGATACAAAAGGACAATGACTAGAATGCATTTATTGGCAAAATCATATGAAATTGATTCGAATGAGTGCAGTTTGAATTCTAGAAGGACATAACCATGTTGCGTTTAATGATATATTATAGTTGAATAATTTATTATTCTAGACCAGTAAATCCGATTTTTACACACACTAGTAGTGGTTTTCAATCTGGCAATATTTTTTTTCGGAGTTGGTCTTTTTGACCGCTGTCACTTGATTTATGCTCAGTTTGGTTTGCCATTTCATAAAGAATAGACTTACTCCTGAACAATGCTTGCAAATCGGTCACATTTATTACCAAACTAGATAGATAGATAGATAGATACAAATTTTTATTGCAATACATTTTAATTTACATTTACATAATTATATCAACAAAAAATTGTTTTAGCATGGCATTTGCCGTCTGCCAGATTGACAATTCAGAAAAAAATATGTATTAAGCCATTTAAAAATATTGTGAAATTGAACAATTTAATTTAAAAAAATTAACAAAAGGGAAATCAAAAGTTTTCATTCATTATTGCAGTCCTATACCTTTGTGCTATTTTGCAGTAATCGTAGAGTTTGACTACATCCATTTCGTTCAACATACGAACAACTTGTTCCTCCGATAAAATGTCACTTCCAAATATGTCACTTCTAATTTCCCTGAGAATTGGACATATTCCAATAAAGTGAATAACATCTTCTCTTTCCCCCAAGTTGCACATATTACACTCGATTGGTAGGTCAGGCCTGTGTGGAATATAGTTCAGATTGAGTTGTTCACTACGAAGTCTTACCATTGTAGCAATAACGTGTGCATTGTAGGAATCACAAAAGTAGTTGTTTTCAGCCAGGTTATGATTTAGCCTACTGTACGTTGTTCCGAATATGGAGTCAGAAGCTTCAGCTATATATTCAGCTCTACATCTTTCACCAACCCTTGATATGACGCCATAAAAGAGGGCCCTACTGTTTGATAAATCTTCTATGTTTAAATTAAAATGTGTATGACATCCTTCTGCAAGCCATAACCACTCTCTGTACCAGCTATTACGATCTTCTATAGGTTTAATAGCTACTTTTCTAACGAGCCGCGAAATAGAGGCGACATTCCAGTTTCAAGCATAATAACGTAGTTTGGCGTGTTCTGAGGTAAGTGAAAAATTCTCTTTACATAAAATGTTAGCAGTTTTTCAACCGTGTTGAAGTATACTCCCAGCTACTGCCTCAAAAACCTTGAATTTACTGCTGTGCGATATATTTTTATTGTTAAATATTCTTTTCCAACACATATTGATAGCATTTTTCGCCTTTTGCATTTTCTCCTTAAAATTTTTCTCCATATTTAAGTTTTTTGTTATATTAATGCCAAGATACCTGTATTCGTTTACGCATTCTATGTTTTCTCCATTGTAATTCCATTTTTCATTTACCGCATTACGCCCACCACCCTTTTTAAATATCATCACCTTTGATCTTTCGATGTTAACTATGAGCTTCCATAGCTTACAATAATGATATGCTTTGTTTATCATGAGCTGTAGTGTTTCTGGGGAATACGCAAACATGACTACATCATCAGCAAACAACAGTGCTTTAATATGCACTCCAGCGAACTCAACTCCACCAGGAAGATAGTCTACAAGGTCATCTATGAAGAGCGCAAACAAGGTGGGGCTTAGTGTACAACCTTGCCTCACTCCTGTTGTGGTTGCGAACCAATCAGAGAGTTCTGTTCCTGTCCATACTGCAGCCTTTGTTCCTTTGTAGAGATCTTCAAGAACGCGTCCAAACTTCAGTGATAAACCCAGACTATATAGTTTGTACAGTAACGCACCTCGATCGATTGTGTCAAAAGCCGCTTTAAAATCGATGAAGAATACATAAAGTTTTTTACCTTGATTCAAAAAGTTGTCCGTTAGGCTGTTGAGTATGAAGATGTGGTCGTTAGTACAGTATCCTGCTCTAAAACCAGCTTGGAATTCTTTCAGCAGCTTTCGTGATTTTATCCAATTAAGAAGTCGATTATGCAACATCGTTGTAAATATCTTATAAGTTGCGTTTAGAAACGAGATTCCTCTGTAGTTAACTGCATCCAGTAGCGATCCTTTTTTGTGTATTGGGAATATAATGGCATCCCGAAATTCTTCTGGAGAGAAATCCCCCTCTAGTATTCTATTTGAAAGTCTTAAAAGGTGATCTTTGAGTGTGACCGTTCCATATTTATAGCACTCAACTGGAATACCATTCCCACCGGCAGCTTTTCCATCTTTAAGGGTCACGAGAGTTTCCTCTAACTCTGACATAGAGAAAGCAGAATCAAGAATTTCGTTGGTAAAACCAGGCATCGCAAAGTGCCACTTAGTGGATGTTGGTTCCAGATTTAGCAGATTCTTGAAATGGGAGAGTAATACGTCCATAGTATATTGTTTCCCATTCAACTCCCAGGCCAATTTCCAAAAGTCAGTAGCGTTTTTACAGGATGCCAATCTTCTTATACAAAGCTTTTTAAATTCTCTGTTGGCCTCAATGTAGAAATCCTTAAAAATTCCTTGGGTAGAATTGCGAAAAATTCTCAGCCATGCAAATGAAGTCTTGCGAGCTTTTTGACATTCTTCATCAAACCATGGTTCGTTTCCTGTTTGGTACCTTTTTAAGTTGTATACTTGTTGAGGGTAGGAAGTCTTTACAATCTGTGCTAGCAAGGAAAAGTTTACCGTTTGGTGAGCTTGTAGTTGAAAATCAAGATTATGCCTATACTCGTAGGCCTTTGCATTTGTCCAGTTGAGTTTGGGAAGTAGCCGCATACATGTAACTTAATCATGCGATTGACTAAAAAGTTGAATTGTAACAACAACAGGAAGATGGTCTGAAAATGGAACGTCCTTAATCTCAGAATCTTTTACAAATGGTTCCCAATATTCTCCTATGATGGCATAATCAATCACTGATGTGCATTGACCCCCAACAAACGTTAAATGTCCTGATGCATCGCCCACACTGGTGCCGTTAAGAATACGTAGACCAAAAGAATCACAAAGATCTAGCAATTTTGTTCCTCTTGCATTACAGTACGTATCTTTTGATTGTCTGCCACATCCTCTCATCTCATTCATCGCCCCTGTATCAATACCAACTCTCGCAGTCAAATCGCGAATTATCATCACATCGGTAGGGGTAATAAAGTTGGATATCTCCAATAATTTCTCGAACTCATAGTTCCAATTATTACAATTTGAATACATTGGCAGTATCAAAAGTTGTTTGTTGTTAATTTTTAATTCTGAGAACGAAATATCATTGTATGTTCGAAACGCGCATTTGACACTTAATTTTTTCTTGAACCCAAAAAAGCACCCTCCGCTGGCTCTTCCTCGGGAGTGATTTCGCGTCGCAGGAATCCACTTAAAGGTATAATCTAATATTTTGTTTTCAATACTTGTAAAATTATCTTCCGGTGTGAAGGTTTCATATAAAAAAATTAAATCAAAGTTGTTGACAAACTTATAAAAGTCAATAAATAGAGATTTATTACTTAAACCTGATACATTGTACGACAAAATCTTAAAATATTCAGTCTTTCCGTTTAATACATTTATTACTTTATTACTTGTGGATTGGCAGACGGCATTTTTACTAAACACTACTCTTTCTATTCCTACCGCTAACACTGGTCTCTGGGTGCTGAACTGCATTACCGGCATTTTTGGGTTGTGAAGTTTCTGACATCTGAGTGCTGACATTGCAGTCTGTCATAATCTTGTTGAACACTAGTAATCCGTCAACATCGTTGCATTTAATGGTGTTGTTATGATCCAAATAAAATGCTTTATTTTCTAAAATAAGTGTTTGTCCACGCATTAATACCTTAATGTTTTTGTTCTTGGCATTAATGTTTGCTTTTATTTGTGAAAAGTGTTTACGTTTTTCTCTGGCCGCTTTGGTATAATCCCGGTGCATAGTGATCTCCGAGCCGCGCAATTTAAAGGCCGACTTGAGTATACGCGGGACATAATCACTTTTCTGCATTTCAACGATGATATTTGCAACTTGGTTGTTTCTGGATCGAATGATCTTTGTTTTTGCTATCGCTGCTGGGTTATTTTCTTGTAAAAGGTCAAGACAGACACTTTTAGCTTTCTCCATTGCATGATTATCGTCATCTTGTTGGAATATGTAGTACCAAATTGTTTTCGTTGGCTTTCTTTTCAAGCAAATCAATTTGTCGCTCAAGTGCATAGCATTTGTTCTCAACATGTTGCAGCTTAAACTGAAGTGTCTCATTAGCACGCTCCAGTGAATCCATTTTTGACTTGACTTCCACTAAGTCAGATTTTGTTGGAAGATTCTTGAGTCGGTCATCAAGCAATGCTGCCAGTGAGGATTCCAGAGTTTTTAAATCTACCAGTTGCATATTACTGATGTTAGAATCATTGTTCAAAGCTGGGAGTGATTCCGGCGAAAGGGCAGAGCACGGTCTTTTTGACACTTGCCTTTGTGTTTGTGTGTTGTTCTTACTGTTTTCGTAGAACTGTTGGATATTGTTGTTGCTTATGTTGCAAGTAAGCGATTTTTTGGGTATCGTGTTATTTTTATTCGGCGGAGTTCTTTGTATGCCATTCATTTTATATGACGATTTTAAGTTACTATACTAAGTAAAATTTCAGCTCACCTTATAGTAAATGACTTCCGTGCGATTTATTTGTTAATTTCACTTCACAAAAGACTTTTTAGTATTAAATAATTGGATTTCTATCAGAGCTTAAATTCAATGTCAACCAGACGTTACGAACCAGAGTTGCCAATCATTATTTACCATTATTACCAAACTAGATGGCCACCGATCCCGATTTTCACCAGAAAAATTTGTTCAGCGATGAAGCTCACTTTTGGTTAGATGGATACGTTAATAAGCAAAATTGACTTATTTGGAGCGATCATAAACCCCAAGCCATTGTTGAGACGCCGTTACATCCTCAAAAGTCACTGTTTGATGTGCTCTATGGGCAGAGGAAATTATTGGTCCATATTTCTTGAAAAATGAAGGCGGCCATAATGTTACATACAATGGGAAACGCTATAGAGCCATGATTAATGACTTTTTCGTGCCTGAATTGGAGGATTTGATGTGGACGACCTTTGGTTCCAACAAGACGGTCTATTTTTTGAGGGGTTATGTGAAGTGGCTTGTCTACGCAGACAAGCCCGAGACGATTGACGCATTTTAATAGAATATTCGGCGCGTTATTGCTGGCATACGGTCCCAAAATTGCTGCAAAAAGTGGTCGAAAATTGGGCCTTTTGGCTGGAATTTAATCGAGCCTGCTGCGGCGGCCACTTACCCAAAATTATTTTGAAAACATAATGGCAAACCCATATCTTTATAATAAAGCTAAGGTCTTGGCCATAACATGAAATTATACCCCATCTCAACTTTCAAACCTAATTCCAAAAAGATTGCTTCGAAATTGATTTGCAATTAGATTTTAAGCACAAGTTTGAAATGTTAAATATTCACCCGAAATCGTACCAGTAGAGTTTTCTCCACTTTTCCATTTCACAACTTTAATCTTAATAAAAATCTTGGACATATTTAGAATACTTTTGCCCTTGCAATCATGCTAAGAAATTCATATTATTCTTTGTTAAGGATTTTGGAACGTTTTTGGAATTATTTTTGAAAATGGTTGAACGACTTTTATGAGTGCATTTCAATTATTACTTCTTAATTTTTTTTTTCAAATGTTTAGTAGAATAAAAATGAATGATATCCCACCAAAGTGAAGTAAAAGTGCATGGTGCATTTATTTTCTTTCAGATCTTTTTACGTTAAGATCGCTATATTTCGATGTATTTTGGAATATTGCTGTATTGTATGGAAAACCATGTATAATAATCGTTCTATGAGAATTGAAAGGATTCAGTAGAACAATGAAAGGCATGAAACATTTCGACGGTGTTCGAGATATGTAAATATTTTCATTATAGTTATATCGCTAATCATTCTTAGAGTTCTTTTCTGATTTCTGTCTTAAATATTCAAATGAGTTTTGGGAGCTCCTGCCCAAATGTTAGAGTTATGCTCCAGCGGTATTCGAATAAGGCCTTATAGTACATCCCAATAAGACAGGGAGAAGAATTTCTTGCATCATCGAAGAAAGCACAAACACTTCGAATATGTGCTCATTCCGCTGTTATGATATTCAACTATTATACAATTATACATTACATACTATGTTATATTACACTGATATATTCGCAGTATTATAAGTATATTTAAACATAAACAATTTTATATTGCATATATATATATGCGCATTAGTTTAGTACATATTATAATTAATCATACTAACACTTAGAAGTAAGAAAATTGAATATATAAATACTTGTAAAGAGTTAGACAGAGTGTGATTCTGAAGTGAAACTTGAAATAAACTTGAAGTAAAAATAATCCAAGACTTATAATATAACATGGTGTCACATTCTTAAAAAAATTGTCTATTGCATGGAACAGTTGTTTTAAACAATTTATAATATATATGCGAGCTACTAATATGGAGTCTGAAAGTGATTCGAGAAAGGTAGCGATGCTGCTTCATTTGATTTGACCTAAATGTTTAGATATATTTAACTCATTTAATGTTAATTTGGACAATGTGAATAATGAAGATTTGGTGAAACTATTTAAGAATCATTTTATGCCGAAAGCAAATAAAGCTATGGAACAGCTTATATTTTTTTCGCGAAAAGGAAAGTCGGATAAGTCAATTGATACATACATTATTTCTTTAAAATATCTCTGCTTAACTTGTGAATTTGGAACGTTCCAAGTATTTGGAAATAACTAACGAACAAGCGCAACAATTGCAAGGGCAAAGGTACAACCCCATGATTGCAGAAGTAAAATCAATTAATTCTCAATACAACTACAAGCCAAGCACTTCAAAATACAGCCACAAAAATTCAAACAACAATAAATACATTTCATCATCATCAAACTCTAACGGCCGCAAATACTTCAATCGTCTTAGTAGACAAACCCAGCAACAATCTAATGCAGAAATATGTCAAGGATGTGGTGAACAGCACAAATGCAAGTGTCCCGCAACTGGAGTTGCCTGCATAAATTACGACAGAAAAAATGACTGCAAAAATATGCACATCAAACACAGAGCAGATTCAGCAGAATCGTCTGATGATCATTTTCTGGGTCTGATTACACGAGTTCCAATACAGAGTTCGTCTTTGACGCACATACCAAAGTCTGCTATATCGACAGAAGACAGCATTGAGTTTTTGAGGCACTAAATTCTAAGGGGTTCTTTATTCCTAGCATTTATTTTGTGAGCTTCAGACCAAATGCACGCATTTTCGATAATAGAGCTTGATGCCAAACTCTATCAAATGATTTTGAAATATCATGGGCAATAATCTTACTTTCTCCGAATCGATGTAAAAATTTGTGCGTGAGATATAACATCAGATCACCAGTTGAACTATTGCTATGAAAATTATAGATACTGCCGGTCACTAAGGAGCTTTCTTTCTTCAAGATATTTCTTAAAATGATAATAACGGGTGATTTTTTTGCTACTTGGTTTTTGATGTTTATATTTTTGACAGATCACACATGACAAGTTCCACGAACATTTGACATTTCGATTCAGTATTGTTTGCCATTTCATCATGAATAGACTTACGCCTGAACAACGTTTGCAAATTATTGAAATTTATTATCAAAATTCGTGCTCTGTGAAAAATGTGTTTCGCAAGCTACGTCCGTTTCAGCGACGAGGTTCATTTTTGGCTAAATGGATACGTGAATAAGCAGAATTGCCGTATTTGGAGTGAAGAGCAGCCAGAGGCAATTCAGCAGCTACCAATGCATCCCGAAAAATGCACTGTTTGGTGCGGTTTATGGGCAGGCGGCATCATTGGGCCGTGCTTCTTCAAGGACGATGAAGGCCGCAGGGTTACGGTCAATGGAGAAAGGTACCGTTCGATGATAACAGATTTTTTTTTGCCGAAAATGCAAGAATTGAACTCGGTCGACATGTGGTTCCAACAGGACGGTGCCACATGCCACACTGCACGCGAAACCATGCATCAATTGAGAGGCGAATTTGGTGAGCAGTTGATCTCACGTTTTGGCGCAGTCAATTGGCCACCAAGATCATGTGATTTGACCCCGTTAGACTATTTTTTGTGGGGCTATGTTAAGTCTATTGTCTATGGGGACAAGCCAAACACGATTGCTGCCTTGGAAGCCAACATTGAACGCGTCATTGGTGAGATTCCGGCCGAAATGTGTGAAAAAGTTTGCCAAAATTGGACCTTCAGAATGGACCACCTGAAGCGTAGCCGCGGGCAACATTTAAGTGAAATTATTTTTAAAAAGTAAATGGCAGAAATTGACTTATCGATCCAAATAAAAATTTCATTCACTTTTTACAAGTTTCTGTGTTTTTTTGAATTTTCAAAAACCAAGCTCTTAAAAAATCACCGTTTATGTAGCGTTTCCATGACGTTGGAAAAAAAGAACGTAGGTGCAATTGGGCGGTAATTAAATTAACTTTAAAATCAATTGCTTTTTTTGGCTTCCTTTAGTTTGCTGGTATGCTCCAAAAACTTGAACTTCTTTCTCGTTGTTATTTGAGCTTCCTCTTCATAGAGTGAACTATGGTTACAATGAAGCTATTACCTTTTGCTTAAAAAAATGCTAACTGTGTTTGTAACGTTCACTGTTTTATAGTAGGGATTTTTTTAGTATCTTTTTTTATTATCTGGGGGTTAGAGTTTAAGTATTATAATTATCATTGAATTCTGTAGTTTATATGAAATTTGTAAATAAATAAATAAAAATAAAACATTTGACCCCACCTCATTGATTGACAAACGCTCAAAAAACAAAAGAAGAGATTTTTTGAAAAAAAGTGCATTTAAAGATAATAAGCTTAACTAAATAATAATGAGAAATGTTGGCAAAGATTCAAAAAGTAATATGAAATCTAAAAAAATAATTTTATAAAGCGAGTATGTTGAATGACCCGTCTAAAATCAAGCACTGACGAGGCCACAGAATTTGTTCGCATTGAACTCACTCTCTATATAGCAAATTATCAACAATTATGTGATGGTGATGCCAGTGTGAAGTTAGAAAAAAATACACATTGAACATTTAAGCAATAAGAATCAAGTTCAAAAACGAAGCACTTTGTGTATAGACTGTGTCCCGGAAGCCAACTTCTAGCGGGTACAGGGTGATAGGGTAATTTATACCCGTATTGGTAAAAGTAATTAAAAAAAATCCATCTCGCTTGTTTAAGTAATAATTGCAATATTTAGAAAAACAATGAAAATCGATAACCTAGGCCACATTTTTAGGTACATAATGTGGTCACAATGTGGGTTGGTTTTATTTTGTACGTAATCCTAAATAACCATGCTATTAAGTCCAATCACAAAGATTACAGAGTCATGGTTCAAAAAAAAATTGTAATCTTAATTTGACACTTCATAATTTTAATAAATTGGCCCGTTTCATCAATTTATTTTATGAATAAAACAAATCTATTAGAATATTTTCTTTTGTTTCATTATGATTAAAGTTTTCCATAATACCATTAGGGTAAATTTCCAATTTTTCAGATAGAATTGTAAACGATCCAGAACGGCTTAAACGTTGATAATATTTTTTAAATTAATTTGATAGCGGAGACTTATAACGTGTTTTGTGTTATAACTTAAAGATTTATTATAAATTAAAGATATATAATTATACATTATAATTATATGTAATAAATATTTAAATAGAGCTTACTGACGATGGAAGCATAGCTTCGCGAAATGTACACATAAGCAAAAATAAATAATTTGTGTTTTTAAATTGATAAAATAAAATATTTAATTAATATGTTTTAACAATTAATAAGTAGCAAGTGTTTTACCATTTTGAAGTCTTGATGAAATGGCACAATTTTTTAAACAACTTGGTAGAATAGTACATTTTAATTTGATATCGTGGAGGTTTTTAACGTGTTTTGTATCATAAATTAAGGAAGCTTACCGATGATGGAAGCATAGCTTCAGAAATGTACATCTAACCAAAAATAAATAATTTGTGTTTCAAGTTGATGAAATAAAATCTTTAATTCAGTAAATTTTTTTTAAAGGTGTGAAGTGCCAAGTTAGTTTACAAAATGTTTCTAACCATGACTAAATAAAACTTTATTTTTCTTAACAAACTGAAAATATTTATTTATTATTGGATTTGTGATTAGAATTAGTAGCCTGGTTATATAGGATTATGTGAAAAATAAAAACACCCCAAGATTTGGAAATTTGTGACATTACCTAAAAATGTAGCCCAGGGTATTGATGTTCATTATTTTTCTTAATATTGCAATTATTATTAACCAAGCGAGAAGGATTTTTTTATTACTTTTCACAATATTGGTATAAACTACCCCATCACCCTGTACCCGCTTGACGTTGACTTACGGAACACCCTGTATAGAGAAGACATTTTCCAAACCAACCAAAACATTGGCAACGTTTTACTTCCCAACCCGCTCACGACTCTATGAATGCAAAAGAATCTCAAAGTATGTGTTTATTATTAGTGGAAGTGGATTGAAAAAATGATTATTATTAATTTAAAATAGTGGATGATTTCTTAAAGATTTGCGCTTAATGCCGGAAAACTCTGAAGACAAATATTGAAAAAAAAATCGATGTCAAGAAAATCAGAAAAAAACAAATAAAAAAAAACTACAATCGTAAAGACTCTCCATATAACTACATATGTATGTATGTATACATACATATATAATTATATATGCATGTACTACAACTCGGTTTTACTTTTTCAATATCAGCCACAAAATGTTTTGTTGATGAAATTTCTGAAAGCAAAAAATATTCGTGAAATACTTTTGAGCAATTGCCAGAAATTCAAATGATTTAAAAACAGAAAGATTAGGCTAAGACATAAAGAGAAAATGAAATTATATTTTACGGACCTTGACCTGGCATTTTAAATGAATAACTCTTAAAACTAAAAATATATATATATGTATATATATATATTTCGTGGCTTTTATTTATTTAAACGTTATTTAAACAAAAAAACTTTTTGTAATCAATAAGGAACCTAACATTACACAAAAAACATAAATTAAATGATTACAAACATGTTCAGTGTGAAAAACATTTTGTGACAATTTATTTAATTTCCCCCGACGAAATTATGATATTAATTAATAAATTCATATGTATTAATTTGATAGCCGAAATTTTTAAAGTGTTTTTTATTTTAATAAATTAAAGATTTTATTTAATTAACTTAAAGCACAAATTATTTATTTAGTGCTTAGATGTACATTTCGGAAATCTTAAAAGATTTAAGGAACATTTTGCGCATCTAAAATGAACAAAATAATGAACAAAATTTGAAATTAATACGTAAGGGAGACCGGGGCTAGAAGCAATAGGGATAAAAATCAAAGGGTTACCCTGAAAATTAAGAAACGCGTGAACGAGTTTTCGTCTACTTCAAAGCTAGCTTTAGGTATACTTTGTCTGCGAATAGGATATCCTGAAGAAAAGTTATAAGAGTAGTGCCCACAATTCATACGCTTGTAACATTATTTTTACTTGCGATGATAATACACAAGTTATGCATTCGTAAAAAAAATCCACCAATCAAACATGACATTACGATTATAGAGAACACCAAAAAAGTGGGTCCCCCAATTCCGTCTGTCTGTCCTCGAGTCTGCAGCCTAAACGGTTCAATGGATTTGCTTCAAACTTGGTACATGTTGTATTTTCGGTAATATGCACACACGTTTTTTTAATTTTTTATAAGAAGACAAATGACAGTAGCTCCCATAATTTTTTTTTGGACCAAAAATAAAAATCTTATTTTTCTCAAAAACAGCTCCAACAATTTTTGTAAAAAAAAATCATACATTTTTGGCCAAAAATTATAATTTTTGATATCTCTACAATTTTTTTGTTTTTCGATTTTCTGGGGAACGGTTAATTTGATTTTTTTGAATTTTTTTACGCAGCAGTTCCTAGTAAGGTTAAACACTTTTGTAAGCCAAATTTTTTTGAAATTTTTTTTTTTGGAAATTAATTTTTTTTTGAAAGCTTAACATTTCGAAAACGTCTCAGTAGATTTCTTAGAAACTTTGTATTTCGTAGTTTCTTGACATTATCTTGAATAGTTAAACAAACTATTTTACTAAAAAAAACTAAAGGTACCTCCCATACAAATGTTAAAAAATCGTTAAGAAAAAAATGTATTTCTCAAAAACGCCTTAAAGAATTTTTATAAAAAAATGTGTATGTTCTTAAATTAATGCAGTCAACTTTGAAGTATTAAAATATTTTATTTTGCCTACTTATTAACGCTACTGCCCATAGATCCATTTTTCATATTTTGGCCTTTCTCACAATTTTATGAAGCGATTAAAATAGTTTGTTTTACGCAAATGCTCCTTTAAGGTATTGATAAAACTGCATACTCAAGTCTTAAAAAAAAAAGTTTTTCGATTTTAAAAAAATAAATATTTTTTTTTTGAAAAATCTATTTTTTAAGAACCAGTCACTAAATATTTTAGAAATTTGAATTTTATTTGTATATTAACAATATCTTTCAAGTTTTCAAAAAAAAAGTTGTTCGATTTTTAAAAAATAAATATTTTTTTTTTTTTTGAAAAATCTATTTTTAAAAAACCAGTCACTAAATATTTTAAAATTTGAATCTTATATGTATATTAACAATATCTTTAAAATGGCGTTTCCATTTTTGTAATGTTTTAAGATTGTATATACATAACAAAATAATTTTTTAAAAAAACCGCTACAACGAATTTTTCATTTTTTTGATAAATTCTTATGTATGCAGGAATTCAAATGGGATCATTGTTTTCTCTCAAACTATAACAACTAAAAACAATTAACAATGTGTATTATCAATTTATTTCTAGTTTATTATTATTTCCTTTTCACGAATTTTTGTATACGTCACTGAATACTACAATGTAGCCCCTCATACATTTATATATACATCTTTAAGAATCATATGAATCTTATGTATGCATATTTCACCTAAATAACATAGTTATACCAACCTACCTACCCACCTACATCCTTTATTATTATATGTAGTCTAGTTACATATTTACACACCTAGGTTCCATCCATGTATGTAGGTACATATTTCTGTCCTAACTTACATAATTAAAATCCATAACATAGATTTAAATATACATTTGCGGTAGTTACATATGTAACTATTCCTTGAATCATCCAATCGACAATTCATTATACTAAGAATCAAGGTAATCTCACCTACATCGGCTTTAAACCTGAATAGGATAACTAGACTACCTACCTACTAAATAGCATCAATGTTAAGCTACATTAAAATTGTTAGCTACAAGAGCAAGTTCGTACGATCCAGTCGTGCATTTTATTTATTTTTATTTTTGGTATTGCTCTTCACTCGGAAGAGATATAGTTCTAGTTGTTTTTTAAATATTTATTTATGTTTTGATTAATTTTATGTAAGTAGATGAGCAACGAATGGTTTTCGTTTTTTTTTTTTTAAATTGAGTAATAAAAAAATAGAAGAAAACGCAAATAATACCTACATATATATTATTTTTGTTTTTGGTTTAGTGGACTAAAAGTCATAAATTGCGTAATTTATGGTAAGTTTCATGGATGGAAATTGTGTTCTTTGTTTACATTTACATTTGACGTAGGTATGTACATATATCGTTGTCAACAAAAGGTTGAAGAGAAAAGAGTTCGCTCATGTGTTTTGCTGGCTTACTAATTAGTCAAATTCGTATGCATATGTATATCTAATCTTTGTTTTGGAATATTTAATTACATTCCTAATTTTTATGTACCTAAATTCAGTTTTTTTTCCAAAAAACGAATATCTATTGATTTTATTTTTTTAGGAACATTAAAAACTAATTAATTAATAAAATTTGTGAATTAATATAATAATTTTTAAATTTTAATATTAATATCGTAAGTTTTGTTGGGGCATTTGCTATATTTTTTGTTGATAATCTTGTTTATAAATTGATAGTTTCTAGAAGATTACAGTTTTTGTTAAAATTTACCCAGGCCTATGTTACAATTTTCCCCGCATATGGGGTAAGTCGCAACAACAGTTTTTTTTGTCTAAAAGTTATATTTTTACAAATTCTGATCAGTATTTTTTTTGGCTTTTGGATTGGACTACTTTTTGCCCCGGTTCCCCCTAATGTAAATAATTCTTATGAACTAGATGCTTCTGAATTTCTTTATATATTTAAAAATAAAAATAATTTAATGAATAGTGACTATGCACCAATAAGAAATCCAATTTTCAAAAAGTTTTATATTAGACCTTAAATTCACTCTAAATTTGCTTGTGTTATATTTTTGTTCTTATTGAATTTGTTCTTGTCTGTAATTGTGTAATTTTGTCACCAAATTACTTTTCGATGGATTTTGGAAAACTACGTGCTTTATTGGGATGGCGTGAACGGTTCCGAGTTCTAATTTATGTTTTCATACTAATTCGGGAAACCATATTTTCAAATCCAAGAAATATTTTTTAAAAAATCCATGGACTGTTAGATGGATTTTTTTTTGTCACCAAATTACTTAAGGATGAAATTTGTTTCAAATAATTCGTGTACTTGAAAATGGTTCTGGTTACACATAGAGGATATAATAATGTCACAAAATGCATATCATGCACAAATCAAAAAAATGTCGGTCAGGACTAGTTTCAAAATTTGTAAGTCTTCAACAGTCGTAGCCGACTTAGTTTCAAATGAAAAAAAAAATAGATCTTTGTTGTCTAATTCAAATATTGTTTTTAGTTTTGGTTGATGCATTTATGACCCACAAACATTCATTAGTTTTGAATTGGCAGGCTTGTTTCTTGTAAGTATCACTTTCTGATTTATCTTCAGAAAATCATAGAATTTCAAGAAAGTGTCGCAATGAAACACTTCTCATTTCATAACCACTTGGTGTGTTTTGGTGAATCAAATGGTTTTAAGTCTCAAAATTGTTATATTTAAACGCATAAAAAATACATACTCCAAAGCACAATGCAAATTTTGTTCTTAGTCTTCGTTTTTGGGTTCTTTTCTGAATCAAAAACGTTTTAATATTAAAAAAAACAATAAATTGTTTTAAAATGGTAGCCTTTTGTAAGTAACACTTTCGCGGAAGTGTCAGATTAAACCACTTCTCATTTCTGAACTGATTGTATTAATTGTATGTATATCTTTTAAACAGAAAATGGTAGAACAATTAAAAAAGTGTAAGGAGGTTGACTCCCCATTTCTTTTATTCAAGTATATGAATGTGCGAGTGCTTCTGGTTCGGATTCTGATTTCAAATCCACAAGCAAATTCTCTTCTTTTCAGAATCAGAACTGTTTTTTCCCAAGTCAACACTTTCAGAAGAGTCCAGAAGGCTTACGAATTGCCAAATAAAACGAAATTAAAGAATTTAAAGAAGGAATCGTTTAGAACTTGTCTGGTAATAGTTCTAACACCTCCGAGCTAACTATTGCGGATCGTCTTGACAGTTAGGTCATACCCTTTGCCCATTTGACGTTGCAGCCCTTGCATTTGTATATCTCAGGTCCTTCGAATGACAAGGGTAATTATTCCTCGATGGCGGCTTTCAAAAAGTATTGCTTGGTTAGAATTCGATTGGACAAATATTCGTTCTTATCGAAGAACTTATGAGTGCTCTTGATTTGATTTATTTGATTTGGATGTCATGGATCTTCTTTATCGTGGTCCTGCACCATTTCTGATAGAATTTCGGTATTACCGAAAATGGTTTGCCGGAAATTGGGTATACCCTCAACGTCTTCACTCATTGGCGGCGCATCCATTTTAAGTTGCTCTAATCGGATGCATTTAAGTGCAATCACACGATTTGAAACTTTTTTCGCCAATGACTTGACCATTTCGTGCAAAACTTGATGACGCATTACGGCTGACATAAGATGCGGTGGAAGGCAGTAAATTCGACTCCACCTTCGCCGGAATTTTCGAAGATTTTGCCAATTTTTCTGGATTTGGGTATTTCTTCAGGAGAAATGCTTTACTTTTTATGTATATGTAAATTCAGTAAAAATAAGTTAAATTGAAATCCAAACAACAAACAAGATATAAGAAAAAGTTAATTAGTTTCAAAACTGTTTAAAAAAAAAGTTTTATTAGTTGAAACATACAAAAACTAACACAATGACAGCTCGATGCCGAAGGCGGCGAACCGAAAAATAAAAACGAAAGATAAAGAGAAACACACAAAGCCGAGAACTCTAGGCCTTAATTGTCATGAAAATAGTGGCTATAGCCATCAGGGTATGCAAAATTAATTTTTTTTTAAAAAAGACCACGGATGCCACTCAGAAGTCCAGGTCACATATGCTGGACAAAAACTGAGGCGTTGCTCTTTTCGAACCGGGTTAAGGGGAGTTGGCTTCTTGATTTTCAGTCTTTTTATATGCTTAGCTTCTGAAGTTACACGACACATATGTAGTTGTGAGACTTGCCTTGATACAGTAAATGACGCTTATATGAAACATGCTTATAAGAAACACACGCTTATAAGAAACCTGAACAAAAGAACGGCACACGAGCTTATTTACACCAATGTAAAAAAAATATACCTCATAAGAAACACGCTTATAAGAAAAAAGCTGATATAATGAACTTTTTTTTACAACCTACTTACCGCTTTTACTGTAGAATTGGATGTGTATAATAAACTTTTTTATGACACCAGAAATATCATACATTTCAGTCTGAAATAAGTTTTGTTTGTGTTTTGTGATAAATTAAATTGAAATGTTTATTTAAAAAACAATAATAATTGAAGATCTTCTTTTCAAACAAAGGGAGGAATATTTAACTAAAACCACAATTATGAGCGATATTTTTAAGAAACTTAAGTTTCAGTTTTCTTCAAAATAATACTAGCCACCTACAGTCTGCTACAGAATTATTGCAGTATACACAATTTTTTTCCGATTAAAATGCTGTAATTTTTTTGTTTTTTAAATAAAGTTAATTTAATATTTTGCGCACACTTAAGGGGTTATGACTACTATTAAAGTATTTTAAAACAGTGCGAGCGATTAGGAAGAAAGGAGATGATTTATTAGGAGATACCGAGGCACATTAATTTTGAATGTTAGAATATCATAATATAAAGCGTTCCACTTCCACATTATTGTGGTGCGGCTAAAGAAATAATACCTTTACTTGACAGTATGTCCCAAGTTGGGCGCAAGGGTAATCTGTTGGACATTCCTAAAAGCGCGAGTATTGCGGTTAAATAGTTTGAGGGCAGGATTGCAACAGGCTATTTTATTAGATCATTGTCTATAAAGTAACGATAAAACACTGAAAGACATGAAACATTTGCGACGGTGTTTAAGATATGTAATTGTTTCAGTTATTGCTCTCTCTGTTATTTAAAAATAAAATATGTAAGCGTTTTTTAAAGAACATTTTTGAAGTGAAACTTCTTTGCCGGGGGTAAAAAGTTTCCATGTAACAACAGCGGCGAAACGGCACGGCAACGGCAACGGCAAACGTCATTATATTTTAAAACACACAAAAAAAAAACACAAACAATCTACTTCTTTATAATTTTTTTTAATAAAACAACAAACACCGTTCCAAATATCACTGGAACTTTTTAAATTAAACTTTTTCATTATTGACTAATATTAAATTGAAAAAAAAAAAATTAAATACAAACCAAAAAAATTAAACTGTCATGTTGACAACCGTGGACCAGTAATACAAAGAATCCTAAGTCCGCTGTCAAATCCATACATAAATGTTTTACTGAAAAGTTTTCTGCTTCAGTTAAAGCACAAAAGTATCACAAAATTCTTGTTCTTCTTCTACGGTAAACTAAAGTTTTGATAAGGCAACTTGTCTGATTATATTAGGCATGAAGGCATCACTACGTTTTTCAAATAAATTATCTCGGATAGAAAGTATAGTATTTAGCAAATCAATTTTTATCCGATTCCTTCTTTGAACCTTTAGAAGATTTATTAAAATAAACACTCTTTTAAATGCAGCATTTGAGATAGGCAAAACTAAAAACGAAGTGACAAAGTATGATAAGTCTTTGTAATGGTTTTCATTGGATGCATCGGTGAACCTATTTGCCTCGCACTAAAATTCAACAGTATTTTCAATATTCTCCCATTTATTTGAATTTATGTTGTCCATCTAATTTTGGAAATAATTTCAGAAGTCATGTTTTTATTTTTAAAAAAATCTTTAATGGTTGTTTATAAGTCCGCAAACATTTCTTAACAAAAAAGAAAATTACTTGCTGCAAAATTCGTAGATTTTGTGGAGTTCGCGATTGAAGCTCTGTAATGAACGATACGCATTTATGTTTGATTGAGTTTTAACTTTTTAAAGATATATTTTATTTTAGGCTTGGGAATTATGAAAATCTGCTAGGTTTCCTGCTAAAAAAAACTGCGGGCAGAATTTGAAAATAAGAAATGCTAAAAGCAAACTTTTCCCGCTAAATTAAGCAGGAAAAATGCTAAATTGGCCACACTGCATACACTGGAATTAAAATCTGAATTATTGATGTTCTTAAATGATTCAAAATCTGGAAATTCAAATCATTTTTCTGATCGTACTTGTCTATACAAAATACCATTTCCCACTAATCTTTTTGAACACTTAAACATCCTGAATAATATAGTCTCCAAGGAAGAGAATAAAACATATTATCTGGAAAAGACAAAATCAACGGATTCCTCGAAAAATTAAGTGTGTGCTCAAAATCTTTGAAAACAAAAAATGTATGATTATTTTCCCTGCATTAAGCAGATTCTCCAAGAAATTTCATCAGATGAGTCGATATCGGTAAGTTCTCACATTCCTCTCATGATACAGAGTTTGGAGGAGAAACTATTAAGTTACTTTTCAGATCTGGATTCTGAAGGTGGAAATGACAAAGAAGGATAGTCAATCCTTTTCTGAATATGCCCGGTTAAATCGCCGATCTACCATCGGCAAAGATGATAGAAAATAGTATGCTAGAATGAAATTCAATTTAAAAACCATTGCTAATTTCTGGATAAAGAGAAGAGGTGAATATCCACTTCATACCTATGTGAATTCACGTTCTCTCCAATAGTAGATATAAAAAATAAGAAGAGAAATAGGCTCGATTCGGAAAATGATTTATATGTTAATGTCTCGAAGATAAAATCAAGATTTTAACATTTGTTAAAAAATAAACAGACACACTCGTATAACAAAGAAATGTTGTTGTTTTAGTTCCAAATTGTTTTGGATTTGTAAATTTAACTCTCCCCATTGGCTTCCGGGAGGTCATTTAGGTTTTGCAGACCTCAACACAAACCTTGTTTACACAACTTCAATTGATTATTATGCGTTATCCATTTTGCGGTTTCAAAAGTAAACGTAAATAAAACAAATATAAAATATTTTTGTGCATGATATTTCTTTTTTATTATAAAGTTTGAACGTTGACATTATGTGTGAAACACTACGTCATTTAAATGATATCGCCACGACGAGAAATTACGCGTCCAGTAAATGTCTCTTGCAATAAAGCCATATTCGCTCGAGTTGTGTGGAATGTGGCACCGTCTTGTTGACGCCACATATTCTCCAAGTCGTATTCTTCAATAGCAGCAAAAAAAGTCGGTTATCATATGACCATAACGCTCCGAATTGACGGTGATAGTCGTTCCATCGTCGTTTTCGAAGAAGTAAAGTCCAATCACACCTCCGGACCAAAGAGGGCCCCAAACATTGACTTTTTGTGGATGTAATAGCCTCTCTTCAATTACTTGAGAATTCTCAGAACCCCAAATACGACAATTTTGTTTATTAACATACCCACCGAGTGAGCTTCGTCGCTGAAGAAAATTTTGTTCCAAAAATCGCTGTCCACAGCCTGTTGTTCAAGAACCCATTCGACGTATCTACGACGTTGTGAATGGTCAGCTGGCTTTAGTTATTGTGTGAGCTGGACTTTATATGGGTGTAGGTGTAGATCCAAATGCAAAATACGCCATAATGTGCCGTAAGACAGTCCTAATTCCTGTGAACGACGAGGAATCGACACATTCGGGTCTTCGCAACACTTTCACTTACAGCAGCGATATTTTCAGTAGTACGAGTGAAACGATGATGCACAAGCCTTACAATATCTGTTACCAATCCAGTGTCTTCAAATTTCTTCACAATTTTGCCAATTGCTAGAGTAGTTGGACGATTATATGTTAACTATAATCTCCTCTTAAAGCACGATATGTGGCTCTGGCAGAATCACCATTTTTGTAGTAGGTTTTAACATTTTTTATGCGTTGTGCGATAGTTAAGCGATCCATTTTCGTAAATGTTAGACTTCGAATTCCAGCCCTATACTTTTGAAACCGCAAAATGGATAACCCTTTATTATTATTAGGAAAAAAGTTGTATAGGTTTGCAATACATTGTACGTTTCCTACAGGTAACAATGTCGAAAGATCATTTGACCCTTACACTAATATTGCTTTTTACGCGGAAGTGAAAAATGCTGTACGAGTACTTATCTCATATATTCATGTATTACAAAGTGACTTAACTGTATATGTTCGGACTTGTTAGACAATCTTAGGTCTTTCTATTCCTTGACATTTCCTGCACATAAATTAATGTATACTAATTAATAATTCAATAAACCGAAGATTAAATTTCTTTTCGTTTAAAAACGTTAATATGATCATTTATTCTCGTAGTAGAAGAAATAACGCGACATGCAAATTGTCATCTTCACTCGAAATTAAGTCAACTTTACTATTCCTCTTTCCTATTTTCTCTCAATACCGATTGGCTTGTACAGAGTACCTATTTGTTTTGTAACGATGTGACGACTAAAAATGTCCTAGACAAAACTTTCACGTTCCAAAAGGTCGAAGAAAATTTATAAAAAAAACCTTAAAAAAGAACAAAAAAAATAGGGAAACAATGTTTCTCTCTTTTGTATCTTTATCGCTCCCAAATAAAGTTTTTACCATTTGTATCTTCATTTTCATCTCGAACACATAAATCCTTCAATAGGACTAGCATAAGGATATTAATTCCAATTGCTGATAGTTCTTTTTAAAGTTGTTTTTGGTTGCCTTTCTTACTTACAGTTAGACAAACATAAAATGTACTTATCTCACACTTTTATACTATTGGGCTTGGTAAGAGTAGAAATGGGACGTTTTGTTTGGTTTTTGTTGTATGTCCTTCAGCTTCAGGGGAGTCGTCACTATAAAGTGATGTCCCCTCTGGCGTGTTATCCGGACATTTAATGCATCTCCGTCTTCAGTTCTATTCATTAATGTATAATTTATGCAACGAAAATAAACTCGAGTTAATTATTTTCAGCTTTGTTTTAGCCATGTATGATTGATAGGAATTCTTTTTTTTTTGTTGAGTCCACGGTTGCATCGCAATGTAAGTCCATGCAAAGGGGCATCCTGTCGCGTACAGTCCTTTTGTCATTCTCTAGACAAAAGCCAATGGACAAGAAACCGGTGGTGACATCTATTTTCCACCGTCGTCATCTTAGTTTCTGTTTTTTTTTGTGTTGCTTTTTGTGAAACAAATTTGTAGCACTACGAAATCCTTACACAATTCTGCCTTCTAGACTTAAACACCTCCTAAGTAGTCAACTGGCACATTTCCATGCATTAAGGAAAGTGCATTAAAATTGAGACATTATTTGCTAGTCACTCTGACTCAAGTCCGGAAGAGTTGTCCTTTGAATTTTGTTCTGTGTGTGCGTGTTTAAATATATCTTGTTCTCATTTGCATTGCATCTTGAAAGTTTACATCCCAGTCACGTAGGTATATCCTGACATAAAAAAATATGAAAAAGAGGCAGAGAAGACTGGTCGTCTTAATTTTCGTGGTGGTAATGGTAATTTTATGATAAACGTCTAAACGTCTGACGTGATTTAAATTGTTTTGAAAGCAAATAGCGTCAACTGGATCATTTATTGTTTTTTTTTGCGAAGTGGAAGCAAATTAAATTTAATTTACGTTCTACTTTTTGTCTTCTATACATACTACCCAATGTAATCCTGAAAAAAAATATGTATTGTTTTAAGTTATGTTATTTATAAGGTTTTAATGGGCTATCCCAGAGAATGGTCTATACCCTTTGCTTCCATTAAGTTCCCATTTCCACAGCAAAATATTTACAAAATTTAAATGAAAATAAGAATGGTTATTTAAGTCCTTTGCTTGGCTTTACTGTTTTCTAATGTCTGTTTACCCAGAGTCGTATCCACTTAATCGATTTTTTTAAAATCGAGACTGGATTTTCATAAGTAAGAACAACAGCAAAATACTTTACACTAAAAATTACGTTTATTTAAAAATCTTAATCTTCACACTTCAGATTCCTCAGATTTTTTTCATAGTTTATGCGAAAGACCAACTATTATAGGCCGGTCTCTTTGTTACCATCATTCATATTTAAAGTGTTCCAGAGGATATTGCAGATGTAAATAAATTAATAAACTTACATTCTTATTATGTTCAATGTATTCAAGCAATATGTAGCCTATATAAGGACAACGATACTCACTACTTTGAGTGGCATCCGAGAATATATGGAAGTAAGCTAAGTAAACTATTTAATTTCTTGACTTCTTGATTTCTCAAGGCATTCTGCCACAGTGCACCACCTACTCCTACGTATGCATACCTGCTAACGTTTACGACGCTTGGGCCGACGCACGGCCAATTCTCAGGTATCAGGTGTTAATTGCATGTAAAAATGTTGCTAACTTCACTTATATTATGATGGCTGATTTTTACGTATGTTTCATGGAACATTGTTAGAAATATTGAAACACTACTACCAGGCACCTTCGGTCGGCGGTTTTTATAGCCAGACGCCTTAAAGGTCGTAAAATATAAACATAATCTAACTTATAGTCTGATGCTTAATTTTTATATATGATAATTAGGGGAATATTAAGTATAGTAAGTAGCCAGACCAATCCTAGGGGCCAAACATCTCCCAGACACGTTTAAAATTCCACTTTCAGTAAGAGCGCAAGACCATTATTTATGCACTTGGGTTTAAGTGAGATACTGATGGACATCTCTCCCTCTTATACTTACGGCCTCTTCCACCTATTGGGTATGCACTTGTTATCAAGTAACTTCATAAATGTTATACCTTACTCTACCCAATCTATACTCTATCCCAGAAAAATAGGCAGACACGTCTTATGGGAAAGCTTTTTCAAAATCAGTAGCGTGTCATATTTATGCATCATACTAATCTGAAAGAACTTCTCAATAAAAATTGTTTTCCCGCCCGTAAATATATAAAATAATAAAATGATATGGCCTGTGGCTGCTGCTGCTATTCAACCCCCATTAAATATTGATGTGTTTTCAAAGTTACCCATGTCCATTTGTTAACTGGTTCGGTTTTTTTCCCTTGCGTTTCTGTTGAGGTGCTTTTGATTTGAGAGATGAGTGTTATCGTGGAGTGTTTTCATTTTTTGCACTTCTCTTAATGTGTGGAAAATACTTTAAAATGCAGGAACAAAATTTTAAGCTGTTTTCTTTGAAGAGGAACATTATTTGCGTAGATTTTAATTAATGTGAAGTAAGGTATTTTTGTATAAAATGTATGTTTAAAAGGTGTATTTATTTTAAAGTTCTGTGCACTTTGTATTTTTAACTAGTTTATTTTTAAAGAGGTGTGGTTTTAGAGTCTTTTAGAGTCTTGTACAATTAGCTCGAAATGCCTTCAAGGCTTTCAAAAGATTTTAGTTCCGAAATAAAAGAAATTGTTGACGCGACAAAAAAATTCATAAAAATTTGCAAAATAAGACAGAGGCTGTGAAGCAAGTAGCGGATATATTTCCTTTAGGTGAATGAACAGCTTACAACTTTTATTTTACCTCATGGTGGTGTTGAAAATATAAATTTGTTTTTACTTTTATAAACAAATCGATTAAGTAAAAATTCCTATCGAAAAAAAGAGCAACCCTACATACTGTTCGTTCATATTAGGGTCCATTTAAAATGCACACAACGAAATCCCTGTGAGCGCATTATTGAGTGACAGATTTATGCAATCCATTGTAGTGAGAATGAGAGGCAGACGTAATATCTTGCCTACACTGCCTATTTTTCTTGGACAGATACCATATATATGTACTTACCCAGGCATATACATATGTATTAAATATTTTGTTAAGTCTATTCAGTTCAGCAGTCATTTCGATTACAACAGTCCTGAGTAAATTAAAAATTTTTTTAAAGAGTTTTTAAAATTATCATGCCAGAATTATTATTAAAATGTGTTTCTTTGTAATCGTACCGATAAAAATTTGATATTGTTTTTTTTTTTTTTTTTTGTATAATCTACACGCGCTCAAGGGACTATGAATACCCTTTAAATGTTTCAACACAGAGCGGGCGTGATGGTGATGTTAAGGAAGAGAAAGAATGATAGGAAAGATGTGTGGCGCGATATTCGGAGACTGTAGGTGGTTGTTGTCTCAGATTTTATCTCCAGGGATGGCGGCTGAACTAATGCGGAGAAATTTCCGTGTCTTATTTATCGATGTCCCTTATAATTGGCATTAATTTTTTTATTCTTTGTCATATTTTATCGGTATACTAGTTTTACTCAATCACATGTTATTAGTTCTATGCCTAAACAGCATGTAATGAGTAAATCAGCAACTCATTGTATGACATTTATTTTTAGAATTGGTTTTAATGGAAAAATAAGAAGACATAGACTACGGCAGGGATCGAACCTGTGACCATGAGGTTTACAGGCGAACACACAACTATCGCGCCACGGCCACCCAGAAAAGACACTAAGAAAGTGTCAAGTAGTCTTAAAACATAGGCAAGTAACCTCAAATTTAAAGATGTTGTTTTGCCGGTTGACCTATTTGACAATGGTTACCACAGACAGTGTTATAAGGAATTTACTGGATTGATGAAGAAATATTATTTACCAAAATCTAAATGTATCAACATTTATTTTTTTTTTTTTCAAAAAGAAAAATAGCTAAATATTTCGTATCATTTACAGCATGCGCATCGATATCCGAGTTAGATATATACATTAATGAGCCAATATCGTCATTCCACGAGGAAGACGAAGAATAAAAAAAGGTTATATACTTTTGTAAATAATATTTAACGTTTTCATGAATTGTAATATTTTTTGTTTTTTTTTTTCTTAAATTAAAAATACAAATAAACTTTAAAATTATGCGAATCCAGTGAAATTTAATGGTGATGAAAACATCAGTTTTATGATGTAGAACTTTCGTTCACAAGTGAAAAACTAAAACATACCAATTCCCAGAAATTTCGGTTTGTTCTGCAATAACCTTTGGATATGAAAAAAATTATTTAGTTTTAAATGAAAAAATCCATTAGTTTAATTAACAAGATAATTACAATGAAACCGCATTATCACCCGTGCTCTTACTGAAAGTGAAATTTTAAATGTGTCTGGGAGATGTTTGGGCCCTAGGATTGGTCTGGTTGCTCACAAAAAGTTTTGAAATAGTCCCCTAATTTTCATATATAAAAATTAAGCATCAGAATAAATAGGGTTATGTTTATTTTTTTACGAGATTTAAGGCGTCTAGCTGTAAAAACCGCCGACCGAAGGTGCTTGGCAGTAGTGTTTCAATATTTCTAACAATGTTCCGTGAAACATACGTAAAAATCAGCCATCAGAATATAAGTGCAGTTAGCAACATTTTTACGTGCATTTAACACCTGATACCTGTGAATTGGCTGAAGGCCCAAGCTAGCAGGTATGCATACGTTAACTGCACGTACTAACACTACTTTATCATATACATTTTATCCCTCAGAAAATAAGAAAGGTCTGGCGGCACTGGTACTTGGACTATTATTTATGTATATTAACAAGAATTAAGTATGCTTGTATTTTGTTATTTTCATGTGTTATTGTTATGTATAATTTGAATTCAAGCACTCAGCTGAGGGCATATTTAAAAGTTTATATGTATCTACTTTAACCGTTGACAACAATACTATTTTAATATACATACATACATACATACGTCATTGCTATTAGTCTGTTTAAGTTTAATTCCCAACAATAATGCAACCAATAAAACGGATTATTTATTACACTTAATTTATCAATAAAATACGAACACAAATGTTCACAGTTTTGCGGGCATGTTATCTTAGAACACTACCCAATCCTCTTGCGAAAAGCATGTATCCCAAAATTTCTCCTGTTCAGCTCGCCGTCATAATAAATCGAAAAATAAACAATAATGACACACAGTTTGCCATAATCTACTAGATTTTGTTTATACTCGACAATAAATATTTATTCGTGCCTTATGACTTTATATTTTTTTATTCAACCACAGTAACATGAGAAACAAAAATTAAATTTAAAAAAACAAAAATCCCATTATATTAAATTTATTACTCTACATCGAGATAAAATTTAAAATGAAAAAAATATTTACTCGCAGTCGGGTTTGACTTTGAGGAGTTTTCCCTTACATAAGTAGAACAACGGTGTGTATATTTTGTTGTTTATAACAACAGAAAAAATCAATACAAGAATCAACTTTCTTTATCTTAAAAATACACTATGACCAAAGTAAATTATATTCTTGCCTACACCCTCATTTTGGGGTTTCCCAACTTAAATGGCCAAGCACTTTTTTTGCAAATTGAATGGGCGTGCAAGGCATGCCTTTCCTTAAAATGAATTGAAAGAAAATATTCAAATTTATCGCGTTATTTGTCAAGCTTAAAGACAAGTCATCACAGACAGGTACAAAATGCGGCAGCAATCGGAAACTGAAAATGTTAAAGTTGACACTTTGTATCGTGTATGAGCATGAGTAATATTTTAGTGTTTGAAAAAAAAAGTAGTGCTTTATCGTTTTATTTAAAAAAAACAACGTTTTTTCTTGTTTGATATAAGGTATAAGAGCTGTATTTACAATAAAGGCACCTGTAATTGTTTTTGGATATTAGCGGCGAAAAACTTTGACGATTTTTTTGTTTGTGATATTAATTTTGGACGTAACTCGGGAATGCCTACAGTACGCGTTTTTCTTTCTTAGTTCAGAGTAGAGTCTGAGTTGTCAAACAATTTGTGTGTGTTTCTTTTTAACTCAGAGCTTGCAGAACTCCAAATGTGTGTTTCTTTTTTTGTTCTGAACATGTGTAGATCGCACTCGACGTCTTCGAACATAATTGACTGAGCATGTGAGTAAATTGCTGAACGCACCAAATGCCATGTGTGGCAAGAAGGAAAATTTGAAGAAAAAAATAATTTGATACATAAGTTGGCGAAAGAAGTTGATAGCTTGTTGATTTTCTGTATCTGGTGTGTATCAGTGTACAAAAAAGGGTAGGTATTGCTTTTTATGGTTAAAAATAAAAATGTGTTCTGTTTTGTGTGGTTCAAGTCAACGTTGCCGAACACAAAATTTTGTAAGTGCCAATTCTCACAACAGAAAGTGCCATTTTAGGCCAATGGGTGCCACCAACAAAAAAGTAAAAAAAATCCGAAGATTTCATATGTAATTTTTAGTTTTATTTATTGCGCCTCAAAACTTAAGGAATAATAAGAATAAATAAAAACAAAATTAATAAAAAATAGATTCATAGATAAAATAAAAGAACCTCATTAAACGAAACATACAAACAAACAAAAATAATCGACTAACAATATGTTGTATATGTGTTCAGTGAGGATGTTCGGAACACTTTAGAACAGGATTTTTTGCACTTACTTTTTAGGTAGAACACGTTAGAACACATTTGTGAGAACTGTCAAAACCGCTTTATGTTGTTAAAAAAAAATAATGTCATGAAGTTAGATTTAGTTGATAAATCATTTTCCGTGTCGGAATTATCTCAATTTTATGAAAAATATTTTTTTTTAATAAATTCAACTTCATTTCAATTTATTTTTAAGAATGTTGCTGCAAAAATAAACGAACTAGAATTGTAGGGAAACAACAATATTTTTTTTTATAATCTCTGTCAGATGACTGACTGTTCTAATTAGCTCCATATATTTAAAGACTTCAATCGATTAACCTCCCATCTCTTTCTGGTCACAGAAAGTACTTGCAGTTCTGCTTCATAACTCGAGGAATGAATGGATCTCCATCGTTTCTCGTTCGAATAGGTTTCAATATGAGTCAGACTAGCTTAATAAGGGATTCACCACTTTGAACTATTTTTAGCAGGGTGCTAATAGTCCTCTTAATTAGTTGGTCAAAAATTTCAATTAAGTTTCATTAAACGACAAAAGTGATTTTATTACTTTATAAGAAAGTCGATTTTTACTATGGGTTTCAATGTTATTTAAGCGTGAAACAACCCTTTCAGCTGATGCACTACTTGATCTGATCATGAACTTGGATATATTTGAAAACATTTGCTCGCTGATTCCTAGAGTGCCATTTAAAGCGTTTGAATAAAAAAATTAAATTAAAAAGCGCCAAAAGTGCACGATCGTGCCACTTCGGCAACGATGGTTCAAGTGTGTAGGGCTGGCAACGAGACCGAGACTAGTCTCGGTCTCGTCTCGGTCTCGGTCTCGTCAACGAGACGAGACTCCTTTAAAAGTACCGAAGACGAGACCGAGACGAGAGCGAGACGAGACCGTATTTTTGGTACCGAAATTCGACGAGAGTCTCGCTGGTCTCGGCGGTCTCGGTGGTTTGGTTTCGGTTTTCGCTATAAGAAAATTTTGTTTTTATTTCATTATTTTTTAGTATCTAATCATGTTCAATTTTTATAATATTCACCAGTTTTTTTTTTGCGAAATATGTATGTATGGCGTTGCTTCTCATCTCATGAAGGATTTCTCCGATTTAAATGGATTAAAAAATCTTTACAAAAGTCAAATTTTACGTCAGAAAATTATACATTTTTCGATTTAATTTATTGCTCCGTAAAAAGGTGATTTAAGGCATTTTGGGTGAGGTTTGAAAAAAAAAAAATATTTTAAAAACGTCAAAATATACAGTCCTATTCTGTTAAACGTTCACGTGAATATTTGTATTCTGCTATCCGACGGAAAAAACGAATTGTTTCAAAAAGTACATAAATTTCGATCAAAAATAAATTTTAACAATTAGATTCTCTTAAGAATTAAACAAAAAAAATATTAGTAAAGCTTTGGACTCAAAAGATAGAAGACATTTCAAAATATCTAAATAGTGAAAAATTGAGTAAAATATTCATGTGAATCGGAAGATAGCAGAATAGGGCTGATAGTTTATTGCCTATCTGCCAAGTCATGAACTGTCAAATTCATTGAATGATTGCTCCGATTAAAATGGATTAAAAACACTGTACAGAATTCAAATTTTATCTTGGAAATACGGCTCTTCAAAGGTGTCTGATAACGTTACTTTACAGCTTATTTTTTACGTTATCACACACCTTTGAAAACTAAATTCGCACAAAATGTAAGCCATTCGGAGCGCTTTCATACGCAACTAATAAAATTCAACTTAAGATCATAGTTTTCGATTTACACAAGTAAAACTTACCCGTTTCAAGTGAAGTCTATGGCCTTAGCTTCATGGACCTACGTACTGCAGAACAAAATTTCTAGCTTTTGATTTGTTTAGCATAAGCAACGTACAAGGATATATCATTATTAGATTCATGCATAATTGACAAGCACAATAAAGTTGGAAAAGACGTTCAGATGCCAAGTTTGGCCGAATTCTTGAGATCCATATTGTACGTTGATTTTCACCAAGTTTCCCAAACTTGGGTTTTTTTTCTATTGGTTTTGACAGCTAAATGTGAATATGTGTACCAATTCGTACGATTTTTCACGCTACCAAACACTTAAATCGGAGCAATCCTTCAATGGAGTTTGACAGCTCATGCCTCGACAGGTGGGCAACGAACTATATTTTGACATTTTGATAATATTTTTTTCCAAATGTCATACAAGGGGCTTAAAATCAACTTTTGTCGGAGGAAAAAATTTCGAGGTAAAATTTGAATTTTGTTGAGGATTTGTAATCCATCTAAATCGGAGCGATGCTTCAATGGATTTTGACAGTTCATCACTTGACAGGTAGGCAACTTACTATATCTTGACATTTGAGCAATATTTTGTTTTCGGAATTTCACCTAAAAGGTCTAAAGTCAACTTTTTAGGGAGCAATAAATTAAATCGAAAAATTAGATTATTTTGAGGTAAAATTTGAGTTTTGTAGAGGTTTTTTTTAAATTCATTTAAATCGGAGACATCCTTGAATGGTTTTTGACATGTCGTGGCTTGACAAAACCGGTTAATTTATTTTTTTAAAAATCGAGCGTTGTATGTAGGTACTCTTTTTTTTAAATATTTTATTTGTTTTTGCTATGAAATATAATAACTTAGACAATTCTTCCAAAATGTTATTTCCACTTAACTCAAAAGACAAAACAGAATCACGAGTTTGTTTTATACATTTTCCCGCATTTTTCTTACCGACGAACTGCTGAGATACCACAACCATACTCTATATTTGCAATCCGAACAATGCGTCTTATCTTTATCTTACATCTTTTTACTACCAAAAAAACACGAAAGAAACCAGGACTAAGGATGATACCAAGACCGAGACCGAGACGAGACCGCACATTAAAATTTTCTCGAGAAAAAAGGCGAGACCAAGGCCGAGACGAGACTTGGTTAGGCGAGACCTGGACCGAAACCGAGACGAGACTGAAATTTTTCGATTTTGACGAGACCGAGACGAGATTAACAAAAGTCTCGCCTGGTCTCGTCTCGTTGCCAGCCCTACAAGTGTGTTTAAAAAACATATCAGTGTTCAGAGCTCGCTCTGTTTGGAACAAGTTCAGTGCATAATCTATATGTTCGAACTCAGTTCAGTGCTCTGCTCTGAACGAAAAAAAAAAAACCCTAGTCTGACTAAAAATAGAGTATGCGGTCCCGTATATGATTTTAAAGGCATTCGACTTCCGGAAAATAGTTGTTTGATTCCGCAGCGGCCCAACCGTGCGAAGAAGGGAATATTTAATGGGGTTTTCTTTTGGTAACAAAAATTAATCTATTTCACCTTAAGATCTGTCAAAACACAGATTTTTACAATTAAAGCCTTCCAATGGGCAAACAAATAAATTTATTTTTTGATCGGAAATCTGTTTTGCAGATCTGGCTTTTTCGGCAGATTTACCATCAGTACAATTGACAGCCGTCGTTTTGACACGATTTTGTTAATAGCAATTATGTATTAACAATTATTGTGTAATCCTCCAAATTAGTTTCGGCATTCAGTTTTTAAACATTGAGATCGTTTCGTGTTACAAAAGAAAAAAAACTTGAATGAAGAAACAATTTTCTAAACATTTGTCGTCAGATACCTTCTGTTTCCACAGCCACGAATATACACCAATACCGTGATAAAAAAAATAAATCTGAAATCGTATACCATCCGCGACGAAAAAAATAAAATTTCCGATCAAAATCTGAAATTACCAAAGGAAAACCCCATAATACTTTAAGGGGAATAACTGTTATAAAACTGTCATAGCTGTATGTATGTATGTATATTTATTGAGTTTTTTTTTACATTTCACTTATTTACAAAATAGATACAATTATTCTTAGTTACAAATTATGCGGCCGTCTTAGAAGTGGTCTGGCTAATCAGGGTCCCCAGCACGTAACTTGATACAATCGAGTTTTGTCGATACAATCGATAATTGTTTTGGTTCAATCGAGTGTCCTCGATTGTATCGCTAGAGAAAACTCGATTGAACTAAAATAGTTGCTTCCAATTCTCGATTGTATCGACAAAACTCGATTCTATCAAGTTACGTGCTGCGGCCCAAGTTATCGATTTAAATTTTTTTTTAGTAATAACAATCAAAATACTTTAAATACTAGATTTTATCTATGCTTCTTCTTAAAATAGCGTCCACTCAACAAGACGTTAATATTACTCTGAAACCTTAACCTAAATAAAAAATCACATGAGATAGAGCGAACATGAATGCATCTCTATCACTTTAAAAGTGTGCAATTATTTCGAAACAACCCTATTTTTTAACATTATGTTAATGCTTTTCCTGCCTTCTCTTTATGGAAGGCATATTAAATGTTTAAAAATGATACCTAAAAATAACATATACATATATATGCATATACAAGTGTATAAAACCACGATCATTCGCATTTGTACTTGCGATTATAGGTACTATAAAGCAAGTTATGCATTCGTCGAAAAAAAGTTGTGAGATTACAATCAAACATGACATTACGATGATAGC
This sequence comes from Philhelius pedissequus, assembly GCA_910595825.1. Lineage (NCBI taxonomy): Eukaryota > Metazoa > Arthropoda > Insecta > Diptera > Syrphidae > Philhelius > Philhelius pedissequus. Next base: position 253,908,784 of record OU343160.1, read on the forward strand.
GAAAACGAAAAAAGATGGTCTAAAAATTCTGTCCGTCTGTATGTCTGTCTGTCAGTCTGTCAGTCTGTCAGTCTGTCAGTCTGTCAGTCTGTCAGTCTGTCAGTCTGTCAGTCTGTCAGTCTGTCAGTCTGTCAGTCTGTCAGTCTGTCAGTCTGTCAGTCTGTCAGTCTGTCAGTCTGTCAGTCTGTCAGTCTGTCAGTCTGTCAGTCTGTCAGTCTGTCAGTCTGTCAGTCTGTCAGTCTGTCAGTCTGTCAGTCTGTCAGTCTGTCAGTCTGTCAGTCTGTCAGTCTGTCAGTCTGTCAGTCTGTCAGTCTGTCAGTCTGTCAGTCTGTCAGTCTGTCAGTCTGTCAGTCTGTCAGTCTGTCAGTCTGTCAGTCTGTCAGTCTGTCAGTCTGTCAGTCTGTCAGTCTGTCAGTCTGTCAGTCTGTCAGTCTGTCAGTCTGTCAGTCTGTCAGTCTGTCAGTCTGTCAGTCTGTCAGTCTGTCAGTCTGTCAGTCTGTCAGTCTGTCAGTCTGTCAGTCTGTCAGTCTGTCAGTCTGTCAGTCTGTCAGTCTGTCAGTCTGTCAGTCTGTCAGTCTGTCAGTATGTCAGTCTGTCAGTCTGTCAGTCTGTCAGTCTGTCAGTCTGTCAGTCTGTCAGTCTGTCAGTCTGTCAGTATGTCAGTCTGATAGGGCGAAACAGGAGAACCAGTTCTGGTGGCTCGCTGAACAGCGTCATAATATTTAAAGTCAATGAAGACGGTATGTCTTGGCGGACTTACATAGATTTAGGGCAATTAGGTATAGGGAACAGTCGGAGTGGCACCAAAAAAAAAATAAAAATATGTATGTATGCGGGGGCATGTGTGCATGTACCTGGGTATCTGTACATGTATGTGCGGATGTACATGGATGAGTGGGTTTAATGATGTTGTGTGTCTGCATGCATATAAAAAATACGCAAAAAAAATTTTTAAAACGAAAAAAAAGCTGCTGTGGCTGTTCTAGTTTTTAAGTAGTTTTAAGTGGTTTTTGGGTATTATTAGGTATTTTAAGTAGTTTAAGTTATATTTAGTTAGTATAAGTTAGTTGTATTTAGTCTTAATTATTTTTAATCTATCTTTAAGTTTAGTTTATAAGTAAAAAAGAAATATATGATAAGATACCAAGTTTTTTGTCAATAAGTTTCCTTGGTTAAAAAAAATAAAATAATTAGATTTAATTAAAATAGGTTTTAGGTCAAAAGACATTAGTTCTAAGAGTTATTATTTAGTTTAGAGCACCCATAAAGGGCCATTAAATTAGTTGTAAGTTATGGATAATTAGGCTAGTTTTAAACATTTTTGTCTAGCTTTAAGATAGTTATAAATTAATATTAAATAAAAATGAATTTCCAAAAAAATAAAAAAAGGTACATTATATACACATTTTACATTAAATATTGAGAATTAATAATCTTATTTCTTTGGGATAAGAGAGCGAGAGCTCAATATTTTTCTTCTTTGAAATTATTTATACATATAAAAACACTTGTATATTTGACCACGAATATTTATGATAAAACAAAATTCACTGTTGTTTGGAGGAATTATTGCAATTTCGTTAGAAAACTGTATATTGGTCCGTTGGTAATAGCGGGTTATATGGCGTTTGTTTTGCGGGTTTGTGTAGCTCCAAAAATTGATTTTTATTTCAATCCAAAATGCATGCTCATGTACGTTCGAGAATCAATGCACCTTAATACATGCTATCCTTGGGGTGCTTCAGTTTTTATACAGCGTCATCGTGCGAAACTTGGAACTGGGAAATGTATGGGTTTGGTTGGCTCCTTCCGTTGCTGTTCCGATCGTCAGTTTCGACACTTCACTCTTACGTTTAATTACTTTGCACAGCTTTTATGAATGCACTATTTATTTTTATGTGTGAATTTTAATTATTTAAATACGATTACTTTTCTTCTTTTTTTTTTGCTACTGTTCTTTAATTTTTGACGTGTGACCAGGCTAGTAGCCAACTCTCAATTTTCATAGCTGGTATAAATTGAGATTTGCCTAATTTCCTCCATTAATATTGTATTCATCATGTAGATAACATATTATGTAGAACGGGCTATTCAGATCCGTTGGTTTTTATAGAGGAAGCCTTTTGCTTTGGTTGTAGGCCAAACATCTTTTGGTACTTATTTATATGATATGTAGGTTCAATGTACATAGTAAAATAAAATATTTTATATTCTATTTTTAAAAAAGTTTTTGCACTTTTGTCTACCGGGACTTAAATCAGACTTCAATACTAAGATATTAATACGGGGCTGTTTATGTCTTGCATTGAAATGAATTAAATTCTTAAAAGTCTCCAGAAGTGAATAAGCTGAACGTGAGCACCAACAAGTTAATGTTTTTATCTCACTGTTTGCCTACCCACTCTATCGTATTGAAGAAAATCGTGACAAACTTATCAGGGCAGATTTTATTGCCCTGTTACAATTTCAATTTTATAGTTTAAGGCCCTACCATTAACCTCTTGCTGAGTGGTGAGCTCTATCTAACATCTTGAATCGAAATGTCATATTTGTTAAACAGAAGCCTTGGAAACCATTCGTTCCGCGATATGCACACCCAGTCACAAACCGAGGTAGTGGTGTACTAAGAATGCACACATCAATTACCCCCATAATACTTAGATAGTATCTCTTTTTGAAAAAAAAAAACTTGAAAGAAAAAAGCAAAAACATATACCCACAGTGGAGCCGGCTAATTCATATAGTATAATCTTAAGCCCAATTGCAAAGTGGTAAAACTTTGATCTATTGATGTAGCTCTTAAGCAAGTCAATGATCACAACGCATTAACTTCTTTGACAACCTAATATAACCGCTTTTAAGTACCCAGTTTCAACCTATCCAGGCTTCCACCTTACCCTTTCCATCAGCCACAACCTACACCTCCTAATAACTACTCACCAAACCACCTAATTCTTAGTGTGACTGCTTTCAATTCCGGTTCCCTATACTATTCCGGAACTATCATACGCGTAAAAGTACATACTAAGTTTGTTACCTTCTTTTAAATGTGATTACACGCCACGCCAAACATGTTACATTACAGTGTATAATATGCTTCAAAGCCAGACAATATCGAATTAAGCTTTGATTCCCTGACAATATGGACTGGAAAGCGACTATAAGACAGTCAACACAGTTTGGATTTTGAAGTGACTTTTTTCAATACATTTTCATATTTTTTATCTTGAAACATGGTCGATAAAAATCTGTCTTCGCGAGCAAGTATAGTGTGTCAACAATGGGAACTGGACCTTGCCGGGCAGCCCAATTAAATCTGTTAATGTATTCTAAAAATTGTGATATGGGTAATTTCCTGATAAAGGAAAACAGTAGACGGCTTCATAAGCTTAGGACTAAATTTGTACAAAGCAAAATCGTTCTTGGTGAGTTAAAAAATAAAACGTATTTTTTTATTGACGGAATAACCACAACATAATGTGTATTAAATTTACACAAATTCGTCCATTCACTTAGGAGGCTCTAGCGCCATGTTCTACATTATACACTTGACCGCTCAGACGAACAGGCAAAAAAACGTAGAAACTTCTTACAATGTAATATTATCTTAAGACCTTGAATTTTATTTTAATACGAAATCATTACTGGTCAAGTAAGTCGCCAAGATACTACAGGGTATATGTTACTTTGATGGCTGATAGATTTCGTGGTTCTATCAATCTGTCCTCTATCCACACAACGTCATTCGTGGCGCTAATGTGTGCCCTAGTAGAAGTACAGATTTATGTTTACTCATCTCAAGAGCATGAAGATTTGTGAAGGAGTCGATTGTAGAACAGCCGATGATATAGATACCTTGCCATCCAAATATCCTAGTAGTTGGAAAGATCTCCATTACTGTTTATAATTTTTAATTTGTAAATAAAAACATTTCCAGTATCATATCCATCACACATTTACTATTTTGTAACCTTTACAAGGACACTTACCTTGTTGTTACCTACGTCTACAGATTCCAAACGTCTGAGATGAGAGGCATTTTATCATGGATAATTTGTTATTTCCTCATAAGATGTGGTACTCATTACTGTTCGCACCCATTACTGTCTTGTAATTTAAGAAAACAATCTATTACAAATTACAATGGATAGTGGGTAATGAGACTTTTTAATTACAAATTATTTAAATTAATGGGCAAGTTACAAATTTAAAAGAGTAATGTGCATTTTTTTTTGAATTAATTGAATAATTGGGTAGCTACGTGCCTAAACGTTTTTCCATCACAATATTTATTTAAGGAAGTATTGTTAGTTTTGTAATAACATTATTAATAATTGGTATTGATAAGGATGTTCAACACAACTCAGAACATTTTACTTTCAGAATACAATAGCCTAATATGGTGAGTAACTTCCATTTTATAGTCAGCGCCACGCAAATAAATTTAAATTTAATTGACAAAACCGATGACGGACTTTGATAATGTAGAAGTTAAGAGGAAATGTTTTGTTTCATGCAATTGATGTTTTTGATTCGGAACAAAGTTTTGATATCAGATGCAGTCAGTTAACATCTTACTGAAATTACCAAAATATTTCACCAATTTTCGTTGTAATAGAATTCCCTGGGGTTACTCTGAATTATTGTTCAATTAAATCCTACTAATATTATAAATGTGAAAGTTTTGATATATGGATGTTTGTTGCTCAATAACTCTGAAACGGCTGAACGGATCTGGATTAAATTTGGTACAGAGATAGATTATTGCCTGGTATAGAAAACAGGCTACTCTTTATTCCGGAAAAATGTAATGTTCCCGTGGGATAGGTTTATTTTAATTTTTCATAGAGCTCATTCTACAAATATTTTATTCACAAGGCGCCTAAAAGCACACGGTTTTGCATGAAATTTGATTGGTATATGTAGATGAATGAGGTACTGGATTATAACTTATGTCATTTTTATCTCGAAAAAAATTAACGGTTCCTATGGGAGAGGCTCAAATATAAAAAAATATATACTTGGGTGTTTGTTCCGCTTTCACGACTCAACGACTGAACGGTTTTTAATGAAATTTTGTAGGTGGATAGATGTCATTAGATTCCCGTGGGATAGAAAGTCCGTATAGCATCGCACGGGCATCTGCTATTAAAAATGGGTTGCAAAAATGGCTCCAACTCTTTTTTAGTTGTTCATAATATCCAGGTGAAGGTTTTTAAGAAAATTTTGAAAACCGAAAACTGATTTTTTGTATGGAATTGTGTATGCAAATGTTCCGGAATGGCTTTTCAAATAAAAAAAATAGAAAATTCTTATTGAATGAATTTGTGACCTTTAGTCCAAAATGCGTTTCGCCCAGGTTCTACAGCTGGGCTCATCAGTTAGATGCTGTAGTACCTTTCTAGGACGCATTATTTTTTGATCGATGTTTACTGACTTTAATAAAACTTACAGCGATTACTCACTGTAAATTATATTTTTCTAGGGGAATTTGGTTAGATTCATGCACCTAGAATTATGTTTTGCCCGTGGTCTGGCCAGTGAATTAATTGATCTAGCATCTAGCATGAATCTAACCAAATTCCCCTAGAAAAATATAATTTACAGTGAGTAATCGCTGTAAGTTTTATTAAAGTCGGTAAACATCGATCAAAAAATAATGCGTCTTAGAAAGGTACTACAGCATCTAACTGATGAGCCCAGCTGTAGTACCTGAGCGAAACGCATTTTGGACTAAAGGTCACAAATTCATTCAATTGGCTTTAAATCCACACAGTCCACTTAAACAAAAACAAAAATAATATAAACATATTGTTTGCGTTTTCTTCAATGAAAATTCTTATTGTAAAACTCGAAAAATTCCGAAAAAAGCGAAAAAATTTTTCTCGATGATACATATATATATTTATAGAATGATTTGATGATTTTGACCAATATAAAGGTGGAAAATTCGTTGTGAAGCTTGGAAAATTTCGGATAATCCTACTTATATTATAAATTTATCCCGAAAAATGGAACCGAACGTTTCCTATGGAGAGGCTTAAATAAAAACAAAATATATACTTGGATTTTTGTTTCGCATTCATGCCTCAACCATTGAATGGATTTTAATCAAATTTGGTAAGCAGCTAGATGATTGGCCATGATTTATTTTTCGGAACTTTATTTTTGTAGTTCTCACTTTTTGAATCCAATATAAAATCTTCGCTTTGTTCGCGAACATGACCATACACGACGAAATATAAGCCAACGAACAGGACAAAATCTAAATTTTTCGCCAACAACAAGCACAAGCGGCTCGCGAACCAGCCCATTTACATAAAGAGCACAGCGAGCGCGAGCATGCTGGCAAGCTCGTCGCTTGTGCCTGAATTCAACGACTGAACGGTTTTGAATGAAATTTTGTAGGTGGATAGATGATTTCATTAGATTCCCGAGTGTCCGTAGCATCGCACGGGTATCTGCTAGTTTGTTATAATTCCTTTGCCAATAAATTGTGTCCAACTCAAAGCTTTGAACAACCGACAAGAACAACCGAGTCTGCAATTTCTGCATACTCCTCTTTTAGAAGTTTCATAGGAATTCGAATTAAGTGTTATTAACATATTTGCAATATCACTATTCTGCACAACAAATGTAAGTGCAATACCTATTTTGCCCTCGGCGTTTATTATTAACTTTAAGGAGAATTTAATTTTTATTTATTGCTTATATGTACTCTGAAACAACCAGTGTTGTTTTTCTTCTAGGAAGAAAAGGTGTCATGAGAACTGCAGCTTGGTGGTTTTTATTTAAAAAAAAAGTATTTCAAAATGTGGGGGATAGTTGTTCGTTAATACTATATATGTTCGTACTTACTTTTGGGTGAAGAGAGAGAATAAAATAATTTGGGTCTTAAAGTGAAATAATGGGATTTTCTCCCTCTAGATGTATTTGGTAACTGCGCCTGCACTGGTTTGGTTGCTTATTTAGATCAATTTTCTATTCATAGTGGAACTCAAGTGCAATTGATTTATAATGAAAATTGTTTCAACAAGGGATTTCCTTAGTTCGTAGCTATTTGTCGTATTTTAAAGCTAGCTAACAGAAAGAAATTTGCTTTTCAAATAGGAACCCTGTAGAGCCGCCATGATTGTGCGTGTATCAATATTTAATTAGTTAGTTAGTTTTATTTTATTCAAAGATATATTCATTCACGGTGTTTGTATAAAGTTTAATTAAGGAATACAATAAATGTTTTTGGCTATGGCGCTGCAGTCTCCCAGATTGATTTCTAAAATGGTCTACTAAAAGCATTTACAAATATTATTTTAATTTTAAAAGTAATAATTTATAAAGTATACGGAATTATATGTACAGTAATATTTTTTTTAGATTTAACGAAAAAAAATTCATGACTTGGAAAGTCTGACTTTTAGTTTAACCAAAACAAAATTTAAATTCCTTCAGTTAACAATTCAAAGTTTGTTATCTTCAGTTAACAATTCAAAGTTATTTATCTTAACACTTTGAGATTTGTTTCAAAGATATGACATAAACCATTCTATCATAAGACCACGAAAATCTGCATTTTCGAGCTTCCACAACACAATTTTGTGATTGACCATATCAAAAGGTTTGCTTATGTCAATAAACAAACCACATATAGAAGTGCATCTTGAAAACCATTTTGAATTGGACTAAAGAACTTTATATTATTTATAAGGCTCATAACCCTTTCCTGTACATTTTTTTCAAAAACCTTGCTAATCGTTGGAAGAAATGATATAGGGAGAAAACTATTTAGTTCATTGATCGATCCTTTTTTTGAAGAGATGTATCACATCTGCACATTTAAGGTTGTCAGAAAAGATGCTGTTATTAAATAAATGTATAAATACATCTAATAAGAACTACGAAATATTTAAAATATTGTTTATTATCCCAACAACTCCCTAAGTTAAAAGCGTTGAAACAATTGTTCTGTTTTTTTAATAAATACAAAAATGTATGTGACATAAAGGTGTTTTGTCGTCTTTTAATTTTATAACTAATTTTAGGTTAAAAAGCTACAATTAATTTCATCACTACATTTCGGAATTTTGCTTTTTTAATGGCTGAATTCACAATGTCAATTTAGCACTACACACCCTGGGTATTTTTTAAAACTAATTAAAAAAAAAATTGTAATTTTTTCTTTCCACAACTAATTTTAAATTAAAAAGCTACAATTAATTTCATCAGTACATTTAGGAATTTTGCTTTTTTAATAGCTGAATTCACAATGTCAAGTTAGCACTACACACCCTGGGAATTTTCCAAAGCTAATTAAAAAAATGTTTGCAATTTTTTTCTTTCCACAACTAATATTAGATTAGAAAGCTACAATTAATTGCATCATTACATTTTGAAATTTCGCTTTTTTAATGGCTGAATTCACAATGTCAAGTTAGCACTACACACCCTGGGTATTTTTTAAAGCTAATTAAGAAAAATGTTTGGAATTTTTTTCTTTCCACAACTAATTTTAGATTAAAAAGCTACAATTAATTTCATCACTACATTTTGAAATTTTGCTTTTTTAATGGCTGAATTCACAATGTAAAGGTTAGCACTGCACACCCTTAGTATTTCCAAAAGCTAATTAAAAAAAATGTTTCGAATATTTTTCTTTCCACAACTAATTTACTATTAAAAAGCTTCAAATAATTACGTACTCATTTTATTTTATTTTACAAAGTGTAGTGCTAACTTGATATCAAGTAAGCACTACACACCGGTTTATTAGAAACCAAAAGTGCTACACATTTTTTTCTTCCACAGAATTTACTACTAAAAAGCTAAAATTAATTGCGTATTCAAAGTATTTAATTTCAGAAAGTGTAATGCTAACTTGACACACGTAGCATTAATAACCTTCTTAACTTAATTTTAAAAATCGAGAACTCGTTTCATAAATACTCCTGTGAAATGCTTTTTATTTTATTAAAAAACTTATAAGAACCTCTAAGCTTTCCCACTTACCTTTTAAACGTTCAAAATATTTACCAAAAATGTATTATGTTTACAACGAAAACAATATGTGCTATTTAAATTGTATTCACCTGAATGCACCTTGCTTACCTTTTGACTTACCTTCTGACTTTGTTTATTAAATAAATTGAAGAGAAGTAAAATCCCGTTACATTACACTCAAAAGCCACAAGAAAGTTATTACAGTATTGGAATTGAAAACGAACTTATGATTTAAGGCTTAGTCAAATTTCTTAACAAAGCTGTGCTATTTATTTTGTCGCCACTGTATATTGTATTATACGTATTACGTTAGTGAAAGATTAAATTATGTAAAAAGGAGGTAATATGTGTTATATTAATCCAATTTAATTCGGACGAATTAGTCCACTTCTGATATGTTAATTATACCTGCGGAAAAAAGTACCTATACCTTTGAATGTTATTATTTTCTCTTGTTTTGTTTGTTTACAGATTACAGATACAATATTGGCGCATTCATCAAAACTGTTCAATCGTGTCAGTTTTATATTCCCTTCTTCTTGCAATTTCTGAGGGCCTCGCGAAATGTGCCTTTTCCACAAAAATTTAACATCTTGCGCCGCCATTCAATGTGCCAATACAAATTATTTCCTATCTTTCCTTTCCTTTTAACTAGTGCTATGCAATTCAGGTTGCATTTAAAAAGACCTTAGGTCGTACAGGCATATAGTTAAAATTATTATTATATTTCCATCAAATTTAATTTAACGACCGCACGATTTTCCTCCTTTTCAACAAACCTCTTGAAGGCTGCTGCGCAACACAATTCAATTTTATTCTAAATAAAAATGTTAAGCTTACCTTAATTGTTGTGTATTATAGTAGGAATATATTAATATTTCCTATTTGATATTAATCATTTTGTTTGCGAACAATTTATCTGAGATAGTGTTTTGGTAATTTTAAGGTAATTAATCTGCTCACAAAAAACTTTCACTTCAATAGTAATTACACAAAAATCCTAAAAAAATAAATTTCTTACTCAGACCTTCAAACAAAAGAACGAACAAAATTTAAGTTTTATATTTTTGTATGTAAGGTCCTGATTTCACCATTCCTCTTTGATTCAAGCATCTTTTCTTGTTTTATCTATTTCGTTGCAGGATTCTGAAAGCAGTTGCGATGTTTTTCTGTGGCCATGTTCTTGGAGTCAATATTGCATAAATAAAAAAGGATAAACTTTGTTTAAAAAAAAGAATCATTTAGTACATAACCTTGCTTCGTCAACTATTAGCAGTATTTTCTTCCATCTTCAAACCTCCGCGCCCAGGGACCTTTGATTGACCTGAAGAACACCGTTTCAGTGGTTGTTTTGGTAATAAGCAAGGCGCACATCGTATAGAAGCTTAAAAATGGGTTGCAACGGTCCACAGATGTCGTCCTCGTCGCACATTTCCCATTATACATTCTATAGATATAAAAATACGAGTTTTACGTATGAAGTTTAATGTTTGTCCTTAAAGTTACAAAATTATAGCTTTGAGCTTTTATTTTACATTTTACTAAAACTTTGAGTCCCTAATGATGATGGTGAAAAATTGTTATTAAATTAAAATCTTGAAATAACACATCAAGCAAATCAGCAACAGGAATGTTAACACACAACAGTGTGATAATTGATGATTAATGAAGTGCAAATGGTTTAATAGCGTTACTGAGTTGCTTTTGAAAATTCAATAAAGCAAAAAATTCGCTGCAACCAGACAACTGAGACGAAAGTGCATACAAAGCACCAAAAGAGAATAACGACGATGCTAATTGAATTACTTTAGTAACGAATTTAGGGATATTGTCGGTCGACGCCACATTGAGCTGAGGTAAAAAAATGTCATCGCTAGGGTTGAATAACTAGCTACACGTCAGTAACATCGACGAAGTACGCCTGGGAGTTTTATCAAATTCAGCTGTGAGAGTTTTATTTTTTAATTACATGAAAAGGTGAGTGAGAAATTTTCTTTTTTTTTAAACCATTTTTATTTTTAAATTCAATTGAATAAATATAAATAATTCAATATTTTGGGAAGTGTTTGTTAAAAGAAATAAGTGAATATTTTATTTACATGAACATTTGAATAATTTACTGTTATCTTATAATATTAATTGATGCATAAGCTCTAAATAAGATTTGAATTGAATTTAAAGAAAAAAAAAACAAGAAATAAAATAGTGGAATGCGTTTATTTAAAAAAAATTTGCCTACAGAAAAATCCAGAAAAAAAGGCCTTAAGCCAACATTGTTCCAAAAAAACATTGAATGTGTTGGAATTTATTCTTTTATTCGTCGGTCGTTGGTCTTTCTCATGTGAAAAGTCTTTAAGAGTGGGTTAACGGTTAGTGGTTGGTTGGAAGTGTGAGGTATAATGATCTTAGCATTTTGCAAATGGTTCTTTTAAGAACTAATAAACATTATAAAATGATAAAATTGATTGCATTTTCTATGGGCGTTGGCGGTTAGTGTAGTGTTGAAAGTGGGTGTAAGTCGCGATTTTGAGCTATTTGTAAGTTTATATTTTTCTAGGAACTAAAAAATGATTAAAAGGTAAAATTAGTTAAGAGATGAAAGAAAATCTGAAACTTTTAAATTTTTGAATAAAAACATTTAGATTTCTTAGAAGAAATATTAATAATCTTTCAATGGAATTCGACAGTTTATGTTTGTGCTCTATCGATAACAAACACTCACATAGTGCTAATGAGTGCTATTTTTTTTTTACTAAATAATAGATACACACTGGCTTGCTACTCAAATACTTATTGCTATTCTAATTTAAGAGCCTTGGTAGGGGAAGCTGTTAGTTCATTTTTAGTCAGTTTTAAAGCTGCCGATACAAAGCTACTCAAACATCTTTTATTAAAGTATCTTTTTCGCACGAATAAGGTAGCCTTAACTCTTACTGAAATTGGAAGAGCGCTTATTAATATGATTTATAAAGCAACAAAAATAAATAAAAGGTACTTTTAGCCTAGTTCGTTGCGCTAGTATTTTTAATTTCCTGTACGTGAATAGGTGTGAAACAATTTTTTAAAGAAAAGAACACATACTTAACCAAAAATTCTTCAGCTATAACATATCCAAATCGTTCACAAATATATATGTAAAGCTTAGTATCGGGGATAACTTATCTATTAAATGGGTGAACGTGTCCATTGACAGAAACAAGAACTCCTCGGACAAAAATTTCGAGATTCATCAAAGTCATCGGTACTACCAACTAAACAACATAATATCATTCGATACTATTAAATGTCAAAAATCTATCGAAAGCAGAATTTTGCTTTTACATTTATCGAAAGCAGGTTCTTGTATTTTTAATGTGTGTAAATTCTGCTTTGCTGCACATAGTTGTTGCCAAAAGAACACGTCTAATATTATCTACGAACGAACAAAAATATTAACCTTTAAGAGACCGCTTATGTGAAATTTTTGGACTGAGTGCTCAATTATTTTCTGGGGCACCTATAAAATGTCACCTATATCCGCAATTTTTTATAACCCCGATGCAACTAACGTCAATTGAACAACTTTTAGAAATTTCGATTTGTAAATATATATGTATTTGTAGTTAATTAAATATGTTAATTAGTAAATGTGGTTTCTGATTCGTTCAATTTGCAATTTACTTGTGTTGAACAAATACTGTTCCGTTCCTTTCTTTCACTCGCATTCATGTTTCCTCTAGTAAATGTGGTTTACCATGTCCCATCCGTTAGCCAAGAACTTCGTTTCTTTACATTTGTGTGCTGTCATTGTTTTTTTTTCTAGTCATTTGTAAATTGACTTGAAGAAAAAACCTCTATATATCTATCTACTCAGAAAATAAGTAAAAGCATGAAATATAAATGTGAAATCTTAGGGGAGTGAACAGTTTAAACTAGGTACATGTAGTGTGCGTTCAAACAAAGAAAGAAAAAAAATCAAGCCATTTTTTCCTCGTATATAAGATACAGGAAATTTTTAAAGCGATTAAAAACTTGTCCTGTGTAAAAAAGGACTTTGACCTTAGTCTACGAACAAACCCATTTACTTATCATTTCCTTTCTATTGATATAAAATGAGTGTTCGAATTTTAATTTGCAAATTAAGAAAAAAAGCAAACAAGAAATGATTTTGAAACATAAATTAATATTAGTACGTTTTTTCTATTTTCTATTTTTATGAATAGAAGCTTGGCCATAATTTTGCTATTTTCTTAATTTCACTTTGCATTAAACTCTTTTATTTCTTTTGACAGCTTTGCAGGGGTACCATTTTTTACAAAACTTACGTCGATGCAATTTTGGGAATTACTTACGGTACAACGGAAACACCATTGGGGCGCCAGCGCCCCATATCGCTCGTTTATGCCGCTTATGTGTCATATTTGCATAGCAAAGTTTGAAAGTTGCACGAATACGGCTCTGTACAGAAGAGCTTGTTTAGTAAAATTCTATAGACAAATATCAAGCCCTTGGTTCCATTTAGAAGATCGTACAATAAATGAATAAATGATACTAATTTTATCGATACTAATCTTATTCATAAAATAGTTATTTTCGCCCAGCTGATGCTTTAAGTTTTTGTAAGTCAGCCGTGAATTAGAAGAGGCAGCCAAATTTAAATTCTGCTGCTATAAGTGTTCATCGACCTTTGCTATTAGATCAGAAAAAATATCCCTCCAATATTCATAATTGTGTGATAGCTTGAATTCAATATTGTGGATCGAAGCTATTTCATTCCAGGCCTTGAAAACTCCCGGAGCTTTTCTCAATAGAAAAAGCCAAGTTTGTTTTTGCAAGCAATTACTATTCCTCTTCATTGTTTTTATGATGTAATTCATGATGGATTTAAGATTAAATCCAATTAATTAATGATTAATAAATATTTGTCAGCCCAGTTACCACATGAATATTATATGTTGGTTTTGTATGCGGTAACCTGAACAAATGTATTAGCGTTGCAGCTTTTCAAACTCTTCAACGTAGGAACAGCTTCATTTCCGTAGCATAGACACAAATTGATTGTGGCATTATAAACCTTATATCTTACAGATGAGCTTATAACTTGTTCTCCGTAAAAGGATTTCTATATCTCGTTAATAGCTGTTAGTGCAACTGTGCAATTCGCTTTGATGTGCTTATCTTGTTTTAAGTTCATACATTCGTTGACTACCTCGAATTGTTCATTATTCAAAAACCATTTTTGGGTTTCACTTCTTTTCAAAGAGTTGCACGAAAAACTAGTACTTTTGACTTTGAGATATTTATTTGCAGATCCCATAAAGAGCAGTAATTGGTTAGCTTAGTAATCATTAACTGTATAGTTTTTGTATCATCTGCTGAGAGTCATCGGCATAGAGTAGCACTTTTATGAGTGACCCTGCAAAGTTCACTTCACCCGGTTGGTTTTCTGTTATATCTTCAGTGTATAATGCAAACATAATCGGGCTTAAGATTCATCCCTGAGGAAGTCCTGTCGATATGTTGAAAAAATGTCTGTATTTCCACAATTGTTGCAAAAGTTCCAGTAAGAAGTTCCATGTACATCCTTGTGAATTTAAGCGACAAGCCCATTAATGATAGTTTGTATATAAGACTGTTCCTGTTTATTTTATCAAATCCCGCCTTCAAATTTAGGCAGTATTATTTTTTTCTTTTTTTCATCGAGTGATATTCTGAAGAACAAAAATTTGATCAAAAGTTGAAAATCCTGTACGAAAACCGGCTTGAAAAACGCTTAATCTACCATTTGACTCAATCCAATTCAGAACCCTGTCGTACATTATTTGAGAAAATATTTTTCTACTAGTGTTCAGAAAGGAGATTCCTTCGTAGTTTTCCAGAGGAGAGCTATCACCTTTTTTGAATATCGGAAATATAATGGCTTTCTTAAAATCTTCTGGTTGCTCTGGAGCTTTCGAATATTCTAAAATCCTGGTAACTGACAAATCGGGAATCTACAAGTTAAACTCTAATGGATGTAATACGGTGTATATAGGTCAAACCTCTCGTTCTCTCAAGGAAATATTTAGAGACCATGAACTGGATATACAAAATAAAACTAAAAAAAAACACAGCTTTTAGTAAACATATACACCAAGAAAATAATGCAATGGGTAGAGGACGAAGAAACCAAAAACAACACGGAGTGATGACACACAACATATCCTTATTACGAGAAATGCAAGTATACATCAGACAATTATTAAATATATGGGAGTCAATCTATATTAACAAATTACATAAGGTAGCACTAAATGAAAATTGTGTATTTGCTGACTCTTCACTTGTAAAAATTTGTAAAAATCAAAACTGATATTTGTTTTTATTGTTTATTTATTTTTAAATTCAATAATTGTATTAAACATTAATATAACATAATGGACTTTAACAATTTAATTTAAGTCTTTTGGGCTTAACTTGTTTTAAAGAATAAAGTGGAATAAAACTTTGTCTTTCAGGTGGCCTTTGTGCGTTCGCGCTTCGATTGATCACAATCCGATTTATTCTGAGTGTTAACATTGATCGTCCAACCGAAAGCAAAAATGCTCTTTACGCCGCCCCGGCCGACCGTCAGTAATTTGTGTTTAGCTCGATAAATGAGTTCTATTGAGTTGCTTTGGAAAAATAATGTAATGCTTAGTACCGCTTCAAATTCTGAAGTGTTTTTTATTCCAATTATTTCAAGTATTTATGATTTGAATGTTATCGCGATAGAAACATGTACATCGTTTTTCACGATATTCATAGATATTTTTAAGGCAGCATGTATTTCAGAATGTGTTGCAAATAAACACTTACGTTTTTATATAATTTGTAGTTCAGTTGACATATTTTTATTCCAAACAAATGGGCCATCGGTCATCCATTGTCAATCCATTAATATTTTATTTGCACTTGATTAAATTTTTTCGTTAGTACACTTCCTCGTAGTGTACCTTTGGGGCAATATGCAATACTTTTTGATTATTCGTCGACCACAAGTTAAATATATTTGTGTACTCTTATCACTCTGACGTAAAAGACAAAAGGGACAGATTGACTGACTTTGGGGACAATTTTGCTATAACCTTTGTCAACGGCACAACATGCGTACTGCAAAGGAAGATCGGTAGATACTGCCTTACATACACTAGTACGAACTATCGAATACTCCCTCAAAATAAGGAGTATACTATGGTCGCCTTCCTGGACATAGAAGGCGATTTGAACAATGTCGACGTATCTGCATTCGCATCTGCACTGTCAAGTCTAAAAGTAGATGCATCGCTTGGTGAACTGATTAATCAAATGCTGGCAGTTAGGGTTATCAGTAGAGGTACGCCGCATGGGTCTTCCACTCACTGGCTGCAAATCGTGACAAGCTGAGCAAAGTCCAACTATCAGCTTCAATATGTATAAGCGGAGCATTAAGAACAACATCCTCTGACACGCTAGACGATCTACTCCATCTAATACTCCTCGATATTTTCAGCAAACAGACGGAAGCGAGCACAGCCGCAACCCTAAGAGCTTCTTTATAATGGATCAATAAAGATGGACATTCTATTATTCTGAACTCGTTCGGATCACTTCCAAGTTATATTGATGACAACATACCTAAACTAGAATTCGCAAAAACTTCCAAGTCACCATTTCTCCGGGATATGTCTGGGAATACTTTAGCTTCTTCGAAGATGATGCCATCCATTTTTATATTAGATCAGGAATTGATGATGGGATTGGTGGGGGTGTGTACTCAAGCAGACTAAAACTAAGTCTCTCTTTCCGTCTTCCTAATCAATGTATTTTATTCCAGGCGGAAATTGTGGCAATTAGAGGAGTCCTTTCCTAGCTCAAAAAAAACGTGATAACAATTATTGACATCCGTATCTTCTCAGATAGTCGGCTATTAAATCTCAGCAAATCGTCCTCTACAAACTCCATAATTGCTCTTAACTGTCGCTCATCTCTAAGGAGATTGTTGTTTAAGTTAATGCTAAAACAAGATCCGTTAGAAAGGACAAACCGGAGATGGAAAAATACAACCACCTGTCGGACGACAAAACCGTTCTGGTCAAAACTAGATCTGAAACGCTCCAAGTGTTTGATATCCCTAAGCAGATTGCACATCAGCTCCGTAATTGGTGTCATAACCGGATACTGCCTTATAGGAAAGTACGCAACGAGGCTTGGCGTTTATTCAAACGATTTTTACAGAAGTTGCATGTATTACATGCCGCGCTCTATTTCATAGATGTAAGCTCCATTTAGAAGACTTTTTCTTCGATGATCTTAGCGATCTAAACAAAACATACATTTACAGACTCTTACGCTTCACTAGGAGCTACAAATATTTCAACGAATAGGGAGGTTATCTCAGGATTCAGGTTGTATCACAAGGGTCTAAGTTTGTCAGCTGCAACGCTGACAGCCACTTAAACCTAACCTAACCTTGCCATAACTACATATGTTCCAACACATTGGAAGATCGCCTACAAATAGCATTAAAGAAGCTAAAGCACTTTGGAGCTCAGTGAAGATGATTTGTGAGGTTTTCACTAATTTTCCAATCCCCACTGAAATCGCAGCACATTCATTCCACAAATATTGAAAACACACAATTTCACACATTGTATGTAGAATTTGGAAAGAAAAGCATTTCATACAAGTGCCGTTTAAAAAAATATTTGTTTGTTAATTAGCAAATCAACCGGACTTTGAGGTTGCATACTAAGCAAGCAAAATTGTATCACTATACATCATTAACCTATTTTATTCTCATATCTATCTCTACTACACCTTTTAAAACGAAAAAGCCTTTTGTCTTACAGCAAACCATTTATCATTCTTCTAACCAAAGTCCGTGTTCAGTTATATTCCTTTTGATCATTAATCAAACAGAAACCAGGCCCTTTCCTTAACAAGGTTTTCTTTTTGTTCATTCCGAGTAGAGCACCCTCAGCTAGATGGGAGTTGCGTAGGTGAACAGTGTGGCCTAAATGCATTTGGCTCATGAATACAAAACACATTGAGATCGAGACCCTACTTTAGAGTGTGAAGAGAAGTACCTGTATGCAATAAGCTTCGACTATGTTGCCACTACGACCGCACTTACCGCACCAGTTCACGTAGTCATATGAGTTGCTTCATGTCGACATTGTTGTCGCTGACAACCTAAAGTGGGATACAGGGCACCATCAGGAGTCAAGAGACCGGCCGGCCTCCCAGCTGCAAGTGTAGGAACCAGCAGTGAATTGTTCTCTTGCTCTCTATTACTTAGCCATAACTTTTTGCATTCAAACGTACAGATAAAATATGTAAAGTAAATGGAGGCTTTTTTCTATTCATACGATTTAAAGCTTACTGCCTGCCAAACGCCCAAGTCTTGCAGCTTTCTCAACCGCAAAAAGTTTACAAAATCGAAACTATGTTAAAAAGGTAATGGATTCTTTGTGGGTTCATTCATTTTTTTTGCATTTAGGCTTGAGACTATGGGCCATTAGAATTGGGCGTAATACAGTATGATGGCGTGATAGTTGTGAATGTTTTGCATAACTATCAGTTTTGCTTTCCAGATTTACTCGATTTGAATTAACATTATTGTATATTTGCATCCTGTTGCTCTGCTGCATTCAAATATGGGTGTGCCCCAGGGCAATTACAGTGACTGTATATGTGTTGGTTAAAATTTTCTAAAAGGATGACATCATTTGCAAAGTTCAAAGGAATATATCGAAAGTCGTATAACCACATTGTACGCAATTACAAAGCAAAGGGATTGTGAAACACATTTCCATAGTAATTTGCTTCTGGGTGTATAAGTAATCCTCTTAAGGATTTGGCCTTGTTGCGGCTAATTGGAAATAATCCTTCCTGAGGAAATAGACGATAGGGCTTCATAGAAAGTAAAGATGTAATATTTGAATTTAATGGCCAGGCATGACGCGGGAAAGAATCAATTGATGGCTATTACACTGCGTGCCAAATGATTAAAACTGAATCGAATAGAAAATCGTTTATATTCTTAAAATTAACAAGATACAACATATTGTCCGTTTGCCTTAATTATTTTGATACACTATATGCTGTATAAACAATCAACAAATCCGTGCTTCGTTCAGATAATTGGGTATGCGGACGTGCGTTTATAGAGGGCTTTACAGCGATTCAAAAACAGTCAAAATACCTTGATCTTGGAGTAAACGTGGACAAGAATAAACACCAGGTCCCATGTTCTGTAACTCAGGCGATAACTTTTCCTCACTTAACGCCTCAGAAAAAATGGGTTTCTGTAAGTTGAGGGGACACCTTAAATTTTTAATTTATTTGACTGGGATTTTCCAATGGAAGGCGATAAATTGAAAAAATAATTTTGGCATCTTAACAACCAAACAAACATGTTTTTTTTTTGTTTCTCGGCTACTTTCATCGCTTCGAAAGTTACAGAACATGGGCCCAGTTATCAACATATAAATAAGAATCTGGCCATCGATTAGGACAAAACGTCATTACTAATATCAGCTATTTCGAGGTAATTACGGAATTAACTCAACTAGGATTGGAGATTATCCCACCGAATAACTCCTTAGTGAAAATCCGAACCAGAATTACCCCCTTCCTAATTCGTTGGTTTGGCAAAACTAAATCGGTTCAAAACTCCTCTCGCGAAAGACAAAGTTTGCTTAATGCTGAACAAAGAGCAGAAAAGGAGATATGCCCTGATTCGAACCGGGGGCTCTATGAGCTGTACAATGATGTTGATGTGATCCAAAGGGTCAAAACACGCGCGCCGAATAAATTGGTTAGGCCACATCGAGCGAATGGACAACAATGCTCCAGCCAAAAAATCTTCGAATACCAGGTTCGGGACGATAAGAACGTGCAAAACTCGGGTTTAGAGACCAAGCTATCGTGGATGCCAGACGATTGACTGAAAGCATCGTGCCCGGAGTCAAGGAGAATGAAGGAATACCATGTGTCAGATATGGACCTTTCACAAGTTTGGAGTTCGTTAAGTAAGTCAGTAGGTCTATACGATGTACTTAATTTATTTTTAATCACCCTCTTAGGGACCCATACATACATTCATTGCATCTACATAATGTACACATAGGTAAATAAGGTTTGGGAGTATTTTGTCTCAATTAAGTGACGTGGAGTGTACGTTAGTGTGCAATCTTCTAGAAATAATCAAGTTAAGGATAACACCATATAATGATAATGAAATAAAATTGATTTGAAGCCTAAACTTATTTTTGAGGTATCTACCACTGTTACCACTGGGACTCATTTGATTCAAAAGGGACTAATTTTTTTTAGTTTGGCTCAAGTACTCATCTTTTTTAGTGACTCATTTTTTTAAGAACGAGCCAATTTATAGTTTAAAGCACATTTCTAACTTTAATATAAAATTGATGATGTTTCCTCAAAGTTCTGCAGCCGCAGAAAGAAAATTTTCAGATCTCAGCTAATCAAAACAAAAAAGTTTAATAGTTTTAAATAAGAAACTGTTGAAGCAATTATGTTTGCAAAGGAGTTATATGCCTCAACCGATAAAGTTTTGACTCCAGATCAAAAACTATGCTTTTGTTTTTTTGTTTTCTTACTTTTGTTTTATTATTGAATTGTTCCCTTTTGTTCACTTTTCAAAAAATGTGTTCTTCAGACTTTAAAATTTTAGTCATAATATTCTTGTATATTATCGAAAATACATCGATTTTTTTGTGATATATGTAATACATGTATGTTATTTATTTAAATTCAGTTAATTTAATAGTACTTATAGTCCAGGAAAATAAGATATTCACTTCGAAAAAATTCCGATAAAGCTGAATTTTGATGGTACGTCCTAAGCCTTTTCTAAAAAGTAAACTAAGTTTGTAGCGGAGCAACAAATTTTAGAGGGGGAAAGGGTTTTTTTTTGAAAAAAGTTGTTGGTATACATTGTAAACCATGTCAGATTCAGAACTTTTAATCGTACAAATGATAGATTTGGAGAAAAATGGTGGAAAAAATTTTGGTGTTGCACATTTTTCCAAAAAAAATTTAATAAATGTATGTTTTTGAGTGGGAATTTTTTTTGTTTTTAGATATGTTTGCAAAAACATGTTCTATTAATAAAAACCAAGATTTAAGTGTGGAACCGGAAAGGAAATGCTGCCACCTTAAAAATAAAAAAATTATTTTATTTTGTTCAATAACTCCCAAAACCTTTATTTTGCTCAAACTTTTCTAAGAACTTTTTTTTTTAAATCAAAGTTCATAATTGTTGTTATTTAAAGTTATAAGAAAAGTTGGATGCTATTGATTTAAGTATTTAAAAAATTATTTACTAAAAACCTTGATAATGCTATCTTAGAGAATCTTGATTCTTTTTATTTCAAACGTTACTAAAATTTAACGTATTAAAGGTATTTTTGATTAACCTACAATTTTTTTTAATAGTGTGTTAAGCCACCTTTCTGTTCCAGAACTTCACACATCCGGTTTGGAAGGGATGCATACAAAGTGGCCAAATAATTTAGTGCAATCGAGCTCAAAGCTAATTCGATGGCTTGGGTTAGTTCGGGTATACTCGAGTATTGTAGTCCTGATCCATATATTTCACGTGTCAACCATCCCCAAGCATTTTCAAGGTTGTTTAAATCCGGTGGGTAGGTCAGCCAGCTTGATAGTTCCACATTTTGGATCTCTATATTCGTTTTAACTACCCAGTGTGTATGTATTGGCACGCTATCATGTTGATAAGGCTACGACAAAGGTCCACAAAGGTTATGAACGTATCGAAATGCCTCATTTAATATAGCACTGTCAGTCAATGCATTCATTATAGTGGACAAAAATTGAAGTTTGCAGGTGAAATTATAGGAAATTGCAGCCCACACCATCACACCTCCAACTCTGCTATGCAGCTGGTCCAAATAATGAGGTTTCTTGCGGAAGTTATGAAAATAGTATCTATAGCCATCGGGGCCTTCCAAATTAATTTTTTTTCGTCGGAGAATTCCAGGTAACATGTGCCCGTCAAAAATTAAGGCGTTGATCTTTTCAAACCGAGTTAAGTGGTGGTTTCTTCTTGATTTTAAGTCTTTTTATATTCTTAGCTTTTGAAATAACACGATCCATAGTTGTGAGACTTGGAATGATATCACACTTTTTGATTTTTGCTAAAGATTCGTGAGAATTTGATGCTTTTCTTAATATAAGTCGTCTTTACGCATTAGTAACCACACTGTGTGCGGCCTTTCATATTTTGTCCAAACTTAAACTCATTACTTACAAATCTGGATATAAGCGTTCGGCTCCTGTCAATTTCCTTTTAGCTATTTTGGCAATAGATAAGCCAGCGTAGCGTCATTTCAAGCTTTTTGCTTGTAATTTTTGCCTCAGTTAATGATTTTCCTCGACCCATTTTATGTTTTTTTTTAGCAAATTGTGGAAATTAAACAAAAAAAGTTTTATCAACGTAAAATATGACTCCTCGTGTCAAAGATAACAATGAAATGCATATACTATTTAAAGTTAAAAAAAACATATAACATAAGTATATATGGTCACGTAAAACTACATAATAACTTACCAAACATTGATCGAAAAGAAAATAACCGTCATATTATCATATTAATAGTTAACTAAATTAATTAAATCTTCTCCACATCATACCGCTTATAATAAACTTGAATTTAATTTTTCTAAGTGTAATTTTGTAGGACTCTTTAATTTTTTACGTTCTAATAACTGGGACCAATTATTCCATAACTGTAATGTTAATGATATGTGTAACATTTTTTATAATCTCTTTTGCTGTTTTTATAAAACTATTGCACTAAAATAACCTCGTAATAACTCTAATGTACCACCATGGTTTGACTGTCATCTCCAAAACTTAAAAAACAAAAGAAACAAAGCGTGGATAAATTACAATAGGACAGGAACTGACGAAGATTATAGAACTTTCTTAATTCTAAAAGAACTTTTCACAGAGTATTCAATTTCCTTATATGACAACTATATTCGTAAAATAGAACGTGATCTTAAATATAATCCTGATAGTTTCTGGAAACTATTTAGTTGCAAAAGAAAATCAAGTACTTACCCAAACTCTATGTCAAATTCGTTGTCAACTAGTCATGAGCCTAAAATTATTGCAAATATATGTTCGCAAACTACTTCAAAGAGGCTTTCGAAGATGCAAACTATGATAATACATTTTGTTTCTCTTTTGAGCCAAGCTACCCTCACTTGAATTCAATTAGTTTTGTAATAAGCGAAGATACCGTTGCACAAAATATCATGAAGTTGGATGAGTGTTTCAGTCCAGACACTGATGGTGTTTCGTCATTTATTTAGAAGAAATTTGTTACTTATCTGTCATACCCCTTATGTGTTATATTTACTAAGTCCTTAAATAGTTCCATTTTTTCCAATATCTGGAAAAGTGCATTTATTACACCAGTTCACAAAAAAGGTCCTTAAATGAAATAATGAACTATAGACCTATTGCTAAATTATCTGGGATACCAAAACTGTTAGAGTAAATTGCATCGTGTTCTTTCTTTTCACTGTACTTCAATTATTTATGATAATCAGCATGGGTTTGTCAAAAAAAAATCTACGGTTACTAATTTGGTTAACTTAACGTTTCTTTTGAACAAGTGGATTGTGTGTTTACAGATTTTAGTAAATCTTTTGATAAATTGTGTCCTCGCACTTTAATTTTAAAGCTAAGCAATCAAGGCTTTAACAATAATTTTTCTAAACTGGATCTCATCGTACTTAAAAAATAGACTCTGTAGTATCGTATTTCGCAATGAGTATTCGAACCAATGCCAAATGTGACAGGATTGTCTCTGAGTTTTGACACATGCGGCGAATTTGAACGATAATAAAAACCGGAATATATTACCACTAATATGTGCACTGTGGAGCACTACTATGCACTTTGATATCGAGGTTTTAATCAAAGCACTAGGCATAACATAATAATTATGTTGATCTGATAAAAGGGTTGTTTCGGTCATTCTGTTACGTCCTACTGCGTCGTGCCGCTCTAATGATTTTGATTAAATGTTACTGAGCTTAGAGTGTTTCCCGAGCAACCAGAACATACGAGTATTTCTGAGTTTATTATTTAATTCTTCGTATTTCTTTTTAACATGCCGTTTCCATTTTAATTTCGCGTCTAGAGTCATTCCGTGTATACGCAAAATCTACATGGACTGATTTTACTTTGTTGAGCGATATCCGCCATGTTTTGTCCATTCACTGACATTATTCACTGCTTTTTGTAATTTAGACGTAGCATCATTTATCGTTTGGCCCACTTGCAGTGTCGTCAGCAAACGTGGCTACGATAGTGTCTTCTCTTTGAGGTATATCACGTGTAAATGTGGTATTACACTAGCATATAAATATGGCAAACTGTTCATATAAATATGGCTAATACTAATCATCGCCATATTTATATGACAACATATATATGAGGACATATATACGACAATGACTTAGAGTCATTATATGACTTAGTGTAATATCAAATTATCGGAGTAATCATATATATATGGAAGTTTTATATCATATAGTCATAAAAAATCCCTTATTTTATGCTTCATACTTGCCATATAAAGTAATATTGTTTTGGCTTTTGCATATGAACCATTTTAATTTGATTTTGTGGATTAAATTACATGTCTTTGGGATGATTGCGATTATCAATAGAAAACTCCCATTTTAAATTAAATAACCTAATTGATAAGAGTCTTGGCCATTGCGAATGATTCAGATCGTTGTGAATTACAAGAAAATCGATAATTACCAATAGATGTGCCTCTCTTTAATAAATTGGGGTTGTAAAGGAAATTTCACTATTAATCAATGATCCAATTGATAACTGACAATCACATATCGCAATAAGGCCCTCTTTTGGTGGGTACCTATCTAAGAATTATTTAAAAAATATAAAACCAAGAACTTGTTAAGTGCATCTGTTGGTGACGTGATATGCTTTCGATCTAACGATCTCAAACATTGAGAAAGCACAGAAACCATTGAAGAAAAATTGAAGAGCTTAATTTAAATATTTTATGTATAACATACGCATTGGGCACCCACAAATGTTGAACTTTTAAAGATATGTCTCAGGATTAAGGAAAGATTTCGGCTGAGAGATGAGGAAAAAATAGTGGAGAAATTTAAAACTATCAAAATTTGCATACTTTCTAAATAGGTTTGTTCGTTGAGCAGTCAATAAAGTGTTTTTAGAAAAATCTGAACCCCACCTTGGTGTGCAAATTCTGTACTTCTTGAGACCTTTGGTCGCCCTAAACTGGCGCTGAAGTCGATCTAGGTTTTTTATGTTGCGACTAGCGAGGTAAAGAATAAGCTATTAAAGTCACATGAGAACAATGAAAAATTTGTTTTTTTTGTGGATTCGCGTTCTGTATGCACTTTTTAAAATTTAAATCAAAAGATTACTCAAATTTAATTAATCAAATACCAGGAGAAAATAGAGAGCTTTGGAGTTGTGGATTGCGGCTTAGGCTAAAGCACATTCACTAAGGAATTAAATTTAAACAGTTTAAGTTATAATTATTAGGGGACATTACCTGATTTTCATCAACATCAACATTAGTAGCCAAAATCAATTCAAAATTATCTGTCGAAGTGTGCGACATTTTTTCTTTTCTTTTTTTTCTTTTCTTGTCTTTTCTTTTCAGCAACCGTTTACAAACCCAAACCCTTCTTGCATTCCGTCTTCCCCGGTTTTAATAATATTTTCACAATGATAAAATAATATACTACATTTTAATTAATATAAATTGCCTCAATAAAATATGTATGTATGTATGTAATAGACACATATGCTTATCAAATAATTTTGTTTGTTTAAATTTTTTATTTAAAAGCCAGGGTAATAATAACTTTAGCCTTGTCATATATATGATCAAAATTTATATGACAAGACTTTCGGTCATATAAATTTGCCATATTTGTATGGCATAGTCTAATACGACTTGTCATACATAAAATATTTTGCCATATTTTATATGATAGCATTTGTCATATAATATATGCTAATATAATGCCGCCTTAAGTAATAGGTACAATAATTGACCTAAGACACTTAATTGTAGTACCCCAGACACAATGTCTTTGAGATCCGAGTAATTGTTTCCATGTCTTACACTAAAAATCTATCGTCTATTCTCTAGATATGCTTTTAGAACCGTATTTTTTTTATAATCTACACGCGCTCAAGGGATTCGGCTACCTTTTAAATGTTAAAATGAAGAGAAAAAACGATAGGAAAGATGTCTGGCGCGATGTTCTAAGACTGTAGGTGCTTGTTGTCTCAGATTGTAACTCCAGGGATGGCGGCTGAACTAATGCGGAGAAATTTCCGTGTCTTATTTATCTATGTCCCTTATAATCCGGATTAATTTTTTATTCTATATCATATTTTATCGGTATACTAGCTTTACTCAATCACATGTTGTTAGTTATATGCCTAAACAGCACGTAATTAGTAAACCAGCACCTCATTGTATGACATTTTATTTTTTTAGAATTGGTTTTTAATGGAAAATAAGAGGACAGTCGAACCTGTGACCATGAGCTTGACATGCGAAAACACACCTATCGCGCCACGGCCCCCTTAAAGTGCTTGAGGCAGAATTTGTCTTAATTTAACATTGAAGCCATCGTGCCACACCTCATCAAAAGCTTGCGACACGTCTAGGAAGACCGCCGAACAAATTTTGTTTTCTTTAAGAGTTTTGTCAATGACGTCAGTGATCCTATGCACTTGATCAATTGTCGAATGATTCTAAATCCGATCGTATGTTCAGGTATTAGGCACTTTTCTTCTATTATTAGCTGCAGGCGCAGAAGTAATATTCTTTCAAAGATCTTAGATATTACGGGCAGAAGCGAAATGGGTCTGTAAGATTTCTTATCATGTGGTGGTTTTCCTGGTTTGAGAAACATTATAACTTCCGCAACCTTCCATTGGCTCGGAACGTACTTTAGCCTTAGAGTGGCATTTATTATATAAAGAAGATTAATTAACCAAGCCAGGAAGCATTTTGAGAACTTCGGCGGTAATTAAGTCATATCCCGGAGCTTTGTTTTACTTAAGCTTTCTTATTTCTCTACTTAATTCGGCAAAGGTAACATTTCTTGTAATGTAATTTTCGCTTGAGTTGGAACTTAAATTTAAATTTTCGTTGAGTACTTGCCCACCAAAAGGTTTAAATGTGTTCTCCAGGTAATCCGCGAAAACGTTTGCTATCTCCTTGTCGCTTTTTGCCATTCGTTTTGATCATTCTTAATCCAAAGCGCTGGGAGCTTTGGTTTCTTCGTTACTTTAACACTTTCCAGAGTGAGTAGTTGGATTCTTTTCCTGCTGTCAAACTTTCAAGATAATTTCCAACTTCACAATTTTTGAATTCCGCTATCGTCTTTTATCGTCTCTTTTTACAAATGACAGAAAATTTATACGACTCTTGAACATTGTAGTATTTTTTATTATTTTAATAAAAAAGTTTAAATAAATTTCATAACTGTGCAATTTTCTTGATAGTTAAAGACTTCTTCGTGATGAGGTTAAGATAAATTGAAGTGTATTACTCAACTCATAACTACAACAAGTTTTCAATTCCAACACTCCCGCATACCTAATTTATCACTATAATCATCATACTCAATCCCATCACTTCCTGTCTGTCTCTAACCAAAATGCTAAATGCACCACAATTCGACTTCGGTCATAAATTTGAATGCCACTTACCAGTTGCCAGTATGCATTGAAAGAGGATTTCAATAAAATTTTATAGTACACATCCTGATTTCAAACGCTCTTCAAGTAGAGAGGAGAGCGTTCCATATTTTTCCACATCCAGTGACAGTGGCACACGTTCATTACACATTCCACATTCACGTACCAAAAATGATCAAATCGAGAATTCACAGCAATTGCAGCACTCATGCATTCTTAAAGCTCCAAGGACGAAGGAACGAGTTGAACGGGTAGACAAATTCTGACGAATCATCCACAAAAAGCGAAATGATAATCCTTCAGAAGTTGGTGCTGCTGCAAACTACGGGTGGGCTGCTATCCTGACTCCTATATATCGGCAGGGGCTCTTCATTTGGAGTAATACTTAATCTTCTATTAGAATTGTGGTTTTCTACTGCTGCATGGATGCATTCATGTAGATTCACTCGATTTATTTCGTTCTAAAATGCAGTATTCGAATGAGTCATTTTTTTGTATGCCTTCTGTCTGCTGGCTGCCACTATCATCGCAAACATTCTCCGTTGTGTGTGCGAGTGTGTAAAGGGTTTAAAGTTTTCTTTATAGCCGGCGCACGGCGTTATTATGGGAAATACGTGCAAACGGTTTTACGATTAATAATCATAGATTCAGGATGAGGTTCCTCGCGTTAATAGGAAACTGTTGGTGTTGCTGGAGGATGCAACTAACATACGTAGTTATAGTTTACATGCGGATTACCTACACTAGTGTTTCCCATTTTCCCCTGAGCCTCTGACTACTATACTAAGCGTCCCAATGGAAATATTGTTTGCAGCGCGTTTAATTGAAACAAATGATTATTTTCGTTCTTTGTGGTTCTTCAAGGGGTTGAGCTTCATAAATCAAAACTCGATAGAACTGGCAGTGAGTGTCATGAGAGTCTTGTGAGAATTTTGACTTTTCAGAAAATGTGTACATATTTATGTATGGAAGCTTATACTGTTGTCATAATATTGCTGTAAAATATAAAAGAAAAAAATGATGCATACATGGATTAAATTATTTTGTGATTCTGAATTCTGTAACATCTTATTGTTCTAATTAGGAAAAAGATTTTAAAATTTTCGAGCCCTATCAATTTAACAGGAATCTTAGAAATAATTTTTTGTTGCAAGTTCAAAAACTTTCTAAAAATTCCTTTGGGCAAATATTTGTTTTGTTTAAAAAGTTCAAGTCGTTTATTAAAACTAAAATTAAAATGATGAATAAGTTTGAATTTCATACCGTTTCGTTTCGGCGATTTTTTTTTTATCTTTTTAGATCAAGATAGAGCTTGAAGAATTTTGTAGAATTTTTGCTCAAGAGTATGTTTTTTTAGAAGTTAACTCTGAAATCATGTAAATTCGTTTGAGTGTATTAGTGAAAGAAAAATGTTCTTCTTATTTTGTTTCACTGAGCCAGAACCATCAAAAGGATGACGCACAAGAAAGCACTAGCAGCACAGTGACAGCACAAGTATAGCTTATACTGATTCATTTGGCCATTCTACTGTGCACCTCTTTTCAAATTTCTTTGCGCATCTCAATCTCATCAACTTTAAAAATTCGATTTTTTGTTTACAAAAAAAAACATTTTTTACTTGCGATTATATGTACTAAATATAAGGCAAGTTATGTATTCGTCAAAAAAAAATTCTAGCAATCAAACATGACATTACGATGATAGAGAACACCAAAAAATTGGGTCCCCCAATTCCGTCTGTCTGTCTGTCCTCGAGTCTGCAGCCTAAACGGTTCGGTGGATTTGATTCAAACTTGGTACATATTGTTTTTTTTCGGTAATATGCCCACACGTTTTTTTTCATTTTTTTAAGACGACAAATAACAGTAGCTCCAATACATTTTTTTTTTGCCATAAAAAAAATCTTATTTTTCTCAAAAACGGCTTCAACGATTTTCATAAAAAAAATCAGTTCATCAACGAAAGGAAAGGGTACCTTTTTATAATTTTTTTTGTGAAAAAAATTGTTATTTTTGGTACCTCTACTAGAGCCTTTTTTCGATTTTATCGGAAACGGTTAAATTGATTTTTTTGAAATTTTTTACGCAGAAGCTCCTAGAGAATTTAAGCACTACTGCGTACCAACATTTTTCAAAAATTTTTTTTTTTAAACTCAAAATATCAAAAACGACTTAATAGATTTTTTCAAAACCTCGTATTTGGTGATTTTTTGACATTATCTTGAATAGTTAAAAAAATTATTTTTCTAAAATAAAAAACAACGGTACCTCCCACACAAAAGTTAAAAAACCGTTAAGAAAAAAAATTATTTCTCGAAAACGGGTCCAAGAATTTTTATAAAAAAATTTGTGTGCTCTTAAATTAGTACAGTTCACTTTTTAATTTAAAAATATTATTTTGCGGACTTATTAACGGTACTTCCCATAGAACCACTTTTCATATTTTCGACTTTCTCAATATTGGATAATCTGATTAAAATAAATTTTTTTATACAATTGCTACCTAAAATTGTTAATAAGACTGCTAAAAAAAAAAAGTTTTTCAAACTGATACATACAAAATTAATTTATTAAAAAACCGCTCCAACGATTTCTGATTTTTTTTTATATATTCTTATTTATCCATGAATTCAAATGGCATCTTTAATTTCCCTATAAACTATAACAACTATATGCTTCTACCTTATTATTATTCCATTTTTACGAATTTTTGCGTACGCCACTGAATACTAAATATAATGTAGACCCTATACATATGTATATATATACATAATATGTCTCTTGAAAAATCACATGAATCTTATTTATGCGTATTGCACCTAAATTATAAAGTCATATGCATATAGCTACCTACCCGCCAACATCCTTCATTTTCATTACTAAAAGTACACGTTTACATACTTAGGTTCCATCAATATGTAAACGGTGATTTTTTAAGAGCTTGGTTTTTGGAAATTCAAAAAAACACAGAAACTTGTAAAAAGTGAATGAAATTTTTATTTGGATCGATAGATCAATTTCTGCCATTTACTTTTTAAAAATAATTTCACTTAAATGTTGCCCGCGGCTACGCTTCAGATGGTCCATTCTGAAGGTCCAATTTTGGCAAACTTTTTCACACATTTCGGCCGGAATCTCACCAATGACGCGTTCAATGTTGGCTTCCAAGGCAGCAATCGTGTTTGGCTTGTCCCCATAGACAATAGACTTAACATAGCCCCACAAAAAATAGTCTAACGGGGTCAAATCACATGATCTTGGTGGCTAATTGACTGCGCCAAAACGTGAGATCAACTGCTCACCAAATTCGCCTCTCAATTGATGCATGGTTTCGCGTGCAGTGTGGCATGTGGCACCGTCCTGTTGGAACCACATGTCGACCGAGTTCAATTCTTGCATTTTCGGCAAAAAAAAATCTGTTATCATCGAACGGTACCTTTCTCCATTGACCTTAACCCTGCGGCCTTCATCGTCCTTGAAGAAGTACGGCCCAATGATGCCGCCTGCCCATAAACCGCACCAAACAGTGCATTTTTCGGGATGCATTGGTAGCTGCTGAATTGCCTCTGGCTGCTCTTCACTCCAAATACGGCAATTCTGCTTATTCACGTATCCATTTAGCAAAAAATGAGCCTCGTCGCTGAAACGGACGTAGCTTGCGAAACACATTTTTCACAGAGCACGAATTATGATAATAAATTTCAATAATTTGCAAACGTTGTTCAGGCGTAAATCTATTCATCATGAAATGGCAAACAATACTGAATCGAAGAGCAAGTTCGTGCGATCCAGTCATGCATTTTATTTAATATGCAATATTATTTATATACATTTAGGGGCACATGTATCAAAAAATGATGTTAATCGGGTCATACTATAATGGTGAAGTCGAAAATATGAGTATTTCTATGGGAAGTAGGTACCGTTAATAACAACGCAAAATGAAATATTTTTTTTACTTAAAAGTAAACTGCAATAATTTAGAACACCCACATTTTATATCCACATTTTTGGAGCCGTTTTTAAGATAAAAATGTTGTTTACGATTTTTTAAATATTTGTATGGGAAGTAAGCTAAGTAAGAATTATTTATACTTGCGATTATAGGGACTACACCATCCCCTCTATATTTTATCCAAATTTAGGGTACTTTTAAGAAATATTTAGGACTCAAAAATAAAGCTCTCCACCGAAATTCAACTTTGTCGGAATTTTTTCGAAGTGATTAGGTATCTTATTTTCCTAAATTATAAGCAACCTAAAAAGATTTTTGCTTACGTCACTGATATCCTATATACATACGTAGGATGAAGTAGGTATAGGATAACTACACTACCTTCCTACTAACGTCGTCAATGTGTGGGCATTTCATTTTATTTTCTTAAATTTTTATCAATTTTTCATTACCTCTGTTAACGATTATTTTAATGTTTTCAATGATCATCTTCCCAGTACTAAATTTCAAAAAATTCATCCATGAATCACCAACTTTTTCATAAATGAGTGGAAGCTACACCCCATGAATTTGGTATGAAAACATCGATGAATTTAACATGGGGCTGTCATAGGCGTTCAACAAGTGATTTTCGAGGTGAATATTTACCAGTGCAATCATGAAGTAGGGGTAACTAGTTTACTCATAAGTAAATTATATGTGATGAAAAATTACATGACCGTTAAGCTGTGAAATCACTAGATAACTTAGAGTTGCTTATTCAGCAATTGAAAAATGACATAAATGCTCATCCATTAATTCACTCTGTTAATGTAACTCGTTAATTCGCATATGAAATGCCGTGAATGTTCAATTAAGAAATCACTAGGTAAAGCCCGTATATACTTCTTTTTTTCCTCATTTTTAATCCATTAAATCACATGAAAGTGTCAGTTTTCTGTGAAAGAGGAAATATGTTTTTTTTTACCGAAACAGAAACATTTGTATATGTATGGTATACCCCCAAACATCATTTTGTTAATTTATTTTTTTAATTCCATGATTATTCAATAATATAAACATTCCATTAAGAAAAAAAATACGTTAACTAATAGTCTAATGTAGTCTCGATAAGATCTTGATGCGAAAGTAAACTTTATCATTATTTGATTCTTTCTAATTTGATCTGATGTAGGTTAATTTTGTTAATTCTGCGAAGATTTTGCACTTTTAGTCGCCAGCATTACGTATTGAGTATCCGCTAAAAGAAATTTATCATTTTTAATTTTTTTTTCAATAAAGTCGAAGTCAATTTCTGAACAAAAAAAAATACTTTGAATAAAAAAAAATAAACTTCTTTGATGTGTTAAATAATGATAATGATCGCGAACAAAACTGGAAATTCTGGTTTATATGATTTTTCGCTTTCTCTAAAAAAAAACCGACGAACTCATGTCATGATCAGCGAAGACTGAGGACTGTGGGCATTTCTCGGGGTAGGTAGAAAAATCGCAGTGGTCGTCGCTCTTCTCATGGCAGAGAAAACCTTTTTTTATTTTTGGTTAAGGCTCTTTAGTTTTCATTTTTTTTTTGCCTCTCGAAAAAAAAAATAAAACAACCACCGCAGAGAACCAAACATAATTTACGAACTCATGAACCTATGCATTACTTTTTATCATTGGAAACATCGTTTAATATTTTGTAACTGAAATTATAGTGAATTGTAAGCATTAAATTCATTTGAATTTAGTTAACCGATGAAAAAATGAAAAACCGTTTTCTAATGATATCATTACATACTGCCCATCGATGGAAAAAGTCGATGAATCCATTGATGAATTCACAAAAAAAAATCATTAATGTCGAAATTTCCTACTGGGTCTATATATATAATTCTACTGTACGTGTGTATGTCACTGAACTCCTGCTAAACTGCTGGACCGATTGGAATGAATTTTTTGTATGCATTTAGGTGGCACCCCAGATGGCTTAGATTCACAAATCAGAACGGCGGATGGCGTTGCAGTAGGTATATAAAAGGGTTTCCAATAAGAGGTGTTATTTTGATATTCAAAGAAAAATGGCATTTTTGGAGATAAATGATCAGATGTTTATTTCATTATAAAGGAGAAGGTATGCCGTTAATAATGGAACACAACATCAGCCAAATGGCCGCCAAGACCACGCTTACAGGACCATATCCTTTTCATGAAATTTTCCATAACCAAATCGCAAAGTGGCTGCCCTTTGTCCTCGATAGCCTCACGAATTTCATCTTTGAGGTCTTGAATCGACGCTGGGCTGTTGGCGTAGATCTTATCTTTCACGTGGCCCCAAAGGAAGAAGTCGCAAGGTGTTAAATCACAAGATCTCGGTGGCCAATTGTGATCACCTCTTCTAGAGATAACACGGTCCGGAAACTTTTCCCGTAAAAGATCGATGGTTTCTTTGCTTGTGTGGCACGTAGCGCCGTCTTGTTGAAAGTAAACGTTGTCCAGATCAATACCATCCAATACAGGCCATAAAAAATCATTAATCATCTCTCGATAGCGCAATCCATTGACCGTAACTGTTGCTCCAGCCTCATTTTCGAAAAAGTAAGGTCCAATGACCCCGCGGGACCATAAACCGCACCAAACAGTCACGCGTTGAGGATGGAGAGGCTTTTCAACAATAACTCTTGGGTTTTCCGAGCCCCAGATGCGACAGTTTTGCTTGTTGACGTAGCCTCCGAGGTGGAAATGGGCCTCATCAGTCAAGATGATTTTTCGATGAAATTCCGGTTCATTTTCATGCATTTCAAGGACCCAATCAGCAAAGACACGACGTTGTTGATGATCAGCCGGCTTGAGTTCTTGTGTTATCTGAACTTTATAAGCCTTCAGACCCAAGTCTTTATGCAAAATACGGTGTAATGACGTTTGTGGAATGCCTAATTCCAAAGAACGACGAGGAATGGGCAAACCTGGGTTTTCTTCAACATTTTGGGCTACAACAGCAATATTCTCAGTTGGTCTTGAGCGACGTGCACGGGTTTTATTCTTCACATCACTAACTTGTCCCAACAGCTCGAATTTGTCCACCAATTTCTGTATTGCGGTCCGACAAGGTGCTTCACGACGACCCAAAAATGTTTTAGTTTTACGAACCGTCTCTGCCAAATTTTCACCATTTTTATAGTGAATTTTAATAATTTCAATGCGTTGTTGAAGCGTGTATCGTTCCATTTTTATTAATAGCGTAGTTTCTACTTGTCAAATGTCAAAAAATGACAGCTGCAAAGTGACAGCTAACGAAATAGCGGGCTATTCAAAATAACACCTCTTATTGGAAAACCCGTTACTTTATTTAAAATTATAAGGCTGGTGTTCATGTTTTCTTTTTTTTTTAATGTTTATTTTGCTGGCTTGCCTATAAAGAAAGGATAGTTTGTAATACACCGGTACTTGCCGTACAATTTTTTCTACCATCTTATTTATGTCGAAAACGGTTCTACTGATTTTGATAAAAAAAAAGTGTGTGCACTATTTTACGTATATTCTACGTTTTGGTCAAACATTTTTTTAACATTTTTTTTATTAACGGTACCTCCCATACAATTTTTTTTTTTGATTTTAGACTTTATCATAAACGGGTAGACGGATTACAATCAAAATTTTTGTATAGGGGTCCTTCAAATTATAAATAATATTGCGTGCCAAATTTTTCGAAAAATATTTTTTTGCATTTTTGAAAAAAAAATCATTTTTTTGTTTTTGTTGAAAATTCAATATTTTGAATTTTGGTAATGATTTTTTTGAAACTTCGTTTTTAAGTTTATGTTATTAAATGTTTAAAATTGCCATCAAAAACATTTGCCGAAAAAGAAATTTAAACTGAACGACGTTGAAACATATAACTTTACGAAACATTGAATAAATAAATAACACTTTTATTTTACACAAACACCTTATTGTTTCAGACAAAAATACGAATTGAGTAGTGCTGATGATGAACGCCAAGGAAGCGTTAGAAATTCATTCGCGTTAAATGTAAGTCGTTTTTAATTTATAATTGGTGATTGTGTAAAATAAAAGTGTTATTTATTTATTCACTGTTTCATAAAAAAACAAAAAAAAAAAAACAAAAAAATTAAGTAAAAACGACTATAAAAATATATTTAGATTATTAATAGTAATGTTTTGCATGCGATGTGATCGAACATAAGAGCAACTACGTGCGATCCAGCCACTCATTTTATTTTATATTCCATTTACAAAATAGGGAAACTATATAAAAGAAAGTCGTGTTAGTTACACTTTTAATAACTCAAGAACGGCTGAACCGATTTGGCTGCCTGTGGAGGTAGCCATAAGACATAAAATACTTTTTATTCCGTTCGACCCTGTTCCCGTATGACGTGACGACATAAAACGTGAAATAAATGTGGTATAACAAAAACGCATCTGACATGGAATAACAAAACGCAAATGGGAGCTAAACGTAATTTTGTTTATTGTTAAGTATGGTTGAAAATTTTATAATTATAATTTTTTTTCAGAAATCAATAATCAGTAATAAATTAGTGAATGCTTTTATTTGCGATTAATGCGGCTAAATGTGCATGAGCCAACGTCATTTCAGACACTACGGGCTGTTATTGGTATAATATTTCCAACATATCGTACTGTTTACATACATAACTCAATTTACTAAAAAACAATACCCATTGGGAAACGACTATCGTTGAAGCCATTATCTCCTATGGCACTAATAGGATAATATGTCAGAAGATATTTTAGGTACATCAAATTAGTGTCAGTTCGAGAAATCACGATCTTGAGATGAATGAGGAGATACATAATCTGGCTTTACTCTTGATCGAAGATATGTGTTACCTCATGTGCGGTAGTTTATTAGTCAGGTTAGGAATTCCAGCGACAAATCGTGAAATGAATGATGCATTTAATCGATAATTGGAACGGGAACGTGAATATGATCACCAGGAATTAAATTTATTAGTTCAAACGAATGTACCCCTGTTGACCCCAAAAAAGGGTAGGTTGTGATACATTAATGAATGGTTGGTTATATTTTCTGGATGCCCCTGGCGGAACTGGTAAGGCATTCCTCATGTCAGTAGTTTTAGCCACTTAGATTGCGCCAAATCTGATGAACGTTTATTGACGGATTTATTTTATTTGCAGAAAACCTCCGTTTGGCATTTTAATTTTTTTAACTACTTCATTGCACAGGCAACGATACAAATCGAATTGAACATCAAGTCTATACCGTTTCCAATTTTTGTAGGCCTGGTTACGTCTTTGGATAAGTTGTAAAATTTCATTAGTAAACCAAGTACACTTACCATATTTAATCCATTTGACTTTAATTGGAATATGTTCTTCAAAAAGAATACGAATGCTGTTGTTGATAAATTCTATCTGATTATATAAAGAAGGCATAAAAAATACCATATCCCATTTTATGTTTTGCGCATTTAACTCAAGTTGACGGTAGTCAATATTTAGAAAATCTCCGTATTCATAAGTTAATTCTGGCCAATTTACTGAAAAGTCAAAAATTAAGTACAAGAGATCGTGCTTTGAAAAGGCAGAGGCTGACAACTGGTTATAAAAAAGAACGCTGTTAATATCGTGAACGAAAAAAAAACATCCAAATGTATTATTATTTTCAGTAAAGTGAGTAGCACAATTTGTATTTACTGGGGAAATATTAAGAGAAAGCATGTTCTCGGTAATGTTGGTTTCAGATAACAGGTTGCTATTTAAGTCACCTTTAATAATTATTTTAAGATCCTTTGTGGAGAAGGATTCAAGGAGACTAAACATTGGTGCTGGATTAATTTAACTACTGGGTCTATAAACACATCCATTGAGTAGATTACCAGAGAAAGATTTCATTTATACAAATACAAATTCAATTTCATTTCTTATAATCGATTTGCACTTTAAACAATATTTTAACTCTTCTTTCACGTATATTGCTGCTCCTCCACCCCTCCTTCCCAGTCTATCACCACGAAAAATTGTATACCCCTTAACATTATAGATCTCATCTTTGATATTATCACAAAACCATGATTCAGAGATACAAACAACATCAACCGTCGATCCTTCAAAAAGATTTTTAAACTCATCCATTTTAGGAAAAAGACTTTGTGCGTTCAAGTGACAAACTCGCAAACCATTCCTTTGGCTTCCCAAAACATTGATCAATAAACGGGGAATCTCATCACTTCCACCGTCGATGGGATTCCCATATTCAGAAACTGATTGCATGAACGTTATAAATTAGCAGAAACAAATGGAAAGACATGCAGCGAAGAAGAGGATACATTTTCAATCATCTCGGCTCGTTTATAGCAAAATTGCAAGAAGAAAAAACAATTAAAAGAGAAAAAAAAATAAAGGCGTATGCAAATGTAGAACAATAATAGCTGCGTTTTATTATCTACGGGTCTGGGTCTAGGTTATTTTTTAACACGTATTACAAAAACAACACGAGATCCAGGTTTCTATCGGGGTTTCTATCAGGGTTTGCAAATATTAGTATTAAATTCGGCGAACAGAGGGCACATATCAGTACATAACCTAGATCGTTTTATTTTTACGGGGTGAACCATATGGGTCATTGGCGATAATAAAACACGGCTAATATTAAACACAATATATGACTAAGAGGGAGTTAAATTAATTAAACTAAATTTAATTTAAATACCCCCAAATTAAATTATATTTAAGTAATTATAGATAAAAATTAAGTAAACAAAAAAACAAAAAAAAAACGAAAAACATAGAAAGTACTCTATAGTTTGAGAACAACTGATAAATTAAATACTGGTAGTATATTATAATAATAAATCATTTTTGGGGCTGGCAATATCGTTCAATATGTCAATGTTGTTAACCTTGATTTCGTCATCCTTTAAATGACGTTTGACATATACCCATCCAGGCATAGTAAATACGGAGATGAGTTGTTTATGTTTTTTTAATTCAAGTCAGCGTGGAGTATATTGTTATTTTTTTTGGTTAAACACTCGCGCAGGTAAACCATTGACTAACTTTCCATAAATTTTAAACCTTTGGTAACTAGTAAAATGCTAACTAAGTAGATAGCAGAACATTTGTCGGATTTAAATTTTGACGAACACAATTATTGTTTTTATGCGTTGAGAATTAATTATATGTTGTTGGAAACCCAATATGTGCTCTAAATAAGAATAAGAAGGTTATATTTTCATCATTTTAACTTCATTATTTACAAGCAAAAAACAAAAAAGTTGTGCATCACCAGTGCTCGAACCTGGGACATTTGGGTTCATCGGCGATATACTAGGAGATGCCATGTGGATTTAGTACGTACTAAAAAATAAAGTAACCACTTAGTGATTTTAACTTTAGTAAACTGTTAAGAAGATAGAACGATACTAAACTTTATATTGAATTGACATCATTGCGATTGCATTGTAAACGTTTGAGCTGGTCGGTCGACTTATTTGGTATCGTTGTCGTTTCGCCTATAGTTTTGTTGAAATAAAGGTCATGTTAATTTAACAATTATTTGATTTCGAACTACATATTACTTTTACAACATTATTATTAAAATAAATAAACAAAACAATAGAAATAAAAATCAGTTAATTTTTTTTTCAAATAAACACCTCTCCATTCAGAAATTCATAATTTTATTTTTTTTGTTTTTATACTAGAGAAGCATTTAAGTCACAAAATTATCCGATTTATACATTATAAAGCATAAACCTATCGGCGACAGCAAAACCTCGAACATACCTTGGTAAACATTCCATTGGCGAATAGAGTTTACTAAAAACTGCCGCTTATATTTAAGGCAATTGAAGCGGGGATGAGTAAGCTTACAAGATATTCTTGAGGTACTAAAATGTATTTTTTTGAAAAGGTTACTAGGCTGATTCGTTTAATTACATTAGAGAGCAAGATAAAGATACCCGTAGAGAATAAGATGGTCATAAATGTCATGTTATAATGTAATTTGGATGTCTGGAAATTCTGGAAATGTCTGGCAAAAAGTTCAGAGCCGTAGTTCAGATTGGGAATAATAAGTGTTTTGGCCAGCAAAATGCGCGTTTTCAGATAGGTATAGTTGTGACTCATCCATAGTAACACACTTGTGCACTTTTCCAACTTGGTTATTTATGTGATTATTCTAGGTCAATGTAATATTAAAAACAATTCCAAGATATTTTACTAGATCGGAAATTTCGTCAGTTTTTTTGGTTTGCTTACAAGCTACGACAGTGGTGAAACCAATATTTTACATCTGGGTGTAGATGCAAAATGGTTTCAAACAGATTTCACGCAAACAAGTGCAAAAATATGAGTTTCACCACGGATTTGGCGGTTATTTTAAAAAATCGGTGGCTAGGGCCAGGAATTTATGAACATGAATGAACTACTTTTTAAGTGCTAACTTCACCTTAACTGCATATCATTTCAATTTAGAATTGCATGGGAGATAAATAAAATTATTTAAATCATATTATAATTCAAACTGATGTTGTTAAACGAAAATGCATATCAAATATGTTTAGCATTTGCTTAAACTGAAACAATACAAATTATATTTGTGAAAAAAGGAAAAATTCTGAAAAAAGTGTTTTTATCTAACATTTAAAAATTAATTTTAAAAGCTCATCTTTATTACATTAAGATCTTATTTTTTCAAAATCTTTTAAATGAATACTAAAAGCTGATTTCAAGCAAATGAGGTACAATTTAAATACGATCCAGTTTCAGAACAGATTATTTAAATACTCGTGCGTGTTATTTTTTATAGAACTCCATTCAATTATCCATTTTTCTGTATAATATATAAATTTTTCTGAACAAAATCGTTTTAATTCCGTCAAAACAAATTGTGTGTTTTATTATCACATTGTCTTATTTGAAATAATTTTTAACAACTAAAGCCTTAACTACATTTAACAGACTTTTGTACAAAAGTAAAAAAAAAAAATGATTGCCTTTTCCCAATATGCTGAATCCTATCTCATATTTCAAGTTTTACAAAAGTGTTCCACTTTTGCACAAAAATAAAAGACTAACTTTTACTTTTTTTAAATTTGAAATATGAAATAGTATGCAGCAGTATCTTGGAAAAAGATATTTTTTTTTTTACTTTTGTACAAAAGTGTGTTGAATGTAGTTAAGGCTTAATAGTATGTTCCCACCGAAGCGAAATCTCGGAATTCGTAGATTTTAACCAAATCTTCAGATTTCACCATTTAGTTTTGGGACTTCGAAATCCGAGATTTCATTAAAATCACAACGAAATCCCAGTG
Source organism: Philhelius pedissequus (assembly GCA_910595825.1). NCBI lineage: Eukaryota > Metazoa > Arthropoda > Insecta > Diptera > Syrphidae > Philhelius > Philhelius pedissequus. The sequence goes on from OU343160.1 coordinate 253,949,808, forward strand.
GCGATGCGGGCAAATTCATATTGACCGAGTCCGATTTAAACTGAGTTAAAATCTTTTTATGTGCAAATTACGATCTTTCACTCTAACAATAAGGAGATAAAAATAAAGAGTATGAATTTTTATTTAACAAGCCACGTTGGGTTGATGAATTAGATAAACAAAAATGGTTGTTTTTTGTGCTTCTGAGAGACGAAATCGTGGATTTGGCGGTGTGTAATATGCACTGTTTGTGGTCATCTGTATCGCCCGTACGCTGTTGCACACACGCCAAAGTAATAGCCTTTTCACACCAAACCCAAAACACGGTATTCGCGAAATTATCGGCTTTGGCTGAAAACCTAAAGCGAAAACACAAGTTTTCCCATAAATTTTTGATAAACCACATGTTCTGATAAACTACAAGTTTTAAATATAAACCTGTGGAAAACATGTAGGATTTGCAAGATGAACTAAAGAAACACACCTTGTGAAACATTCAGCGCTCAATTAATCATCACATAAATAGCTGACGGGTTGCTGCCAGGAAAAACGAAAAAAAACAGCTGTCTGGGGTAATTTAGATTTCAATTCACAAGGTATTTCTTATTGTCTGTCGTGTCAAAATAATTGAAATTTCAAACGAAAACTTGTAAATATTCAGTGTGAACGGTTTTTGAGTTTTCGTAAATTATTAGCTGAAAGTCCCGTTTTGGGTTTGTTGTGAAAAGCCTATAGAAATAAATTTGCTAAAAACAATACTTGCACACGCATACAATCAAAAAATTATTTATTTATCAAATGCAAAACGACATAAAAAAAATGCAATATCAATAAAAAGTGTCTCCTACACCTATTAAAGTTTTGAACACTTTCTAAAAATTATATCTATTAATTTTTCCGAGGTGAGTTTTCTAGATGTCAAAAAGTGAGAACAATTAAAAAAAACTCAGACGTAATGTGTTAAAATTTCAATTTGTCGGTCGAATTTTATTTAATTTTTAATAAAATGCACTGAAAAATGCGTAGGTATATGATAAACTTGTTACTTTTGTTCAAGTAAAACTGGACATGGAATACAATTTGTGAGAAATGATTGCAAGGTAAGTCCAATAAAAAAAAACTATTATCTAATTGAGAACATGTTTGTATTAACAACTCGATTTGTTTTGGATTTTCAAATTGGCCGCAAATGCTACAAAGCCTTCAAAAGGAGGAAGAATCCACGTAGGTGCGCTGGACGAAAGCAGCCGACAAGGAATGGGCCATCGATCCCAGTTTCAACGAAAATGGGTGATGACGAACTTGGTGCAATTCGCCAATGCAATATGCCGATTTCAGCACAGTTTTAGTAGTCGGAAGTTCAGCACAGGTAAACTCGCACACTCAATCAAATATCACCACGGCATTTTTATAAAAAAAAATCGAACTGCCGAAAAAAAACAAGCTTACCTGGTCATTTTGTTGTTTGATTTCACATTTATTCATGGATAGAAAGTCAATTTTACAAATACAACAATGTAAACAAATGGGCTTTGGGGTGTGAAACGTACGAAAATTCCCCATCTTATTCTGGTTAATCCAAGAATAAAACTACCGTCGTATACAAAATACAAAACTATCAATTTAGCTGGTATTGTACAAAGAAGATACCATTGGAAAAACGTCGAAAATGAAATATCCTACGAAGTTCCAATACAATTACAAATAAGAAGAACAGGTACTTATATAAAATCTAAGAAAAAAACCTTGTGTATTTATTGTTGGTCTCAAACAATGAACAAACACAATGATACAAGGGCCACCAGTCGGCGGATTACTATGAATAAATCGGCAAAATTATAGTTAGTTTGATCTCAATCGAAATCTGTTACATCTTACATTGTCGGGAAAAAAGTAGAAGACGATTAATCATTCGTGAATATAAGTTCCACTTTCAACAATATAAACTGGCTCCTCTGTTAACCGTTTTTTATATTATGGGTATGTACCTATATATTTTTAGTTATTATTAGCAATGATATGTCAAAAAGTTAAGCCACTCATTGCTAGAACACATGGTTGATAACTGCTAAAGAATACATCTAAAAATATAGTTATTATTGTACGACCGTTCATATGTGATTTATTTGTATTCATTTCTGCAGTTTATTCTGTATCTAAGTTCATTTTGTAAATTTTGGGAAGAAAGTACTTTTCCCACTAAATTGCAAATAAAAATAAAAAAAAAAGTAAACATAAAAAAAAAACAGAACGACTAACTTCACTCAATAGATGTGTCTATATTTAACGGATAAAGATATCGCGAAACTTCACCAAAAACCAACATTATACCTACCACACATTTCTGTGTGCAAATCGAAAATCCAATATCACACAAAGCAATTCATATATCGACTCGCCTCAGCGTCGTCCTTGTAGTCCTCGATGGGTTTTACGCTTTCGCAGCCTTTAGCTACAGCCATCGACTGTTGGATTTATTTGAATATTTTTCAAAACTTCTTCGCCCGAAAGCAATAACGTAATAGAATCCCCTCCGTGATGTTCGAGTCATATTTACGAGTATATTGTATTTTATTGCCCTCTTAAAAGAGGAAGGACAAGCAAATAAAAAAAATGATTTCTCTGAAAAATAGGAAGAACTTCATAAGAGCAGAGGGCCTGTCATTCCGCCATTAGCAAGCACACAAATGCCCGACTATCTACTATATACATACAACATACATACATACATATTGCCAACTTCAGAAATAACGAGTCCATATTGGGGGAGCGAAAGATTTGTAGTAACCAGTACTTTGTGAAAATGTCAACTCCTTTAAATTTCAGAAAAGTTATAAGTCGATGTATCTAATTGTACCAAGGCTGATTTGGTTGAAAAATCAGTTCAAATTTCTTCTTAAGAGATTAAATAGATTAGATCTTCAACAATAATATATCTCGTTTACGTAAAACTAAATGGTACAATAGAATTATACATAAGTTTCTATTACAGAAACCAAATATGTTTAAATAAATTTATTTATTCAACTTTCCTGCACAAATAAGTTTACACTTTTTGTGTGTAGAGTGAAGATTGTGGTTCTTATGATAACATTTTTTAAAAACTTTATAATGGGTTATCCATTTTGCGGTTTCAAAAGTAAACGTAAATAAAACACATATAAAATATTTTTTTTCATGATATTTCTATTTTAATATAAGGTTTGAACTTTGACATTATGTGTGAAACACTACATCATTTAAATGACCACCACGCGAATTGTTGCAAGCATCGATTCTTTTGAGGTAATTTTCGACCACTTTTTGACACATATTGGGCGGTATCTCAGCCATAACTTGACGAATATTGGTTTTCAAGTGCTCAAGAGTTAAAGGTTAATCTGCAAAAACACGATCTTTCGCGTAGCTCCACAAAAAAAAGTCCAGCGGTGTCAAATCGCATGATCTTGGGGCCAGTTGATATCGCCACGATGAGAAATTACGCGGCCAGGAAATGTCTCTTGCGATAATGCCATATTCGCTCGAGTTATGTGGCACCGTCTTGTTGAAAACACATATTCTCCAAGTCGTATTCTTCAATAGCAGGCAAAAATCAGTGGGTTATCATATGACCATAACGTTCCGAATTGACGGTGACAGTCGTTCCATCGTCGTTTTCGAAGAAGTAAGGTCCATTCACACCTCCGGACCAAAGAGCCTCCCAAACAGTGAATTTTTGTGGATGTAATGGCATCTCTTCAATTACTTGAGGATTCTCAGAACCCCAAATACGACAATTTTGTTTATTAACATACCCACCCAGTGAGAAATGTGCTTCGTCGCTGAAGTAAATTTTGTTCGAAAAATCGCCCTTCACCGCCTGTTGTTCAAGCACCCATTCAGTTGGCTTCAGTTGTTGTGTGAGGTGGACTTTATATGGATGTAAGTGTAGATCCAAATGCAAAATACGCCAAAATGTGCCGTAAGACAGTCCTTATTCCTGAGAATGACGAGGAATCGACACATTCGGGTCTTCGGCAACACTTTCACTTACAGCAGCGATATTTTCAGTGGTACGAGCGAAACGATTATGCACATGCCTTACAACATCTGTAACCAATTCAATCTCAATTCAAATTTCTTCACAAATTTGCCAATTGCTTGCGTAGTTGGACGATTATGTAAACCAAGATCTCCTCTTAAAGCACGATATGTGGCTGTGGCAGAAACACCATTTTTGTAGTAGGTTTTAACAATTTTTGTGCGTAGTGCAATAGTTAAGCGATCCATTTTCGTAAATGTCAGCCTTTCAACTGGAAAAACAATTGGTTTAACAACTTAGTTTGATAGATATCGAATTGCATACTTTTGAAACCGCAAAATGGATAACCCTTTATATCTAAATAACAATAAATATATACATTACTAGCTGACCCGGCAAACTTCGTTCCACCTAAATTCATTTATGTCAAGAATATAATTCCGAGCATGTCCAATGTTGTTTCATGTAATGCGGTCAATTAAAATTTTTTATGCTAAAGTTTTATTAAATACAATAAAACTAACTGAATTAACAATGTCTGTTTTTCAATCAAATCAAAATGATTGGCGTGTCGGCCAGCCTTACGCTTTTTTTACTGAAGTGCTTTATGGTACACAACATTTTTAGTTTTATTTTCGGAGTGCACCGGAAATTGAGGACGTTTAAACACGAATGGCAAATCGTTCGGAATAAGCGGAATCCGTGGAATGAGAACATCTTCGCCTTTGAATTTTCCCCGCAAAATCGTGACTTGAATTAGATTTGATTTGATGTTCTTCACAATCAAACGGATTCCATTACAAAATTTTGGTGCATTGACGTTGCGGAGCAAATTTATAACTGAGCTGACTTTCGATTTTAAATTTTGTGGCGGAAAGCCCGGAACATCCAAAGAATTCAAAAATTCCGTGGGATAGTAGGTGGCTTCGTTTTCATCCATCATGGAGTCCACGGATTTGAATAAATGTAACTCACCGGCGCCTGATTTTGAATGACAAAATTCAAATGATCGACATCCTTGTTTTTCGTGCAAGAATCGCTTGTGAACTCAGCCAATCATGGTAAACATAATTTTGAGCAATATTCGGGAAAATATTCGTGATGAGCTCTTCCGGCTTTATTGTAAAGTGGCAAAAATTCGGCGGAAATTTAATCAGGCCGGTGACTAAGTCCACTGGTATCACGCCATGCCGATCACCAATAATTGCCTCGAGAACTCTGCAGCGTAATGGTCATTTAGTTAAGCAACTCGCATATTTGTTTTCAATTGCAATTTTCCATAAGGCCGATGATTTGAGGCAAGCGTTCAATTCATCTGCCGGAGTTGATCTTGGAATGACAGGCAGAGTTTGCCGAAAATCGCATTACAGTAAAATCATTGCACCATGGAAACGTCATTTATCATTTCGTAAATCTTTCAACATACAATTTAAGGCTTCCAATGCACGTTAGTGAACCATTGTGCACTCGTCCCAGATGAAAATCTTACATTGCTGCAAAACTTTTGCCATCGCAGAGTTCTTTGAGATGCATATATGTTCTTTATTCACTTGCAGGTTCAATGGCCATTTCAATGCAGAATGAGCTGTTCGACAGCCTTCCAACAACGAAGGCGCTATCTCAGAAGAGGCGAGTGCTAAAGCAATTGGCACATTTGTTCGAACTGCATGACTCAATGCGACTCGATCGAAATCCTTTTCTCGCTCTATTTCTCGATTAAATGCTTCATGCATTGGCCGATTTGGTGGTGGCATTCCCAATTTGCGCAACAAATTGCCACTCAAAAGCAGACACATGTCTTCGATCAAAATCAAAGCTTCGTTGCGCATTTCATCTGACATTTCTATTTCATTATCATTAGTCACAGTGCGACTTCGATGCAAAATATCGTCGGCAATATCATCCTTCTATTTATTCCACAAATCTTTTGGATTCGATGGAGCACATGTCGAAATAATGATTGCGAAGAGTATCCGAAATTGATTGGCAGGCGCTAATAGATAGTGGCATCTGCCATTGTCGAATGTCAATGATTATCATTTTCAAGCAATTGTCTACGTTGGCAGCCTTCTCGATATGTCGCAAACAATACACCGTTAACAGAACGTAGGGATTCGAATGAAATGGAGCCACGAACATTGACTAAAAGCATTCTTAAATAGAAGCATTCATCGTTTTTCGGGTGAACTGTATATATTCTACCAAGTGCATCATTTTCATGAACACCAGGGAATCCAGAAACTGCGCCACCTCGTTTCCTTCGCTGGAACTTTCGACGACGCATTCCATGTAAAATATAGTGGCATTTCGAAATAAAGTGTTCGCGTGAATTCGTCGCTTCGGCAAGTATCGAAGAAATTTGTCAACGTTGTTGCAGGTGATCGTTTGGCTCCGTCGGGTGCATTGGCATGTGTGAAAAAGACACGTTGACTATTTTCCAAGTGCACCGCCAGATGGACGACGGTTGGGTGACGCTCGTGGATCGGAAACAAATCGCTACATAGCTTCGTTGCAGTTCACGTATCGGCCCAATTGATAGCGAGTCACCTCATCATGCATATCTGGAGCTTGAATCCCAAACACCGTCATATCACTGCATTTAGTCGCTCATTTGAACACATATTTGATCGATTTGATGGAGCAACATCTACATTGATATGAGTCTTCAAGGCTTTTGACAAAAACGGGCAATACGGTAAATTAGCTCCTCTCACCTTCATCGTGAATATTTTCCCATTATCCACTGGTGATCGACGCCGGTAAAAAGGATATCCATCATTGCCAGTATTTGTGTCTGATACCAATGCACGTGGATAGCGTTTGGTACATACTACTTCCAGCCATACACGGTGATAGTTCGTTGTGGTCACCGCATGTGCCATGAATCATATGAGTCTTGACGATTTCATAAAGTTCACCGTGTGTTTATGCTTAATGCAATTTTGAATTGGTGCACATAAGCATTTTGCTCATGCAATACGTCTCGCAAAATTCTGATTATATCTTTGTCTATACTTTGATGTATTCCACTGCCCATATCGACTTCGCCATCTACATTACCGATAAAATACATTTGAAGAAATTTCTGATCTTCATTGGGTGCCGGCAATAATGAACCAAAGCGATGATGAATTTGTCTTTGGATCTGTATCCAAGGATTCGACAAGGTCGAATCAGATGAAAATCTTTTCATAATATTCATAAAACAACCGTTATATTGTTGAGTTCCCATAAAAAATTGTGATTTGCTTGCATAAACGTAAATCAGTGAGCGTAATGGCTCAGGTAGATCTGGCAAAGGCGTCAATTTTACTTTGCCACTCATGCAGCAGAATCCAGGTGTTTCCGAAAGAAACTTCAGTGCACCGCAGTACGGACATAGGATATTCATAGCTCCAATCAAGACACGCGGAAGTGCGCCGTATTCAATTGGGCTTTCGTATTAGAAAGCAATTCATTGCAATTCTGTATTCACGGCGTTTCTTATTCTTTGTAGATTTTCATTTATTTGATGGCACTGCTGATTCGTATTGTGTTGTTGTCTATCTCAGTCTCCACTTTGGACGACGCCACATTTTTCTTGGTATAATGTTTCTCGAATTTGCGACATGTTCGCTGGATTGCGTACGATCTGTGTGTTCGTCTGTAGTTCGTTTGCACAAACAGTCATCATACGTTGTGCATTACGACTGCGACGTGAAAGGTTTGACCCTCTTACTGGTGGCATAATAACTTAAACGAAACCCAAACGAAATTAATATTCATCGAAAAAATAGATCGAGTTAAATAATAACCTACTTATGAAATAACAAATTAGACTTGGAACTGCTGAAATCAATTACTGCAATCACATACCCAAACACATTGAAATGAAAACATTCGAAATATCTTTGGTTTCGTCTAACTCACAAAAATCATTAAAATTTCTACTGATTCGCAAATTACCCAAATGCAATTGCACCGTAACGAAATCAAAAGCGGTTTTTGTTTCTCACTTTTCAAAATTGTTTCAATAGCGAAATTATAGAAATAAAATTGATTTAAATCACAATGAATCCCAGATGATAAACATACAAATACTTTGAGCACAATCAAAATTTAAAAAAAATTATTTTAATTTAATTTTGTTGCGTTCGGTCACAATAGCAAATACAATTCAATTTGAATGACGAAACGAAAGGGACACTTCATATTCCTTCCTCAGGCCAACACGAATCCATCAAACCCAAAATCTTGAAAATCAAACGATGTTCCAGGATTACCAATTTTCCTGAAAATTTTCCGGAATTTTCATCCAGTGTGCTATATACCTGTTGGATGCTGTCATTCACAACGCATACCAATCTCTATGAACATACATACCTTCGTCAAATATTTGATGCTAGGTAGTTTGACATAAAAGTAAAATGTATTGTCAAAGGTTAAATGAAAAAAAAAATAAAAAAAATTATTCATTATTAAAACAACCATTTAAGATTGAGTTTGCCTTTTTATTTAATAAATTAGAATTTTCTACCCAAACAATACCCTTCCTAGGGCCAAAAGCGCTAAATCGTGAACAGATGTTCCTCCATTATCCTATGACCTTTCTTGAGCCAATACGAATTTATCAAGCCCTAAATAGTGAACATCGAAGTAACCATCCTCGAGATATGCACTAAAAAAGAGGATGATCCCTGATTTCCAATTTTCTGGAAATTTTTCGGCATTTTCCTCCAGTGTTCTGTATGCCCTTCCCAGGGTCAATACTAATTTATCAAGTACTAAATCGGAACATCAAAGTAACCGTTCTCGAGTTATGCACTAAAAACAATATCATCACGGATATCAAATGTTTCTGGAAATTTTCCAGCATTTTCCTCCAGTATCTTATCTTACGACCTTTTTATTGGGCCAATACAAATTAATCAATCTATAAATCGTGAAAATTGAAGTAATTGTTATGACAAAAAAAAGAAGATGATCTCTGATTTCCAATTTTCCAGGAAATTTTTCGGTATTTTCCTTTAGGATCCTATGTCCTTCCTTGGGTCAATACGAATTCATCAAGCCCAAAATCATGAAAATCGAACCATCCGTTCTCGAGTAAAGCGCGCACACACGGGCGACATTTCTCTTTTATATATAAGAGATAATATAATTTAATTATTTTTTTCCACATTATCAGAATTGTTCTTATAGCAAGCTCCGTCTTGCAACGAATGGTTTGCCAATGGATTTTTACTTGCGATATACATAGAAAAAAAATCGAACTCGAGATTTTAATCAAACTTGACATTACGATGATAGAGAACACCAAAAAGTGGGTCCCGCAATTCCGTCTGTCTGTCTGACTGTCTATACAACGCTCTACAGCCTAAGCCAATTAAGCGATTTTTTTTCACACTTGGTATTTAAGCGTTTTAGGTGATTTTCTAAAATACATTTTTGAATCGTTTTTTTAAGGACCAAAACTAAGGGTCTCCCATACAATTTTTTCTATCATCTTAATTATCTCGAAAACGGCTGTAACGATTATGACTATATATTACTATTTTCGGTATACTCTACATGGTGGTCAAAAAAATTGTGTGAATATTTTGATATTAACGGTACCTGCCATAAAACCATTTTGTTGGTGTTGAACTTTCTCATAAACGGCTCAACGGATTTCGATCAAAATTTGTACAGAGGAGGTCCTTCAAATTATAAATCAAATTATGCATAACAAAATTGTCGAAAAATATTTTTTTGGATTTAAAACAAAACGGGTGGATGTTTTTTTTTTTTGAAACATTAATTAATAATATAAAGCTAAAAAGGTTTATATTATTAAATAATTAAAATTGTCATATCAAGTTTTTTTTTTTTTTTATTTAAAATGTTTTGTACACCTTTACAAAATTAAGTAAAAAACTACTTTGAAAATGTATTCAAAGTCTTAATGGAAATCTTTTGCATATGATGTGATCGAACAGTCAGCTTCAAATAAGTAAGTTTCTCTGGCGCACCCTGTAGTTGTAGCCTATTGAGTTCTTTACTTTATTACTAAACCGATTTTACTGATCTTTTTATTCGATTACGTTTCGGCATGGGTACATATTTGGCTTTCGTACAGTTATTATAATCATTCTCATTATCATTAATGAATGAAAATTTATTGGAGCTAATGGCTGTGCGTTGAGATTTAGATTTTGTGTTTGTTTCTGTTGTTGCATTGCATTTTATTTATTGTTTGATTTTAAAGGAATAGTCATGAAATAGATGATGAGGATCCAGAAATAAATTCTACTCCTTCGGCCGTAAAAGCTATACAAGCTATCGAATTACTGCAATTTTGTATATTGCAATGATTACAACGAAAATATTATACGTCATCTATCTGCTCTTGAAAAAAGTTTTAAAAATGATTTTTTAAAATTAATTCAAATAAAACAAAAAAAAAACTAACTGAATTTTTCAATAAAACATAAATAAATAGATCCTGTTCCTAAAATTTGAAAGCTTATTGTTGTGTTCTTGTTTTCTATTTTATTTTGTGTTACGTGTCGAATAAAATGACCACCGGATATAATGACCAGTTTTTCCTGGTGCCTTGGTGGTCGTTATAAGCGGCGTCGACTGTAGGTTTTTATCATAGAAGACATTTTCATCAAAACCGTTTAAGGCGTTAAGTTATTATCTAGCTTAGGCTGCAACTCAATCATACAATCGTCAAACAAAAAGAAAAAAAACATGTTCGTCTCGCAACGCCCGACAGAAGTGATAACTACTTAAACTAATATAAATTGAACTATTTAATATTGTAATTGCTTAACTTGAGAAAAGCTTCAAAATTTCTTCGTTGATTCGATTAAATTCAAAAGGTCTCCGTATATGCGTAAGAGAAAGGGAAACCAGACAGACTGGCGCCGTAACGCGTTACGCAACGAAGCGGATTACCATCCAATAAGAAGTTATCACTTCAAAAAATATTTTGTTTCCAAAAATCCCCAAAAAAAACTTTATTTTGAATAGCTTCGGATGCAGCATTATTTAGAACTTGACGGAACTCCTTTTTTGATCGAAATCCGTGGAGCCGTTTATGAGAAAGTTGAAAATCAAAAAAATGGTTGCATGGCAGGTAGCGTTAATAACAAAATATATAAAAAAAACTTGTATACCTACCAAAATGTGGAATAAGCCTATAATAGTACACATTTATCAAAATGGTTAAAGCCGTTTTTCAGATAATTAATATGGTAGAAGCAATTGTGCGGCAAGTAGGTACCGATATTTTGAGGGTTAAAATTATGATTCAAAAATCTATTTGAGACAATCACCTAAAACACTTAAGTGCCAAGTTCGAAGAAAATCTCTTCAAGGGTTTCGACAGACAGAGCCCACTTTGTTGCTTTTCTCCATCATCGTAATGTCAAGTTTGATTAAAATCTCGAGTTCGATTTTTTTCCCAAATGAAAAATTTGCGCTCAAGTTAATCTCAACGGTACAGTTGGATATAACGTGCATAGCTAAGAGAAGGCTAGATACCAACAAAAGTCGTAATCTTTTTCGAGATTTACATACATACATATGTGCGTATACAATATACATAAGATACCATATTGACCTTCAACAACTTAATTTTGCTTTAATTTAATTGACACATTTGTAGGTATATTACTTGAAAACGCCATACGCCTTTTCTGGTGTATTTTTATCGATATAATTACTCTAGTACTTTTGTAGACGATACCTGAGGCAATAACTTTGTGGAATACTGTTTTTAAAAATTATGAAATTTTTCATCAACTTTTGCATTTGGAATGTCCAAAAAAGAATAAAAATCGAATAAATTTGGGCTCTTAACCACTCTAAGATTTATATATTGTAAGACACTTTCTTATTATTTTTATACCGACATATAGTCCCAAGTCTTACCTCAATTTTAAGACCTTAACCTTAAATATTGCACTACTAAAACTGAAGATATAACCTAAAACAGCGACCACATCTTTTTGATACATCAAAATAATCGTCTTATTGTCTACTTATTAATTAAAGTTAAACCAAATCTATTCATGGAACCAGTCAAAAGTAACTGACTGATATGTGTAATCTTCTCAAGCTTACAGTTTTCTTACTGTTAATGAGACTCTAGGATTCCAATTTACCAAACATTCAAGTCAATATACTGTATGATTACTGAAAATTTAAGATTTCTGGGTACACTCCTTAAAAAGATAAAATTCTTTTAGTTGATGTGTGTGAGAATACTTATCGAATGTAACGCGTTACGTTACGAATCCGTATACACTCCCATAAAAAGTTATCACTTCAAAAACACAAAAAGAAGGAGGGTCAAACACCTTTGATTAGGCGGATGGTTAAAAATGTAAAAATGTATTATCTGAAAATTTTTCGCAGCGTAGTAACCAAATTCTTTTGAATTTTGTGTATTTTATACCTTTTTTTCAAAACAGTTGACATGTCAGTGGGCGGAAATAATATTATGTATGTATACAGTGAGAGCTCTACTTGCGGACAGTTCCCTTAAGCGGACACATTTTCGGGAACAAACTTCTTTTTTGAATTTCTCATACAAACTACTTTCCTATAAACGGACACTCTTATAAACGGGCACGGACACTTTTTCATGTTTCATTTGATAGAAAGCCTCCCATACGCGGACACATCATTTTATTTAGCGATTATTTTTATCAACAAATCAAACAACCAAAAAACGAAAGGAACGTTCTCAGCGACCCTACTTTGTAATTTTATTCTAATTTCGCTTCAATTCGAAAGTTGTTTTTATTGCTATTTTTAAGTGGTACTATATTGGACAGAAGCACCCACTCTTCGCGTATTCGACTCTTAGCCACATAATCTCCAGTTACCTCTGTTCTTTTCAGTTAATAAGTGCTGTATATACTAAAGAATTAGCGAGTTGAGATTTTGAGAATTCGAAAATCAGTATTGTTGAATCGAATTACATAGTTGGGCACCATTATAGTTTCTCTTTTATTTTCAATACGTAAGAAAATCCATAGAAAAATCTCCGATAACCAGGCGCGAAGCTCTAATAACTGGACAGAGCGATGTTTTGTTAAAAACTTATTATGGGACTTCCCGGGTAACGAAGTTGATGTAACTTTGAAAGTGTATGGTTCTCCTTTCTGATGGCGTTCCATCATTGCACATGTCATTTCCTTTTCGCCTGCTATTCATTTTTGCCCTCATTTCATTTCTTATTATTTCCCTTAAGCGGGCAGTTCTCATAACCGGACACAAATTGGGAGACCGCTTATCAGAGCTTTCACTGTATATAAGCTGTTTAAAGCGTGCTTAAGGTCAATAAAAGATGTTAATTTATTGCAACTTTTCGAATAGTACTTGCAATATGCTGTATATAAAAAAACAACAAACCAAGGTCTCGAAAAGGTAAGCACCATTCAAAAATATTTCTACTTGAGCTGATGCAAATAATTAACAGCAATAATGCAGTGAATCGATTATTAGACTGTGAGAATATGTGTAGCTCAAACAGCCAGTTGACAAAGTGACCTAAAAGCGATAGATGATTAAAGTGGTAATGAATCTGGGTTTATATAAGTGATGATTACGACATTGGTTCTGCGTCTTCTTTTGATAAGAAGTAATTTACATAATACTTACTTATACATACTTGTAAGCTTTAATTTATTATTCGAGTTTTCAGTTGTTTTATGTACCTACCTATTTTAATTCTTTTGTGGAATGGCCATATCTATATTTTGATAGGAAAGTTGTAAGTTTTCTGTTTGACTTTTCACGTTGTTTGGTGATTAAACATTTAATTTTGCATTTTGTTTATATATTTTTATATTTTGCAAATAAAATAAATGACCTGATTAAAAATGTAAACGTATCTTTTATTGACCTTAAGTCCGCTTTAAACAAATTATATATATGTAGTTATAAAGAAAGGTCACAAGAAAATTTATTATGATGATTTTGTATAATATCTATATAATTTTACAAGAATGTTTCATATAAATCGCTTAGTTATTTCAGGTTTTATTAAGTAATGACCGCCTGTCCATTCAAAAGGTATGGCGTAAAGGTCTGAATGTCAATGACCAAAACCCTTAGTAATTAGGTTGTTTAATATTAAATTTCAGTCTTTGTCAGATTAGCAGTGATTGTCTTTTTTTTCTTATTGCAGTTTTGAAGTATAGTTGTTATTGCTTACTAACTACAAACACTGCACTGAGTGATGAACCAGATAAGAAATCGTTTTTATTGGCTAATCATTGGTCGTTAATTGATTTTACATTACCATTTTACAACCATTAAAAAAAACACATTAAATTGAGTTCAGATCAAATAAATGTTATCTATTTTAAAATTCAATTTTTAATTGGAAGAATTTCCTGATAGCGAAAAATATGTTAGCTATGTGCTTATCATTAACTTTGATCTGTAATTCAGACCTTACACAATTTGGTAGTTGAGAATGTTGTTTCTTTTCCAGCAAAAGTCCCATTTCTTTTTACTTGCAATATATGACAAAAAAACTCGAATTCAAGATTTCGTCTGGCTGTCTATGCATTCTGTTGTTTATTCCAAACATTTTTTTTAATTATTCTGTTACGAACGGTAATTGCCATACTTTTTCTAATATTCAATTTTCTCATAAGCGGCTCTACGGATTTCGATGAAAATATGTCTTTACCTACAAATCTTTTTTACTTGTTTAAATCTATTCCTATTTTCAGCAAAGGGGTTTGAAATCCGGAAACCTACTTTGACAATAATTTGTACGGAAACATTTATTAAAATAAATATATTTTAGTGTGACCTAAGTTCTTAGGACATACTCATCATTTCCCATTATAAAAACAAACACAATTTCTTAATTATCTTTCTAAATACAAACAAACAAACTGGCGATGTGATTATACCTTTATAAGATATCCTGTAAGGTCTAGTTAGCATCCTATACTTTAGTGAAGTTATAAAGTATTTTCTGAAAATCAGTATATACAATTACATACACAGGCGCATTTTTTTTTTTGTTTTTTCTTTTTATAATTCCTGTTTTCAATTATTCACCCAGGTAATGACAGAACAATTTGCTGTAAGTTGCAGAGTTAAGTATTTGCATACATATAAGTACACTGTACAGTTAAAGGAAATCGGTAAAAATCCTGGAACTACACCAACGGAATAATTATAATGTATGCATTTTATACGTCTTTGTAAATAAAGCAATTAAATATTTATTACTGATAACCCTGCATAATTGAAGGAGTTGAATTTAAAATGCATTGTTGTGTGCCAATTTAAATGATTAAATATTGGTTTTAATTTAGTATGGGCATTAATAAAGTGTGTTTAATTATGCATTTTTTGTACAAAAATACTTAAACTTGCCAATCATATAAACCATTTTTTTAAGAATTAAATGCAATGTTGAAGCTCTTTTTAAATAAAAAAATAAAACAAATTATACCAACAAGAACCAAATGTAGTTAATATTTTTTAAGCGAAAACAAATTCAAAGAATTTCTTGCAAACTCACTATAAAATAATAAAAGGTGAGAAAAAACGAGTTCTAGTGAATTTATCCTTATAACCTTTTAATAAAAATAGTAAGTATAGTAATATTATGATAGATAGATAGATAGACAGGGCGTCCCGGACCTGGGGGTCAATTCCCGATGTGTGAAATTATGAAGTGATAAAAAAAATATCATTTCAGTTTTCACAGAGGTTTATCATTTTCCAACTTCACACACACGCCTAATGCGATTCTAGAACTCATTGTGATAAAGTTTGTACTAAAAAGTACTAAATGATAAATTCTGTCATTTCTGATTAAATTTTTTGTTGGGAAAGGTAAATATTTCATTTCAGTTTCTAAATTTGCTTAGGAATAATGTCCGGAATAATATTTCGTTTAATAAATTAATAAAAGACGTCGTACTGAACAATTGTGGGTTTTATATTATATTCAATAGTATCTCTGTTTTGAGTAAGATTTATTATTTTTTCATGTGAGGGTATTGAGGCTTTCCCTTCGAGATGGGCAGAATCTATTCGAAGTTGCAACTAGGAGCACTTTATTGAACTTAATAGATTCCCAAAACATTTATGCATGGATTTAATACGTGAATTGAGAGCATTCTTGAAAAACACTCAACTTATAAGTGCGCTTCAAAGCCATTTAAATATGATAAAGTGCTCTGCATTTTTTTGCAATGGTTAGTTTCCAACGATATGTCGCGGGAATGAGTACCGTCGCGTCAGCTGTTGTGAATCTGTTGATTTAACAATTTCGTTATTTACTCGAATTAACACAAATATAACTTACTACCAAAATAAATTTGTGTATAAATATAATTGTTGCTTACTTGTCATGTGCCAAATCCTGTTTTTCTTCTTAATATTCGATTAGAAACATTTTCTTCACAAAACAATTGACTGTGGTAAAAAAATTATCATATGAAAAATGTTTGGCATTTAGCTTCACTTTTTCACGAATCGAGAATCGAATTAGACGTGAAAGCGTGATAAAATTTATCACTTCACATCTTCACAGATCGGGAATTGACCCTCTGGTTGGAAGTATTTTAGGGTGTATTTTTTGGATATATTCTAAGAAAAACATCGTTCTAAGTAAAGAACTATCTTCAATTTTGACATCATTTATCGTGGTGAAATTCCTCTCTGGTCAGATAACAGAAGCCAAAAAGTAGTAAATAAAAATTAAATTGGAGGTTTTATCACTACATCGATTTTAAAACAAAGATGTAAAGAGTAGTAGCGATTAAAGGGTACGAGACCACCGGATCCTCCGGGATATTGGATTGTGTATTGGATGATTGTGGATGATAGTGTGGTGGATAGTGGATGGTATTGTGGATTGAATTTTGGATTGTGTCTTGAATGATGTTGTGAATGGCTAATTGAATTATGGATTGTGTATTTCATAGTGGTGGAATTTGGAGGTGCAATGTCGGTGATGGATTTTGGGTACTAAATTTTTCTTTCGCTCGTAATTTTTTTTTCTTACTTTTTCCCGTGGTATAGTGTATTGGAATGCCAGTGGCATGGTGTATATTGGGTACTGGATTTTTATTTCTTGTTTGGGTTTATTTTTTTGGCTTTATTTTTTGGGTTTATTATTTGGGTTTAGTTTCGCATTTAACGATACTGCAGGAATGGTGGTGGATGTTGGATATTGGATACTGAGATTTGTTTCTTATTTTTTTCATAAGTTATATTTTGTTTTCAAAATTGGTGTATTGGACGATGATGATATAGCCTATATGAATGGTGGTGGCATTGCGTTGCCGGAGGAACGGTGGTTACATAGTGGTGGGTGTCGAATATTGGCTACAGGGAGATGTATTCCAAATGTATTAATTTTGTTCTTATTTTTTCCTAGATTACAAGTTTTTTCTATATTTCATTTTCCTTCTTTCATTTTTTTATTACATAGATAGTGTATGTTTGAGGGAATGAAGGATGTTGTGTATATATATATATATATATATTTTTTAAGTAAAATATCTTGAACGTTTCTTAATTTTGAGTTTTTATATTATTTTTTAACATGTATGTATATATATCTATGTGTTTGGTACGGCAGGTACTTTTGTATACGGAGGGATGACACTTGATGGTTTCTTTGGTGAGTGATTGTGCTGTAATATTTGTAGGTAGGAATATATAGAAAGTATTATATGTTTTTTTATTATAGGTAAACGGTGATTTTTTAAGAGCTTGGTTTTTGAAAATTCAAAAAAACACAGAAACTTGTAAAAAGTGAATGAAATTTTTATTTGGATCGATAAATCAATTTCTGCCATTTACTTTTTAAAAATAATTTCACTTAAATGTTGCCCGCGGCTACGCTTCAGGTGGTCCATTCTGAAGGTCCAATTTTGGCAAACTTTTTCACACATTTCGGCCGGAATCTCACCAATGACGCGTTCAATGTTGGCTTCCAAGGCAGCAATCGTGTTTGGCTTGTCCCCATAGACAATAGACTTAACATAGCCCCACAAAAAATAGTCTAACGGGGTCAAATCACATGATCTTGGTGGCCAATTGACTGGGCCAAAACGTGAGATCAACTGCTCACCAAATTCGCCTCTCAATTGATGCATGGTTTCGCGTGCAGTGTGGCATGTGGCACCGTCCTGTTGGAACCACATGTCGACCGAGTTCAATTCTTGCATTTTCGGCAAAAAAAAATCTGTTATCATCGAACGGTACCTTTCTCCATTGACCGTAACCCTGCGGCCTTCATCGTCCTTGAAGAAGTACGGCCCAATGATGCCGCCTGCCCATAAACCGCACCAAACAGTGCATTTTTCGGGATGCATTGGTAGCTGCTGAATTGCCTCTGGCTGCTCTTCACTCCAAATACGACAATTCTGCTTATTCACGTATCCATTTAGCCAAAAATGAGCCTCGTCGCTGAAGACAATTTTGCGATAAAAAAACGGATCCTCATCCAACTTTTCTAAGGCCCATTCACCGAAAATTCTACGTTGTGGTAGGTCGCCTGGCTTCAATTCTTGCACCAGCTGTATTTTGTATGGCTTTAAACCAAGATCTTTGCGTAAAATCTTCCAGGTGGTCGAATAAAACAAACCCAATTGCTGCGATCGGCGCCGAATGGACATATCGCGATCTTCAGCAACACTGGCGGATGCAGCAGCAATATTCTCTTCGGTACGCACTCTACGGATACGATTTGGTGGATTAATGTCCAATAAAGTGAAACTGGTGCGAAATTTGGTCAGAATGAGCTGAATAGCCTGCTCGGTGGGTCGATTATGACGACCATAAAACGGACGTAGCTTGCGAAAAACATTTTTCACAGAGCACGAATTTTGATAATAAATTTCAATAATTTGCAAACGTTGTTCAGGCGTAAGTATATTCATGATGAAATGGCAAACAATACTGAATCGAAATGTCAAATGTTCGTGAAATTTGTCATGTGTGATCTGTCAAAAATATAAACGTCAAAAACCAAGTAGCAAAAAAATCACCCGTTAGTTGTTCAGAGGGTAATTTAGGTAGGTATTCTTGAAGATCACTTTTAATCAATACAAGTAATTTGTATTTTACTGTCCAAGGCTAAGGAGATAGATTTTTGTTTTCCGATTCTTATAAATTTTAGGGGTGTTAAACGTTTATAATAGGATAGATGTCAACAGAATTTATGGTTTTTGTAATGCTTTTTTAACATAGATCTGTAAGTAGGTATGTGTTTGATATGGCAGGTACTAGGTACTTTTCTTATGCAAATGTGAAGGATGGTCAAAATATCTTTGTGTTTTCTTTTATGGGCAATTATGTTGGACGATCTACAGGTATACACATTTTTTACACAGGTATGTAGTTGGTATGGAGATACTTTTTTATATAACTCTGATAATAGAGGGATGAACTATAAATTTTAATGGTTTTATTGCTGAGTAATTGTGCGGTGTATTTGTAGGTACGAATATATGTATATTGGTCCAAAATATTCTGATATATTCTATTCTGAAAATATTCTGGTTGCGTTGTTATTATAGATAGTTTGTGAAGGGATAGGTGCTCTTGGATATCACTTTTTATCAATATACTACTGTGTAGAAAGACCTATAAATATATTATATATTTAGTTTGCTGTTTTTATGAACTTGTCATCAATCATTTTTTTATTCATTTGTTTGTTCTTTTTTGTTGTCTTGTTTACACCCCATTTTCAAGTTCTATTAGGCAGAGTATTTATATTATTATTACATGATTATAAACCAGAACAATTTAAACTTAATTTTGTGATATATATGTTACAAAAACATTTCTTATTCTTTTTTATATGTTTTCATTTGATCAGGTTGCATTTGCAAGAATTATGTTAACGTCTTGATCAAACCATGATGATTTCACTTGCAGCTTACCTTTTAAATATTATTGATAAATGCTTAAATTCAACCGGTGGCATGATTATAAAGTTGTATTTGCTAGTAGTTCCATAGCTGTTTTAATTTTCAAACGATTCCAGTTTTCACTATTTATAATTCTGATGTCTAAAATCAATCACAAAAATAGGTATGTACTTGGGACTTATTTATTCCCTTTCAGGAATGGATATGCTATAATAATTTCTTCTAGGCTCACTATGCATTTGATAAAGCATACTAAAGTTGGTTTGTTTCTTATTTGTGTTTATGAGGATATACATTAGAAATTAGGTGTAATTTTATGTCGTTAAATCACAATGATCAAACGTTGTAGGACAACAGATGTTTTTCTATTTGTGTTGCTGTCTTTACGTTCTATAGATACCACAGTTTCGGAAGACAATATTCATAAAAGTGTAAATATAATATAAGTTCATATGGACGAACATGTATGAAATATTCTATAATTTCCTCTAGAAGGAATGATAAGTACTATGTAATTTTTTGTTCGCACAATAAATGATGTATGTAAATATTATGTAAAAATTGTAAATATATTAGGGATATGTAGCTATTTTTCATGATTTTGAATGTTTGAAGTACATGATGATCAGTAAAGTTAATATTTGAAAATAAAAAACGACAAAAGTTTCGATAGATAGATTAAATTGATGATTGATTAGTTCGAATCTTATTACAGTTGTAAAATTATGCTTAAAATTATGTATGTGTAAAAATTCAGTTTATAGTAAATTTTATTTAAAAGCTCACTCGAAGAAAAATTCTTGTTTCTAAAGTAATTATATAAGAAATGTTTATGTTAAAAACTTACACCCCATACAAAAACGTCGTAAAATATTAAATAAGGTTACACCGTCTAAACTTAAGAGAAAAATGTCGTTTTCGTTTGTAAATTTAAGGGTTTTAATAATGTTTGTATAATTTAAAGCTAAACTAAGGTTTAATTCCCCCAAATTATTAATATTAAGTACCTGTAAGTTCATCTGTATATCTCTACTCAGTGACTTAAAGTCTACATCATTTTTTCTATGTCTTCATTTTTTTTTCTTTCTATCTTCTTTCGCTTCTATTGTTTAGGCTTTCTATCAACTTTATTATATACTCTATATTTAACCTGTATATTTTCTTTTTATAAATATGATATTTTCCCTTTATTATGTTATTGGTTTCATTATTTAAAATTTTGGTTAAAATTTGTATTTGGTTGTTGAATTTGTCTTATGTATTATTTGATTATTTGTATTTGTAATTTCACAGAGATATTCTATTGCTGTAAAACTAATTCAAATTCAGCTTGTGCTTGAATGAGTGCTGTAAGAATTAATACCATGTATTTAATGTATTATCCTTGTTAGATCTAGAGTCAATGATATTTTTTTTATAAATTTCTACGGAGGATCGATCTTTATCAGCTATTCTATTTTTTTATATTTTTATATATATTGCGTATTTCTATTTACATTTTTTGAAATTTAGGTGTGGTTATAATTTTTATCTTCTCGGGTTGAGCTATTTTAATGTCTTTATTTCCTCGTCTGTTGATTTTATTAAAATCCTTTATTTTTTTTGTCAATTCTTTCATACCTATATTATTGTGTTTTCTGAATTTTATTGAAATGTTTTTCCGTTGCTAGTTAAATGAATTATATGATTCGGGTTCATTAGTATCATATTTTATAGTTGAAAGATTCTCTTATATTTTCTTCAAAGAATGCGCTTTCACTATCTTTTTTTTCTTGGATTGCTTTCTGCTTTGGCCACGCATGCATGATATTAGCTTAACCAACTATAAGGTTTTATAACTTGGTGTGTAAGATCATCGTTTCAATTTTAAATATAGCTTTCTATACCAATTTCATTATGATTTTTACGGGTTTTTAATAAATGTAGCAAGGACGGGTGAGGGTATTTAATAAATGTGAATGGTTGATCTACATCAGGGGTACGCGGAATATCAATAAATACAAATTTGCGATTAGGATCACAATTATTTTGTCCATTCTTAACATTTGTATAGGAAAAGTACCTAACGTATCAAACACCTACTTACATATCAATGTTTAAAAAACAACATACTTACTAAAACTCAAAATTATATTTCGTCTTAGATATTTAACTTCAAAAAACATACACTGTCTATGTAACAAAAAGTAGGAGAATGAAATATAAAAAAAACGTAACTTAAAAAATAAGAAAAAAATGAAATACCTATAGAATACATCTCAAAGTACCCAATATCGAACATCCACCACTATTCCACCAGCATTCCTTCGGCAACCCAAGCGCGGCATCCAGTGGAAGAAGAGAAAGAAGGGTTAGAAATATGTGTGGCGCGATGTTCTGAGACTAGAGCTGGTTGTTGTCTCAGATGTATCTCCAGGGATGGCGGCTGAATTAATGCGGTGAAAATTGTCGTGTCTTATTTATTTATGTCTCTTATAATTCGCATTATTTTATATATTTCATTGTCATATTTATGGATATACTAGTTTACTCAAACACATGATGTTAGTGTTATGCCTGAGGAGCATGTGATTAATAAACCAGCAACTCATTTTATTTCAATTTTTTAGAATTGGTTTTTAATGGAATATAAGAAGAAATAGACAACGGCATGAATCGAAACTGCGACCACTAGGTTGACAGGCGAGCACAAAACTATCGCGCCACGGCCACCCCAATGACATTACAATTACACCACCATGCCACCTCCATGCAGCCTCCATGTTACCACTATTCCTACAGCAATATCGTCAAATACACCAATTAAAAAAACAATACTTGCAAAAAAAATATAGGAATAAGAAAATCCAAGATCCTAATATGCAACATCATTATATACCCAATTCAAACTGAACAAAAAGTACGTGAAGAAAAACGTGAATTGGGTTCCGAACGTGAATTTTTGGGTTTTAAACGTGAAATTTAGCATTCAGAACTTTAATTTTAGGGTTTTAAACGTGAATTTCGGGTTCTAAACGAACGCAACTTCCAGAACCATTCCTACAGCATGATCGGCCAATACAACAGTTTTGAAATCAATTTACTTATGAAAAAGTAAAACAAAATCTAACCAAATTCCGCCACCGGCATCCAACAGCCGCCACCACCACCGATATTCCACACATCTAGGAAAAAAAACAAGAAAAAAAATAATATATATTTGGAAAAAAAAAGATAAAAATCCAGTACCCAATATGCAGCATCCGCCACCATTCCTACAGCATCTTGGTTTAATAGGATGGCAATGGCGTAGTGGAGAAAGTGCTTGATTGCTAACTTAGACGCGTGGGTTCGATCCCAACGCCAGGCGCATTCTTTTCATATACCTTCAATTTTATTTGGATGCCGCCAATGGGTTAAAATGAGACAGTCAATACCTGGTTCTCAAATCCATTGTGCCAAACTAGAGCCGTGCAATTCAGGTTGCATCTAAAAAGACCTTAGATCTTACAGGCATATAGTTCAAATTAAATTAATTAAAATTAATATACTATCCCACGGGAAAAAGTAAGAAAAAAATGTATACAATTGGAAAAAATGCGAACCAAAATTCCAGTATCTAAAGTCCGCCACTGGCATTTCACCTACACCGGCATCAAAATTCCACCACTATCAAATACAACATCCATAATCCAACTAACCATTCAAGACACAATCCAAAATTCAATCCAAAATCCAGAATGCCATCTACTATCCACCACACCATCATCCAATATCCCATGCACCAACCCGCCATAAGTATTTCACCACTGAGGTGGATCCGGAGGATCCGGTGGTCTCGTACCCTCTAATCGCTACTACTGTAAACAATAAATCGTCTTAGATATCCCGAAAATAAATAATGCTATCAACTTCGGATTAATTTTATTCTGCACATACTTAAGTTGTTGAGTAAAATATTTACATCTCGATAGATAATAATCTATTAATGCAAACCAAACTTCCTAGGACCTTCCGGCAATGTCATTTATTTTGTGGCTATCGGATAAAGAACATAAAATGCACGACTGGATAGTACGACCTTTGCATCTAACACCTTTAATAAAGCTAAGCGCTGTTAGTAGGAAACTACAATTATCATTAGGTAGGTTAAGGGCCGATTAGGTAGTAAGTTCTTAGTATAATGAATTTTCGATTGGGTAATTCAAGGAACAGTTTCTACATACCTACTTGCCTATAAATGTATATTTAAATCTATATTATGGATTTTAAATACGTTCATTAAAAATAGCTAATACCTTCAAACATAGATGGAACCTAGGTATGTAAATATTTCAAAAACAAGATAAAAAAGATTTTCGCCTTACTCCTAGACATATAGTGCTGTGTGTGAAACATTAGTAAGGTATATACAGCAATGTCTATGTTATGTCTGCTATTCGTGACATAACACGACCAGGAGCCTGCCGGCGCACGCGGAAATGCTACTAAGTGTTCAGGGATACTGAACCATGATCAACGTTATTTGAAGCCACAAACTGACGAATTGGCACTGGAATACATGTGGTTCCAATACGATGCTCATTTATGAAATTTGCGGTATAATTTTAAATTTCCATAACAACAATGGAGGCCAAACTAATTTTTCCACCTTAGACTCAACTTGTAGTAAGTAATTATTTTCTAAAGTGTTCATTTATATTTCGCTATACACACTAACTAATTTATTCTTTAAGTAAGGCCAAATGAAAAAAATTGGATTGCATTAATCCAAAGCTTCACATCTCAAAGAGACAAGGCGAGCAGGGAACCTTTGCCACCATTTGGTCATGCATGTGCAATAGCAACGTTCGATGTGACGCACCAAACTGTGATTTTTGTAAGCGCAGTCTCCCATGGAGTTTTTTTGTAATTAAAGAAGGCTTAATAAGGATTTTTCAATTATAAACAGCCCCGCGAGGTCAAAATGAGCTGAAGTGCAATCTTAGCGTAGATTGTTATGCCAGCAAATAGAAGAAACATATGTGCTCTCTGGTTTAAGTCTCCTCCTTGTTACCCCAACCACAGGTCAACTAAGTTTGGTTAGAGCAGGGTAAATATTCGTTGAGTCGTATCATCTCACTCGGATCTAAATAAATCCCGTTATATATGCGAAGATTTATACATATAAAGAGGGAAAAAGGAAGTTAATCAAATATTAGGTATAGGGTTCCTCCATGAACCATTGATTACGAAGTAAATTTCAGGGTGTTTTCCAAGTGGTAGCCTCATTTAAATTACCTGCCAAACTATTAACTAACTGTCAGCCATTGATAATAAAGGAGATACTTATGAAATTAAATTAAAACCATTATAGCCTTATAATTAAAAAATGCATACATATATGTAGTTATATATAGGTATTACTATAGATTTGGAAAAAAATCGAACTCGAGATTTTAATCAATTTTAACATTACAATGATAGAGACCACCAAAATAAGTGGATCCCGCAATTCCGTCTGTATGTGTGCCCGTACAACGCTCTATAGCCTAAACGGCTGAAGCGATCTTATTCAAACCTGGTGTTTAAGCGTCTTAAGTGAATGCCTAAAATAGTTTCTTGGATTGTTTTTAAAGCCAAAAACTAACGGTACCTGCACTACAATTTGTTCTACCATCGTAATTATTTCAAAAATGGGTCCAAAGACTGATTAAAAAAAAATATGTGCACTACTATAGGTATAGTCTACATTTTAGTTAATTTTTTTTACATTTTTGTTTAACGGTACCTGCCATACAATCATTTTTTTGATCTTGGACTTTCTGATTTTTTATATAGGAGGTCCTTCGAATTCTAAATAATATCTTCTGCATACCAACATTTTTTTTTGAAAATTCAATATTTCGAAAACGGATAATTATGTTTTTAAATTTAATATGTTAAATATGAACCTACCTAAAATTGTCATACCAATATTTCGTTTTTATAATAAAATTAAAGAATTTTTTGTGTATAAAAAATTAAAATTAAAACGACTTTAAAAATTATATCTAGGCGTTTCCATTAAGAATCTGTTGCATACGATATGATCGAACACAAAAGCAAGTACGTGCGATCCAGTCGTGCATTTTATGAGTATAGTTTCACTAATTTTATAATAACAAATTGTTTCCTGATTTTATTCACTCAAATCTGGCCTTAAGGTCAACTGTCAACACTTCATTTTATGTAATAGAAACAAGAGCGTGCCGCTTAGAGCAATTTTGATTTGCATGCAATATGTGAGTTAAACAATCATTTTAAAATGACTAAACATATGTAAACCAAAAAAACTTTTGTGTTATCCATACCTTGTATTGTGTCACTCAGTTTATTTGAGAAATGGAAACCAGAATTATGTTTGTCATGCTAATTTCTTGTCAATGAAGCACGCCTATTTAAACTACAAAAAATAGCATTTTTATGGGTGAAACTATAAAATTTCGTGAGTTCAATTATTGCACTCACGCGATTTTCAGAATTAAGACATTTATTTTTCAACAGTTTAATGGTGATGCAGGGCAAAAGATAATTTTGCTCAAAAAAGATTGCAGTTATTCACATGTAATGAAAATATTGATAATGAAAGTCATTATACGAGCTTGAAACTTTCTTTGTTTTATTTTTGGAAAGTTTTTTTTTTTATAATCTACACGTGTTCAAGGGATTATACTGCCCTTTAAATGTTTCAACACAGCGCGGGCGTTAGGTTAGGAAGAGAAAGAAGGATAGGAAATATGTGTGGGGCGATGTTCTTACTCTGGAGGTAGTTGTTGTCTCAGATTTTATATCCAGGGATGGCGGCTGAAGTAATGCGGAGAAATTTCCGTATCTTATTTATCTATGGCCCTTATAATTCGCATTATTTTATTTATTTCTTTGTCATATTTTATGAGTATGCTAGTTTACTCAATCACATGTTGTTAGTGTTATGCCTAAACAGCATGTAACGAAATGAGTAAAGCATCATTTCAGTTTATGACAATTTTGAGAATTGGTTCTTAATGGAAAAATAAGAGGACTTAAACTACGGCAGGGATCGAACCTGTGACCATGAGGTTGACAGGCGAACACACAACTATCGCGCCACGGCCACCCCCAACGTTAAGATGTTGTCACTACCTGGCCAGACGCAGTTGGTACGAGTACTATTGAAAGAAATATTATATATTTTTTTATCCCATAGTAATGTATGGAAATCGATGCCTGGAACCTGGACGAACAAACGATTTTCGTTTTATGGAAGCTTCATCGGCTCTGCTCCCATTTTGCGAAAGTGTACATTTATTCACCGATTCGACAGAGTTTGAGTTCTTGTTTTCCTAAACGAAGCTAAAGAACATATTCATATGAGATTTAATTTATTATAATCATGGTAATTGTCCGTTCTCGCTCGCTTGGCAAATCAGGTCTGTGTGTGGGGAATAAAATTCAAATTAAACAGCTCTTGTTTTATAAATTATATTTATTTCATCTAATAAATCTGTACATGGTTTTGGAGAAGGTAAGATTATTGCGCTTGATATTTCAAGAGCATTTGATAGAGTGTGGCATCAAGCTCTCTTATCGAAAATGCGTACATTTGGTATCGACGAATTCCTTTTTCGTTGGATTAAAAATTAGCTTTCGGACCGCTCAAAACAAGTCGTATTAGACGGTTTCATGTCTGATATCCATAAAATAAATGCTGGTGTGCCCCGGGGTTCTTTTGTGTCTCCGACACTTTTCCTCGTTCTCATCAATGATCTCTTGTCTGAAACTTCTAATCCACTAAATTGTTTTGATGACGATAGTACTCTTAGCTTTTCATATTCATTTTCAAATCACCTCCTTGTTCTTCGGATGTGGAACTACAACGGCAGCGTAAGATAAGCTCATTAAATTCTGTTTTCGACAGCATTGCTCAATTGGAAAATAAAAACAATAACTCAGTGATGCCTTCTGTCATTAAAGCAGAACCCACTACCCATGCCGCTATCCATGAGTGACACTTGCATTGAAGAAACCGATCAGCTGTCAGACCTTGGCATGTGCATCACAGACCACCTTTTGTGGAATGAGGCCTTCATTGGTCCGAAGCTTGAGTAAAACTCTTACATTTAGATCCCTATAAAACACCGTCGAAATGTTATTTGTCTCTAATTATTTTATGGATATTTTTATAAACAATGTGCCAGCGAAATAGCTAGTGGCATTCCTCTCCTTAAACTATTCAACCGTAATATTCGCGCTTCTAGGAATGCTTATCAGTTTACCCTTGAGTCCAATTTTAATTTAGTCGAACAACACGAATGTGGAATGCTTTATCATGCTCTATTTTACCAACCATTTTGATATTCTGAACTTCAAACATATTGAACATCTCTAATCCTATTTTCCTAACTCTCGCAATGTGCTTGAACATATTGAGGGTAGTCAAAATCCCTTTAGTGCGCCCACTGTGCAATTGCAAAAATGTTGATATCGCGTAATAGGTATTAGCAATTTAAAGGACCTGTAAAAAATTTTTAATTGAAATCGGTAAAGTCATTAATGAGAAAGTCGAAAATAAACAAAAACGGTTCAGTAGCATAAGCCCCGCTAATAACATTTTATGTTAATTTTTTTTTGGCAAATGGAGTGGAGATGTTTAAGCTTTTTATAACGGTCCGGTTGGTACCTAAGGTAAATTAAGTACCAAAATTGAATAAGATCGCTGCAATGGTTTAGGATCTAGATTGACCTACAGACAGACAAGCAAGTAGATAGAATTGTAGGACAATTTAGTGTTCGCTATTATATTTAGTTATATCAGGTTCCGATACAAGACTTCTAAAAGTACCACGCAATTAAAAAAGGGGTATAGCGCCTAGAACTCGAGAGTTGCTTCGTCCAAAAATTTATATAAATGCTATTAAGCCCAAAATGAATACTACCATTAAAATGAGTTTCAAATGCCTAAAGCCCAAATCGAAAATGTTTATATCGCTCATAAGATTTCCTGTATTTATAACTTTGTGCATTATATATAAGCTCGAGCGTTATGATAATATGACGTCTTTGATTTTGAAAACTGACACATCATCCAAAATTTAGGAAAAAACATCACAAAGCTGAAATAACAAAACCACAAAGCTTTCATAAGTAAGTATATCTGGTAAAATAAATTTTGTCAAACATTTTCCTGGGCGGTAGTACCTTGCTTAGGCTTCTTCGCGAGTTCCAAGCAATTCCCTTTTTGTTCTGTACTTCAGTAATTCATTACTTTTTTATATACATTTAATCTGAAGTCAAATGACACCTTGAGATATCTATGGTGCCTTCCTTTTCTGCTATAAATATGTTTTGAACACATTATTAATTTATTACCTACTGCTTTCCACCGTAAATAAATTAGTTACAGGTGCCGCCTGCAAACAATATCACATGTACATATATTATCATACCTACGTATGTACAAGTATATTATAAAACTCCCAAGCTAAAAATGAGTTCCAATCTCAGCCACATTATTAACTCCTCTTGATGTATTTGCAGTTCAATTTAGCATACATAATAACCTCAACATAATAAATTGTCATAGTGCACAGTAAGTCCTGTAACTATAGAAAACCATGATTTACATTCATAGTACGTATATTCTTGTACATAATAGCAAGTACGAGATTCTTTCAACAGAAAGCCTTATGTGAAAATGGACATTATGCTCCTGACTTTGAGTAAATTTCTCTATTGCATGCCAAAAGCAATAATTAAAAGAGCACCAACAGGTTTTTGATGAAAAATCGAATATGCATGAGTCTCTTGCCAAAGGATAGACCAAACATCCTTAAAACCAGCAAGGCTCTATAAAGACCAGCTAAATTCAACAGCAAAGTTTACACATGGTCATGTTGTTTTAATGTCGCTTAATTTGGTCACCATGTTAATGCGGTATGTCCCTCAAATAAAATGGCTTCGTTTTCATCCAAATACATTGAAAGTCCAGTATGGTTGTATACCTATACATGACAAGTTAAAATTTAAGCTTCGAACAAACGGTTTCAAAGTATACAGCGATTACAATTCCGGGTAATAATAGCCTCTGGTGAATGTGAAGTGAAGATGTGAGTGCTATAAAACTCCTAGTTTAAGTGCATGGATGTCTTGTTCTTAAATAACGACAACGACTTTCTAGGTGTCAGGAATATAAATGAGCAAAGAATGACGAACCAAATGTTACACAATCGAAACAAATTGCTTTGTTCCAGGACCTTTGTACTACCTTTCCGTCAATTCAGCCCATCAATTAGCATATTTTAAGCAAAAAAATCTAGAATTTCTGGCACACTATAGAGTTTAGATATATGAATCCTTTTGTTATGACTTAATAACATGTTAGTATATCCATGGATGAACCAAGCAGGAAAGTGTTTCGATTTTTTTGTCTCGATTTTATATGTTTTGTTGGTTCGTTGTTTTCCAGATTGTGCATAAAGTTATTGTTGCCAAAATACCTTTGGCAATTGTTTTCGAGAGTGACAAAGAATTTTATGAAACGTGAATGGAGCCGTGATTCACCTTTGCTACGGTTTGTTTACATAATTCCCCTTCTACGAACAATATCGAGGTTTTTTGTCATGCAGTTTTTGGGATCTAGTTTTTGGAGCTTCATTTCATAAAAAGAATTTTAAAAAATGGAAATATATTTCTCTTTCTTGAATTTTGGTAAGCTCAGCAAAAAGATATTTGTTTTGATTTATAAGTTCTAAGGACTCGCATTTGTGTATTCTCGTTTTGCATGTAGAGGATTTTGTATATTTTATGTAAAACGAAAAATGGCTCTCAGCAGAAGTGGAAGTTGTGTTATTATATGGGAAAATTATTCAAAGATGAGAGTTTGAATGTGAAATATATATCACAAGTTTTTGACAGCAGTTATAAATGGGTTAGCATTGAGCATACAGTAAATACAAAGCAATCACTGACATTAAAATATCCCTAATTGATAGTTAAAACTGTTAAATTCAATTGATAACCGGCTTGAAAGGATCAACATAAAATGTTTACTTTATGATTGAATATTGTTTGTTTTTTTAAATAAATAAAGCCTAAATATTATGTCTCGAAAGAATATTTATAATTACATAAGACAAAGTATTTTTGATTATGATAATTGATGGAATTATAAATTAGGGATGTTTTAAACCAAAGGTAGGTTTGTGAAAGAGGAAGGACAAGTCAGCAAGAAAAAGGTACAGCAAATTGTCTGCTCAAATTTGAAGGGTTTTGAATAGGAGGTATTAAGACGAGACTCCGATTTGACCGCTGGAGCAAGTTTTCCACAAATACACGGTCATAACTAATTAAGATATTTATAATTTTTTTTCAGAAAAATAAAACAATTGGGGTAACAGGTTCGTGGTTGCAGGTTCGATTCCTGCCGTTGTCTATGTCTTCTTGTATTCCATTAAAAACCAATTCGAAGATTGTCATAAAATAAGTTGCTGCTTTGCTCATTACATGCTGTTTAGGCATAACACTAACAACATGTGATTGAGTAAACTAGCATATCCATAAAATATGACAACGAAATAAATAAAATATTGTAAATTATAAGGGACCTAAATAAATAAGACACGGCAATTCTCTCCGCATCAGTGCAGCCGCCATCCCTGGAGATAAATCTGAGACAACAACCAGCTCTAGTCTCAGAATATCGCGCCACACATCTTTCCTATCCTTCTTTCTCTTTTTCCACCGGATGCCCGCGCTGTGTTAAGAAAAACATATAAAGGGTATTCATAATCCCTTGAGCGCGTGCGAGGGCCCACGATGTGTATGCAGAACAATCCTTGTGACACAACATCAACAAAATGCAAAACTATAATGTAAATTACCACTACCAGTTACCACAAGTGCAAAGGAAATAGTGCCTGAAGGTGCACATGCGAAATTCTGCATCGTAAAATAATTGCGTCAAGAGGAGAATAACGAAAATAGGAGCGAAATATTTTTAGCTATGCAAAACTGGGTATTTCCATTGAAAGTCCATGTAAATATATATTATCTGATTACGTCAGAGTTAAATTTACCATCAGTTGAAAGTTTTCAGGGGTTTCAAAGAAGATCAGTGATTCGAACACCTCCAGGCAGACAAGTTCCAACATCATTTATAAATAGTGAGATCGCTAAGAAAGCACTATTGTTTCACACGGTGTTTAAACTGAACAGTAAATTTATAGGAATAAAATAAAATCACTTATTTTTTTAGAGTCGGGAAAACTCTTGGTAATAAACTCGACTATCGACATCTTTCATTTAATTACTTCATCTATATTACAATAATGACAAAGAGCTTTTGTCAATACCAAAAAAAAAAATAAAAAAGACTAAATTATTTTTATAACCGTAGGATCAGTATAACCGTTTGCTTCATCTTCTTATATACAATACTTTACTGCCACTAGTATATTTTATATTCGTTATAGCATTTTATAGTGCCAGCAAAACGGACATTTTTATTGTACCTACATTTCAATATTTTAATATACATTTAATTGTTATATGTATGTCGTACATGGTACATCTCATTGTTAAATATACATTTTATTGATAAATATACATTTCATTGTTTACTCTCATTATATACTTCTTTACTCTTGAGTAATTATCTCTTCTTCTATGCACGGGACGCTTTAATCTTACAAGATTCTCTTGTAGAGGACAAGATATGAGTTCACAATGTCTTCCCATAGCATTGGTGTGCTGCCTTTGTTCTTTAAGGGTAGGTCTCATGCAAAAGCAAACTCAGAACTCATGTAAATATTTTTGAATATACAGTGGTCGTCCAATATCACGAACGATATAATGTCCAGGTCCTTTCGTAAAATCGAAAAATTCGTAATATCGACACACATTTTCCTAACACGAAACGTTAAATAAATGTACGAATATAGTTTCTTTTCATAACATTTTATTTCATTTATTCATACAAATAAAAAAAACTATTCAAAGTAAAAAAACAAAAACAGTTAAATAATAAATATTTGGTTACGTTAATTATTTTTTCATAAATAAATCGCCAATAAGCGTTTGCTTTCGTGAACATTGAATGCAGCAATTTACAGCGTTTTCCTGAAGACTTCTTAGGACAAATATTTTGGAATATTCAACGTTGTTCTCTTCGGCCCATTATAAATATTTTGCCATGCCAAGGCAATAAGCGAAAAAGCTTCATAAGGATTAAGTTACTTTAGCGCAGTTGGTATACCTTTTTCCGAACTCGCAATTTTGCTCAGCAATTGATTTCTATAAAATAGCTTGGTTAAGCGAATTGCGTTCTGATCCATCGGTTGGATCACTCGAATTCTTCCATCAGTCGTTTCTTGTACCAACTCGTCTTCGGGAGGATGACTAGGTGCATTATCTAAAAGTTGCAAAGAGTGTATTGGTAGTTTCTGTTCTTCCAAAAACTCTTCAACCTAAAAAAAACACGTTAGTTAATAGCATTAACAATTTTTTTTTATTCCGAACCTGTGGTACAAAATTCATGAAAATCCAATCCTTGACAAGAACAGCATTCATCCACGCAGCTTTAGAAAACGTGTAATCAATTGGCAGAGTTTTGTTTTTGAAAGACCGCGGCTTTCTTGCCGATTATAAGTGGTTTTATTTTTTTCAAACCGATAGCTTTGGAGCATGCAAGGAACGTAAGACGTACTTTAGAATTTTGTCTCGTGGAGCACCGGCATGAACGTATGTTTGGTCTGGTAGCATTTTCCAATATAGCCCAGTCTCATCTGCGTTAAATACTGCATTTAAACTGAGCTTGTTTTTTTTAATGATTTCAGCCATTTTTTTTATGGGTTAACAAGGTCTGCCCGCGAAGAAAGCTTTTCGCCAGACTGTTTAAGAATACGAATCCCAAATCGCTTTTTAAATTTGGTCAGCCAACCATTGCTCGCTGAAAATTCTCCGAGGTAACATTTTTTTTGGGATTTCTATAGTCTTGGCTCTCAAAATGTTTCCATTTATGGAAATGTGGCTCTCACGTTCGGTAATAAACCATTTGTATAACCCTTTTTCTATTTCTGGGTACTCACCTTTCTTTAAATATCGACAGCGAAAAGAACCACTATGTGTATCCCTGAGGTTTTTGAGGATCTTGCTTTCATTTTTGTTTATGGTACAAATGCTTGATTTTGGAATTAGAAACTTATTTGAAATAACTTTAAGTTGGACTCCCTTATTGCACTCGTCAATAATTTTTACTTTATCTTCCAGCGAAATACGTTTGCGAATTAAAGACATTTTTAGAAAAATTAAAAAACTACGTACGGGCACAGCATATAACACGACCGATATCTTTCGCTAAAATACACAAATGATCACGTGCGCCAGTCAAAACAAACAGAAATCCTGAACATAACGGAACCTGCAAAATTCAAAACATTGAGTGGGAATTCAAACATAACATAGCATAACCGTAATGATTGCTCAGCAACAAAAAGTTAAGTGTGTATATGCAACAGTTTTACACAGCCCATAAACTACATTCGTAATATCGGGTGTCAAACGCTTTTTTCATACGTTATATAGAGGCACTACCACATATACTGGACCACCACTGTATTAGTGAAAGGACATTATTCTATTTATTATCAAAGGCAGGTATTTGGAATTTCCTATAAAAATAAATTTTTGTTTTATTTTTTTAAATACATTTTTTTGAAGCAATTTTGTATACATGCAAGTAGGTATGTAGACAAGATGCACTGTCAAGTAGATAGGTAACCTACGCATTGTTTTTCATGATCATATAGTAATGGGAAGGATTCCATTATAATGAAGTAGGTACTTATGTACATATGTACTAGGTCTGAAAGAATTTTTAGTTTTGAGGATATTGGATTTTGTGCTTGAAACTGATTTTATAGGTAGGTACCTACAATCAAAAAAAAATCTGAGCCAGTTGATGCTTCTTGATAGTAGGAATTTTTGAATTATGATACGTACATAGATAGAGTAGGTATGTACCTATTAGGTAGGTATTTTTTAAACAAAAATTGTTGGATAACAATGGTATGTATTTATTAGAAATATCACAAATAATTATTTTGAGACGTGCGTCGTAAGTCTTACTTTTCAAGATGCCTATTAAAAAATAAAGAAAACTAGCACAAAGGTATTTCATTTCCGAACCCGGAGAATTGGGTCCGATGTTTACATTTTTTTTAAGTCTAGAAAACTAAATTTAGAAAAATAGTGTTTGTAATTCAAAAATGGCTCTCAACTTAAAATTTATTAAATTTCGAATACCTACATTCCTAAAGTAATAAAAAAAAATTCACGTCTGGATCGCACGTACTTTCTCGTATGTTCGATAACATCCTAAGCACAAGATTTTTAGTAGAAACAGTTCAAATGCAGTTATTTTTTGTCTTTTTTTACTTAATTTTCGTAATTTTTTTCTAAAAAAAATGTAAGTATCACAATTGTATGTATTTCATAATATAAACTTAAAAACTCATCAAAATCATTTTAAAAATATTCATTTAAAAGAAATTTTTTTTCCAAAAATACAAAACAAATATTTTTAAAAAATGTTGGCATGCAGTATTATTTGTAATTTAAGGTACCAATACATAAAAATTTTGATCGAAATGCGTCAAGCCGTTTATGAGAAAGTCCAACAAAAAAAAAATGGTTGTATGGGAGGTACCGCTAATAACAAAAAATGTATACACAATTTAACCAAAATGACTAGGTTTTATATCATAATCGGTAAAGCCATTTCCGAGATAATTAAGATGGTAGAAAAAATTGTATGGCTGGTACCGTTTATTTTGTGCTTAAAAAAAGATTAAAAAAATCTATTTTTGACAATCACCTAAAACGTTTAAATATACCAAGTTTGAAGACAATCGCTTCAGCCGTTTAGTATGTAGGCAGTTGTACAGACAGACGGAATTGCGGGGCCAAATTTGTTTGTGATCTCTATCATCGTTATGTCAAGTTTGATTAAAATCTCGAGTTCGATTTTTTTTCAAATGCATAACTTGCCTTATAGGCTATAGCATGTATGTATGTACCTACATATATTGCAAGTAAAACTATTTAGTACCTAATACCTACCTACATACATATGTTGGTATTATTGTAAAACAATATACATACCTACTTGCGAAAATAACAATGGGAACTTTGTTTACATAAATGTTTTTCAGTTTTTCTCCCACCCTAACCCTTTTTCTATGGCACGTGCCACAACCGAAAACAAAAAGTAACCGGCTTTCTCCTTGCTGAATCAAGAAAACAAAAAATATGACAGCCGATTTGCGATACCTACACCTATTTCCCCTTTTTTATATCTACACTATAACTTTCATTCCCCCCGCCTCTTACACTGTGGAACCACAAGACTTACCGAAAGTTGAACCAAAAAAAAAACAAAAGTAATACAAAAAATATCAAAAAAAAATAAGAAAAATATATTGGAATTAGCTCTCAATCGCTCACAACTGCACCACAAATGTTATTATATTGAAATGCATTTTTAATTATGTTGCGACAAAAAATCTTTTTTTCTCTTTATCTTTTATCTGTTTTTTTTTTTTTTGTATATATGGTCCTTTCCTTTAAAAAAAATAAAAAAAAAACTTATGTCGCAAAGTGAAAAAAAATACAAATATCTGCATACATCCTTAGACTTTGAAAAGAAGCTGTTATACTTTGGAAGTTTTATCAAATATTACATTTATACCACAACGCAAATTTGCCCTATTTTTCATAGTTTTCTATAATTTTTCTTGGAATAAATAAATAAAACAAAGAGACGTTTTAGAATTTTAGATCTGTTCACGTTTTAGAGCATTCAATGTAAAAAATACAGTGGTCACGTTTTGGCGTAGTTCACATTTTGGGGGGTTCACGTTTTCCAATGTTCACTGTATTAAAACCCGTTTATTTAGTTTAAATATTTAAAAACATAGTTAGTGAACTAATCAATTTTTTGCCATGAGACATATCCTTAAATGGGATATTGTTTGTTTATCTCTCTATAAGCCAATATGTATGTCAAGGTCTTTAAGGACTCTAGCAACTGCACGAGTGCGAAAAAAGATTCATAACACTTTCTGCCAGCGTCGAATTAACAGCCGACTGCACTGCAAGCAAATTGGCTTTTTCACTTGAGCTGACAAAAGGGTGTCATTAAGCACGAGCGTTGGAACAGAAGACGAAGTGGACCAATGACCAAAAAATTAATTACCTAAGGTCCAACCTTAGCCTTAATTTTTGTTCATGCAAAAATTTGGTACTCTGAATGTCAATTAGAAATCTTTCTAGCTTGTTGGAACTTATTCCGGTTTTCTTCATAATTTCGGAAACTTACCTTTTTAACCCTAATAACGTCTTTACTCACATCAAAACATGCATTTTATTTCAGTTTGATAGATTTCACCCTGATAAAATTTCTCATTCAGTTAAAGTTCATGAAGAAAGACAGGAGTTTTGAACCCATTGCTTGGCCAAACCGAAGTAGCAGCGGTTCGCTAGTGTAATAATTCGTCGGGTTTCCACTAACGTGTCGTTCGTGGAATTGATGTTTGTTCCGAGGTAGGTGAACTCCATGACCCCCTCGAAATTACTGCTACCAACTGTAACGTTTTGGCCTAGGCGATGAACAGATGAGGCTTTGTTTTTTGATAGCATATACTTGGTTTTGTCCTCATTCACTTCAAGACAAACGCATTTCGCCTGTTCATCAATAGCTGTGAATGCTTCAAGTACAGCTCGCTTGGAGCGGCCGATGATATCGATGTCGTCCGCATAACCCAGCAGTTGTGAAGAGCTGTTGAAGATAGTGCCGCCCAGGTTAACACCACTCTTGCGTACTATCTGCTCCAGGACTATGTTGAAGAAGTCACATGATAGCGCATCTCATTGTCTGAACCCTGCACACGTCTGGAAAACCTCAAATGAGCTGTTTCCCATTTGCACGTTGTACCGCTGGTGAATCTTCATTGACTGATCTCTTGTTCTCCCGTTGCTTCCTCTACATAATGCCCATTATGCAGTTGCTGGAAGTGCTGCTTAAACACGTCTACAATTCCCTGTGCTTCGGTGACAAGGTTCCCTTCGTTGTTTCGAAGAGTTTGCGTGCCAGTTCTATAACCAGTTTCCAGTTGCTTGGCTGTTTTGTAGAACCGGTGGGTGTTGGTGGCGGTGCAAGATTCCTCGAGATACGTGAGCTGAGAGGCTGCGGACGCTCTTTTCTTTCTTCGCAGGGGTTTTTTCTCGTCCCTTCTCTTTTCACGGTACTCCTCCCTTGCTGCTCTTGTTTTCCGTTGCAGCATTTGCATTGGCTGTCTCCTTAATGATGTCGCGATACTAGCCCCACTGGTCGTTGACGCTTGTGGCTGGGGGTACGGCAGAGATTTTCTCGATCAATTGCTCATTGTAATCTCTGGCTTTCTCAGATGTGCTAAGGCAGGCGATGTTGACTTTCTTCCTTTGGGCGGTCTTCATTTTCTTTTCGTTTGACAGTCGGGCTCTGAACTTTGTCACCGTCTGCAGATGGCCAGGTGTGTATCCTTCACCTGGGGAACCTAGTGATACTTATCACCGTATTATGAGCTGCAGCAAAGCCGATTAGTCGTAAGCCATTATCCGTTGTCGTTTCGTGGAGGCTGTGCTTTCCAACTAATCCCCCAAAGAAATTTTCCTTCCCGAATTTAGCATTGAAGTCTCCGAGCACGACTTTGACATTGTACTCCGGACATGCTCTATAGGCTCCGTCCAGGAGGTCGTAAAACTCCTCCGTGTTAGACTCGCCAGCTTCGTCGATAGGGGCGTGTGCACATATTAGGCTGATGTTTTGGAAGGTAGCTTTGATGCGGATCACAGCCAGGCGATCGCTAATCGGCTTAAAATCGATAACTTTCGACCTGAGTTGATTTCCCAAGACGAATCCGCATCCCAACATGTGCATTCTTTGATGACAGCTGTAATAAATGTCGCAACCTTTTCGTTATTTCTGATCCTATCCATCGTATCTCCTGGATCGCGGTAATGCCTGCTTTGTACCTCAAGCAGACAGATTCAAGTTTTTAAGTAACACCTGGCGTATAGTGTCCTTACATTCCAGGTGCATACTCGTAGGTCGTAGTCCATTTTCGTTCCGGGTCTGTTTGTCATTTGAGGGGGGTCGTTACCCAAAGCTTCTCGCGTGTCTCATAACAATATTATTTTTTACTGTGGTCGGGTCGTTAGCCCAACGCACTAACCTCCAATTTGTAGGGCCGTGATCAACATTCGCACTTACAAGTTTAGCAAGTCATGACATAAAGTCAAGACCAGTATCCAGCGGCTACCAACTTGGAGGTAATATACGCACTTGATGTATAGGAAAAGATACAGCTCGAGGCATTGGCTTTAAATGCTTTTTTATCGCAATCGAAGATAAAAATTCGATCGGGTAAAGCATTCCACAATAGTGTGGTGCATCTCATATCTATACTTGACAATACGTGCGATGTTGGACTCAAGGGTGAACTGATGAGCATTCCTAAAAGCGCGAGAGTTACGGTAGAATAGTTTAAGGGGAGCAATACAACTGACTATTTCACTTAAAAATTCTATTTCGGCAGAATAATGAAAGGTGTGAAACATTGTTTGAGAGGTGCAATTGTTCCTGGTATTGTTGCATCACATATCATTCCT
This sequence comes from Philhelius pedissequus, assembly GCA_910595825.1. Taxonomy (NCBI): domain Eukaryota; kingdom Metazoa; phylum Arthropoda; class Insecta; order Diptera; family Syrphidae; genus Philhelius; species Philhelius pedissequus. Next base: position 253,989,390 of record OU343160.1, read on the forward strand.
AAAACTCTTTTCGGATTATGTCCAGAAGACCTAAAGTGAGTTATGGGAGCACCTGCATTTTATATAATTTAAAAGCACTACCTGGTGGTATATAATTTAAAATAATGAAAATCTTTGTTGAATTTATCTATTGCCCCACAAACAGCAAGTTGATCGACGTTCAAATTACACTGCTGGACAAAATAAAGTGCAAAATCATACTTCGAATTATATCATGTTTATAATACATCGATTTATCTAATCTTACTTTAAAAAAAAACTTTATTTTACTTAATGAAGTTGCTATACAACAAACTAATAAATGATTAACACAATATAAACAAAATTAAAATTAACAAAATTAATTACTAAAATAATTAACAAACAAACAGAAGATAAAGTAAAGTACAAATTCAAAATTTTCAGTAAAAAAAATAAAAAAGCTAAGCAATAGCTTGCGACTCCCCCTTTGTTTTAAATAACGATTGCAAGTCGCTTTGGAATGCTGCGGACCAGACTTAAAAAAAAATTTATTCAAATTTCCCAAAAATATTATAAATTATGGCCGTCATCTAAGGGAATGCTGGCATCCAATATGAACCAAAGATGCTCTATTCGATGGGGTATGTGGATTGAGGTGGCCATTCTAAAACGTCAACATTGTTTTGAGCGAAAAACTGTTTTCCCACTTTGGTCGTATGTTTCGCGGGTCGTTTGTTGTCTTGCTAGAAATCCAGAATCGTTTTCTGTTCTGTTTAGAGTAACAACTGTCATTTTGTGGGGTTCAGAACAGTATTTAATGACCAAACGAAATGGCCATTAATTTTCTGTCATATTGTTGACGTAATGAGAACCTGTCATGTTTAACCTCCTCCATGTTTAACTGTTTTTTGGATGCACCTTTGGTCAAGCCTTTCAGAGCGCTTACACCAAACTCTTTTTCTAGATTGGAGTTCTTTGAGTACAAATTAAGACTGATCGGACCAAATAATGCTTTGCAAAAGGTTTGCGGCTTTGCCAAATAAGTCCTTGCGAAAACAAGTCGTTTTTTAATATTTATCTGGCGGAGCAATGGTTTTATTTTATCTAAATATTTTCTTAAGCCGCATTCACTTAGCCGTCTTTGAAATGTCCTTGGTGTTTTCGGGAGTTGCAGGTTTTTTTTTTTAATTTTAGCTGAAGATAATAGATTTTCGGGTCTCAATTTTAATTCTTATGTCATCAGCTGCTTACGTTTTGCTCTTCCTTCCACACCGACTTATAAAACTGGAAGCAGAACCACGTACAATAGGGGTTGTACAAACCATCTTTGCTCCAGATATTGACAGTCCATACTTTTCTGCCAGTTTAGGGAATGTCAACCCACGTTGACGGTCCAAAACTAACAATTATTTTAATTTGGCCAATTGCTGTTTCATTTCAAGACTAAACGCGAATAAAATTAAATTTGATGCTAAAAAATTTATAAACTCAAATTTTATATTATTACCTTTCGATTATAGTGATTTGTTTTTAATTAAAAGCTTAGGATGATTTTTGAAGGAAAAATACGACAATTGCACTTTATTTTGTCACGTGCCTCCCTCACTTGCTATTATATTTATGCTATTCTAATTGAAGAGAGAAGCAAAATAACGGAACTTTCGTAGTAGTTTAATAAGAAATAAGAATGTGACGATAGATTATTAAATAGAGTGATAAATCCCTCTCACTATTTAATGGCAGCATTTTAAAAGCGACGCAAGTGCATTTGCACTTTTTTTTGGCAGAGTAGATGCTAAATATGTAAGCATATCTTACAACAAGTGAGCGAATAACGCACAGGATAGAGGTACGCGCCCTCTGGACTGTCAGTTTTAAGAATGCAAATGTCTTTACGAAACGCTAAGAGTAGATTATTGAAAAACCGACTTTTCATGAGCCAAATGAATTGAAATACAACGAGGATTTGTGTTGTGCTTAGCATAATTAGAGTGGTCATCAGTAGTACCAAATTTCTCTCTAAGGAAAAATATTTTGTAATGTCCTTCTACTACCTCAGGGTAGTAGTTATATGATTTATAGTTCCTATAATTTTATTTGTTTTCTTAGAAAACCTCTATTTTAAATTCTATATCCGATTATCAAATCACAACCTTAGTTTGTGTCTCTTCTAAATATCTCTCGGAATCCTTTTTTTTGGAAATTTGGATACCTATTTTACTATACTTTTGTCTCTTTATTTCAATTATGAAACCTTTAAACAAAATTATAGCAAATTTATGAATTAATCTAACAATGTTTTATTACAACAATCAATCAATTTGATGTATGTATGTATCAAATTTTATCTACCTCTGTGAAAGCTAAATTAATTACTAATATTGCTCAAATGACCACCAAAACTATGTAGGTATATATATTAATTTCCTAATTTCTCAAACAACTTTTCCATTAATTAAGTATACATTTATGAAAACTAAATTGAATGCATCACCATATTTTATTTCTTTAACACCATATGTGCATGTCATATAGACAAAGGGGGAAAACAAACAGCCAAGTGTTGGAAGTTAAGTTATACTTGATGCCCTGAACCGCACGCCCAAATGATTTAGTTTAGAGGCCATTTTATGGCGTTGGACCAAACTTTATGGTCGTAATTTTACGACACAAACACTCAATAGTTTTTTCCTGGGCTTTCGATTTATATAAATGCCGCCCCTCTCACGCCCTCCTATTTTTTCCATCACCTTTTGAATCTTCATTGCCAACATAATTATGGCCATAAAATTCGATTACTTGCACATTGGAGAGCAAATAAAATTACTTATACCAGTTGGTCATTCTCAGCCTCATCCTCGTTGTATAGGATATAGGTTTTACCTACTAAAATGAAGGACATGCCTACGGTGCCGAATCTAAATATTTTTCCGCCCTAGGCAAAAATTGTTATTTTGCCGCCTCAAATAGAAAAAGAATATAACGACAACATTAAAATTTGGTTTTATTTATTAACAACTAGCTGACCAGGGGAATTTCGTCTCGCCCCAATTTAACGCCGTCAAATGAACTGCAGAGCTATAAAAAAAAAGGAAATAGTTCAAATGTATGTAATTTATTTGAATGGAATAAAAATCAAAAAAATCATTTGCCAAAACAAACAACAAAGACCGTTTATTAAGCTATCAACGACGTCCTTTTTTTCTTCGCTACTAGTATTGCCTGTTCACAAATCCAATTGAGGTTTGTATAATTTTTTACAATGCCGGTTAACACTTTACTTTGGTGATGAGTTTCTCCTTCGACGTTGTTAACTCGCAAAAATTTGCCGGGAATGATATCAATCCAGTCTAAATATCAACAGAAATTTGGCTATTGCTTAGCACCAGTGCAGTGCGACTCTCACATTTGTGGTCAATTTCACCTTTTTGACATGCCGGCACAAAGACAACGATTTCAAGCATATCTTAAATTCATTGCCAGCAGTAGATTTCGGGATGACGGAAAGCCTTCGAGGAAAATCTCCACTGAGCAAAATCAAATCCCCGCCAAATCATCTCGAACCACCTTGTAAATCCTTCATTGTTCGGTCAACTGCCTCCAAAGCTCATTTATGTGCCATCGTGCATTCATCCCAAATTATGATTTTGCATTCTCGCATCAATTTCGCTGTCGCAGAATTCTTGGTCATTGTGAACGTTATTGGCTTGTCAACCGTGAGAAAATTCATCGGAAGCTTCAAAGCAGAATGTGTGGTTGGATCGCCTTCAAACAGTGTGGCAGCAATGTCATAGATGCCATATGATGAAAAATTGAAAGAAATTTGAGATATTGGCCGCATTGTTGCTAGAATCAATTTATGAATTAGAATTAATGACGAATGTCTTCCATCGGGAGCATCGAGAAAGTGAATGCGATTGCGGAATCTATTCAAAAGCAGCGCGATTGAAGTCTACATTCACCACTTTTCTTCTTCTTCAGGGTGGCAATGGCGCAGTGGATAAAGTGCTTGATTGCTAACTAGGACGTGTGGGCTCGATCATGCTAGGCGCATTCTTTTCTATACGTCCAATTTTAATTGGATGCCGCCCATGGGTTAAAATGAGACAGTCAATACCTGGATCTCAAATCCACTGTGCCAAACTAGTGCCGTGCAATTCAAGTTGCATTTAAAAAACCTTAGGTCTTACAGGCATATAGTTAAATTAAAAAAAAAAAAGGACACCTGTCAAATCGCGCACAGCCTTTGTCAATATAACGCAATGTATCGGGTTGTGGCATTGATCGCAGCACAGTGTCATCTAATATATATCTCGTAAACTTCTTTGCACAACACAATCCAAGAGACACAACAGTCATTAATCCTATTGAAACTACATCAAGAGAAGCATAATTCAGATTTGAATCATACGGAAATGCACCACGCACCAAATTTATTCGTTGTGCAGCTCTCACACGGCCATTACGCTGCCGATTAACTGCATTAACATCAAACTCGTTCATGATCTGTTTGAGCAGCTCTGGCTACTCTTCTAAGTGCAACTTTCCGAGTTGATCGGCCCATATTACTACGTGGACGTACCATATTATTGTATTCATAACGTAAAGTAGTTTTTGTCAAAGAAATACACCGGCTGAACAAAAGCGAAATCAGGAATTATATGTGTTTCTGAATATTTTTTTTTATATATATATTTGTTTATATTTATGTGTATTAGTTTATGAGATTAAACAATTTTAGTAGGCATTTTTAAATTTTAATAGCTCACAAAAACAGCCATAATTCGAAAACCAACACAGCACATACCTTATTAGGGTCATACGTTTTTGAAAAAAAAATTTTTATATATAAAGAAGATAAAACTTTTCGAAAAAATACTTGTTTATAAAATTTTAAGTCTAAAATACTGCTCTGGGCGATTTCATTTTTAAAATCGTTTAGCAACTTCTTCTTCTTCAATGCGATTAAGCTAAAGCATGTTTTTTTTCAATTGAAATAGTTACAAGACCGATTAATGTTGGGTCATTGTTGAGCGAAGATGGGTTTTTATAAAATTAAGTTTCGACAGCCTAGCTTCTCCTGATGCAACACTTACAGGAAACGTCAATAATGGATTTTTTTTATAAACGTCTGCCTAACAAAAGACTGCTCTATCCATGTTCATTTATTTAGATTTTCTGACGTACCAACCTAGTTGAACTACAGTCCTACTATTTATAAATGTCAAGATATCATCGGCGTCGAGCAGATTGTACAACCATTATTTTTTGGCTGTAAGAAATGCGCGAATGCAAGAACATTTAATTTTAATAAAACAGGCCTTCGTGTTGACTGCAAATATACTGCAGTTTGCATGCATTCAATAATGCACGAGAAAACAAAGGCTATTTTATGCTGGCGCAGATTTTCTGCGTTTATGAAAACACCCAGTATATTAAATGCGGTTAGTAAATTTGGAAATAATTTAAGTTAGAAGTGTAAGGCTAATTAGTTTAACATTGACAAAGGTTGATAAATGATAGATTAAACAATTTAAAATAAATGCAACTAGATATATAAAACATGAAGCTATGAATGTATGCATATGCATTAATCCTACATAGAACGGCCAGCAAAGAAGAACGAAAAAGTACAGGTAATTAGTAACTGAAGCACACGGATGTCTGACGGATGTCTGCCTTTTCCTATATATTCATAACTAAGTCAACAAGTAGTCGTGCTCTGAATATACAAGGTTAGTACAATGAAGTGCAATGTTATGTCCATAAATATTGTGCATCAGTCCCGAATGGACTTATAAGCCCTAGTCCCATTTCAAAAATATAAATAACCTCTAGGGTTAGTTTTAGATTTCATGAGGGGAACAGGCCTATTTCATTTTATTGTTTTTTGTATTTGACGACATGAAAAATGTTTGCAAATATTAGAGCAATAACTATAATATATAAATATTAGAGTAATAACAGCAATAGATACTATTTTACTTTTTTGTGTCTTTGTTTCGACTAAAGCAAATCTAGATCTGCTGGTGGAAAGGATATTTTTTTTGAAACAAGTAAAACATAACAACAAACTGAAGCATTCTTGGCTGAAAAACAATGGTAAGTACAACATGTAGAGAATATATTGCCATGAGACATGACTAACAATAAATAAAAACAAAACTTACCATCCGTGCCAACTGGAAAATATACTGCAAATAATGGTTTTCATAGAAAAAGCCAATGATTTTAAAATAAATTGCTTAGGGGTTTTGAAATTATCCACAACGTACCTACAATAAATTAATTTATTCCTACCTTCAAGAAATTAAAGAATTAGTTGAGTTCGAGCAAGAAAATAAAGTATAAGACGTATTTTTTTTCGTCAATTACGACTACCTATACATCTGAACATTCTTGATAATTTTAGGCAATAATATGTGAGTATATAAATTAAAACTGTAGTACAATTGAATCTCGGAAACATGAACGGTCCTATAAGATGAACAGTTCGCAAGGATGAAATTTTTTTTCCACCAAAGATGAACGGGTTCAAATTGGCGTACTCGAAAAGATGAATGCTCTATTTCCGATTATATTTTTTCCTATTTCTTTGCCTTCAGTTCGTTTTTTTGCGAAGAATTACGTACGTAAGTTAGAATAACTATTTATTGCATGTTCACGCATTGCAAAACCATCAAATTTATTTTGTGTTAACGAAAGATAGATTAACGAAAAATATTGCTCATCATTTAGTTCTTAATTAGTGGAAAGCACTGATTGCACAGAATCTTTACCAATCACTTCCTTAACAATGCCAATTTTAATTTTAATAATTGAACGCAATATAATAAAGCTGCAAGCTTATTATATATTTTGACAAAGCTATTTCATTTGGTTATCTAACGGATATCTCGTGTAAACGGAATATTTGGCTGTAGCCTTGATTGCGTCATAATTACGGCAAGGAGTTTCGTGTAATCGATGTCATAATATGTATTTAATATATTTGTGTAATGGAAAAACAAGCTTTAAAAATTATATCTCATTCTTAAAAATTTAGCGCCGTTGTATTGCTACGAAGGTATTTAGAAGACCAAATTAAATTTCTAATTTAACGCAAATTTCTTAAAGGTATTTAAGCCAAACAAAAACACAAACAAGTTTTTTCGAAAAAAAAAATTAAATTTGAAGTCAAGTAAGAATGTCTTGAAACGTTCTTTTTTTGCGATAAAATTACTGAAATACAACTGGCTGAAATCAAAATAGAAGGAGTTTTACTTATGCGGACTATATAGTCCTGACTTAAAAAAGAAGTCCCTTATCCCTACCTTTAAGAAAAAACATTATACCAAAAATATATTGTTATATAAACATATAACAAAACAATATTTTGTTCAAAATCAATAAACGTTACAACTTGAAACAATTCAGTTTTTTTTTCATAATACTAAAATAAATTAACAAAAGTTAATAAATAAAAATCTAAAAATATTAATTGTTGGGAATATTTTGCCTATAGTTCTGAACTAAAATTGGGCCAGGATCCCAATCTTCCAGCTGCTCATCTTCTAAAACGTTTTGGGCAGAAAACTTGGATTGGCAGAATTCTATTTTAAGTTGGTTCGTAAGTTTGTTTTTTGTCAACGTTAGTTTGGAAAACAGTCTTTCAGTACAAGCGCTGCTATAAGGCAATGTTAAAAAAACAAAGACTCAACACAAATGTAGATTGTAGGTGGTTATCTGTATTCTGTATATTGTAATCTGTTTTAAGAAATGAATTAATGAACCCGTACCCAAACAAAACCCATATAGTTAAATGTCAAACATGATTAAATGTAGACAAAGATTTGAATGAGTTCACAAAGGGCTGAATTCAGAGAAGAATTTTTATTTTTTTTTTTTATATAACTGCACGCGCTCAAGGGATTATGAATACCCTTTATATGTTTTTTCTTAACACAGCGCGGGCATCCAGTGGAAGAAGAGAAAGAAGAATATGAAAGATGTGTGGCGCGATGTTCTGAGACTAAAGCTGGTTGTTGTCTCAGATTTATCTCCAGGGATGGCGGCTGAACTAATGCGGAGAATTACCGTGTCTTATTTATTTATGTCCCATATAATTCGCATTATTTTATTTATTACGTTGTCATATCTTATGTTTATGCTAGTTTACTCAATTACATGTTGTTAGTGTTATGCCTAAACAGCATGTAATGAGCAAACAGCAACTTATTTTATGACAATTTTGAGAATTGGTTTTTAATGGAATATAAGAGTGCGAGCAAATGCAGGAAAAAAAAGTATAAAACGAAGATTTAGTTTTAACAAAATTATTTTAATTGTTTAAAAAAATGTCCTGAATTTTTAAACGGAGTCTATTTTCGACTATTTTACAAATGTCGCATCCTGGAGTCAAGACTTCAAAAAGGAGGCAAAATGAAGCAAAGTAGTCCAAAAGGTAACCCTAGTTCTGGGCTGTTCAGTGAGGAATTTTATCTTCTCAATTTTTCTGATTTGATGTTCAGAACAGTGTAGAACAGAATTGAGGAAACTCTCAACATTATTTTTTTTCTGTCTTTTGCTTACTTTTGGTAAGATTTATTATACCCTCCTTTTATATTAGTAATTAATAACATAGGAAACCTTAAAACTGATGTTTCCTATTATCGAACACTATAAAATAAGGTGTCCGAGAATAAGAAAACAATTTCTTTTCACAGTTTTCGGTCCACAAAATTGAAGAATACATACGAGTATTTTCCCACAAAATTCCTTTATGAAACTTAAAAAAACACAAAGGTTTTTTTCTAAATGAAATTCTAACTAGCCGCGCCTCATATAATATAACTGAATCCTTGCGGGATTTTGTGGAAGAGTAGAGTGAATGTTTCACAATGTGTTTCTACTGATTTGAAAGAGAAAAATAAAACAAATATCGGAATTATAGCGATTTATGGGAAAGGTGTTCGGTAATTGGCGCTGTTCGAGCAATTAAATCATTTTGCGAACTAAATTTACCTCATTTTTGTAAGTAGGCAGTTGGATATGATAATATAGTATAGGCTAGGATATCTATTAATTTTTTTTTTAATAAGGACAATCCTAGTTTGCAAAAAAAAAAAATAGGTATACATACATACTTGCAAGATGTCATGAGTGAATTAAGTGTGAAAACACTAAAGGAAGTTGGACATATTTTGTACAGGTTAATTTTAAGTAAGTACCTACGTATTATTATCTTGTTTTTTGCTATAATTTTTCTATTCATATATGTAGTAGGTATGTAGCTATGTGCTTACATACAACTATGAATCGAAAAGTTGAAGCAATTAACATGAAATGTTTTTGGTATATACCGTAGTAATGCACCCATACCCGGCCAGTCACTATGTAGGGTACAAAATTATTCTCGACAAAAATGCTGACGAATAAGAATGTACAATAATTTTTATGTCCATGGTACATTTTTGTGATGTCGAATAATTTTTCTAGGTTCGTTCGTTGAGCACTGAATTCGCCCTAGGGTCGACCTTGAAAAACCTAAAGTCACCCTGATAAACAAATTCTGTCTTTTGGGAAACCTAGGGTCGCCCTCAACTCACCCTGAAGTAGAACTAGGTTTTTAGCAGGGGCAACTTGAGGTAAATGAATAATAGTCAAAGTCACATGAGATCTGAGGCAGGAATGGGCGATATTGAGGAGAATATCGAGTACTCATCACCGATGTTAATAGTTATCGAATCGAAAACATCGATGTGTTGAAGGGTTTTCCCCTATTCTTCCTTCAACATCGATATGGAATCATCGATTTTTTGTTTTAATATCGATGTTTCAATAACATAGATGGACTTATCTATCATCCCTAATCTGAAGCATTTGTTTTGTTGTGAATTCTTGTTTTGTATGCAAATTGTTATTTTTAAAATGGAAATAAAACAATACTCAAATTAATTTTCAGACACAGACATGAAAAATGGGAAGCTTTGAAGTTGTGGATTGTGCATAGGGCCACAAAAAATGTACTAAGAACTTCAATTTAACATATTATAAGTGTGTCTGCACATAAATGTAATGGCCCTCGGGTGTTTTTTGAGAACCGAAAAACCCAGGTTGTTTTGACAACTCTTGGGGTTTTCGACCCCAGGTAAAGTTCAACGAACGAACCTTCTATTACGATATTTGAAATTAAAAAAAAAAAACGGCTCGAAATAAGTTTTATTAAATAACACTGCTTTTTAGAAAAGATTTAAAATTCTTTATTTAATGAACGCTTACAATTGAGGGAGAGTTGGAACTTCTTGTGCTCGTGGTGTGACTTGAAGTACCGCCAGTTTTTGCATCCAGATAACATCTTGGCATCGTATCTGGGACGTCAAGTGGATTATCTGGTGACGCTTATCAACCATTTTGGATGTATCTTAGGTTTTTTCCTATGTTGTTGAGCGTTATCTTCTTGTTGTTTTTGCGTTGTTTTCTTTATTTTCAGAATTTGAGCGTCGTCTCTTGTTTGGTTCAAGTGGTTCCACGAATATACCAACGCTTGGGTCTTCGTTCTTGTTTGATAATGCACATGTAACTCTCAACTGATTTCGATCAAAATTTTTATGAGTGGTTCTTCGAATTGTAAACAATACCGCATACCAAAATTTTCGAAAATATTTGTTTGGATTTTTGAAAAAAAAAAAAATATTTTTTATGAAAATTAAATATTTTGAAAACGGATGACGATTTGCTTAGATTTTTTTATTTTTAAGCTTTTGTTATTAAATCCATACATAAAATTACCATATCAATTTTTTTTTATAAACAATTAAAACGCCATCAATAAATGCAAAACCCCTTTCCTTAATATAAATAAACAAAATTTAAAACAACCAAACGCAAAAGCTCCACAATTCACCGGTTTACCTAAAATCCATAAAATCGGGACACCTATCCGACCTCTTATTAACTATACCACAGCACCATGTTATAAAATATCAAAACAATTACAAAAAACTAATCAAAAATAATATAACCATAAGATCCAACAATAGCATACAAAACTACACCGAACTAATCGATAAATTAAAAAACATAAACACCACAATACAAACTAATCTCCTTTGATGTCACCAATATGTATACAAATATACCAATTGAAGAAACAACCAAACTACTAAAAGAAAACCTAATAACTACAAATAAAATTAACATACAACAAATAGAAGAAATAATAAATTTACTACAAATAACACTTAAACAGAACTATTTCACTTTCAACAACAAATACTACATACAAGAAGAATGTTTAGCGATGGGCTCCCCCCTAAGGGAACTAATGGCTGACATATTCCTAAATTATTACGAAAACAAAAACATCTTATCAACACTTAACCCACTAAAAAATAAAATAATATCATATTCAAGGTATGTTGATGACACATTCATCATCTTTGATGGAACACTTAGACAAATCGACATACTAAAGAAATATATTAACATAAACGATAAAATAAAAGTAACAACAGAAATCGAAAACAATAATTGGCTTAATTTCCTAGACCTTAATATCAGAAAACACAACAATAAAATCAAATACAAAATATATAGAAAACCAACAACAACAGATATTACCATAAACAAAGATTCACACCATCCATACGCAGAAAAATTGGCAGCATATAATGCATTAATAAATCGACTCTTAGACGTACCAATGGACAAGGATGATTACTTAGAAGAACTAAACACAATCCAATGTATTGCGGTTTCAAACGGCTACAACCCAAATATAGTAAACAAACTAATTATCACGAAGAAAAAGATATTAAAAAACAAACACAAAAATAAAAACGATATACCCATAGAGAACAAATATATTTCCATAAATTACACAAACATACTCCCACAAACTTTACAATACGAATTCAAAAAACTTAACATCAATATTGGCCCGATATTTTTTCATATCTTCTCTAGTTTATAGTTGGAGCTAGTGCTGAGATTCGACCATTTGGTTGTGCATTCGTTGTTGGCCATCTCAATGGCGGCCCCAATGTCTTGCCAAACTGTGTTCTTGGAGAGCTTAAAATCTGCACAACCCGCATCCCACAAACATATCGCCTGGTCGCGATCTCCTGAATGAACTGCAAAGATTGTTCATGCATCCAATCCTTTCGACCTTATTTTTATAAGACTTCTTCTTCTCTATTTTGACGGACGGTGACTTTAACAGCTTCTTATTTCTTAAGCATCAGTGTTCGTTCTTTTAAAAAACATTTTTTCAATTTTTTTCGAAACCCACTTACAAAAAAAAATATCAGCCTATTAAAACCTGGATGATGTTGTTGGCAAGAATATAATTCAATATCCAATTAGTCGACAATAGTCCAATAATTTGAAAAGAAGAAAAATTGTGGGTTTCCAATCGTGTGAACTCGCCATACTTTTGAGAGACAAAATTCGATGCTTACATGGTTGATAGAAAATTGGTAGAATTTTCTTGCAGAAATTCTGCCAATATTCGAAGATCTTCCAATTGTGTACACCTTGCTTTACGAAACAATTTTTACTATATCGAACTTAAACAGCTGAAAACAACATGTGTTAAATGTCATTTCCGTACGATATAACTTAGCAGTTGCATGTGTCATATGAATGGAAGTGGAGGTTAACGTATACAAAAATGGAACAATTCAGCACCCGTTTAATTTTTACTTGGGATTATATGTACTAAAATGCAAGTTATGCACTCGTAAAAAAAATCCGACAGTCAAACATGATATTACGATCATAAAGAACGCCAAAAAAACTTCGTACATACAAATTGTTTTTTTTTTTTTGGGTAATATGCCCACACTTTTTTTTCATTTTTTTAAAGACCCAATAATTTTTTGGCCAAAAACAAAAATCTTATTTTCCTAAAAAACGGCCCGCACGATTTTTATAAAAAAAATAAAATGCACGACTGGATCGTACAAACTTGCTCTTGTAGCTAACAACTTTAATGTAGCTAACTAGTGAGGTTTAGTTAGTTAGGAATAGTTATCCTATGCAGGCTTAAGGCATATGTAGGTAAAATTACATTGATTCTTAGTATAATGAATTGTCGAATGGATGATTCAAGGAATAGTTACATAGGTACCTACCTACAAATTATATCTAAATCTAAGCTATGGATTTTAATATATGTATATAGATGTTACCTAAGTTTGTAAATATGTACATATATAAATGAAAATGAAGGATGTATATGGGTAGGTAGCTATATGCATTACTAATAGGCAGGTGTTTTTTTTTTAATACAATTCTATATACCACTATAATTATTCAGCCAAAAAACGCTCACTAGCCAACTGATGAGTCCAAGTAAGATAGCCGGGACGAAAGGCAAGCTTTGTAGACTAAAGACCGTTAAAAGTTATTTTGAATCAATAATTCAACAATTCCAATTAATATAATGCTAAGTCTTCTACTTAGCTGAATAATTTCAGTAGTATATAGAATTGTATTATAAAAAAAACACCTCCTTATTAACTATGTCTGCCCAAGGACAAAATCTTCAAATTTTAATGATTAAAATTTTAATCTTGTTGGATATAGTTCACATTGTTTTTTTTTTCTTGTCAAAAAAGCCATGTAAGTTGAACTGAACTTAACAAAAAGTGCGTATTTGTCAGGCGCTCACCATCCAACTGATGAGGGCAAGTGAGATCGCCGGGACGAAACACACATTTTGTGGACTAAAGGCCGTTAAAAGCTATTTTGAATCTATATGCATTGCATATAACTTTATAATTTAGGTGCAGTATGCATACATAAGATTCATGTGATTCTTAAAGACACATATGTATATATAAATGTATGAGGCCCGACATTGTGACGTACGCAAAAATATGTACCTAAAAAGGGAATAATAATAAGTTAGAAATAAATGGATAATACACATAAATAAATATTCTTATATTGCTTAGTTGTTATAGTTTGAAGGAAAATCAAAGATGCCATTTGAATTCCTTGATAAATAAGAATATATCAAAAAAAATATTCAAAAATCGTTGGAGCGGTGTTTTAAATAAAAATAATTTTTTTATGTATAAAATCTTAAAAACATTTTTAGAGAAAAAATTCGAATTGCCATTTTGAAGATACTCGTATTCATGCCGATTAGTCAATTTGCAATTTTCAACTCCCTGGAAACTGAAGAGATTCGTAATAGATTCGCTTTTATATTTCAATTAGTGAACTCGTCAAATGAACTATACTATCGATTCTTGAACTACCTTAACATTTTCCGAACTACATTATCGCTGCCGTCATTTTTTGACATCTTAAATGTCACACGCAATGTTAAATTGTAACTAAAGCATATTGAAGTAATTTGGGTTGATCGAAATAAAGAAATGGAAAATATTGCATTTTATTTTAATTTTCGGGATCATTCGCAAAGGACTAATCGGATTTGTATGCGCTACCAAACTAGGTATGTATTTGACATTTCCGATGTATTGTCAAGTTTAAGTTTTCATATTTCAGAAGACGTTGAAATGACAATTTTTTAAGCCAGACAACTGAAACTATATATTCCCAACTGGCGATAGGAAATGATTTTCTCTTTCCTATCACTGGTTACATTCATGGACCTCTTGTTTGGGCAAGTTTTTGGTTGATTGAGGATTTGTAGTCCTTAAAAGGAGGACCCAAACCGTTTACTGAATTTTTTTAAGTTTTCTCAAAACTGTTGTCCTGGCAATTTATTGGTTAAATTCTTGGCAATGTAAGGTAATCCCACCATTTTCGTAAACTGGTCTCGGTTAGTGGCTCGTTTTCTTAAGAAATAAAATTATAACCAACAATTAATAGGAGTACCTAGTAGCTATATATTTTTTAATTCAGAATTAAATATATATTCTAATTTTAACTTACTTTTTTAAGCTATCCATTATGATTTTTGAACAAAAAGTACATCAATACAAAGATTCGTGACACAATTGGCGCGGAAATAAAATGAGAAAGTTTGAGGATTCAGTAATACTAAATTAGTTGAACAAAATGTCGGTGGTGCAGTTAATTTTACCGACATTAGTTCAATTTGCCTTCTATAGATTCACTAATAGCATCAATTGCGAAAATTAGTTGAATTCTGGCTATATCTCATTCGCCGAATTCACTAATAGCCATGATTATTAATATACATATAAATTTCAAATTTCAAAAAACTTCAGTGACTGATTTTTAAAAAATCGATTTTTCAAAAAAAAAGTGTATTTATTTTTTAAATATCGAAAAACTATTTTTTGAAATCTCGGGTATGCAGTTTTAATAAAAAATTTAGGGAATTTCGTGTAAAAAAAATATTTTAATCGATTCATCCAATGTTGAGAAAGTCGAAAATATGAAAAGTGGTTCTATGGGTAGTACCTACCTTTAATAAGTACACAAAAAAAATAGTTTTATACCTGAAAGTGGACTGTACTAATTTAAGAACACACACATTTTTTTATAAAAATTCTTGGAGCCGTTTTCGAGAAATAAATTTTTTTCTTAACGGTTTTTTAACAAATGTATGGGAGGTACCGTCGTTTATTATTTTAGAAAAATATTTTTGTACCTATTCAAGATAATGTCAAAAAAGCACCATTTACGAAGTTTGAAAAAAAATTAATTTCCAAAACGAACATTTTTTTTAAAAAAAATTGGCTAATAATAATATTTAAACTTTCTAGGAGCTTCTGCGTAAAAAAAAATTCAAAAACACCAAATTAACCGTTTCGCAGAAAATCGAAAACAAAAAAAGAATGGTTCTACTAGAGGTACCAAAAAAACATTTTTTTCCAAACAAAAAAAAAATTATCAAAAGGTACACTTTCTCTTCATTAATGAACTGATTTTATTTATAAAATTCGTTGGGGCCGTTTTTGAGAAAAATAAGATTTTTGTTTTTGCCCCAAAAAAATGTATGGGAGCTACTGTTATTTGTCTTCTTACAAAAAATTGAAAAAAAATGTGTGGGCATATTACCGAAAAAACAATATGTACCTACCTTGCAGCAAATCCACCGAACCGCTTAGGCTGCAGACTCGAGGACAGACAGAGAGACAGACGGAATTGTGGGACCCACTTTTTTGGTGTTCTCCTTGATCGTAATGTCATGTCCAATTGTTTACGAATACAAAACTTGCCTTATAGTACCCATAATCGCATGTAAAAATCAGTTCATTAATAAAAGGAAAGGGTACCTTTTGATAATTTTTTTGGAAAAAAATAGTTATTTTTGGTACTTCTAGTAGAACCATATTTTTGAATTTCGATTTTCTCGGAAACGGTTAATTTGATTTTTTTGAATTTTTTTACGCAGAATCTCCCAGAGAATTCAAACACTACTGTATACTAAAATTTTTCAAACTTTTTTTTTGGAAATACATTTTTTTTCCAAAGTCATAATTTCGAAAACGTCTAAATAGATTTTTTCAAAACTTCGTATTTGGTGGTTTTTTGACATTATCTTTAATATTTAAAAAACTATTTTTCTAAAATAAAAAACAACGGTTCCTCCCATACAAATTTTAAAAAACCGTTAAGAAAAAAATGTATTTGTCGAAAACGGGCTCAAGAATTTTTATAAAAAAATTGTGTGTCCTTACATTAGTACAGTTCACTTTCAACTATAAAAATATTTCTTTTTGCGTACTTATTAACGGTACTTCCCTAGAACCACTTTTCATATTTTAGACTTTCTCAATATTGGATGAACCGATTAAACATTTTTTTTTATACGAATGCTCCCAAAAATTGTTAAAAAAAAACTGCATACTCAAATTTTCAAAACAAGAGTTTTTCGATTTCTAAAAAATAAATACAATTTTTTTTTTTGAAAAATCGATTTTTCAAAAACCAGTCACAGGATTTTTTTTTCAAATTTGAATTTTATATGTACATAAATAATATCTTCAAAACGTTTCAATTTTTTTTTCTAAAAATGTTTTCAAAATTTTATACATAAAAAATAATTTATTAAAAAACCGTTCCAACGATTTTCGAAATTTTTTTTTGATTACATATTTTTATTTATCTATTTATTCTTATTTAGCATCTTTGTTTTCCCTCAAACTATAATGACTATGCAATATTAAAACATTTAAGTATGTGTATTATCCATTTATTTCTACCTTGTTATTATTCCCTTTTTACTGATTTTTGCCTACATCACTGAATCCTTATACATTTATATATATATGTGTCTAAGAATCACATGAATCTTATGTACGCAAATTATAAAGTTATATGCATATAGCTACCTACCCACCAACATCCTTCATTTTTATTATTATATGTACATGTTTACATACTTAGGTTCCATCAATATGTATATATATATAGATACATTTTACTCTCCTAACTTACATAATTAATATCCATAACTTAGAATTAAATACACATTTATAGGTACCTATGTAACTACTCATTTAATCATTAATTCGACAATTCATTATATTTACTAAGAATCGATGTAATCTTACCTACATATTCTTTACGCCTGCATAGGATAACTACACCTAACTAACTAAACCTCAATGGTTACATAAAAGCATAAATAGTTACATAAAAGTTGTTAGCTACAAAAGCAAGTTCGTACGATCCAGTCGTGCATTTTATTTACTTTGCCTAGTTGTTTTCTGTAGAAAACTTGAAATGATTATTTTTCAGTTAAGTGGGTTTTCCACTTAAGGGATTTTCAGTTAAGCGTGGTAGTTTGTATGCAAATATACACGGGGATATGTGAATGTTTTCAGGTAAGAGGCATTTTCACTTAAGCGAGTTTCATTTATGAGGGTTTCACTGTAACTATAAGCCAAAAATATTTCTGTTAATCCAGATATTTGATCATCAATTTCTTTAGATTAATCTCTAAGAAGATCAAGATTTACACTGATAGTAAAAGTATTTAAGGAGAATGCGTCGCATATTTGGCTGTACAAATATAATTAAGAAAGCTAAGTTAATAAAAAAAATTGTGCAGATTAAAAATATGTAAGTTTCTTGATAAAAAGTGCTTTTAACACCTGTAGCGAGTAAAATATTATCTTCATAATTAAAAGTGAATTTAAATAGATGGTAAGCATGATATCTTATTCGCGTTCCACAAAAAGTAACAACTGTTTTTATACGCATAAAATATCGCGTGACGGCTAAAGAATTAATGTTTGCATAAAACCCAATAGAATTTTAAATAGCCATTGCAAACGTGTAATAAAAATGTTTACGACTTGGTCGCAAATAGGCACTTGGTTTAATTGCCGATTTTTTTTTTTTGGTTAAAGAATCAAAGTGTTCGCGTAAGGAGAGGGTTTAATTAATATTAATGAAAATTCGTTTTATCTCGCCCTTCATGCTAGGTTAGACCAATTAATTGACTGCAATTAGCACACTTGCAAGAAAAATAATTTATTTTATTATTATTGTTACTATTATTATTATTATTATTATTATTATAATGACTTGGACAGTAATTTGAAACAAGTATAATTGAAGATTTTAGCCAAAAAAGATTTGCAATGATAGGAAACATGCACAAAATATAGTTCATCTATACTTTCCACGTTTACCTTTTGTCTCAAAGGTTCATCTATAATTAACCTTTTAGTATTAAAGGGTGGCATTGGAATTTGTTGTTTTTTTTAAAATAGTTTCTTTTCTTTTTCATCTAAACATAGAAGAATATGTCCATGTCTGTAATTATAAAAGACGTTTTGTCGTCTGTTTTTAGTATGTATTATCAATTTTGTGATGAGTAGCGATCAACAAAACTTGCTAACTATGTACACCAAAAAAACCCCGAGTCGCCTGATCATCTCAATAATTCCACCTGGAACAAGAAAAAAATTTGCCAGCATGATAAGTGCAATAACGTCATTTAAAGTGGTAGGTGGTGGATGGTATTATCACACAAAAAGAGCACGAGGAACTACAAAAACAAGTTGTAACCATTCATGATGACGGGGTCAATTCCCGATCTGTGAAATTATGAAGTGATAAAAAAAATATCATTTCAGTTTTCACAGAGGTTTATCATTTTCCAACTTCACGCACACGCCTAATGCGATTCTAGAACTCATTGTGATAAAATTTGTACTAAAAAGTACTAAATGATAAATTCTGTCATTTCTGGTTAGATTTTTTGTTGGGAAAGGTAAATATTTCATTTCAGTTTCTAAATTTGCTTAAGAATAATGTCCGGAATAATAATTCGTTTAATAAATTAATAAAAGGCGTCGTACTGAACAATTGTGGGTTTTATATAATATTGAATAGTATCTCTGTTTTGAGTAAGATTTATTATTTTTTTTATGTGAGGATATTGAGGCTTTCCCTTCGAGATGGGCAGAATCTATTCGAAGTTACAAATAGGAGCACTTTATTGAACTTTATAGATTCCCAAAACATTTATGCATGGATTTAATACGCGAATTGAGAGCATTCTTGAAAAACACTCAACTTATAAGTGCCATTTAAATATGGTTAAGTTCTCTGCATTTTTTTGCAATGGGTAGTTTCCAACGATCTGCCGCGGGAATGAGCACCGTCGTCGCGTCGGCTGTTGTGAATCTGTTGATTTAACAATTTCGTTATTTACTCGAATACACACAAATATAACTTACTACCAAAATAAATTTGTGTATAAATATAATTGTTGCTTACTTTTCATGTGCCAAATCCTGTTTTTCTACTTAATATTCGATTAGAAACATTTTCTTCACAAAACAATTGACTGTGATAAAAAAATTATCATATGAAAAATGTTTGGCATTTAACTTCACTTTTTCACGAATCGAGAATCGAATTAGACGTGAAAGCGTGATAAAATTTATCACTTCACACCTTCACAGATCGGGAATTGACCCTCAGTGATGCCGTTTTGAAAATTTGGATTGGAGTATTTCACAGATTAGAGGGGAGTAGTTCGTGTTGGTGGAGAATACGCAAAAAAAATATTACCCATTTATATTTGAAGTACATTTGTACTGACAAGAAAAAATCTGCATTAGATTGGATCTGATCATGTGGGTTGGGGGGAGTGATGCGAAGTGCGTTGGCTACTAAGGGGCTGGTCATGGTTCAATACACGATGAAGGCACAAGAAGTTTTTCAATTAAAATGAAAAAGTAGACCAGCATCACTAGAGCAAAGGAATCTGATGATCTCGGCCTTGGCAAGTCGTGAAATAGCTATAATTCCAGCCAAAAATAAATGAGGCAAAAACTAAAGTTGTTGTTGGGCATTCATAGTCATTAAATGATACGAAAAAGTGCTTTAAAATCTAATCTAATCATACAAAAACTGAATATAAAAAATAAAAATTATTATTTATTATTCAACTTTTAATTTATTTTTATACTTAGAATCGGGCATTTTGGTCAAATTTAATTTTTATGCAAATAAAACAAACACATAAATCTTATCCCGACGTTTCGCTGGATTTTCTCAGCATCTTCAGGGGCGACGTTTCTTTATTTATCTATATTATTTGTATATAAATTAACAATTTTTATATAGGTATTGATATAAGAATTTTTAAATATTATTTAAAACTCACATTGTATTTATTGCATTTTTAGTAAACAAAACAATAATTGTATCGTCCCAACATTAATAAAAAACAAATGACAAATCTTAATAAATAAATAAATAATAAAAATTAAGTCTTACAAGAAATTAAACACATTAACACTAAACATAAAAATCACAGAATGGCAATATTGTAAACACAGTTGGTATTGTCGATGTATTCTTTGAGATTCATGGAGAAGTCTCTTTTCTGCTGGATGCGTAGACTCTCCAGTGTGTATCTCGTTCTTGTACTCTTCTCTTTGTCCATGATCTTTAGGTCGTCTATGTTGGCTGTGTGTACAGTTTGTCAAACGTGTTGGGATAGTCCAGTTGTTTCTCTTTTGTTTTTGATGTCCCCCTTGTATTCTGTCATGTGTCGTGTGTTTATTCTTTTGGAATTGGTGTTTTTGAGTTGTTAATAGTTTACTAAGAGTTTCGTAAGATTTATGTGCGAGTATGCAGTTGTTTTCTTCTCTTATTTTTTATAGAGATTTTTACTCTCTCGGTATGTACGGATATATTTTAGGGTTTTCGTCTGTTTTTTGTATTGCATTATTAGTGGGTTTTACGGTTTTTTTGTGTTTTTTCCTTATAAGGTTTCTTATAATGTAGCGTGGATAATTGAGCATTTGTAGTGTTTTATATACTTTTAGTTCGTTTTCTTCCTTAAATTGTTCATCACTGATTAAAAAAAATTTAGGTATAAAGTTTTTTGTGGTGTTTATCTTTTTAGTAATTGGTTGTGTTGAATGGAAGTTTATTAGTCGCCCAGATGATGTTGGTTTTGAGTACCAGTTGAAAATTGTTTTGTGATTTGTCCGGATGAGTAAGGTGTCAAGATATTGTATTTGTTTGTTGTCTTCTATTTCTATTGTGAATTGAATTTTCTTGTGTTATTGATTCAGTGTTTTTAAAACTGTTTCTTGGTCTTGTTTTTCAATTATGGCAAATATATCATCCACATATTTCGCTATAAACTTTATTTCAATGTTTTCTTTTCCCAATTCTTTGATAACGTAATCAAGAAGGTCATCCAAAACTATATCAGCTATTGTGGGTGATAGGGGATTACCATCAAAAACATCAAAAGACACGAATATATGACCCTCTTCAAGTACAACATTTTCTAGTTTTTTATGTTATACTTCTCAGATATGATGGTAGTTCTCAGAATTTGTCCAATGAATTTGGATAGTTGGTAGCAAGGAACATTTATAGATGATGATATTGGGCTTAGAGGAAGATTCTCTTTATGGATTTTGGGCAGTCAATATAGTATTGGTGCTATTGCTGTCGAACAATTCAATTTATTTTTTTGCCACTTTTCAATTATGTTCTGCTGAAAAAGTTCTTTGATTATGTTGTTGTTTTTTTTTTTTTGTAATTCTTGTCTTGGGTCGGTTCTAACAGTTTTGTATGTATTTTTGTCGGCTATTAGTTCTGTCATTTTATTTTTGTATTCTTCCTTATACATGACAACTGTTTTACTACCCTTATCTGCAGTAGTAATTACTATTTCGTTTTTGTGAGGTTTAAGAAAAGTTTGTGTTTTTTGGTATATTTTGAGTATGAATTTCTCTTTTGTTGAATTTTTTATTCGTCGTTTATGATCAGAAATTTTGTTTGCAGTTTTGAATCTGGCAACGTCTTTTCTTTATCGTCTCTTATTCTTTGAATAGCTTGTTCAACATCCGCTATAATGTGTATGGAAGAGAAATTTATGTAATTGTTTTATTTGCAAAAAATTTTATTTGGCCAAAATAGCCCGATTCTAAGCATAAAAATAAACAAATCAAAGAGAATTGGTCACATATCAAAATTTATAATTGAACTTTTAATTTGTTCTTTTATTTCTTTAAAAACTATCAGAACATTTATATAATTTTGATTTTAATTTTAAAAGCTACGCGTTTTCATGTTGTGTAAAGTTTTCCTTATTGACCTACGCACAATTGCTGTTTTAAGCGCAGCTCGCTTTATATGATGGCTAGAGAGCCGCAGTTAAAAAAAAAAGAATTCATATCAGTTGGAAATTATGAATTCATTTTATTTTTGGTTCTTACAGCTAGCTATTTATACCTAAATTATTTTACATTTTTGTTTTGGCGTATCCCCACTTACAAACTATTTTAAAAATATGAATGCATCAGCATTCTACTTCTAATGTTTACAAAATATATTGGTACAGTCTCATTATTATGACTAACGATGAACGTAATGTAAATAAGATCTTTCTATGTCACCTTATGTACATAGTCACCCAAGTGGTGGCAATGCCCAGAGTACAACACTCCGTTACGTTTGACAAAATAAGCAAATGAATTAATTTGGATTGAATGGTTTCGGATATCAATAAATTGAGGAAAGATTTTATTTTAATGAATGAAAGGTTTTGTTACACTACAGTTGTTTCATTTTGAAGTAGAAATTTTGCCATTAAAATTGCCTTTACTGTGGTAACGCCTAATCATGCACATTGTTTTGTTTTTTATTAAGTACAACTGGGAAAAAAATACTTTTAGGATTGGAACTACCGTCAATTAACGCATCGATAAATGTTTTCAATGCGCTCAACGTTCAACAGGGGAATTTTTAGTTGCGAAGACATTTTTTCAGAACTCTTTAAAAGTGTATTTTCTATTGAAGGGTTCGTTAAACTTTTTGGTCAATAATATTAAGCGCTTTTACCACTTCGTCATCAAAACATATTCTAGAGCGTATTTACTTACAGGGAATTACATACATATATATTACACTAGCGGGCCTGGCCGATCCTGTCTGCGACTTTATTGTATTGCGTTCAATTATAAATATTAAAATTGCTATTGTTAAGGAAGTGATTCAAATTTCAAAATAAGTTTTAATGAATATGAAATGTTATATTAATTTCATTATAAATTAACAAATAAGGTAGATTAATTCTGACAAGTAGCAATCTGTATTTTCCATTAACTAAATGATGAACAATATTTCCCTTTAGTCTGACTTTTGTTAAAACAAACAAATTTGATGGTTTTCCACCGCGTGAGCATGCTACATACAGCTGCCCATGGGAGAAACACGGATTTTCCAAGTCCAAGCCACAAATTGTCATTGTCTTGTCTACTTTCGACAATATAGTAATCAATATAGTCGGACGAGATTCGATGACGAATGGCACTTTTGCGAAAGCTTTTCTGAGAAATATTCAAATCGGGTTTCGACACACGAAATTTTTCGCAAACCAAATGTTCTACTACTTGAAAGTTTATTCTTTCTTTATATATTTGAATTCTAGTAATTTTGGAATCATTGGCGCAAAATTTTAAACAACCTATTATTAAAACCTTAACACGATGCTGGTTAGCAATTTACTATATACATAGTAGTCTACTAACTTTTCATAAATTTTAAACCTTATGTTAACTATAAAATGCTAATTAAGCAGATAGCAAAGCACAAAGCATTTGTAGCGTTTGAATTTTGATGAACAAAATTATTGTGTTTACGCGTTGTAAATTGATTATATATTGATAGAAACCCAACATGTGCCCTAAATAAGTATTCGATGTTTATATTTTCAGCATTTTAACTAACCAACGATTTTGATAAAAATTTTGAGATTTTTTTTGTTGGCAATAGCTATCATCTTAAATGAACCAAGTGTACGGGAAAAGTCTAAAAACAGTACCTTTCATATAACGGTTATTTTAATTTTTTAGATACCTCGGTAACGGTACATTGGATTTCCTTAAAATTTTATATCTGAGAAGATCTAAGTAGTCAAACTAGTTCTGCATATCAAAATTTTGAATAACTTTTTTTTGAGTAAAATAATTTTAAATTTTATAATCACATGTATATTAATAAACTCTAAGAAACTGCATACCAAAATTTTAAAACCCAATTGTTTTCAAAAAACTAAAAATAAAAAACAGGATTGAAAATTTTCATTGATCCATGTTATCTAATAGCGTTCTTCGTTTTTTCGACAAACTTATTAAAGTGATGGTTTTTCCAGTTTTTATAAGTTGAAAAAAAGAAACGATTTTTACCCACTTATACACCATTCACTTTCATTATATACATATGTATGTACATATTTACATACCTAGGTTCACTATATGAAGGTAAGTACATATTACCCTTATAAGTTACTTAATTCAAATCCATTTAAATATATACGAGTATTTGTAGGTAGGTGTCTATGTAACCATTCCTTGAATCATTTATTCCACATTCCATTATATTAAGAATCAAGGTATTCTTACCTACATCGGCTTTAAACCTGTATAGGGTAACTAGACCACCTATATCTGCTAACAGAGTCAGTGGTTAGCTACACAAAACTTGTTAGCTACAAGAGCCGTGTATTTTATTTTACTTGAGATTATAGACTTTAAGGCAAGTTATGTATTCGTAAACAAAAATTCTAACAATCAAACATGACATTACGATAATAGAGACCACCAAAAAAGTGCGTCCCCGAATTCCGTCTGTCGGTCTGTCTCTCCTCAAATCTGCAGCCTAAATCGTTCGGTGGATTTGCTTCAAACTTGGTACATATTATTTTTTCGGTAATATGCCCACACGTATTTTTCATTTTATTACTTGTGATATAGTTACTATATAGGGCAAGTTAAGCATTTGGAAAAAAAAATCAAACTCGAGATCTTAATCATAGTGGACATTACGATGATAGAGAACACCAAAAAAGTGGGTCCCGCAATTTCGTACGTCTGTCTGTCTGTAGAACGATCTATAGGCGATTGTCCAAAATAGATTTTTAAATCGTTGTTTTATCCCCAAAAATAACGGTACTTGCCATACAATTTTTTCTACCAACTTAATTATCTGAAAAAACGGCTCTAACGATTTTGATAAAAAGTGATGTGTGACTACTTTGGGTATGGTCTACATTTTTGCAGAATTTTTATTTTAAATATTTTGTTATTAACGGCACCTGCCATACTACCATTGTGTTGATTTTCGATATTCTCATAAACGACTCTACGGATTTCGATCAATTTTTTTATACAGGAACTCCTTTAATTTCTAAATAATACTCCATTTAAAAATTTTCGAAAAATAGTTCTTTTGGGTTTTTGAAAAAAAAAAATATTTTTTTAATTAAATGTTTCGAAAATGGGTGGGCGATTTTGTCTGAAATTTTGTTTTTGAATTTATATTATTAAATATTTACAATGTTCATACCATATTTTTTTAGAAAAGATTTAAGAACTTTTATATATAAAAAATTAAGTGAAAAACGACTTTAAAAATACATTTAGCTGTTTCTATTAAGAATCTGTTGCATATAATGTGATCGAACATAGGAGCAAGTACGTGTGATCAAATCGTGCATTTTATTTTTTATCCAAATCGTTAGAGCCATTTTCGAAATAATCAGGATGCTCTCATCAGAGGGCAACCTTAGCACCAATCTGTGTTTTATCAACGAAAATTGCATTACTTCAAATAACAAGATTATTAAGATCTTCATCGTTCATATAAAACTTGTTAAAAACGTTTTATAGTACATTTAGTTGTAGCAAGAAATTCTTGGCTCTTCGAATTGAAACTCCAGATTCATCATTTTTAATATATACATAAAAAAGAAAATAAAGTTTTTTCCCTCCATTTTTGTCGAATTAGCATGATAAAAACTAATTAAAACAAGTTAAAAACTACGCAAACAGGTTAAATTCCGATTTGTATTGTCAAAAAATTAGGAATAGACAACCCGATACCTACATTTGTTTTTCATGTTCGCATTAACCAAATCCAAACTGAGAGAAATGAACAGCAAAAATCAGAGAGTGTCAATTATTATGATTATGAAGATCGTTTTGTATTTTCATTCATTTCGGTGAATAGATAATTTCACAAAAATATGAACGAATACATTTAGACCATTTAGGGGTTGAACGCACTGGATGAAGTCTTTAATGATTGTCTGAAAAAGTTTTGGTTATTTTCTAGGGAGTACAATTCCAGTGAGAGGAGTATACGAATGCTCCCTTAGTACTCACTTCTGCAGCGCTGATGATAAAAACAAGAAGTCGAAACTCCTAATGCCGGTTTGACATGAATGGCAAATTGCCATTTTATGTGTCAAATTATAGCCACTTTGCTTTTTATCGTCTAAATGCTCTAAATACTGGCAATATTTTTGCAAAAAAAAAAATGGCACAGAGAATTTGGCATTAAATGCTTCCATTAATATGGTTATGTATAAACACTGTACTGACGCCATTTTCCAAATTATGCCATTCTAGAAAAAAAAATAACTTGTTCAAATTGCCAATTTAAATATTAAATCTTATTAAGGCTTAACTACATTCAGCACACTTATTAAGCCTTAACACATTCAACATAAAAGTAAAAAAATGTTTCTACTTGCGATTATATGTACTATAAAGCAAGTTATTAATCAAACATGACATTACGATGATAGCGAAGACGAAAAAAGATGGTCTAACAATTCTGTCCGTCTGTATGTCTGTCTGTCAGTCTGTCTCTATGTATGTAGAGACACCTACAGCCCAAACGGGTGGGCCGAATTGCTTCAAACTTGGTATATAGAGTTTTTTAGGTATTGTACAGAGGGGAATTTGATTTTTTTTAGCTCAAAAAATAACGGTACATGCCATACAACCGTCACGCTCAAGCCAATTATTTTCGGAAACGGCTCTAACGAATTTGATAAAAAAAATCTGTGTGGCTTTTTAGCTACGACCGATCATATGGTTGAAAAAAAAGTAGAAATATGTCTAAAAACGGTACTTTCCATATGACCGTTTTTTTGCTTTCGACTATCTCAAAAATTTATATTTCGAAAACTGCTTATTAATTTTTTTTCAAGAATTATATTTGTATGTATTTTATGAATGAAACCTATGAATTGGCGTTTTTGATTTTTTTTTTAAATATTTACTAAGAGTTTAAAAAAAAAAACTTTTTTGCTCAAAAACCGCTCCACAGATTTTTGTAAATTCAAATTTATCCAAGAAATAAAATGACGTACTTTCTTTTGAGCTCAAATTAGTTTAAGTATTTATTTCAGAATTTTGAATTATTTTTTTCTTTAATTAAACCGATTTAATCTTTTGTTTTAAAGTTTATATTATTAAATATTTAATATTGTCATACCAATTTATTTTAGAACAAAATTAAAAAAAAAATTATATATGTATATACAAAATTGAGTTAAGAATAACTTTCAAAATATATTTAGATTTTTAATAGAAATCTTTTGCATACGTTGTTTTTTTTAATTTTTTTTTTACATAACTGCACGCGCTCAAGAGATTATGAATACCCCTTATATGTTTTTTCTTAACACAGCGCGGGCATCCGGTGGAAGAAGAGAAAGAAGGATATGAATGATGTGTGGCGCGATGTTCAGAGACTGGAGCTGGTTGTTGGCTCAGATTTATCTCCAGGGATGGCGGCTGAACTAATGCGGAGAGAATTACCGTGTCTTATTTATTTATGTCCCTTATAATTCGCATTATTTTAATTTATTTTGTTGTAATATTTATGGATAAATTGAAGATTTTAATGACCTGTTGCCCAAAATGCGTTTCACCCAGGCACGATAGTTGGGCTCGTCAGTTAGATGCTATCGTACCCTTCTAAGACGCAATGTTTTTCGGTCGATGATTACCGACTCTTATAAAATTTGCAGCATTTACACACTAGAAATAATATTATTTAGGGGAATTTGGTTAAATTCGCGCACCTAAATGTATGGCATAACATACATTTAGGTGCACGAATTTAACCAAATTCGTATGGCATAACATACATTTAGGTGCACGAATTTAACCAAATTCCCCTAAATAATATAATTTGCAGTGTGTAAATGCTGCAAATTTTATAAGAGCTGGTAGTCATCGACCGAAAAACATTGCGTCTTAGAAGGGTACGATAGCATCTAACTGACGAGCCTAACTATCGTGCCTGGGCGAAACGCATTTTGGACTACAGGTCATTAAAATCTTCAATTTGGCTTTAACCCATACAGTCCACAAAAACAAAAATAAAAATAATATTTAATTATTATTTGCGTTTTCTTCAAAATTATATTTATGGATATGCTAGTTTATGGCGTTTTTATTTGGCAATCCGGAATTATTCTCCGATCCTTGATCCCAACTGAACACTTTTGTGTGATTCTGACGATTCTGAATTTTAATGAGATTGTATGTGTGAAAATAATTGCGTACGTGAGAATATTCAAATTCAAAAAAATGTTAGTTGCACAATTATGATACAAAAAATGGCAACAGTCGAGTTTGACGTGCAAATATATGAATGTGTGAGTGCTTCTGGTTCTGATTTCAAATCCAGAAGCAAAATTCTCTTCTTTTCAGAATTAGAACTGTCATTTTTTCCCAAGTGAACGCTTTCAGAAGAGTCCGGAAGGCTTCTGGATTGCCAAATAAAAACATTACTCAATCACATAATCACATGTTGTTAGTGTAATGCCTAAATAGAATGTAATGAGCAAAGCAGCAACTTATTTTATGACAATTTTTAGACTTGGTTTTTAATGGAATATAAGGAGACATAGACAATGGCAGGAATCGAACCTGCAACCACGAGGTTGACAGGCGAGCACACAACTATCGCGCTACGGCCACCCCCATTTTTATTAATGAGCATCGTTAATAGATAGAATTGACCCAAGTGTTTGCCTTGCGGGAAATCGGAAGAAGATAAGATAGTGAAAATGTGTAAAAAAATGCGAGGATATATACTTTGTGAAAATAGCGATTATTTTAAGAAACACATTGCTGATGAAATGATGAGTAAACACCATGAACATACCATACCCAAACAGCTCATTCGCCCCATAAAATGAAAATCGCATGGAATTATCATAACTACGGTTTTGGTAATTTTTTTTAAATTTCATAAAGTTTATTGTTCAAAATGTATTTTATAGTCAACTGAATTTTTAACTAAAAGGAATTGCAGTATTTTCTTCATATCATAACCCTCTTTAAAACACAATAAATTTCCCTTCTTCAATAGGTACCTAATGGACAAACAACGCCTCTTGGATATTGTTTGTGTCAACGTTTGAGGGCTTCAAATGAGTTTATTTAATAGTTGTTGTTTTTTGTTCGTACACAGTACACATGTTCATCAAAGAATTTATATCTTCTAACAAATAGAAAAAAATAACGACGAAAAAACCCATCCTTATTCTCTAAACATCTGTTCTTTGTTCAGTGAAGCTTTTCTCTAAATTCATGCCCCAACATTATTATTTCCCCGACCTTAGCGATGAATACTTTTTGAACTTAGTTCAAACATGAAACGGAACATAGAGCTGCTGCAAACAATTTTCCTCTAGTGGTGGTAAAAAATTTGTTCTTCTTTCAATGTTGAAAAAAAATGGAAAACAAGTGAGCACGGCAAGCACAAGATGGAGGACGAAGTGTGAACAGTGAAAACCGTTGGACTTGGCCAGCAGACAGAGCCAACTATCATACCCACCCGCATCAGCACCCGGCAACATCCTGCAATTAGTTTAAAGTTTGCTCTTATTAAATTCATTGCAAGTGCACATCCTTGCTTCAAGGATGTGGTTTTCACTATTGGACACTTTCATTTTGGTATGAGAACTCCTGATGCTGATGTGAATGGTGGTGATCATGATGATGGGGGCTGTTATTGTGCTATCCAAAATAATATCTCGTTTATGAGGTTATTTCTGCTACTTTGATGTAGAACTTCAAGTCGGAAGTTCGTGGGATATGTGTCGTTGTAGTCGTAGTTGCCTCCAATAATGTAATATATAATATAATTTGATAAAATTAGATTTTTTATTACAATACAATATGTAGCCGTCTACCATATTGACAATTGTATGCTATTTAGACAAAATATTTAAGGTGCACTAAGTACATAATATATTTGTATACATATATAAAAATTGTATTTATTAAAACGCCTATCTTAAAATTTGTGCACTGCAATGCACTTTTCACAAAACTATAAGGGGCAGGCTAATTACATCCGTTCAATAAATGAAGAATTTCATCCTCTGTGAAAATTGCTTTTCCTAAGTACAGCTTTCTTAATTCCATAAAATGGGGCAAACTCCTACAAAATGAATTGTATCTTCCGAGCGCTCAAGTTGCATAGAGTACAATGGATTTGGGGATCTGGGTGATTAGGTATATAATTTAAAGGCAGTAACTTTCCCCTTGTTTTAAAAATCATTGCAATTTTGCCTACATCCAGGTAATTTTCAAGATAGCTTATCTGGCTTAAATCGTGTTCGAGTTTGGAGCAATAAGCTCTATATACTGACTGATTGTGCCTCGTCGACAAATGACTTATGCAACTTTTCATATAGCATCTGCAGAATAATATAACGTTCAAGTTTTGTTTGTTTGGAAGTTTAACCCTGATATGTATATTTATTTGACACCCAGCCATCTCCGCTATCTCTTTTAACTTTTCAAAGCAAGACAATTTTTTATGAAGATCATGTAAAGCTAACATTTTGGGTAATCGTGAAGCGTGCATAATTAAAACTTTGAAGACGTTAGAAAGTGTCCCACAAATTGTTCGTTGTTTGCCTGTCGTCGTCTTCGGTTGGACCCAAACCAACCTCTTCCACCGCTTAAATCTTAAGGACAAGAAGGCAGGTTCATAATCACCTTCCTACTTCAATTATTATCTGGATCCAGCATTTATACATAAATTCTTATTTATGCTGATATGAACTCTCGGCCAAGATCACCACGTAACCCAACATTTTTCTATACTTCTTCTGCGAGAGTGAACTATGGAATACATGAATCACTTATTATTATGTGTATTGACTTTAACAACTACTCTTCTCATATAATTGATTTTAATTTATCAAAAAATCAAGAAGAAATTATTAAATTGTTAAGTTTTGTAGCTAATCACTAATATATTAAATTTTAATACTTTATAATCAACTTAGTTGTAATATCTTTATATTTTAGTTTTAATAAATAAATAAATTATTACATTCGTGGAAAACAGATTGTTTAAATCTTGCACCAAGGCTGACTCATGGCTTAAATATTTATGTTTGAATTTTACAAGTGTAACACTTACCTATAAGCCTACGCCAGGCAAGAAGAGCTGTCGTATATATCTCTACTAATTCATATATAAAATTGTTATTTTGTTTGGATGTCAGTTTGTCTGTATATGACACACAAGCTGACGACTTACCATTTCGATCTCAATAAAAATGATTCGATCTGCGTCTGTTGTTCTTTGGCCAGGATATAGGCTACTAAATTTAATATATAAGTTATGTCTTATGAGTGTGTTTCTTTATACATTCTGGGATGTCCAGAATATTTGGAATACCATTTTTATGCCAAGGAATATTCCGATTAACTATTTTGCTGTTTCCTTATGCATTTCGGAACGTTTGGAATGCATTCTTTGTATTCCATGTTAAACACGGAATGAAAAGAATATTCTTGGAATATACCCCTAACGTGAATGTCAAACAAGCAAAAAAATTACACCAGCCAAAGATGGAAACCAAGCCAGTAAACAAAATGAACAAACATTTTTTATATTTTTATTTTTGAAATAAATATATAAACAATAATTAAATTTGAGTTTTCATTAATTAGTAAATCAATAATATTTAATTTTTACTATTTCCCATAAAGATACCCGTTTTTTTATCATCAGCAAACAGCTGATTGATGTCACCATTTCTTTTTTATTCCGGAAAGTATTTTTGTTCCTTTATTCATTCCATTCTGGATATTCTGGATAAACATTACATCTTTTCCATCAAGTCTATTCCTTATCCGGAATTAATAAAACAACTCTATATGTTTAATATACAAATCTTTGCACTTACCTCTTAAATTAATTAATCATGATTTTAAAATAGAATTTTGAAATTTATATTTTGTTTTGTTTACGTTTATCCGCTTCCATGGATCTTATTTCCAAATTGGTGTTTTGTTTTGTTTATTAGGCCGTTGCGTTGCCATGGATTTTATTTTCAAATTGACTTTTTTCCAGACATGTTTACAATGATATTGAAATTAAGGATATTTGATTTTGTTTAACCTAATGTGCAACCTAATTTCATCCATATTAGGTAGAAATGAGATAATTTCGAAACGTGATTTTATATAGGAATGAGGTCATTTCGAATCTAATTTGTATAAGATTTTAAGGTACCCGAAATGAAAACGATTGCATTTCTGTTTGTTAAAAAATCTTTTCATGGAATATCTTCCACTGGAAATGAAAAATCAGGAAAATGAATTTGTAAGAGAAATGATTTTAATTTATTTTTTCGTTTGTGTTTACAAAGTGTCGAAAAGTGTCGCATTGTTCTGCTGGCCGACAGTGTCAGAAAGTGCGGTCTTATTTTAAACTTTTAAAGCCCCGAATATTTGACTTTCACGCTAACATGCCTCCAGTATGAAAAATTTCGAAGATTTCGATGAAAGGAATTCGACATTATACGTTTTCCATGCATGAATTCACCGTCGGCGTTGAGTACTTTCATTAACGCAAAAAGCAACCTGCATGTGTAAGCATACACCTACGCGTCGGTTAGAAGCATATATGAAAGTAAAACAAAAGTTGTTTGCTCACCATTCAAAACGGTGAATTTATGAAATATTCCTTGCATTTCAGCGTAAGAGTCCGTGTTTGGCACAGAAATAAATAGTTTGTTGAGAATTTTGAAATTAACGTATTAATAGAGCTAACATCTGCAAGGATTCCCCAGTACGAGGGCCTGCATTATATTTAGTATTCAGTGACATACGCAAATATTCCTAAAAAGGGAGTAATAATAAAGGTAGAAGTTAATGGATAATACACATAATTACATGTTTTTATATTGCTGTTGTTAAGTTGTAATAGTTTGAGGGAAAACCAAAGATGCCATTTTAATTCCTTGATAAATAAGAATATATGGAAAAAAAATTCAAAAATCGTTGCAGCGGTTTTATAATAAATGAATTTTTTATGTACAAAATTTTAAAAACATTTTAAGAAAAAAAATTGAAACGCCATTTTGAAGATATTATTAATATACATATAAAATTCTAATTTCAAAAAAATTCTGTGACTGGTTTTTGAAAAATCGATTTTTCAAAACAAAATTTTTATTTTTGGTTGCATTTTGGTATGCAGTTTTATTAACAACCTTTGGGATCATTTGTATAAAAAAAGTATTTTAATCGGCTCATCCAATGTTGAGAAAGTCGAAAATATGAAAAGTGGTTCTATGGGAAGTACCGTTAATAAGTACGCAAAAAAAATATTCTTATACTTGAAAGTGGGACTGTAATAATATAAAAATTCTTGGAGCCGTTTTCAAGAGGGAAATTTTTTTCTTAACCGTTTTTTTTTAATAATTTGTATGGGAGGTACTGTTGTATTTTAGGAATATAGTTTTTTGAAATTTTCAAGATAATGTCAAAAAACTACCAAATACGAAGCTTCGACAAATACATTAACTCGTTTTCGAAATTTTGAGTTTTCAAAAAAAAAGTTTTTTTTAATTTCCAAAAAAAAATGTTTGATAAATTTTAGCTTACAATAGTATTTAAGCTTTTTAGGAGCTTCTGCGCAAAAAAATTCAAAAAAAAATTAATTAACCGTTTCCCATAAAATCGAAAAGCAAAAAAATGGTACTACCAGAGGTATCAAAAATTATATTTTTTTCCAAAAAAAAAAACAAAATGTTCGTTTTCCCTTTATTAATGCACTTATTTTTACTCACGATTATAGGTACTATAAGGCAAGTTATGCATTCGTCGAAAAAAAAGTTTTGAAATAACAATCAAACATGAAATTACGATGATAGCAAAGACGAAAAAAGATGGTCTAAAAATTCTGTTCGTCTGTATGTCTGTCAGTCTGTCAGTCTGTCAGTCTGTCAGTCTTTCAGTCTGTCAGTCTGTCAGTCTGTCAGTCTGTCAGTCTGTCAGTCTGTTAGTCTGTCAGTCTGTCAGTCTGTCAGTCTGTCAGTCTGTCAGTCTGTCAGTCTGTCAGTCTGTCAGTCTGTCAGTCTGTCAGTCTGTCAGTCTGTCAGTCTGTCAGTCTGTCAGTCTGTCAGTCTGTCAGTCTGTCAGTCTGTCAGTCTGTCAGTCTGTCAGTCTGTCAGTCTGTCAGTCTGTCAGTCTGTCAGTCTGTCAGTCTGTCAGTCTGTCAGTCTGTCAGTCTGTCAGTCCGTCAGTCTGTCAGTCTGTCAGTCTGTCAGTCTGTCAGTCTGTCAGTCTGCCAGTCTGTCAGTCTGTCAGTCTGTCAGTCTGTCAGTCTGTCAGTCTGTCAGTCTGTCAGTCTGTCAGTCTGTCAGTCTGTCAGTCTGTCAGTCTGTCAGTCTGTCAGTCTGTCAGTCTGTCAGTCTGTCAGTCTGGCAGTCTGTCAGTCTGTCAGTCTGTCAGTCTGTCAGTCTGTCAGTCTGTCAGGCTGTCAGTCTGTCAGTCTGTCAGTCTGTCAGTCTGTCAGTCTGCCAGTCTGTCAGTCTGCCAGTCTGTCAGTCTGTCAGTCTGTCAGTCTGTCAGTCTGTCAGTCTGTCAGTCTGTCAGTCTGTCAGTCTGTCAGTCTGTCAATCTGTCAGTTTGTCAGTCTGTCAGTCTGTCAATCTGTCAGTCTGTCAGTCTGTCAGTCTGTCAGTCTGTCAGTCTGTAAGTCTGTCAGTCTGTCAGTCTGTCAATCTGTCAGTCTGTCTGTATGTATGTATAGACACCTACAGCCCAAGCGGGTGGGCCGAATTGGTTCAAACTTGGTTTATGGAGTTTTTTAGGTATTGTACAGAGGGGAAATTGAAATTTTGTTTTAGCTCAAAAAATAACGGTACCTGCCATATAACCGTTACGTTCAAACTTATTTTTCTCGGAAACGGCTCTAAAGATTTTGATAAAAAAAAATCAGTGCGGCTTTTTAGCTACGACCGATCATATGGTTGAAAAAAAATAGAAAAATGTCTAAAAACGGCATTGTATTTATATCTACATAGTACTACCATGGAACATGAAAATCTGTTTATTAGCGCGCCTGTTCAGATGGCTCTTGTGTCGAGAAATTTGCCTTTGTAGGCAATTGTTTGAGAGCGGGGTAGAGAAATAAAAGAGGAAAAGAAGAGATGAGGTAGTTTCATTTCTGTTCTTATAGCAATACTGAATAAAAGCGAGAAAACCAAATGTGGTATATTTTTTTGACATCACATTTGTAGTTTACTATTTTATATGAGGATAAGGCAAAGAGGAATATAAATACAATGAATTTATGAATGGATTTTATTTTTCGTTTTGCCTTAATGTAACAAAGTAAGTAATTTTGTTTCTTCCATCGCTTATTGATTCTTCATACGGGAATACGTACCTACAATGATACCTACGTATTATAAGTTAGGTACTGAATTGTTGGGGTAGTTTGGATGTGTACCTACATGTTTGGATTTTAGTTATTTATGATTTGGATTTGGTGAAAAGAAAAAAATATTCTAACAAATTTTAAGTACCTAGGTATTATTTTATTTAGCCTTTTAGAGTTGATTTCTTCTGATATATGGTAGGTACTTTACCAAAAGCGGCTCAGTCGCGCTTAAAACAATCGTAGGTAGGTAAATTAACATTTATAATGTATAAGACAAATGTACTTACATACACTCCTAACTATTCTTACTTACGATTATAGGTAGGTACTAGGCAAGTTATGCATTCGTAAAAAACAAGAAAAAAATTCTAACAATCAAACATGACATTACGATCATAGAGAAGCCTCGACAAAAAATGTCTGTCTGTATGTATAACGAGCTGCAGCCTAAACGGCTTGAGCGATTACCTTCAAATTTGGTACGTGGGTATTTGTTTGGCATTCCTCAGAGGGGAAATTGAAATTTTATTTTTAGACCTAAAAATAAAGGTACCTGCCATACAACCATTAAGGAAAAGCTTATTTTTCTCGAAAACGGCTCCAACGATTTGTTGCGTTTTTCAGTAACGGTATACATTGGATTTATCTCAAATTTTATATCAAAATTTTAATAAGTTTTTTTCTAATTAAAATTAATTTTTGAATGAATTTTATTTTTTAATTAAATAGGCTGCATGTGGGTGATGTATGTACTAGAAACTAGGTCACGTATCATGTTATAGCTATTATCTACTATAAGTGCTTTCCTGTTATGTTAAATAATTTTACGTTTTTTTAACATATTTAAGGTTGTTAAGTATAGGTAGGTATTAAAACTTTAAAATAAGAAAAACTTAAAAAAAACATATTATTAAAATGCAGTACTTATATTAAAAAAAACAGGAATGAATAAGGAAGTCTTAATAAACGTTTAGGACTTATTCCATATGGTGTGTGCAATAATACAACAGAATTTCTGATATTTCATATTTAAAAACTTAGTCTTTCGCTAAGCCATCGAAGACGGTGGTTTACCGAAGGAATAAGAATTGACATTAAGATAAAAATGTACATGGACAGATTAAAATCAGGACTGGATCGTACGAACTTGCTCTTGTAGCTAACAACTTTAATGTTGCTAAACATTGACGCTGTTCGTAGGTAGGTATAGCATAGGTTCAAATAGAATAATAAATTGTTGAATGGTACCTACCTACAAATGTATATTTAAATGGATTTATTTTTAATTATTAGGAAGGTAAAGTTATATTTTATGTACATACATACATAGAAGGAACATATGTACATATAATAGTGAAAGTGAAATATATATGTAGGTGGGTATGTATCAGTGGCGAGGCGTGAATAATTTCAAAAAGTAGGTCGAAGAAAATTAGTCACCAAAAATTAAATTTCGGAAGTTTACTTGAAATTATTTCGTTCAATGCATAAGTTTGTATGAAACCATAAGGTTCAGCAATTTAAACCAAATTTGTTATACCTTAAGTCATTTAAGTTAAATGTAACAATGAGCTTAATGCATAATAAAAGCGGTTTCGCAAGAAAACTTTTTGGCGGATGCAAATAATATATATATAATATATTAAATAAATTTATTGTTAAGTTAAGAATTTGAGGGAATGTATCACGCAATATTTCATTTTCTAAAAGGTTATGAAATGCTAAAACGTCAAGTTGTCGAAGAGAAGAAATTGTATACAAAGCTTTAAGTTAATTTTTTAAAGCTGTAAAATCAAAAAGCCCAGGGCGAAAATTTATTAAAGCAGATATTTTTTAATTTTGATTGGAAACTTCGAAATTATCATATTATAATTTACTAAGTAAATCTAAAAAAATAAATTCGTGAAAGTTTTATATCTTGTATTTATTTGGGATATAATACTGTCTTTTATTTCTACAAAACGACGTTTGTAACGTGTTTTGCAATCAATTTCGAGCAATTCTCGTTTTTGTGGTGTTTCCGCGCAATCGCTTATGCTTTCCAAAATGGATTTAAATTTATTAAAAGATTCAGAGCTATGCCAAGACTCAAAACATCCGTTTGCTAATTTTGAACCAATTGTAAAGAAAGTCAGTCTTAGCAAAAATTTCAGAAATACTATTAAGAAAAAAAAATCTAGTGCCTCTAATACAATTAACAAGCTCTCGGCAATATAAAGCGAGTCAGTGTCCCATTCACTAGGGTTGTCTAATATTCTAATAAGAGTTAGAATTATATCTAATCTACAATTTAAAATGGCGTTTATTATCCGCGAATGATAATACCAGCGAGTTTCCGATAACCCAGGCTCGGTTGGCTATTTGCTTTAAAAGTTTTGAACATTTAGTTGATTTGTTAAAAAAAATGGACAATAGTATTAACACTGCCAAGAAAAACTTTTAATTCCGATATATTTTTAAGTGATCGGGATTAACCTAAATTTAAAACGTGAGTTAGCCATTGGACAAGCATCAATGACTTTCTTTTTAACACCACCCACTTCCCCAGGCATAGCTGCCGTAAGATTCGCCAATTAGTTTGTCCTTGCAGGAGAATATATCAAGTACATATATTTAAAAATATGTGGCGAGACTCACTAACGTCAAAAAAAAACCAAGAAACCTTTCTTCAATTCCGCCCTCCAAAAGGTACCGTAGAACAGCACTCCAAGCACTTAGAGAGTTGAAAAAAAGAGGTTAAGGAAACAAAACATTTTATTTAAATTACAACTCCCTGTCAATCAAGTATATATCTATATATATATAAGTATACTTTTGTTATAATGAAACGTTAAAATAGGAAACGATAAACCATCTTTTCGTGCTTAATATATTTTCATGGAAGGTTGAATGTTTTGTAAAATTTGAAAACAATCAAATGAACCGTTTTACAGAAAATCGAAAGCCAAAAAATGTTTTTTATTAGAGGTACCAAAAATAACCATTTTTTTCAAAGAAAAGATTACCAAAAACTACCTTTTCCCTTTATTAATGAACTGATTAAAAAAACGGTGTATTATTTTCGAAAAAAATTGACTAATAAATATTAGAACATAATTTAAAACAAAAACCAAACAAGCAAATAAATATTAAATTAGAATTTATTGACAAATAAAACAAACAAAATAAAACAAAAACCTTTTTTTTTAATTGCGATACATTTGGTGTATATATTTAGGCACAATTGGGTAATGTAATAAAAAAATGTATATACTCGTATTAAGATTTTCATCAAACTCAGCATTCCAATGCTAGAAGCTGAAGCGATTTTCTTCAAACTTGGTAGACACATACTTACATAGTTTTGTTTTGTTCATCATTATGAAAATCCAATCGATCGTTAGAAGAAAAGCGAACGTTTTTTAATTGATTGATTTTGACACATGGAGTGAATATTCTACTGAACTATTCTCTTAGTTATCGGTCGAAAATCCAACTCGATTTTTTTAAATAAATGTGTGAAAATTAGTAATAGAAATACGCTAGCTTTCAGTGGAATTCTCCGGTGGTTATTCATAATAACGACAATATTAACTTACGTAGGCAAACTCCAAGTTCTAGTGCATACAAAAAAGAACCATGGAATCATTTTTTTACGATTTTCGAAATCCTCGATATGAATCAATTTTTTTTTGCATTTTTGAAAAAAGTTAAAAATATTCATAGGCAATCTTCCGAATAGTTTTTAAAGTCAAATCCAATCCTGGTTGCAATAGGTGCACGTGAAATATAATTGTCCTACTGGAAAAAGAGATAAATGGTTTTCTATTAAATATCTGTTATTAATATATAATGGAAACATTTTTTAATTTTAAATGTTTGTAAATGAATAAAATATTTGTATATGTAGGTATTCCTTTCGGATTTATTTACATTATATTTCAATTCAATTTCAAGGCTTGATATATAATGTAATATGTGCATTTCAAATTTCAAATATGTTGGTATAGAACCATTTTTCATATTTTATACTTTATCATTTTTGAATGAATCGATCAAAATAATTTTTTAAAAATGAAAATGCTTCCAAAAATGTTTAATAATTTTGCATATTCAAATTGCATATTCAATTGATAACTAGAATACCTACTTTCTAACAGCTTCAATTATTACCTACATTAAAGTTGTTAGCAACAATATCCAGTTTGTACGATCCAGTAGTGGCGCATTTTATTATTAGAATGCATTCTTACTCACTGCAGGTAGGTACCTACATACCTAGGTATTTTGATCTGAAAAAAATATTTTTATGTACCTACCTACCTATAAGTAGGTAACTACTATATAGGTATAAAGATATTTCACAATTTGTTCACCCAACATCACGAATTAACTTCAACTTCCAAAACAAAAACACTTTATCACACAGAAATAAAAAAATACCGAATTGCATTTTTTTACACACAACCGACGGAAAAATATATTTCACACACGTACCTACAATCGCCAAAGAAAAATTACACAAAATCTTGGTTAAAAAAACCAAAACAAAGCGAAATATACATACCTATGTATATCCTAAACAAAAGTAGGTCGAACGGGATACTTACTAATTGAAATTGGGATATTCTTCCTACATAGGTATTTTCTCCAGTTTATGATAAATGTGAAAGGAAAATGCAAAAAATATATTTTCTTTTATACTGCTTTAGCTTTTTGCATTCTTCTCCCTCATTATCTATTTGTCTTACCTTATTTTTTATTTGTCAATCCTTCAAATTCTCGCTCTCTGAACTCTCTGAGAGTCTGCATAATTGGCAAGTTCTAGTTCCTAGCGGTGTCACCAAAGGGTGCCTCGGACGTTCCGCTTCATGATAGTACTATAGAATATATATACAATGAAAACGGTACTTTCCATAGGACAGTTGTTTTTGCTTTCGACTATCTCATAAACGGGTCAACCGATTCTTTCGAAAGTTCACACATATATAGGTTTAGGTTGCCCAAATTATACCGCGTACCAATATTTTTAATTAGTATTTTTTTGTAAAATCATTTAAAAAAATTAAATTTATATTTCGAAAACTGCTCATTAAATTTTTTCAAAAAGTATATTTATATGTATTTATTGAATACCTATGAATTGGCGTTTTTGAATTTTTTCTGAAAAATGTTTTCAAAAAGTTTAAAAAAAAACTTTTTTTCTCAAAAACCGCTCCAGATTTTAAAAATTTTTTTCTCATAAATTCAAATTAGTTTAAGTATTTATTTCAGAATTTTGAATTATTTTTTCTTTGATTAATCCGATTTAATATTTTGTTTTTAAGTTTATATTATAATATTAAAGACTGTCATACCAATTTTTGTTCGAACAAAATTAAAGATATTTGATATACATAAAAAATAAAGTTAAAAAACTGCTTTAAATATATATTAAGATTTTTAACAGAAATCTTTTGCATTCGATGTGATCGAACATAAGAGCAAGTTCGTGC
The DNA here is from genome assembly GCA_910595825.1 of Philhelius pedissequus. NCBI lineage: Eukaryota > Metazoa > Arthropoda > Insecta > Diptera > Syrphidae > Philhelius > Philhelius pedissequus. The sequence continues at coordinate 254,030,750 of OU343160.1, forward strand.
GATCCAGTCGTGCATTCTATTTTTTATAAAAATCGTTGGTGCCATTTTTGAGAAAAATAAGATTTTTGTTTTTGACACAAAAAAACGTGTGGGCATATTACCGAAAAAACAATATCTACCAAGTTCAAAGCAAAACCTAATCAACCGTTTAGGCTATAGGCTCGAGGACAGAAAGACAGACTGACAGACTTACAGACTGACAGGCAGCCGGAATTGGGGACCCAGATTTTATGATCCTAATGTCATTTTTCATTGTTAGATTTTTACTTGCGATTATAGGTAGTAAAACAAATATTTTTTTCTAACAATCAAACATGACATTACGATCATAGAGAACACCAAAAGAATAAAGGGCAAAGAACTAGCTGACGCTGCTGCAAACGCAGTACTTAAAGCCCCCACTTACACTTTCAATACTTTATCACGCCTTTACTTAAAGCGACACATCAATCTGTCATAAGAGTGTCATAAGAATATATTACTGGACTGGGAACACTATAAACATCACTATAGTTCTATTAACCCGTTGAAAATTCAGCCAAAATTTCCAACAGATATAACCAAATCCGACCTCAGAACATTCATCCGACTACGCCTTGTCAATACCGCATTCACACACCAACACCTACTCAAAAAAGAACCTTCACCTACCTGCCCGAACTGTACGAATTCCATAACTGCAATCCACCTATTATGTCCATGCTTCTTATCTGGACATCCTCAACTCCAAACGCACACTATCAACTCTAACCTCTTGGATCTACTAAAAGAACCGAAACAAAGCAATATTTTAAAAATTTTAAAAATTATTAACGATCTAAAAATCTCTATTTAACAAATGTTATGATCCCTAGAGCCGAAAGCCTTTGTTGCAGTTTGTTCTTCCTTTTATTAATAGCAATTTTAATTGTATATTGATATATTAATAAATAAATAAAAAATAAATAAAAATTTGAATTTTATATGCGTATTAATAATGTCTTCAAAATGGCGTTTCAACTTTTTTTCTAAAAATGTTTTCAAAATTTTATATATAAAAAATTAATTTATTAAAAAACCGCTCCAACGATTTTTGATTTTTTTTTTGATATATTCTTATTTATCCAGGAATTCAAATGGCGTCTTTGTTTTCCCACAAACTATAACAAATAAGCAAATAAAAACATTTAATTATGTGTATTATCCATTCATTTATACCATATTATTATTCCCTTTTTACGAATTCTTGCGTTGTCGCTGAATACTAAACACAATTTAGGCCCTCATACATTTATTTATACATATGTGTCTTTAAAAATCACATGAATCTATTGAAGTGCTTTTGATTTGAGAGCTTTAAAAAAAGTTTTGTATGATGAGTGTTATGGTGGTCCGTGGAGTGTTTTCATTTATTGAACTTTTTAATGTCTGGAAAATACGTTAAAATGCAATTACAAAATTTTAAGTTGTTTTCTTTGAAGAAGAACATTATTTGCGTTGATTTTCGTAGCGCACGGTTAATTAATATGAAGTAAAGTATTTTTGTATAAAGTGTATGTTTTAAAGGTGTATTCATTTTAAAGTTTTGGGCAATTTGTATTCTAGACTTGTGTTTTTTTGTTAAGGAGGTGTGTTTTGTTAGAGGTGAACGAACAGTTTACGGACTTTTTAACGAAAACATTTCCAAAGGCCAAAACTCGCCACCAAAGAAAAACAAATCTGATAATGAATAAACTTTTTATTTTTACTTGTTTTTTTTTTATTTAAAACGCATTACGACTACCTCAAAAAGACTCCACTTATCTTACCTTATGGTTGTGTTTAAAAATAAATGTGTTTTAATTTTTATAAACTAAACGATTAAATACTAATAATAATAATCTTTCATATTTGGTTTGATTTAAACTACACACTACGAAAACCCTGTGAGAGGTTTATTGAATGATAGATTTATGCAAACCACTGTAGCGAGAATGAGAGACAAACGTCCTATCTTGCCTACACTGCCTATTATTTTTCTGGGGCAGAGTATAGAAATTTAAAAGATTCGATTGTGTTGCTTGGTTGTGCATGAAGTAAGGCAACACACTATACCCTCATATCCTAAAACATATATTCATATGTTGTGTTTATATTAAATAGTGTGGTTGGTAGTTGCAAGTTGCAATGGAGGAAATACAAATATAATGAGAGCTGAGGAAATAGTTTTAGAAAAACTCCTGAAATATGGGAGCAAGTATTTTTTTCTATACCTGTGGAAACATATATAACTTCCCCTTTATCACAGTATTAAAAAATAAAAACGTATGCATATTATGCATGTAGAAGTTGCACAAAATAATCTTTTTTCTCAAAGCAAATAAGTGACTTTTTGGCAATAATAATAATTTTAAAAAAATGTATACCACAGTACCAGCTTTGGAAAAAAAACTGACAACATAATCGCAAGTATGAAAAGGCTTAAATCAGTTATAGCATTAGGGAAAATAGAATGAAAACAAATGGGTTTTGTTTTTAGAGAGAATTTATTTGAATGTGTAAATTGATAACATTAATCTGAAAAAATTAAATCAATAAATTGTTAACTCCTTAGTTTATGCACATTTGAATTTCTGTTATGTATCTTTAATAATTGCTTGCAAAACACCAGGCTCCAAATTGGGGATTTTGTTTTCAATGTTGGCTTTCATTGAGACTTGCCCCTCTTGCTTCCCATTTTTATTTGCGATTATAGGTACTATAAGGTAAGTTATGCATTCGTAATTTTTTTTTTTCTAACAATCAAACATGTCATTACGATCATAGGGAAAACAAACAAAGTGTGGCCCCCAATTCCGTCTGTTTGTCTGTCTGTTTTCGAGTCTGCAGCCTAAGCGGTTCGCTGGATTTGCTTAAAACTTGATACATACATATTATTTTTTCGGTAATATGCCCACACATTTTTTCAATTTTTTTAAGACGACAAATAACAGTAGCCCCAACGATTTTTATAACAAAAAATGAGTTCATTAGTGAAGGAAAAGTGTACCTTCTGATAATTTTTTTTTGATAAAATATTGTTTTTTTTTTGGTACCTCTAGTAAAACCGTTTTTTGTCGATTTTCTGGGAAACTTTCCATTTTATTTTTTTAAATTCTTTTACGCTGAAGCTCCTAGAAAGCTTCAACACTGTAAACCAAAATTTTTCAAAAACAAAATTCAACATTTCGAAAACCACTCCACAGATTTTTTCGAAACTTCGTATTTGGTGGTTTTTTGACATTATCTTGAATATTTAATTAAACTATTTTTCTTAAATTATAAACAACGGTAACTCCCATACAAATGTTAAAAAACCGTTAATAAAAAAATGTATTCTGAAAAACGGTTCAAAAAATTTGTATAAAAAAAATGTGTGTGTTCTTATATGAGCACAGCTCACTTTTAATATAAAAATATTTTATTTTGCGTACTTATTAACGCACTTTCCATAGAATCATAGAATCACTTTTAATATTTTCGACTTTCTCACTATTGGATAGACAGATTAAAATTATTTTTTACGCAAATGCTTCCTAAGAGTGTTAATAAAACTGCATACTCAAATTATCAAAAGCAAAGTTTTTAGATTAAAAAGAAAAAACATATACATTTTTTTTGAAAAATCGATTTTTCAAAAAACGGTCACTGAATTTTTTTGAAATTTAAATTTTATATGTATATTAATAATAGATTCAAAATGGCGTCTCAAGTTTTTTTTCTAAAAATGTTTTCAAAATTTTACACATAAGAAATTATTTTTTTAAAAAGCCGATCCAACGATTTCTTATTTTTTTTTTATGTTCTAATTTATTCAAGCAATATAAAAACATTTAAATCTGTGTATTATCCATTCATTTATACCTTATTTTATTTGCTTTTCACAAATGTTTGCATACGTCACTGAATACTACATACAATGTGGGTAGGCCCTCATACATTTATATATATGTACTTATGTATCTTTAAAACTCACATATATGTATGCATATTGCACTTAAATTATAAAAACACATGCATATAGTTTCTTACCCACGTAAAGGGTTATCCATTTTGCGGTTTCAAAAGTATAGGGCTGAAATTCGACATCTGTCAAACTAAGTTGTTAAACCAATTCTTATTTCAGCTGAAAGTCTGACATTTAGGAAAATGGATCGCTTAAGTATCGCACAACGCTTAAAAATTGTTAAAACCTACTACAAAAATGGTGATTCTGCCACAGCCACATATCGTGCTTTAAGAGGAGATCTTGGTTTACATAATCGTCCAACTACGCAAGCAATTGGCAAATTTGTAAAGAAATTTGAATTGAGTTTGAATTGGTTACAGATGTTGTAAGGCATGTGCATAATCGTTTCGCTCGTACCACTGAAAATATCGCTGCTGTAAGTGAAAGTGTTACCCAAGACCCGAATGTGTCGATTCCTCGTCGTTCTCAGGAATTAGGACTGTCTTACGGCACATTATTTCGTATTTTGCATTTGGATCTACACCTGCATCCGTATAAAGTCCAGCTCACGCAACAAGCCAGCTGACCATTCACAACGTCGTAGATACGTCCAATGGGTGCTTGAACAACAGGCGGTGGACGGCAATTTTTTGAACAAAATTTTCTTCAGCGATGAAGCACATTTCTCACTCGGTGGGTGTGTCAATAAACGAAATTGTCGTATTTGGGGTTCTGAGAATCTTCAAGTAATTGAAGAGAGGACATTACATCCACAAGAAATCACTGTTTGGGGCGCTCTTTGGTCCGGACATGTGAATGGACCTTACTTACTAACGACTGTCACCGTCAATTCGGAGCGTTATGGTCATATGATAACCAACTTTTTTTTGCATGCTATTGAAGAATACGACTTGGAGAATATGTGGTTTCAACAAAACGGTGCCAGATGCCACACAACTCGAGCGAATATGGCTTTATTGCAAGAGATATTTCCTGGCCGCATAATTTCATGCGATTTAAAACTGGACTTTTTTGTGGGGCTCCACTCTTGAGCACTTGAAAACCAACATTCGTCAAGTTATGGCTGAGATACCGCCCAATATGTGTCAAAAAGTGGTCGAAAATTACCTCAAAAGAATCGATGCTTGCAACAATTGGCGTGTTGCTCATTTAAATGATGTAGTGTTTCAACGTTCAAACTTTATAATAAAAAAGAAATATCATGAAAAAAAATATTTAGTATGTGTTTTATTTACGTTTACTTTTGAAACCGCAAAATGGATAACCCATTATATACTAGCTGATCCGGCGAACTCTGTTCTGCCTTAGATTCAATAAATAAGCAGATTTTGGATTTTATTAAGGTAAATTTTTTATTAGGAAATACAAATAAAACAAATTAAGTATTTCGATTATTCTTTATTGCTCATGTATTTTGATACATAGCTTGTAGTTTTCAATTAAGTACCTTGTGATACACTACATTTTTTTATTTAATTATCAGTCGCTAAGACAAACAACGCAGATGGTCTGCCGACCCGTGAACGTGTCACATAGCGCCAACGATTCGATGATTTGAGGCAAGCATCAGCCGTTGGTCTTGGAATTACTCACAGTGTTTGGCGGAAATGGCCATACAGTAAAATCATTGCTCCTTCAAAACATCTCGAGTCATTTCGTAGATCTTTCAATGTTCGGTTAAGTTCTTCTAATGCACGTTTATGCGCCATTGCGCATTCGTTCCAGATGATGATTTTCGATGCTGTAAAACTTTGGCCATTGCTGAGTTTTTTGCACTATTACATGTGCGTTCTTCAATAGTTTGAAGATTCAACGGCAATTTTAATTCTGAATGAGCCGTACGGCATCCTTCTAACAATGTGGCTGCTTTTCTAGAATAAGCAACTGCAACCGCAATCTTGGACCTCGCACGAACAGTGGCTAAAACTCCTGACATGAAGAATATCTTACCAGTTTCACCAGAGGCATCCAGGAAATATAAACCACCATTCCCATCATCAATAGTCTTCATTAATGTAGGTATCACAAACTTCTTTTTTTTGGGTACATTCGTTTGAAGTTCTTAATTTTATTCCTGGTGATCATATTCATGTTCCCGTTACAATGCTCGATTACATGCATCATTCATTTCACGATTTGGCGCTGGCATTCCTAACCTGACTAATAAACCACCGCACATGAGGTAACACATGTCTTCGATCAAGAGTAAAGCGCGATTATGTATCTACTCATTCAACTCAAGATTGTGATTTTTGGAACTGACAAGAATTTGATGTAAAATATCTTCTGACATATTATCCCTGTATTTGTCCCCAGGTTAGGTGGGTTCGATGGAAAGCATGTCGAAATGATGATAGCAAATAATGTGCGTATCTGACTTGGAGATGCAGAGATAATGGCTTCAATGATTGTCGTATCCCAATGGGTATCGTTTTCTAGAAAATTGAGTTATTCACATGCAGTACGATATGTTGGAAATATTATAGCATTAATAGTCCTTAGTGTCTCAAATGACGTTGACCCACGCACATTTACCAGCATCAATCGCAAATAGAAGCATTCACTAATTATTACTGATTATTGATTTCTGAAAAAAAATATAATTATCAAATTTTCAACCATACTTAATCATAGACAAAATTACGTTAAGCTGTCATTTGCGTTTTGTTATTCCATGTCAGATGGGTTTTTGTTATACCACGTTTTATAGTGACTTGTATTCTTTTTAACGTTTTATATCACCTCACACGGGAACGCTGTCGAATGGGATAAAAAGTATCCTATGTCTATGTGTATCCGTCTCCTTGTTCTAAGCTACCTCCCCAGCAATTTACAGCCAAATCGGTTCAGCCGTTCTTGAGTTATTCAAAGTGTAACTAACACGACTTTCTTTTATATATATAGATTTACATACCTAGGCTCCATAACCTAGATTTAAATATACATTTGTAGGTATATGTAACTATTCCTTGAATCATCCATTCGACATTACATTATACTAAGAATTAAGTTATTCTTTCTTACATCGGCTTTAAACCTGCATAGGATAACTAGACAACCTATACCTTCTAAACAGTGTCAATGTTTAGCTATATTAAAGTTATTAGCTCCAAGAACAAGTTCGTACGATCCAGTCGTGCATTTTATTTATTTTTTTTTAGGCAAGGATGCAGATGCAGCTAATACAACTCTCTGCCACGCTCTTTACTAGTTTGGACAATTTCTAGTAGTCGCGGTTTTAGTAACTTCTCTACTTTACGTGTTTAAAAGTGACATTTGTCATGAGCCTTCCTTATCACTTCAATTTTCATGCACTTCGGTACTACCAGTAGATAATCTCCATTGATGTATTTGTAAGAGACTCCCCAACGCAGAACATTATGCAAATATTTTCCGAGTTTGTTGATTCTGATTCCCATTCGGAAGTACTTCTACAACTTTTATATTTATCAAAAAAATCCAGTTTTTTATGAGTGACCGCATCCTTCTGATGAGATCAACCGTGGATCTCTATTATCTTTCTTTGTTGGAAATATATTCGATCCTGGGTGATGTGCTGACCAATATCAAAGGTTGCGATAAAATCGAACTAATTCATTTAATTGTTTTTACTTTCAATGGCTAAGGAATATAGACCATGAAAGCGAGCAAAACACAAAAATTGAAGATAAAAAAGGCGAAGATTTTCCCCTACGGCTTTTGATACAACAAGACTTTATTTTAGTTCGTAGAGCGTATTTATACATAATTTAAGTTAAATCAAAGGGCACGATAGTATACAAAGAAAAAAATCGAAAATTTAAGATTTTCCATTCAGGGGGCGTGGTACCCACCCATTTTCATAGAATTGGTCGTTTGAAAGGACTTGCTTTCAATACGGAATCGCAGGGAGTTTTCGAATGATTCGCCTATATTCTCCTGGTGACGTTTTTACATCGGCGACTTTAACTCGACCATCTGGACCTGGAATGACTTACGTGACTTTTCCCAAGAGCCACTTTTGAAGGGAAAGGGGTGAATAACAGCGAGACAACCAAGTGCGATGTTTGGGCTGGACGACGCCCACTTTGCATGACCTTGGAGTTCTTGGACGTATTCTGCTGACCACTTCTTCCAAAAGTGACTTTTGAATGCATTTATTCGCCGCCATCTTTGTAAATAGCTGTAGTCTAAGACTACTTCTATAGGCTCAGAAATTGCTTTTAGCGATGATCCGATAAGCAGATGAGCTAGCGATAGGGCTTCGACGCCACTCTTCGAATGACAGCTTGGTACCTCCTAAGCTCCAATAGAGATGCCCTTTGCCACTTTTATGGCCGCCTACCAAATTCCACTGGAGTGGGGTGCCCTGGGGGGTATACAAAGAGTATTTATGGATTCATTAGAACAAAAATTAATGATATTTTGTTGATTAGATTTTTTGAACAACATATCGCGTAATTCTCTTAGTTTCGACTGTGCGGCAACAAAATTTGTCGCATTATCACCATGAATGTCTCTAAGGAGACCTCTTCGACCTATCATCCTTTTTAATGCTCCTATAAAAGCATCGGTTGAAAGGTCCGATACAGCTTCAAAATGGACTGCTTTTGAAGAGAAGCAAGTAAAACCGCCACTTAAGTTTTGTATGGAACCTTGCCACGAATTTTGCGTATATTGGACTGCAAAAGTCGACTCCACAACAAATAAATGGACGTGAAGGGGTTAACCTTTCAGCAGGCAAATCTCCCAGAACCTGCTCTATAATATTTGGAAGGCACTTTCGAACTAGCCGTCGTTCTACGTGCTAATAAGTCAATTCTTCTCCTAGATGAATGTATTTAGAGATTTTATATGTCCTATAAACGGTGCATTTGGCAAAGTAATGTCTTTGAATCTCTGTAACGATGAATTGTAGTGAATATTCCAGCTCTTCGGCAGTCAGAAATTCACTAGGAAACGGGATTATCCGTGCTCATAAATAAAGGTATCTTACAACGAACGCAAAGATTCTACTGAGTTGTGTGTAAGAACTCACTCTCGCTATCGTTTCCAAATAATAGTTTTTGCCTAGTTGTTGAGAACTTAAAACAGTTTTTCTTTTCTCCAACAAAAGGGCATCTGGATAAGGAAAGATTCCTACTGTAGACGGCCAGTTTTCCACTTCGTCAACTAAAAACTCTGGACCTTTGAACCAAATCGAGTTCGGAGCAACCTCGTGAAACTACATCCGCAGGGTTTTGTTGGGACATGTTTCCATGTTGGGTGGCCGTGGCTCGACCTCATTGTCACAGGTTCGATCCCTGCCGTAGTCTATGTCTTCTTATTTTTCCATTAAAAACCAATTCTTAAAATAAATGTCATACAATGATTTGCTGGCTTACTCATCACATGCTGTTTAGGCATAGAACTAACAACATGTGATTGAGTAAAACTAGTATACCGATAAAATATGACAAAGAATAAAAAAATTAATGCGAATTATAAGGGACATCGATAAATAAGACACGGAAATTTCTCCGCATTAGTTCAGCCGCCATCCCTGGAGATAAAATCTGAGACAACAACCACCTACAGTCACCGAATATCGCGCCACACATCTTTCCTATCATTCTTTCTCTTCCTTAACCTCACCCTAACGCCCGCGCTGTGTTGAAACATTTAAAGGGTATTCATAATCCATTGAGCGCGTGTGGATTATATAAAAAAAAAAAAAAAAAAAAACTACCTTCTTTGTTGTTTCCTGATGGATTACAACTACTCTATTTCCCACGAATGTATTGAGTTGCGATGAGTGTGTTGATATCCAGTGCAAAACAATTGCCGAATCGGTCCAAAGTGCCAGTGTCAATTACCCTTTGAATTTTAACCCAGAGTTTCGACAAAAGATGTGCCGCGCAAAGTTCTAAGCGAGGAAGTTGTTTCTTTTTAGCGGGTGCTACCCTGGACTTGGCGGCTAAAAGGTTGACTACGACTGACACAGAAGTATCTTCGCTTGTCAGATATATGCAGCCACCATTCGCTTTCATGGATGCGTCCGCAAAGCCATGTATTGTTTACCTTCTGCAAATACGTACCGAGCAATCGACAGATTTTGAAGTGAGTGAAGGTCGGTCAAAAACTGACGCTACTCAGTGTCTATGGTTTGTGGAATGGATGAATCCAAGTCCACTTTATCAACCCAAAGCTGTTGTAGCAATATTTTTGCTCGAATGATAATTGGGCTAAGCAAAGCCATTGGGTCAAAAACGGACGAATTAAGAAATAAAATGGATCTCTTTGTGTATTTTGTGTAATTCCGATTTGGCTTGTACGAAAAGATGAATTCGTCTGTAAGAGGATTCCAAGTCATGCCTAACGTGCTTTTTAGGTTGGATTCCGTCAGTTTAATTTATTTTTGTTTGGTTTACTCGATTAAGGAAAGATGATTACTATTCCACTTTGAAAGCTCTAATCCAGCTGAATTCAAAATGGAAACGATTTGGTTTCGTTTTTCTGTTAGAGTATCTAAGTCGTCTGCTACAGTCAACATAATGTCCACGTAAAAGTCAGAACTTAGAACGGAAGCACCTAGACTCAAAGGCTCTTGGTTTTTCTCAGCCAAGTACTGAAGACAACGAATTGCCAAAAACGGTGCGGATGACATACCATATGTTATCGTGTTAAGCTAGTATGTTTGTATAGGAGTCTCTCCATAAAATGAATTGCAACCTCCTATGTGATGGATGCACAAAGACTTGTCGATACATCTTGACAATGTCGACTGTTAGAGCGTATTGATAAAGTCTAAAGCGAAGAAGCAAAATGATTAGAAGTTCTTCCTGTATCGTCGACCGACCATAAGTTTTTCGTTTAAAGATATTTGTGACTATGTTCGGCAATATACGTCAAATACTACACGTAATTTGGTAGGTACGCTTTCAGGCCTAATTACAGATTGGTGTGGTAAATAGTAGTGAGCTACTTCAAGATTGGGATTGTGAACGAGGGACATGATCAAGCGATTCATAATCTTTCATGAACTCAACGTACTAAGTTTTTAAAGATGCGTTTTTAGATAACCTACTTTCAAAAGATAAAAATCTTCTGAAGGCGATGTCATAGGAATCCCCAAGACAGCTGGGATCTCTTTTAAGAGGCAGCTGAACCATAAGACGGTCTAGGCTAGACGGCTAGGCCAAACCTCAATTGTGTCCGTAAAATTAATCTCACATGCTGTCTGCTCTTCAGACCACCTCGACTGATGACCCTGGATCTCCTCAAGTTCCCAGAACTTCTCTAAATATTTATCCAACGAACTAGCTTTTGTATTGACGAAGCACGATTTATTCGTTTTAAGTATTTTTGGTTTGTATCTACCAAATACGATCCAACCAAAAGCAGATTTTTGCAGCAACGGAAGTCCTTCACCTAGTTTGATCTGACCCGTTTCCAGCTCCTAACAACAAATCTATCTGAGAAGGCTGATTAAAATTCTCATCTGCGAGCTCTAAATTCGTAGGTATATTCCAATCACTAACGTTGAGTTCTGCTTCTGGTTGATAATCTGTGATGGAGGGTGCGACTAAAAATTCCAAAGGAACTTCAAAATTGTTGTACCTTGAGCGAATTGTCGATTGAGATGATATTTTTATTGAGTTTCAGTAACTCCTGTTCCAATAATTTCAACGTTCTTCCTTTGTTTTTTGAGATGGAGCGAGTTTGCAAATTTTTCATTAATGAAATTGACTTGGGAACTGGAATCGAGTAGAACTATTCCCTACTGGAAACCTCCTTATGAGTCATTGACAAGAACTAAAGGTGTTGCCAAAATAACTTCAGCTTCAGAAACACGCTCTTTCTCAAAAGCTTGATGTTATGCAGCTGATGAATTCTGGGAAGACGTACTTTTAGAAACCTCAATACCAGTAGCAGAGTCTGTAGTTTGGAACCTATGCAAAAGAATATGATGCGATTGTTTGCATATCCTTCACTTGTAGGACGAAGGACATTTCGAAACATTGTGATCCTTTCCTAAGCAATTTAAACAAATCCCTAATTGTTTCGCTTTAAAATAACGACCCATTAGCGAAACCTCCGTGAAACATTTACAGCTTATAATCGAATGAGCATTACCCCGACAGAAGATACAAGAATGTTGATTAACAGCAAGTGAATTTTGAGGACGATGGCTGGAAAAAGTGGGCTTTGGTTTATTAAATGATTTGTGAGTGAAATCCGAACGTTTGTTTGCTAGCCCTAGCTTCCAGGAATTGTAACCATTTGTTGAGAATAGCTGCACATTCTTTCCGTTCAGGTAACTTGCTAAAGTCCAGTTGTTTATCCCATTTGGACTTCGTTTCTGGATCGACCTTCGACATGGCAATGTGTATTATTATTGCGATACAAATGTTTTCGAACGACCCTACCGAAAGTAGAGCCGAAATATTATCAACTAAAGTCTGAATAAAGTAGGAGATGATATAGGAACCTTGGGTAGTTCAATTAATTCGGATATATATTCCAAAAAGATGAGGCAGTCATTGTCATAGCCTTCCTTCAAACTAAGAAGTGCCTTAGGATAATTGGCTTACGTGACTTGAAATGCCTTAACCAAGTGCCTGATCAGTTTTAGTTAAGGTTGAATCATTGTCGAATAAATTTTTGAACGAATTTATAAAATTTGTATACTCAGAGTATTTTCCACTAAACCTAGGTATACGTTTAGGGAGACGACTTGTCGAAGTTGCGATACTACTTAACGTCACATCTGCAACATTGCATCGCCTACCAGTTCCCAAAAGCGCAACAAGTTTTGATTTCGCAGTGATGTACAAATCTTCACTTTCACCTCGACAAGTATCATTGGGCGCTAGGACTTCTATCTGGGTTTGGTAAACTAAATTTTTTTAAAAATAAGACTCCAAAATTCCTAGGCGACACTCAAGTTCAGTTGGCGTTAATACATTGGAAGTTGATTCCACTATATTTTGTATCCGGATTATGCTTTCTTTAGTTGAGTAGCCGTTTTATTTGTCATTGCGAATATGAATACAAAATTTAAAAATGTTTTTAAAACGGAACGATCAAATCAGAAGGTATTGATTTATTTAACTTAAAAGATATTTTTTAATTTTATTCCAATTAAAGTAGAAATTGTATTAGGCAACCCGGTTCCAAACCACCTAACAGGAACTGACACGATGTCATCGAAATAAAGCGATGTAGTTTTATTTAAATTATGTTTTGTAAATTAAATAATTGTATTTAGATTCGAACTAAAGTTCTTTGTTTTGAGAAACAACGACGAAAATTCAAACAATAAAACCTTACCTTCAGTGCAATGATCATGCAGCAAGATCTCTCGCGACGACGACAAAGAAAAAAACCCTATGAACTTTGAGCGAATGATGTGTGGGCGAAATGAGGATCGATGCACTGAAATCAGGTAACTATTGATGATAATTAGGATTTTAGGTGATTCTGCACCAAATACAAGAAACGAGCGAGCGCGAGAAGATTGGGGAAAAAAACGAAAATATATAGGTAATGGTGTGGGGGTAGCAAATTAGTTAGGGCGAAAGCTTTTAAAATATTAAATATTGTCTGTTTGTGTGTGTATTGGACACAGGTGGATCGTAAGTATACTCTTTTGTGGATTGTATATTAGTTTTTCCAGCGAAAGCCTTATGCTGTAGACGGATACTGAAGATCAATAGTCAAATTTGTATATGAAAAGTATGTATTTATGACTTTGTTTTAAATTGGTTGATTTAAATTTTATATTTTGAGTTTTGCATTTCAATAAAATACGCAGGAAAAACCAAATATGTTGCTCATATGATTTTATATATTTGTATTTATATTCTATGTATATAAAGCAATTTATAGGGTCTGTTTTATAACGAAGGTGCATTTTAAATTGATTTTAAATTTGTTTTAAATTTATTTTTTTTTTCTAATTTGAATTGATAATTGCCACGCACATTTAAGAAAAACTTAGACCACACATACCTTGGTGAGGGATATACTTAGCTTCAATAATTTTTCTCTTCTGGTTATACAGGTTGGCTGTTTCCTCTTGGATGGCTTTGAGCTTTTTTCTGGACGTCAACTGGGTTCTCTCCTGTTGTCTCTCCTTCCCCTCGAGATTTTTAGCACTTTACCAACACCATACACTCGCGAAACCGAAACGCGTCGAGAAATATGTAATATTATGTAGATTTAATGTAGATTACCACTTTGTTAGCGAGGTTTTATAGATTTTTATTGTTTTATTGTACACATTGGATACAAAATTGAACTTTAAATTAAGAATTTCGTTTGGGAAATGTCTTCAACCACGTTGGACGACAAAAAATGTACGATCACGAACTTTGACCATCAACCGGGGATATCTATTATCTTCCCTTGTTGGAAATAGATTCGATCCTGGCTGATGCGTTGACCAATGTCAACGGACTTTCAATGGCTAACGAATATAGAACATGAAAGCGAGCGAAACAATGACGAAAATTACGGATTAAAAAGGCTAAGATTTTCCCCTAATTCAAATAATAAAAATAATGGTGACTGGTATAATTTGAGCCCAAATGCAATAATTTATAAAAAGATACATAATGATGATTAATGATGTATGATTCAAATGATTGGCGGTGTCGGAACTCGTGATCCCGAAAAATTTGATCCAGCTATGCCGCATGACGTTACAAAATTGGCGGTGCAGCGTGCAAATGGGAAACAGCTCATCTGAGCTTTCCCAGACGTGTACAGGGTTCAGACAAGAAGATGCGCTATCATGTGACTTCTTCAACATAGTCCTGGAGCAGATAGTACGCAAGAGTGGTGTTTACCTGAAAGGCACTATCTTCAACAGGTCTTCCCAACTGCTTGGATATGCGGACGACATCGATATCATCGGCCGCTCCAAGCGATTTGTACCTGAAGCTTTCACAGCTATTGATGAATAGGCGAAATGCGTTGATCTTGAAGTGAATTAGGACAAAACCAAGTATATGCTATCAACAAACAAAGCTTCATCTGTCCATCGCCCAGGACAAAACGTCAATGTTGGTAGCAGTAATTTCGAGGTAGTCAAGGAGTTCACCTACCTCGGAACAAACATTAAGTCCGCGAACGACATCTTAGTGGAAATCCGACGAAGAATTACCCTAGCGAACCGCTGCAACTTCGGTTTGGCCAAACAAATGGGTTCAAAACTCCTGTCTCGAAAGACAAATTGCACGCTATACAAAACGCTAATTTTACCAGTTCTACTCTACGGCGCCGAGTGCTGGACGAAAACCAAACAAGCGGAATTGATACTGGGCACTTTCGAGAGAAAAATTCTTCGCAGAATATTTGGTTCTATATGCGAAGAGGGCGAATGGAGGAGAAGATTTAATCGAGAATTGTACGAGCTGTACCAAGATGTGGATGTAGTCCAAAGAGCCAAAGCGCGTCGACTAAAATGGCTCGGCCTCATCGAGCGAATGGACAACAACGCTCCAGTCCAGAAAATCTTGCTTCTTTCTGGTTCAATTGATTTTGGATTGTAATTTTAGTGGATGTAATGGTGATTCGCGAATGGCTCGAGGATTGTATTTGCTCCATATATGATAATGTTACTTTTCATTTAAAAATTTCAAACAATTCTTCGATAAAGTGCTCTATTAACTTCGGGAACAGATTTATTTTTTTTTTTCAAAGTATATTTCCACAATTTATAAGAATTGTTTCGGCTTTAAACGATTAATGGTGAATTGAAAAACCTTACTGGACAGAATAGAAATATCAGCAGAGTTTGACATTCTCAACTGTCAAACCATAGACAACAACCATGGAAACTTCTCGACCAACTAAGAAAAAACATCCGTTATGTAAAGCAACCTAATTCTTAATAACAGTTCAATGGTGAACAGCGTGAACTCCATTAAATTTGGTTTTAACAATTACAAACATTATAAATTATACCTTATTTTGACTTCACTAGAGTTGATACACGAACGTTTAATTGTTTATTACAGAAATTTACTTGGTTCTTTAATTATATTAAAACTTTTGATATATTTTTTTTATTCGAAACACGTTACCATTGAAAATTCTTATAAATTTAAAAACCTCTTTAATGGATTCAAACTTTTTTGGAGAGGAGCAATCAAAACATCAGCTAAAGGTCGTGCAAATTGTGGAAGCATCTACGGAATAAAACCAACACTATTAAAAACGTACGATTTTGTAGAACATGAAGGCACTACTGTCGTAAGAATCTTAAAAACAAATAATATGTATATTGTTCCGGTTTACATCAATTGCAGTAGATGGAGTGATGACTTTGAAAAATTGAATAACACAATGCTAGAATTAGAAACATGCAAATAATCATTACTACAAACACAATAAGCAATACCCTAATTTCAACAACCAACAGGATTTCAAAGGACGATATATCCAACCAAAACGGTATCGATCTTTTAGAAATGTTGCAAATGTATGATAGTATTGTCTTAAATGGTTGCACTTATGGAGCCATTCTACATTTGTTGGAGGACAGGGTAAATCTGTGATCGACTACTGTACAGCAAACAACGATTGGGTGAACTTAATATAAAATTTGTAATAGAATATAAAAACTATTCAGATCATATGCCTCTTGTGGTTGAATGGGCCAGTAAAGATACACTGCAACGAAAAGAACTGAACCTATTGCCAAGACTGAAGTGGAGAAATGAAAATATAGCTACTTACCAAAATAGTCTAGATAACATTATCTCCGAAACTGTGTGGTCAAATAAATCTATTGAGCTGTTGTCAAAGGAAATCATCTCGTCTATTAGAAATTCTTCACGCACTCAAATTCCCGCTACTGGGTCAAAATCCAAGCAAAAATGGTTTGATAAAGAATGCATGAATGCCCGAAAAAAATCATTTTCCCTCTTACAAGCACTTCGAAACTTCTATACCGAGGAACTTAGAAAATGGTACATTAAGTCAAATACTGAGTACAAGCAATTTGCCGAATGAAAAAAAATTGAATACCAAAATACTCAAGCAAAATCCCTAAGTCTTTCTACAAATTCAAAAGATTTCTGGAAACTAGCCAAGGAAATAAACGTTTCGAATTTTGTTATAGGCACAAATGTGTCCGCAGATGATCTGTCTATCTACTTCAAAAATGTATTACTTAACAAGTCAAACTTGACTTTCACCTATACAGAGCCCCCAGTTATTGATGAAGTTTTAGACTGTGAAATAAACATCAACGAAATAAAAGTCGTACTTGAGAAAGCCAAAAATGGAAAAAACGCCAGCAGAAGACGGAATACCATATGAGTATTACAAAAATGCAACACCAGCCTTAGTGAAAGAGCTAAAAAAAACTATTCGACAACATTTTTGGACTGGTAGCACTCCTTCGTCTTTTAAAAAATCTGTTATCTTCCCTATCTATAAGAAAGGTGATCCAAACAATGTTGAAAACTATCCTTTATGAACATCATAGCCAAAGTTTTTCTGGTGTGGTTTTGAACATATTGGAAAAATGGGTTGATAATAACAACATTCTAACGGACTTCCAAGCGGGATTCAGGAAAAACTATTCTACAGTCGATCAGATATTTACACTTACTTCTATCGTTAAAGCTTTCCAAGCCAGAAATAAAAAGATCTACGCATTTTTTGTTGATTTCAGAGCAGCCTTCGATCTTGTGAATAGAAGTGCACTCGTATATAAACTCTCCCAACTTGGTTTATGTACAAGATTTCTAAGTGTTTTAAGGAATATGTACACCGGTTCAGAAGCAGCAGTTTGGGATGGGTCATCTTTCTCACAATGGTTGGATACGGACTCAGGTGTTAAACAAGGATGTCCACTCAGTACTTTACTGTTCACTTTATTTATAAATGATATTGACAAATGTCTAGCCGGTGGGATTAGGATCGCCAATACTGTTGTCAACGTTCTTTTATATGCAGACGATCTGGTCATACTCTCTGAGTCACCTGAAAATATGCAGCTTATGGTTAACCGATTGTCAACTTACACCAAGACGTGGGGACTTACAATAAATATTGAAAAATCCAAAGTCAGGGTATTCTCACGGATCGCTCGCAACGAAATCAGAGACAGTTGGTACTTCAATGGAAGTCGCCTTGAAGTCAAAAAGCAATACAAATATTTAGGAGTTAAACTTAGCCCAACGTTGGATTTCAAAAAAACATCTTGCAGAAAAGGCGAATTCATCTTACTTAATATGACCTGGAAGAATATTTTCTCAAACCAAAATGTGGTATTGTCATCTTGCAGAAAAGGCGAATTCATCTTACTTAATATGACCTGGAAGAATATTTTCTCAAACCAAAATGTGGTATTGTCCGTAAAATACAAAATATTATAATGTGTTGTAAAAACATCACTCTGCTATGCAGCACAAGTTTGGGGAATAGACGAATTTGAAGAAATAGAAAAACGCCAGAGGAATTTTATAAAAAAACTTTTCAAACTGCCTCAAAAGACTCCAAACTACGCATTGTATCTGGAAACAGGTCTACCGAAACTGCTTACCAACACCCTTAAGCTTCAAGCAGAGTACATAATCAAAGTTTGTTCACACTCAGATACTTGAATAACAAAGAAAATGCTCTTGTATGAACTTAGAAATAAGGACTGGTGGACCATGAAGTGGCAAACCATTGGTATTACTTGTGGAGAAGATTTTCAATTTGATTTAAACAACCCAATTCAACTTTAAGAGCAATTGTACACCGTAATTCAAAAATACGAAGACCATGTTCGGGAAACAATAATAACTGAAGCTCGCCAGTCTGAGAGCAGAATAATATACTCACAGCTCAATTATAATCTAACAAATAACAACTACTTCTAAGACACCTTAAATTATAAGGAAATTTCAATTATATTCAGATCTTCTGCCTTTAAATGGCGTCCATACAACGGAAAATTTGTGTACTTGCAATATTCATGCAAAAGAAGACTGCTTCCATTTTATAAGTATTTGTCCTGTATTAAAACAACAAAGAATAAGATATTTTGGAAAAGCAAGCTTAACAATGCAAGAAACAATATAACTTCTAAATGGTTTGAACTGGAAATCACTTTACTGTTTTTTAAATTCAATTTATAACTATAGAAACTTATTAACTACTGAATTCATTTAATTCTAATTTTATAAATTTGTTATTGTAAACAGTATACATTACTTCCTTTATGTCAATCGAGCTGACGGCTACGCCATAGCTATAAATTCATTATTACTATACAAAAAATGTATTACTAAAATTGTAAATAAAATGAATACTTACTTACTTACTTACAATTTAAAGTTCGTGTATCGACTCAAGTTAAGTCAAAATAAGGTGTAATTTTTAATGTTTGTAATTGTTCAAACCAAACCTTATTTTTATTATTTGTTTCTCTATTACCAATTCAAAACACTTCGTTTGAATTTCAAAAATGTCAAATTATTTTAAGTGAAATATAAGGCATTCTTTCTGATCATCCAATGGCAAAAAGCGTTAAAATAAACTTGAAACCCAGGACATAACTTTATTCTAGCATTGGCTATTTCTTTTCGGCAACTTACTATTGAAGAATCCCTTGGCTTTGATAAATTTTCACTTTACAATTTTCTTCAGCACAGAGGAAAAAGTCCTTTGTTTTCCCTAAGCAACGATTTCATCTTTTTGCTTATCATACACTCGCCACGCCGCCGTGCCGCACCCATTGCAATTCTTTGCTGGAAGTAATTCTCAAAGCAATAAAACTTTATTCTTTCCCCTGTTCTAGCTTGTTCTACTTCTGGGCACCCTTTCATATTTAGCTCATGCAAATCCCGTTTGCATACTACAAAATGTGGAACATCCTTTCCTGCACGTTCAAATAGTTAAGAAAACTTACAAATTCTTAAGACTACTGACTTTTCGAGTGGGGGATCCTTGTTTACGTAAAGGATAAGTTCCTAAACCATCACTCTCACACACTTACGTGGTGCCTCCTCTAGCAGTTTTCCACTTAGAATATCAAGTTGTTCTTGAAGTCTCCGCGCCTCTAGTGCTCTCCATCTGTGGGGACAACAATTAAAAACTTTTAGTTTCGCCTTAATTATATAAATTAGTTGGATAAATGTGAGAAAGTAGATAAAGTAGCATTGTTGTATACGTAAATAAGGAAATTGAGACAGGAAGGAAATAGTTTTTTCCATTCTTGTCTTATTTGACCTTTTTTTACAGGCACAGTACGAGGGTTATCCCAGATGATTATATTAAGAGGTTGAATTCTTACAACCTGAAATTAAATAGCTGCTGCATATATAATGCAGTTAGTGGTTGAAAAGAGGAAGCAAATCTACTTAATAATGTAAAACTTCAAGCGATTGATGATCTTAAAAACAAAATCTTCTGGGCTCCATCTTCAGTTGATTGCCAAGTAATTATGGAATATTTATTGCCAGGAAAGTTTTTCAATATTGTCCGGGTGAAGTTTTATTGAGCGACCGCATCTAAATATGCTGAGCTAATGGTTTTTTAATACTTTATTTGGGATCTATAACATTGTCCTTTGTTTTCATTTTGACAGTCAATAATTTTATAGGCCTTTTATGTATAGCTGAACATTTTAAATTTACTTGAAGAAATAATATGACTTATAACTCTCTTTTAATACAGAGAGGGTTAACGTGGAATTATGTAAGATTACATCATTTACAAATTGCATCCTTGTTGAAGGGGAATTATGTATAGGTAGGTACATATAGTTATATAGGAAAGCATCATACATTTCTATGTATTATATGTTTTATATGTTTCCCACTGAGAATATGATTAAAAAATTTACAACATCTTTAGGGATATATTTTTAATAGTTTTCAAAGAAGACAATAAGTACCGAATACATTTTTTCTTACATAGTTTCAGATTTGAGTGTCCATAAGAATTTAATGCTTAAGAGGATTCGTTGGAGTTAAAAAATAATAAAAACTTATATTAATGTTGGGAAACTGGAAAGATGTTTGCGATTATTCTTTGAATTCAAATGTAATTGCATAATCTTTTTTCCAAATAATAATTTAAATTCCATAAAAAAATTATATGTTATGTATTATTGTTCGGTGCCAAATTTTTGGGGCATTATGTGAATGAAAAATAAAAGGCACGACTAGATCGCAGCTACTTGTATTTATATTGGATCACATATTATTCACAAGATTCTTAGTAGAAACGGCTAAATATATTTTCAAGGTAATTTTTTTTACAAAATTTTTTTATAAATAAAATTTCTTTAATTTTTCTAAAAACAAAAGTTGTTTGGCAATTTTATGTATTTAATATCCGTGTTCGAAATATTTAATAAAAAAATGATTTTTTTTAAACCCAAAAAAATATTTTTTCAAAAATGTTGGTATACGTAGGTACAGTATTTTTATAATTCGAAGGACCTCCTATATAAAAATTTTCAATAAAAAAAAAGTTGCATTGCAGGTACCGTTAATAACTTACTTAGTTACTAAAGGTGGCGCAGTGCAGGGTGGACTAGGGCCTCTTCCAATAGCGTGCGCCACCTTTTACGCTATCCACCTCTACTGCGCTGTCCCATGGCGGAGCATTGATGTTCATTCACAACCATCTCAGTCGTTGGCTTTTCACTTGTGACTAGGTCGGTATCGCTGTACAGCCGATACAGTTCGTTGTTGTAACTTCTTCTCCATTCCCCATTTATGCAGACGAAACAGCATAACGCGTTCTCATTCACCGTTAACAGTGTACGTGTCTTTGCACCATACTTATATTTGGATACTTTAGTTGCTCGACATAGGGCTTTGCTTCTCAATTGCCTTTTTAGTACAAACCAACAGCGATTGGGAGGAGTAATTCTTTGTTTGATCTAAGTACAAAGTCTCTGACCACTTCAAAATTTAGCTGTCTATAGTGACGTTCTTTGCGATACGTCGGTCGATACTGGGTGTCCTTTCTTGTTGACAGCATATATTTTGGTTTGCTTCTATTCACCATCTTGTTCACCACTGTGCCGATTATGTCGATGTCGTCAGCGTAATTGTAATTGGGCGGCCTTTTGAAAGATTGTGCTTCAAGTTCTGACGTGAGAGTTTTGCACTTTTATTTCAAGAACGATGTTGAAGAAGTTTTGTTCACAAAAAAAGAACAAAAGCAATACCTACGTATGCACACGCGTTTGTATTGTTTTTACATTTCTTCCTTAGATGTTGAAGAAGTCGCATGACAGCGCGTCGCTTTGCCTAAAACCTTTTTTGACATCAAAAATGTTGGTGAGGTCTTTGCCGACCTTGATGGAGCAGTGTGCATCATCATCATCATGCACAAACGGACGAGTTTGGGAGCGATGCGAAAACTAAAGATGCTGCCAAACGCGGCTTTGAAATCGATGAAATGGTGCTAAGTATCGAATTAAAACTGCTGGGTCAATGGTGCACTTGCTGGCCTAAAGCCTATCAGGTTGTTAATGAATTGCTTCAGGCGGCCACAAAGTACAGTCTGTATTTGGCGCAGTCCAGAGGATCGCCTTTCTTTAGAATTGGGCAAACAATGCCGAAGTTCCGCTTGGAATAGCTCAACTTTTTGGACTTAAGTGTAGATATAGCTATCTTTACTTCGTCGAGATCGGGTTGACGGTATTGTTGACCTACGCCCCCGGCCGCGTCGTCCAGGTTGAATTGTATAATATGCATGGTAGCAGAATTCGGTTCGTTACCACCGTTATACAATTTGCAGAAATAATTTTTCCATATCCTCAGCTATATCTATTTATCGGATTTTTTAAGGTTAATGTCTTAAATAATAGGCAATTATTAAGCTGCATTTATAAGTGACCTGTAAATTTAATTTTTGCTATTGGTTATTCACAAATTGATGAAAAATTTCATAAAGTAGAAAAAAAGGTATATGTAGTTATAACTACATTATGTACCTATGTACCCGTCAGTTTACTTACTTGTACATACTTACCAACCAAAAGCGATTTAGAAATTTAAATTTTTCCAATAATATAAAATGCACTACTGAATCGTACGAATACTTGCTCTTGTGGCTAACAATTTAGTGTAACCTCTGACGCTGTTAGTAGCTAGGTAGCCTAGTTATTGTATGCATATTTAAAACATGTATATGTAATATTACCTTGATTCTTAGTATAGTGAATTGTTGAGTTAATGATTCAAGGAATAGTTACATAGGTACCTTCCTACAAATGTTTATATAAAGTATTTTAATCATTTAAATTACCTATCAATATATTTAGATGAACCTAGATATGTAAATATGTACATATGTATGTATATAATGAAAGTGAATAGTGTATATGTAGGTGGGTAAAAATCGTTTTTTAAACTTCTAAAATTGCTAAAACCATCACTTTAATCGGCTTTTCGAAAAAAAAACAAACTACAGAAAGTATCTCGAAAATTTTAGGACTGATTTTGATGAAAACCTGTTTTTTATTTTTAGTTTCTTGAAAATAAATTTTTTTTTGAAGTTTTGGTATGCAGTTCTTTTGAGTTAATTAATATACATGTGATCATAAAATTTTAAATTATTTATTTTGATTAGTTTAAAAAATATTGATTTTTCAAAATAAAATTTCAAAAATTAATTTGAATTAGAAAACAAAGTTATCTAAATTTTGGTATGCATAATTAGTTTGGCAAACTAGATCTTCTAAGATATAAAATTTGACATAAATCCAGTGTACCGTTACCGAGAGACCCAAAAATAAACAGTAACCGTTATATGAAAGGTACCGTTAATAGACTTTTCCCGTGAACTTGGCTCTGGTTAAATGATAGGTAGTGCCAACAAAAAAAATTTTCAACAATTTGTATCAAATTCGTTGAAGCCGTTTCCTTAAAGGTGATATGGCATGTACCGTTATTTCAAGGCCTACAAATAAAATTTCTATTTCCCCCCTGAAGAATGCCAAAAGAATCGCACGTACAAAATTTAAAGGTAATCACTTAAGTCGTTTAAGCTGCAGCTCGTTGTACATACAGACGGACAGACTGACAGACTGAAAGCCTGACAGACAGACAGACATACATTTATGATCGTAATGTCATGTTCGGTTGTTATAATTTTTTTTTACCATTGCATAACTTGCCTTATAGTCCCTACAATCGCAGGTAAAAATTAAGAATCAATCATACATAGGATCGACAAATGTCAGACTTCTAAACGCACCACTAAAAACCATCGTCATATTCATATATTTAGGCACCTACCTTTTAATTGCAATAACGAATCAATTTTTATTGATCTGTGGGAGAAATCATTTCTAACTGTATATAATCAATTTCCCTTAGCTTATTAAACACATTTAAATAGTCATGTAAGTATAGCAGGTAGCAGGCAATATGTCACGAAATGTGAGCAAAATATGCTTCAGTAGAGCCGTTTACATTAGGTGTGTTTTGGTGATAAAAAGAAACTCAGTCAGTCAAAATATAACAAGAGATACAACAACAAAAACCCACTCGGATCTTTACATTTTTAAACCAAAACACACCTAATATGGAGTAAAGCAAAATACCTTTTTTTGGGTTTTCCCCTCGTTCGGTTTGCGCCACTACCTACTGTTTTTTGTCTCCTCTTTAAATTGCCTACAAAAAAAACTATTATAACCCTAGGCCTCCACTTGAAATAAATGATTGCAAGAATTATGTCATGTAGTCAATATTGTTTGTGGAGGCCTCAGAAGAAATAAACGCAGAAATATAATTTGATGTTTCATGACATCCCACATTAATCGTGGACAAATATCTCACAAAACATTGAATCTTGTTCATAGTTTGCTTGCTTTCATGTTAAATTTTAATAAATCATTTAAAAAAAAATAGATTATACCTACTCTAAAGTACAAAGGGCTTAGCGCTTCTTGGAGAAAAATGAAATTTCACGATTTATGTTTGCCCAGGTAGCAAAGCACTATAAATTTTTAGTAGTAGTGTGCAATAATGGCCGAAATAAATATTTCTAATGGAGTTGCGGTAAAGAACACACTATCCAGTGTGTTATAGAGATGTGGGTATATTATTCGCATAAGTGTCTTACTGGGTGTTTGAATTGTATTGCACCGTGTAATGTAGTTTTCTAAAGGTGGTGGCGGGGGTAAAATAAAGTTACTGAGTTATCGCTCTCTCTTCGTTGTGCTTTCCTAATTGTTTGAGTAAAGAATAAGGAATGCGGAGAGATGATTCTGTTTTACTTGGACAAAAGTAAGTTTTACTTTCCATTTCCATTGGTAAATATAGAATTTGATGTAATGCGATTTGAATTTATTTTTTTTTTCGATATATTATTGGATTGTATTCGTGTATATTAAACGACTAGTTGTCAACGTAAATGCATTCAATTGTACTAGTGCTTAGTGCTGTTAGTAAAAACAAAGGTTGAACCACAGAAAAATAGGTATCTTCTAAATTGATTCAGAATAAGAAACAAATCTTTGTTTGCCCAATGGAAGGATTTAACTTGACAAAGTTGATATCTTTTACATTCCCATTGGGGAAACCACAAGAAATTGCACTAGTGTAGAAGCAGACTTAATAAATTATAAGTAGTTGTTTGGTTATTTGGCAACACCGTGGTTGACAAATCAAAATTGAAGTACCAACTTGCACAAGTTAAAAGCTAACCCTGGTGGTGAGATATGTAATTAAATTCTGGGTGAAGACTGGATAAATATCAAGATCTAGTAGTGTTGTTGAAATGCATGCAAGAGGAGAAGTCTTCGTGCATAATAAAACGCGGCCATTATTGCAACAATTCAAATAAATGCACACAAAATATAATCATGAAATGTTTTGTAGGACACCGAGAACATAAAAGAATGTAATTAAAAAGACAGATGTATTCTTTCAACGCTTTATTACAAACTGATCTTATTTCTTTACTTAGCAAATAGCAACTAGTCATTCCATGCGACAATAATTAGTATGTACTATTTTACATATTTTATAGTTTTAAAGGGCATAATCTACTATGATTGAATCTTTTTCAGTTATGAGTTGTATTACATAAAATGATTTGCATTACATATTAAAAGTAAATAAATGTATTTGCAATTGCACTCAATTGCATACAGAGTGTTTCATATTAAAATATAACTAATACATAATAATGTATTTCTTTTATAAAATAAGATCTGCTTGAGTTTTTGTTCTGTCACCATATAAGCGACGCTAACTGAAGTGGTTGATTTCTTCCTAGGTATATGCTTCTACATTTGACACTGGTCGAAATTCGACTAACAAAAAACTGGCCGATACATACATTTACCTTGCAACAATCAAACGTGAAACATATTTTCTGCACAAAAAAATGTCAATACAATTTTTTAATCAAATCGTTTTTTATAGCTGCTGAAACTGTGACGTAATATGTCATGCTGGCTGAGTAAACACATAGATTGAGACCTGATATATTCGTCTATATTTGTTTTTCTTTAATATATTATATTATACATCCTTCTAAAATGCATTGATGGCGATGATTCATCGTTGCAGGTGACACAATTCTCTATTTTGGAACTTTTGCAAGACAAAATTCCCGTTCGTGTTCAAAAGTATTAAATTGGCACTAAAATAATCTATGAACAAAATTATTCTCGTTGAATAGTCGTCGTTTACAAACGACCTCAGCGCTACATTTTATTTTCACGTATTCACAAAGCCGGCCGCACCCATTGATTGATAAAATAAAATAATGTGGAACACAAATATTCCGCTTCCAACTACTGTCACCGAACATGTTCGGATTACAGATTTCTTTATGCACTCTTACTTTAACCTTAACACACCCGCACCACCTATGTTTATATATGTATACAGTGACGACAAAATAAATAGCACAGCTTTGTTAAGAAATTGGAAAAAGCCTCAAATCATAAATTCATTTCCAATGCCAATACAAAAAAAACTTCTTATATAAATAATGCCAGGCCACGGGCAAAAAACAAAAATTTCCAATTTAATGATTAGGAATTCTAGTCTTGTTGGATATAGTTCACAAAAGATGTTCTTCACGAAATCTATGTAAGATGAACTGAACTTGGCAAAAATTGCGTACTGACAAAGGTCATCACTAGTCAACTGATGAGTCCATGTGAGATCGCCGGGACGAAACGCCAATTTTTCTTGAACTAAAGGCCGTTAAAATATATTTTGAATCAATAATTCAACAAGTCCAAATACGAGTATTATAGTGCTAAGTCTTCTACTTGGCTGATGTATTTCAGTAGTATATAGAATTTGTATTATTAAAAAAAGCTTCTTATGAAAATTAACATGTTCGAGGAAGAAGGTTGTTAATGATATTCACCATTGCCAAGAACAGGAAGTGTTCAAATCAAAATACGTATGAACCGAACTGATATTGCCATCGCCCGCATGATAAAACCAGATCCGTTTATGACTGCATTAAAACTTAAACAAGCTATAGAAAAAGATCTTGGTGTGAACGTGTCTGTTAACACTATTAAAAACCGCCTCCGTGAAAAAATTGTTTGAAAGAATTGCCCAGAAGATGCAAAGGAGCATATTTCAAAAGATCAAAATTGGTGGGAAAATATCTTGTGGACGTATAAGTTAAGTTTGGATGGCAAAAAATATGTTAGCCGCGAAAAAAAAGGAATATTATCCAAAGTATACCATCAAAAGTGTTAAGCATGGCGGAGGTAGCCTTCCTGTTTGGGGATGTTTTGCTGGTATGGTGTGGGACCGCATAATAATACCTTCTATGGAACAGATAAAATACAAAGAAATCCTGAGGAATACAATGATACTGTTTGCTGATAAAGAAATACCGTTGAAGTTGAAATTTCAACAGGCCAACGACCCAAGGAAAAACAGCTAGGTCTGTGAAGCAATGGTTGTCCATCCAAAAAATCGCGGTCATGGAATGACCAGTTCAATCCCCATCTCAATCCTATTGAAAACTTGTGGAAAGTGAATAAAGCAATTGATAGATCCGCTAGTTCAAATTTCGACAAGTTTCAGCTAGCCTGGTACTCGTTTCGGTAACTGTTGAACGATTTGATAGTCTTGTTTTATCTATGAAACGTTCGTGTGTCGCTGTGATTAAAAATAAAGGTTATCTAACTAAATACTGACACACAATTTTCTTTGTATCACTATCAAATGTTATGTTATTTTATTTGTTTTTCTTTTTATAATGAACTGTGCTATTTTTTTTGCACTAGAATAACTTAACTTATTTCCATAATTTTTTTTATTTTTCTTTGTTTCAATTCAATATTAATTATTTTTCATAAGTCAAACAGTTCTGTATAGTGTAACAAAGTACGAAAAACTTTGGTTACAGGAATCATAGGATACGTGTGCTATTTATTTTGTCGCCACTGTATATATCACCTATATAGGTGTTCGATCAGAGCATCAATATGCACGAAAGTAGAAGGAAGTGCACAAAGGTTCCCAAGAAAAAATCGTTCGTTAAAGGGCTTTTCCCTAAATTGGGATTACATGTTAAAACTTTCTTATCGTTTCGACGACACGATACGGTATATTCGTCGGGTAGTAACAATGTTATTCAATAGCATCGAAGTTTTGGTAATGAGAAAAGTTATAATACAGATGATGCTGTAAAATTCTATTTGGAACTATGTACGAGTACATACAAATTGACTATGGGGCAAGTTGAGAGTGAAAACTTTTTTTTTGTATTTGTTCGACTGTTTGCCATAACCCAATGTGTTCGAAATAGGTTGAATAGAAATAACAACCAAATTATATATTCAAACTCATTTTTTTTTTGAAGCAAATAACTTTTTTGTGTGTGTGAAATAATATTGAATTATAAATTCAAAAGGTAGAAACCATTTTCTTGTTAACAGAAGTTAAATTTCCTTACTTCCGAAAAGATTTTTCGCTCTGACAGAAAAACTATTTTTATGGCCAAATATTTTGAACAGAGTGAAAATAAAATTCTGCTAACCTAGAATCAATTTTTTTAAAAGACCGCGTAAATTAAATGTAAAATCACAAAGTTGTACACTTGTTGATAAGAATAATAAAAAGATTATTATTTAGATGAATATTAAATAGAAGGAAATAAATCTGTAACTTAATTTAATAGATGTAAGCATAAATAGGCATGTTCGTAAGTTTAGCTTAAATCTAATCCTTTAATCTTATCATTTAAGGGTTGTTGTTTTTGTGAACTAAAACTTTTTTTCCATGTAAAATGAAGTATTTTTAATATAATATAGTGTTGCAAAATAACCGTAAATTGTCAAAGAAACAATTGAAGAATTGTTAATATACTTATATTTACTTCCGATGGTTTTTCACTTTTGCTTACGTCTTACTGGCTGAACAGAATGGTTGCGCGGTCGACCTCGCGGCACTTTAAAAAACGCTCTGTCAAAGTTAAAAAACATAGAAACTCGTTTGAGTCACTGATCAATTGTTATAGTTTATTAAAACCATCGTGAAATACCTTTTTATCCTAACTTTAACCCTTTTAGTTAGCGCCCCCCTGATGCAAACCTATGGATCCGTCTCTGATCCAACGAAGAAGAGACTAATTGATACCAAATGCAAGCAATTTCGATAAGAGGGCTTGATGCCAAACTCTATCAAATGCTTTTGAAATATCAAATTTAATAATCTTACTTTCTCCAAAACGATGTAAAGGTTTGTGGCACAGTTCGGTGAGATATACCATCAGATCACCAGTGGACCCACGGTTGCCACGTTGGTCATTTATGACCAAATTTGGTAATTTTGTTTTTACTTGGTCACTTGGTCATTTTGTTCTCCATATGGTTACTTTTTTGAAGACGAAATAAAAAAAACTCAACATTTAATTTTCATGTTCTCAAAAATCAAGCGCAACTTTTTTCATCTCCTAATGTAAGCGATACATGTGTTCAATTGAACGCTCTTCATTATCCATCCTCAACCACTGAATAGACGGAGGCTGAATGCATTCATTTTCTTCTTTTGAAAATTATTGACAGTTGGAAAGCTTAAAATATTTTTGTGTTTAAACGTTTAAGTGTCTCCGTCTTTTTCGCTTGTATGTTCTTCTTAAAAACAAATCATTCGAAATTGATAGTTAAGTTATAAGACATATTATTAAATCTTTCTTGTTAAATTAAAACAACATTCTTAAAAGTTTATTATTGTGACTTAAAAACCTCGAAAAGATCAAGGCAATCCTCACAGAAGAAGATGAGCCCCAATCTTCCTTAGAGAACAGAGAAAATTATTTATCCATTTCTTTATAAAACGAACCTCAAAAGTTTTAACAAAAATGAAATTAAAACAAACGCTTGGCTTTTTATTAAGAGTTTTTAAAACAACCGCTACTAATGGCGTTTTTATTTGGCAATCCGGAATTATTCTACGATCCGGGATCCCAACTGAACACTTTTGTGTGATTCTGACGATTCTGAATTTTAATGAGGTTCTATGTGTGAAAATAACTGTCTACGTGGATGACAACAGCCGAGTTTGACTTTCAACTACATATGAATGTGTGAGTGCTACTGGTTCCGAATCTGTTTTCTAATCCAAGAGCAAAATTCCCTTCTTTTCAGAATTAGAACTGTCATTTTTCCAAAGTGAACACTTTCAGAAGAGTCCGGAAGGCTTCCGGATTACTATTGCCAAATAAAAATGACATAAGATTTGATCTCAATAACAATGATTTGAGGAATTTGTCTATAATAACATCTAAAAGTATCCTGTCGGATTCCGAAACTTCAGTTCGACGTTGACTGATAGTTTTCTATACTTGGTTGAGGGTGATCCTGAAGATGCAATGGAAATTGCTTTTATTTTAAAATATTAATCTTAACGATAAAATGGGCATATACGAATTTTGGGAAAAAGTCAATTATACCTTAAAAATGCGTTAAATCAGTATTACTTTACAAATTTAAACAGCTTTATTTACCACATATATAAACAATTAACAAATAATGCAGAGATTTTGTCCCGAGTGCTTCGAGTTTAATGGATATAACTATCACTTTAAAAAAATTCAATCTCGAATGGATTTGTTGCATCCATTATCCTTTTCCTATTTAGATTCTCCCCGCTGTCTTGACTTTACTTTTCACACACAAAATAATAGCAATCGGCTTTTCTTCAACTTACTTAAAATTTTTTCAAAGAAATTAACAATTTTATCGCCACGCGACTTTACTTTTTGTTTAGAAAATTACCCAGGTGTGTGTAAAGTTAATAAAGACTGAAGTTGTTTGTAAAACAACTGTTTTTTTTTCATAAAATTGTTTAAACACAATTAAAGAGAAACGTATCATTATTTCCTAAATGCTTCAGAATAAAAAAATAACTTTTTATTGATTGGTTTTTTGAGTACATACTTAGATTTACCAAGCATTTTTACTTTATGTTTCTGTAATAATAAGAATTTATTTTCCGATCAACTTTTTCGTAAAAACAAATCTACGAAAAAAAGCGCTTTTGTCATACCCAATCAAATAGAAATGTCAGTAAATTTCAACCAGCTGACTTTGCAAATAAGTTAATTCAAGTTAAATTCTGCGCAATTGGCTCAAAATGAATATTATTCGTTCGCATGTCAAAAATACAAATTTCATTCGAATGAATGAATAGATATATTCTATCGAATGAGATATTCGTTCGAATTTCAAAATAATTAGGAGGAATGGGCGATCACATTGTCCTTAAAGTTTGGAGTAATTTAGTGAATTATTTGGCACCATTTTATTTATTTATTTATTTTAGTTATTTTCTAATTAATTATTTATGATAATAAATGAAAGCACATGGCTAACCTTAATTTTCTGTGTATTATGAAGTTTTCAGATTTTAATTATTTTGGTCCCTTTTAACTGGTTTTGTTTCTTTTTATTTTCAATTTTGTTCAGAAGTTTTATTTCCATGTGGCAACCGTGAGTGGATCTATTGCTACGAAAGCCATACTGCCGGTCATTAACGAGCTTTCGTTCTTCAAAATGTTTCTTAAACTGATAAATTAATCGTTAAAGCCCAGTACTCAGTTCGATAAAAATATTATTTCTCATACAATTTTTTTCCCAGAACAAATTTTATCTCTAATTTTTCCCGATCAGTACTCACTTCAACGCAATATAAAAATCTTTGTTTCGAAATGGACATACAAAAATCTTCAATTGATTTTTCCAAGACAAATAATGTCCGAATCATTATTTTGCTAGCTAAATTGTGATGTTTGATGTAAATCGATAACACCTCATATCGTACCCCAAGCCTTTGCAATATTAAGATAGGAAGTATGTATATGACCCGGAAAAATGAATGAAAAAAGTGTGTAGGTAAATTAGCTGCAAGAATTAAATCTATTCATCACCTGATTTCGGTTAGGCAGTTGCG
Source organism: Philhelius pedissequus (assembly GCA_910595825.1). Taxonomy (NCBI): domain Eukaryota; kingdom Metazoa; phylum Arthropoda; class Insecta; order Diptera; family Syrphidae; genus Philhelius; species Philhelius pedissequus. Next base: position 254,063,087 of record OU343160.1, read on the forward strand.
TAGCTATAATGAGAAAGAGTAGGTAAAATGAGCACGTACTTTGAAGAAACTTATGAAATATTTCTGAGAATTATTTGGTGTTTTCTTATTCAAGTATGTGTTTGTAGAAATTTGAATAGAAGGGATAAATAAATTAAGAAAAATCAATGAGCTTTAGAACTAAAAGATTGAAGGTGAAGAAATCTAATAAATCAGTAAAAAAAATTAGTATCGAAACGGGACAAGTAATATTTTTGCATATATATGTATGTATATATATATTTCATCGACTTTACATAATGTATGTATAATGTATATTGAAAGCGCTTAGAAACACCAACGGAATTACGTTATTTTTGGTAAATGTTGTTTAATCTTTAGCGTTAATTTTCTCATTCATTGTAAATGCTTTGAAATGGATATATACTATTATATTATTTCGTCATATTTATATATCTTATAAATCTGTTTTTTTTTTTTAAACACATTACTCAACATGAATTTTAGAGCAAAGCAAATTAAACAATGTACATAATTTAACTGTGTTCCTATTTTCCCCTACTAAATATTTCTTAGATACGCTTAAGTTCTCATTTGAATTATATGTTTATCTCTTACCTTCAAAGTTTTGCTTGAGAAAAAATATGTAGAGATAAAATTTGCGTTTCCTCAAGCTGAGTACTAGGCTTAAGCGTTTCCATGACCTTGGAAAGAAGGGACGTAAGTAACCTTACAGGAGCTGTAAAGTAAAACAGATGGATTGGTTTTGCCAGCGTTGAAGAACATCTCTTCAACAAGATGGGATGGATACTATCCGGACCAGCGTATTTGTATATATCAATGTCTTCAAGAACTCCAGCAACTGGACTTTCTCTGCAGATACAGAAACTAGTTCACTAACTTTTTTTATGTTTACCTACTTTTTACTTGCGATATAGGTTATAGGGCAAGTTTTGCATTTGGACAAAAATCGAACTCGAGATTTTAACAAAAATTGACATTACGATGATAGAGAACACCAAAAAAGTGGGTCCCGCAATTCCGTCTGTATATGGGTAGAACGATCTACAGCCTAAACGGCTGAAGCGATTTTTTTCAAACCTGGTACCTAAGCGCTTGATTTTGGACTTTTTCATAGGCGACCCAACGGATTTCGATCAAAATTGCTATGTAGGAGATCGTCGTTTGAATTTTAAATAATAATGAATACCAACATTTTCGAAACGATTTGTTTTGAAATTTCAATACGTGTTTTGTATTATTGAACACATAAAATTTTCATCCTTTACGAAATTTTGTAGGTATATAAAATATAAGTAAAAAAGACTTAAATATGTTGAGCCATCTCTACTAAAAATCTTGTGCTTCAGATGTTATCGAACATAAAAGCAAGTACGGGCGGCGATTCAGTTGTGCATTTTATTTAAGAAGGATTTTGGTTTCGGTTTCTAAATCACAATTATGAATAAATGTACTTTTCAGTCTGACGCGAGTATGTACAGTGTACCTATTCATAGGGAAAGAGTTTGCTATTTCTCGCTCACGATTTTATTGCTTACCTTAACATATTCCTCAGGGTAGGGATGATGTTTATCAGTTATTCTGTTAAAATTTGGGGTATGGTATCCAAGCATAACCTCATGTAGAATAGGTGTTTGTGAAATCGATACTTATACTTCTGCTATAATATGTTCATTTGTTGTGCTTTTTGCGTAAAACTACTTACGGCCATGCCTTTTCCGAATATGTAGGTATAGATAAAGACATATATCTAAGAACTCAAAGTCAAAGTTGTGACTATTTGCGGCTATGAACAAGTAAAACAGGATGTAGCCGGCTTTTTTATCTGATTAATTATACCTAGTAGATTAGTTTTTCTCAAAGACAATATTTATGATTGTGTTTTCTTATTCAGACTAAATTGTTAAACTTAAAGTATTAAAAATTTATTATTCTTAAATCTAATTGGGAAGTAATTTAATAAATAAATGGGAATGCCTTATAATTTAGTTATAATTTATCTTTTTATCAACCAAAAGGCATTATATATAATTTACCTTTGACTTTAGTAAAGCGTTTAACAAGCTAAGTCATAAAGTAATTTTAGGTAAATTAAAGAAAATTGGACTTAATAATCATTTTGTTTCATTGTTTTCTTCATATCTGACCAATATAGACATTATTATGTTATCTTCAAAAATTATCGTTTTACTCAGTTTCAAGTTAATTCAGGTGTACCCTGCAAAATTCAATGACATTATTATAGGCTGATGACGTGAAAATATTTCGAACAATATCCTAATATACTACAATATGCCTCAACTGACTATAAACTTCTACAATATGATCTAAAAAGATTATCGGAATGGTGCAATACTAATCGTTTGTTGCAAAATATTGACAAGTGTAAAACGATGAGTTGTACACGCAAAAATATTTTATTTAATCATGAATATGTATTAAATTCGTCAAATTTGGAAAAAACTTTCTATAACTTTTCAGACCTTGGAATCATTTTAGACTCAAAATTATCCTTCTCGGATCACTTGCTTTTTTAAATCGGTTCGGACGCGAATTCCAAGATTTTTATGTAAATAAAACTCTTTATGTATCATTTGTCAGATCTGCCCCATATTACTCGCTGCATATAAATAGATAAGAGGGTGTTCAAAGAAGGTTCATAAGATACGTTTTACGTTTTCTTCCGTGGTCGAACTGAGTTGTCCCCACACACTGGCAGCCTTCAACTTATAAATCTCACATCACTTTCTATTCACCCAGAGTACTTGCAACTTTGTTATATAATTGAAATATAAATAGATCCATACCATCTTCATCAGTTTTGAAAGGAATTCATTTCAATGCAATACAAGAGATCGACTGCAAATTCGAAGTGTTTTTGTAGATCTAATTATGTTGTTAATAACCCAATAAATCAGTTGGTAAATATTTATAATAAAAATAATTTTTTCAGAAGTTCTGTAAATAACAACCTAAATTTTTGTATAAATATTATGTTTTGTATACAATTCATTATTTATGTTTAAGCAATTATTGTTTTAATTGAAATATTATTAACTGTAGCTCCGATATAACCGTTTTTTCGATCTACGACTATCTGTCGGTTGTCGATCAAACTTTTTTATACCGCAGGTCCTTCGAATTCTAAAACTGCTACAGCAACATTTTCTTGGAAAATTTTCAAGAAATTATGTATGCAAAAAAACGACTTAAAAAATAAGGGTATTCACGATCCGATGTATCTGGTCTTGTATCATTGTAAAGGTGTAAAAGTGTAGCGTTTTTTTGCACTACAACAACAAAATATACTGAATGTCAAAATCTTATACTTTTACATTTTTACAATACCCGAACCCTATTGTAACAGAAAAATACAAGAGTTTAAGATTTCTTTAACACAAACTAAACCTTCTTCAGAACAAACGTGAAATAGATTTTGACTTTGATTCAGTTTAGCTACAGATTAGTAAAGGTGTGTTCACATTCTGTTGTAAAAAAAATAAAATTTTACAATTTTACAAGACTTGTTACACCAGATCGTGAATACCCCTAATATATTTAGCCGTTTATACTAAGAATCTTGTGCTTACAATGGACATGAGATCAAGTACGTGCGATCTATTCGTGCATTTTATTTTTACATGAAATCAATACCCATTTCCTTATCAATGCAATATTATATTTTACTTCTCAAAAATATATGTATATCGCAATACAACACCTATTATTTACAGCATTATTCCTGTCATGTGTTTTTTAATATGAAGCCTATAGAACGATGCTGATGCGAATATGAACATGAATGAATAAATTTTGAAGAAAAAAAAAACAATCAGAAAAGATCCAAAATAAACAAGCTGCGATAAAAGAAACAACTGAAATGTGATTTTCCGCATAATTAATTGGTCTGGGTAATAAATTGTCTGCGACAAGTGAGTGGAGACTTTTTAAATTTCGTCATGGAACAGCGCACTGCAGAACAACAAGTAGAACGAACATTTTCGCTTATGATTTCGTTCAGTCATTTTTGTATGGGATTTTTCGTTCCGCATCAGCAGGGTACTAAGCTTAAGAGAAAACCGATGCGGCGACCAGAATAGAAGAGCATTTGAAAAAGTTGTCGAAATCAGGTAAACAGAGATATCTGATCTCTCCCAAGACAGAATGTCTTAGCAACCTTTGTTACTTCTTTATTATGTTCTCAGCAGAACTTTAGTGAGGGCATGGTAAAGAGAGCGATCAGATACTTGTATATGAGTTTTAATTTATAAGGTCTTAAACAAATATACCGGCATTTGAAAAATAAATATTTTGCATACAAATATTGACCTTAATAAATATTTTATGCAGTAAAATCACAAGCATCTATAATCGTGACATTAAATAAAGCTTACAAAATAGAAAAAAAAAATAAACTTTCGTATCTATTTTTGTAGTCCAAGAAATTACTTTTAAGCAATTCTGAACTCTTCATTCCCTAATAAACTCAATTCATATTTCGGAACAAAAAGTGTAACTCAAATGTAGATATAATCAACGAAAATATTCACTCCGAAAAAATTCCGACATAGCTAAATTTTGGTGGAGAGCTTGATTTTTACATCCTAAGCATTTTCTAAAGTGCCCTTAATTTGGCGAGGAGCAAAACATTTTAGAGGGGGAAAGGGGGTAAAAGTCTTTTTTTCCAAATGACTCGAAAACCATAGGTTTTTCTGAAAAAGGTTGTAGACATTGTTGATCATGTCATTCTACACTAATAAGATTAAGACACTTTTAATATATTGATCGATTTCGAGAACAATTGTCGAGTACATTGGGGTGTAGTAGATTTATTCAAAAAAAAATTTCATAAATTTATGTTTTTGAGTGTGGAAATGTTTTGTTTCTTGTTATGTTTGGAAAAACATGTTCTCTTAAGCAAAGCAAGTTTTAAGAGTGGCAGCGAAAGGCTGCCATCTTAAAAATCCCAATTTATTTTATTTTGTTCAATAACTTCCAAAATCTTTCTTTTTCGCAAAATTTCCAGAGAACAACTTGTAGACAGTACAATTATCTACAAAATGAAATATTAACGACTTCTGTATCAATTCTCTCTTATGTTGTAGCGATCGAAAGTTTAATTGTTCGTTAGAATGGGAGCTGCACGGACTTTTTCTGAGATATCTTCCTTTTTTCTGTATCATTGTGTTTTTGGATAACGCTTGTTATTGCTTCATAATTTTTTTTTGTCTGATTTTCCTGGACTAATACTGTTTTAATCTAAATTGAATATCGGTTATAACATTTATACGATGTCACAAAACATCTGTCCAAAACTGACTATAACATAAAATAAATTTATGCGAACAAAACCGAAAGGGTATCTAATTCCGTATAACATTCGCAGATGCATTAAGCGAGTACTTTTCTCTAAATATCTAAAATAATACCTACTCACTTCTCATGCTGACTTTTTGCGCACCCCAAAATTTATATTCAAACATTAAAAAAGAAATAGAAAAATTTATTCCATCGTATAACATAGAGAAGTGAATAAATTAAAATGAACTTGAGCTACGGGGCGGTAATGATGACAACCTAACAGAAGACAAAAATCAATAACTCAAATCATCGGTGCAAAACATTCAATTTCATTCCATCATTTGTATTCTTTCCTTTTAACACGCTTCACTACCTTAAATCATTTCAAATTTACATAAAAATCCCTAAGCCTCAAGCCCCGATTCCTACTTTTTCTATGCAAATTATGATACGCCATCAAGTACCTACTCGCACCCCCCTTAATTCAGTCCATTAACGTCATCTTGCTGGCTATGGCCAAACCAAATCCATTCACCCCAATTTAGATCGACAGGGCTAGAAGGATTTTTCTTTAACATCAAGGAGCTTCAAAAAATATCAATCACTTTGAATTAATTTAGTTTTTCCTTTCTTCAATTATCCGGACCTTGGGGTACGTATGATTTGTCTAACATTCTTAAATCATAAAAGTTCTTTTATATTGAGGGCCTTTCAGAATAGAGGAAATTTAAATACGACCTATCTGTATCTCCCCTAGAGTAGGCATACTAAATGTCAACGATGCTGGGATGTCAGAATAGGAGGTTATTCTCTTATTGCATGGGGGTGTTAGGAAGTATGTATAGTGAAACGTCACCACCACATGTCCCATCGTCAGCACACAACTCAGGTCTAGTGGGAGTAACTTAAGGGTAACCTTAGTGGTAAAAAATCTTTTAATAGCACTTTTAAGTGCACTCATTGAAACAAATCTTCACGGCACGAAGGGGTTTTGAGGTGGGTTTATTTTTTAATTTTTTTTTACTTGGTTTAATGGAACTCAAACCGTTACCACATTCTTTTTTCTTACCATCATCGTCGTCGTCCTCATTGTTATTAAATATGTATGTGTATTTGCAGTTGGTAGTATTTGTTTAGATTCTACTCACAGGTCTTGTTTGCGGTGGTTCTTAAGGCTTAGTAGAAGAGAAGAAGGAAGGAGCTGCAGATATGAGATTTTATATAGCGATATAGAGAAATGTAATGCAAATAAAAGGATCATCTAAGCGGTTTTGAAATTAAGCCATCCATCCCCATTTTGCGCTCTCAGAAGAACTAATTGAAAAAGCGAATCATGCTTGAGAGTGTATATGGTTCTATATCAAAGAGAGGGGACAATTTGTTTGCTCATTTAATGGTCAGTTAGTTAGCTTTTTTGAAAAGAGGTAGCTCGGTAATAGGTTCTTAAAAGCACTTTGTATTTGGACAATGCGGTAAAACTACAAAGATTCTTTATCCTTTATGTTAAGGTATATTATAAAATGAATGTCCCACACGTTTTGCATGCATGCATAACATTCTACGAAATGGATAGGGATTTAGTAAAACATTGCTTGAACAGTACGTCCGAAGTTGGGATCAATGGCAAGCTAAGGAGCATTCCTATGTAGAAGCGTTTCATCAATGCACTATTATTTATACAGATTATCCGAATGAAGATAAGAAAGCTTGATCAATTACGTATATGATGGAAATTAAACCTTTACGTATGTATTCTAAAATCAATCACATCGCATTGCAAGCACAAGCAGCTTATTATAAAACCGCCAAATATATGTTTAGAGTTGTTTTTGCTTAATGTTGGTTTTAAAATTTTTATAATTTTTAAAAATATATTCTTATAAACACAATTTATAAGAAACAAATGGTCCAACCGCGATTGAAATATTGAATTTTCAAAAAAAAAATATTTTTTAAACAGCATGTAATGAGTAATTCAGCAGCTCGTATGACATTTATTTTAGAATTGGTTTTTAATGGAAAAATAAGAGGACATAGACTACGGCAGGGATCGAACCTGTGACATAGACAATACACTTAACATAGCCCCACAAAAAATAGTCTAACGGGGTCAAATCACATGATCTTGGTGGCCAATTGACTGCGCCAAAACGTGAGATCAACTGCTCACCAAATTCGCCTCTCAATTAATGCATGGTTTCGCGTGCAGTGTGGCATGTGGCACCGTCCTGTTGGAACCACATGTCGACCGAGTTCAATTCTTGCATTTTCGGCAAAAAAAATCTGTTATCATCGGACGGTACCTTTCTCCATTGACCGTAACCCTGCGGCCTTCATCGTCCTTGAAGAAGTACGGCCCAATGATGGCGCCTGCCCATAAACCGCACCAAACAGTGCATTTTTCGGGATGTATTGGTAGCTGCTGAATTGCCTCTGGCTGCTCTTCACTCCAAATACGGCAATTCTGCTTATTCACGTATCCATTTAGCCACAAATGAGCCTCGTCGCTGAAACGGACGTAGCTTGCGAAACACATTTTTCACAGAGCACGAATTTTGATAATAAATTTCAATAATTTGCAAACGTTGTTCAGGCGTAAGTCTATTCATGATGAAATGGCAAACAATACTGAATTGAAATGTCAAATGTTCGTGGAATTTGTCATGTGTGATCTGTCAAAAATATAAACGCCAAAAACCAAGTAGCAAAAAAATCACCCGTTATATGTATAATTATATAGCTTAGCATAAACTGAACAAATAGTTATGAATATGATTTTTTTATGTTTTATTAATAAAACAAAATTTCGACGGCAAATCAGGCCATATAATTATATCATAGAGATAAATAGGGATACCACCTGATAACAAGTGTTTTCCGCTGAAGCATGTTATTGGCTTCAACATCTGAGTTAGTTTCGGTGTGGCTGGCATTTCTCAGCCTCGTCGGCCGTAAAGGTTATTTTGGCCATGTTGTGGTTTATTAAAATGCAAATGATGATATTGTAGATTAAAGTCATGCGGGAGCTGAATTTGCATCAGCATTAATTGTTGAGGCCATCCTACATTTTAGACAAAGGATAAAACGGAAGGATTCAACAAAAGTATATATTTAAACCTAAAACAATTAAAGTGTTTACCAACTATAGCAACTATGAGTTAGACACTATCAACCACTTAATTAGAAAATATAAAAAAATAGTTTTGTATGGTTTTATTTAAAAGGATTTTTTGGAATTATTGGTTGCAATAATTTCATTATGTATGTGGTCGCCAAAGTCAAATTTGTTTTGCTAAATTACCGTATAATGACAGGTAGTAAACAATCAGGATCACTTTTATTAAGTTATATAAGTATTTTAGTTATTTTATTTAAAATTTAAATATTTTTGTTGGTTTTTTTCCACATTAAGATTTGATTTTTTAGGGATAACTAATTGGAATTATTTTACATTTTGAAAGCATTAATATTTAAAATTAAATAAATTAAGTGGCAATGGCGCAATGGATACAGTGCTTATATACTAATTAAGCTAATTTAGAAATGTAGCGTTTAACCCCGCAAGAAGCAGTTCCTTTCTATATCTTCAGTTTTATAAAAAAAACATTATTCTCAATCCACTGTATCAAAAACTAGTGTCGTGGAAGAAATATTTTAAGCAACTTACATGAAAGCTTACACAATATCATTTATACTCTATCCTTTTCTATTTTCAGAATATTGTCTTGCAATCTATGACTCTTGTGGACAACACAAAGCCAATACTCCAAACATGGCGGGCGAATATCAATCAAGTTGTGGTGGTGGTGATCCATTAAGGGAAATTGATGAGGGTCCTCCCCATAAATAACACAAAATTCCACCACCACCACCCTAAAATTATGTAAAACTTTCACCAGCACACACAACAACAAATAAATCTACTACAACAATTATTATTACAAAAAAGAAATAAGAAAAAGTCAAGGACTTAACTCCGTTTTCAATTCTCTTACAACCTATAAAAAAAAAAAACATCTTTAAATCAAAAATCTAAACTTAATCAAAAAAGGACGAAAATCTAAAATTTTCCATAGTAAATGTATCTTCCAGAATTTAAAATTAATACTAAGCTCAGTTAAACAATAAGCACAGCTCTTAAGATTCAAAAGGACTTCTAAAATTAATTCAAAAGTGAAATGCATGCAAATGCGGGTGCGGATCGTGGTGGATCATGGCGCTTACCACCTGATGAGACCCTGCAAGTTCAAGATCCTAAGCAGAAAAACGAAGACTTAGATTACGACGAAGGTCATAATTGGCGTAGCATTATCTTTTCCTTATTAGTAATAAGTTTTGTAATAGCCGGTATCATAACAGCGATCTACCTCTTGGGGTGAGTTGCTAATATATAAGTCTACCCTATAGAAAAACTTAATTTATATACAGGTACGTGGATGAGCTCCTTTATTGGTCAGGCCGTCGTATGATACTCGATGAGTACCTGCAAGGCGATCTTACGCCAAATCGGCTGCAGCCAGCATGGGTGACAACACGAAAGTATGTCTTCCAATCGGATGACGGAGGACTAGCCGTACTGGACACTGCCACGAACTCTGTTCAAACCCTCGTTACAAATCACACCCTCAGACAATTGAACGTCCGGGGCTACCATTGTTCATATGATCTGCGATATGTTCTATTTAGGCATAATGTAAAGAAGGTAAGTTATTGTGGACTTATAACGATTTAATTGCTATTTCACTATTAGACAGAAAGGACGTAAATAAGCCTAACGTGAATAACTCAAAATAATATTTAATTTGTCAGATGAGTGGATAACCTTATAAAAATCGTATAAGACGATTTCAACTTCAGTTCAAGGTCAAAATTTTGGAAAATGCCAAAACTAAACGTCACATGGAAATGTTGACAACATGCATTATAGCTAAATGGTGGGAGGTAGAATAAAAGTAAGAAAATATCTTGACAAGATAATATAATTAATAGGGGAATTAGTTGTTTTGTCAATTTCAATTATCACAGATGAGTGGGGAAATGTCCTCTTTGTTCATTTCCTAATTTAGTTAATGAAATTCTTATGGCCAATTTCTTGAGAAAGTTGTAACATCAATTTAAACGATTAAGTAACTCTTGGTTTATCTTAAGAACTTAGCTTGTGTCGGTAGCCATCGACTAATATATTGCGTCTTAGAAAGGTACTACAGCATCTAACTGATAAGCCCATCTGTAATACCTGGGCGCAACGCATATTAATTTGGACTAAAGGTCGCAAAGGAAAAAAAAACTTAATTAGTTTAAGAAATACTTAGAACTCGGATATTTCTTCCCTTCTAATAATTTTCTTGGAACTCGACCTAAAATTATTTTTTAGTTTTACGAAGTTTAAGTTCTTATTTTTTTAAAACGGATTTCAAAAAATATTTTTCGACTTTTTAATTACCCGGTGATTTTTGTTGACACAAAATTCTGATGTTTGTTTCAATTATTCGAAAAAAGTAGAAGATTTAATTGGTTTGTATGAAAAATTATTACATATATTTATATAATATACTACGAGTATAGTTTGTGTTTCTTTTTAGTTAACTTGTTAAATACAGAAAGAAGCGAAAAATCGCTGATGACAATGAAACTGGTATTAAAAATAAAAGGCAAAGAGGATAAAAGTCGGACGAGAAAGATTCAAGTTTGGTAACTAGCTATGTAGTTTCAAATCTCGGTCAAACAGCTTCTGAAAAGCTCTTTTGCAATATAACGTTCTTCAAGCTTTATTGTTTAAAAAAATCGATATCGTCAATGCGCCTTCAAAATAATTTTTATCCTCATGGTCTTGAAAAATCCAATCGGCGAAAACCAAAGTCATTTCAAAACAAAATTAAACGAAATGTTTTTATTTCATTGAATATACAAAAAACACATGCACACCTACTTTACCGAAACCATATTTTTTGCTGAAGAAACAAAATTATAGTTAAACCCAATTCAAATGCTCTAGACCCCCAATTATGAGGGTTCAGATAAATCGCATGTTCTAAATAAAAGAAAGTTCTAAATTCGAGTTCTAAAGCGTTAACAGCTAACTTCTTGAGAAAGTTCTATTCCCTAAGACTCGGTTTACCGAAAAATTAGAATTTGATTGAGATCTAACTCATTTATTCACCAAGTTTTAATGCATTAGAACTCGAATTTAGAACTTTGTTTGAGTTAGAACTTCGGTTTATCTGGATCCTCAAAATTGGGGTCTAGCTCAATAAAACTAGGGTTAACTCAGCGAAAAATAAATGTTTCGGTTATGTATTTATTTCATGTATTATTCGTATATTCAATAAAACCGATTGGTCGAAGAAATACGGGATTATAATAAATCTCAACGTGTTACTATTACTGCGACGGGATCGATTTCACTCGACGAAAATAACATTCAAAGAGGCGCTTAATTTACTGACAAATGGTTTGCATCAACCACATTCAAGACAGTTGTAATTGATGTTTTTTTTTTTCAATTTGAATCATTCTGCCAATGTCGGTTTCTACAATCAATTGGTGCTATTGATTGTACCCATGTAAAAATATAATCGTCAGGTGGAGAGTTGGTAGGTTAGCGCATGTTATATAAATATAATAAATAGTTTCATCTGTCAATTTAAAAGTTTTGAATATCTTGAATTGGGCAGACTCAGACCTCGACTCGATTTTTCCAAATTCAAATGTACGAGGTGAATTCTAAAACATGCTATATGGACAGTACATTTTGGTCCGTAATTCAGGATATGCAAAACCTTTTATCTAGCTACTCCTTTCAAGGCAAGCAATCCCGAAATTTCTAATAACCATTATATGTAAATTTACCAATATCGAGTAATTCGCAGAAGAAGATGAGTCAATACGGAATTCTTAAATGTTGCTTTCCCGTACTGGCGTATCGCGTGCCCGTTAAGGTCGAAACAGCATAGAAAATTATTTTATCATGTGCTATATTGCACAATATTTGCATTGAAGAGGAGGAGAAAGGAATCTCCTAGATAATACTGCTGATGATGAGCTATTGAGACAGTATCTGCCAAAGATGATATGACAACGGGCCCAATTGCATCATACCCTGACCAACTTAATCGTTATATCTTCAAATAGCTCGCGAAGAAATTTTGCTAATTCACTAAAAAATTGCCATTCAAACTTTTCAAAATGTATTTTGTTTTTCATTTAAATATGATTTATTAGATATTTCAAATAAAATAAAATGCTTTTATTAATTTGAATTCCAAATAACAATAAAAAGAAACGGAATGATAAAATGCCGTCGCATCAAGATCATTTAAATATTAAAATTACGTTTTCAGACAAGAATACATATATGTGATCTTGTTTATATTATCACGGCTCCCGGAAATTATGTCAGAGAAAATTACGCCATATTTTTTTTTTTGGAAAAACGTAGAGAAATTCTTCATATAAAATTCCGGCCTTTTTCCAAAAAAAATTCTGGTGTTTTTACCATTCTAGGAAATGCAAAAAATGTCATGCTTGTGTGAAGTGTTTTTTGCAATAAGGTTCACGGCGTAATAAAAGCTCGGCGTCCTGCAACCCCCTGCTTGGAACAATATAGTATGTGGGGTAGGTATAAGTTTGGGTACAGTGAAAACACTAATAAGCGGACACTCATGGGCGTCTAATTTTTGTCCGATTATGAAAACTGTCCGGTTAAGGGAAAGAATAAGAAAGCAAATTACTGTAAAAATTAATAGCAGAAGGAAAGGAAATAACATGTGCAATAATGAAACGTCACCAGAAAAAGGTACCAAACACTTTCAAAATTACACCAACTTAGTTACCCGCGAAGTACCCTAATAAGTTTTCAACAAAGCATCGCTCTGTCCGGTTATTAGAGCCTCGCGTCCGGTTACCGGAGGTTTTCTCTTGATTTTCTAACGTATTAAAAATAAAAGATAAAATATACTGAGAACGGTCCTTTCGTTTTGTTGGTTGTTTGAATTGTTGATGAAAAAATAAAAAAAATAATCCCTCAATAAAATTATGTGTACGCGTATGGAAGGTTTTGTATATAAAATGAGTATGAAAAAGTGTCCGCGTCCGTTTATGAGAGTCTCCGTTTATAAGGAAAGTAATTTGTATGATAAATTCAAAAAAGAAGTTTGTTCCCGAAAAAGTGTCCGCTTAAGGGAATTGTCCGCTTATAGGAGATGTCCGCAAGTAGAGCTTTCACTGTAGATGCAAGTTTTGTTTGGGATTTAAAGATTTCTTTTTAAAAGGTTCCAAAAAAAATTTGCATGTACCCACCCCAAATCATATATTGTGCCATGCAGGGGCAGCATGCCCCCCTTACCTGGCGAGCTTCTTAATTTTGTTTGTTTACATTTGAAATCTATTTTATGTTTTGAATAAAGATTTCACAATGTATCATGTGGCCCCGCCCCGACCGAACGCGCAACCCACTCCGTATCTTGTTTGAAAATACCTTAAAACATTTTATGGCCTTTTTTCCAAAACGTTATTTGGAAATTTCTCTCTTTTTCCACACCTATCTGGCAAAATTTCCAATATTTCTGGCTTATTTTCCAAATAAAATTCTGCTCTTTTTTCCGATTTTGAGCCAGAAAAAAATGTTGTTGGCGCAATTTCCTCTGGCATAATTTCTGAGAGCCTATCAGAAGCTGTACCAACTTCGACAATTAACAAAACTTCATAGACTTCGAATCTACTCTTCCTTTGGCACCATTGCAACCTTTAGAATGTTTAGGCAACGCTTCGATTGCTGCTTGCCAGAACTCCAGCTGTTTTGCCCTTAGGGAATCTCTTAACTTCGCCTTTGCTGAATTTGAGATATCCTTTCGACATGCTCTAAGCTAAAAGAGTTCATTCTCAACTGATGGTACCTAGCAAGGCTATACCTGGGCATCAAACTTAACTCAAAGGTTGCATAGCAAATTTGTATCTTTCTGGTCCCAGTTAAATCTTCTTTGCTTTATATTCTTAATAGGAGTTTCATTGTCATCAGCGAGTTTTCGTTTATTTTCTGAACTGACTATATTAACTAAAGAGAAACACTAATTATTTCGCGATTCCATCTGTCTGTCTGTCTGTCTGTCTGTAGATCGAACTAGAGCCTAAACGGAAACGATTTTCTTCAAACTTGGTAGTTAAGCGTTTTACGTGATTGTCACAAAAACAACTGTTCTTGCCATTCAATTTTGTCTACCACCTTACTTACATATCTCGAAAACGGCTCTAACGATGTTGTTAAAAAAAAGTATACTAATTTAGGTATAGCCTACATTTTGGCCACATTTTTTTGTATGTATTTTGTTATAAGCGGAATAGTTGCCATACAACCATTTTTTTGATAATCGACTTTCGCATAAGCGGCTACACGAATTATATTACAATTTTTGTTATAGGAGGTTCTTCGAATTTCAAATAATACTGCATCCCAAAATTTTCCCCAAATATTTTTTTTTGGGGATTTTTGGAAAAAAAAATATTATGTTTTTTGAAAATTCAATATTTTGAAAAAGTGTGTACGATTGTTTTTGAAATCATGTTCTTAAATTTATATTGTTAAATGTTTATAATTGCCATACCAAAATTTTGTTTATAAAATTATATTTAGTTGCTCATACCAAAAATCTTGTGCTTAGGATGTGATCAAACATAAGAGCAAGTACGTGCGATCCATTGTTAATTTGAAGGATAACTTAAAGTGTACGCCCTAATGAAGGGAAGAGGACATAATAGCAGCTAATCATGCAAAACCATAGTGGTTTGCAATATAGCATCCGTACTCCTTGCACTACAGAATTGTTCGTTGCTATTTTTTGGCACTTAAGTCTACTTACATCGAAAAAACCCGAGAAGAACACTACGTTCAAACTGACAGTTTGACAAAACCACCTCCCACTGTCCCATCATAATTTCAATAATAATCTTCTTATTTTCCCATATTTCTTGTCAACCAACAAGCTATTTAATATTCCATCAAACCCATTCTCCCCCGAAAACAACGAAAATGATATAAAAAATCTTTGACAAACAAATAATAAAGTATGACCATCATCATCATCTGCGAGAATGAAGTTATATCCAAAATATGATATTTCCACGATTGTCCTCCTCCGGTCCATCGACTGAATTATATTGCCTCCAGAGTCTGTCGCAGTCGTCATCATTATCATCATCGTCATTGCCACCGAAAAATTATTATTGTGTTTAAAATATTTCACTCGATGTCCTCGAGGACGACGACAGCGAAAATGCAATTAAAATAGTCGCTATCACTCCGCAAAGTGACAACAAAATTTGGACAATTTTAATATCCGTTCACGCACAACACCTTATTCTGTTCGGATCTGTCCTTTCGCTGGAAGCCTCAACATTTTTAAATGAAAATTCCTGATTCTTCTCTATAGTGATATTCAAAAAAATGATAGGTTAATGATTTTTTGTATCACCTCTGCTTTTCTTAATGTTTACACGCTCCGTTGTTGTACAGAGTTATACGATATTTGAGTAAAATCAACACAGCATGTTGCTGCATTTCGAAATTAATTTTGTGTTAAAATAAGAAAATTGTAATAAGGCAAAATCTGCAGACATGACATATGTTGAACTGGCTTCACGTAATTTTTGTGTGAAGTTTTCTGGCTGTTTTAAGCTTTTGTCGAGGTCCAACCAACTCAAATAAAATACTGACAATAAGTACTTTGTTGTTTTTTTTTTTCAAAAAAAAACCAACGTTTAACATATGTATAACGGTTACATATTAGTTATAATTGTGTGAAAAGAATCCGCTTAGTTCTTAAGCGGGGGTGCTTATTGTCCGGAACTAAGCAAAACTTTTATTGGTTTTTACATGGAAATTATATTTTAAGCTAAGAAAGAGTACAAAAGCACGCTCCATGTAATTTTGGACAATGACAATCAACGAAATCGATCGATTTAAAGCTCCTAGATTTTGTCCAATATCTGCCCGAACGTTAATATTTGGGTTCCACAAGTCAAGTTCTTGACGAAACTTGGCGATGTTGTGTGACAGGCGACTGATGATGCATCTGTATTTGGCGCATTTTAGGGGACTTTTAATTTATTGACCGATTGGGCAATTAATTATAAATATCAATTTTCAATAATACATGAACACTTGTTTTTTGTTTTATTATAAAAATCTCTCAATTTTGAAAAGTGATTATAAGAGGTTGTATCTATTGTTCCAATAAAGCGTTGTAAATTATCCAATTATCACTATCGTTGGTATTTTTCGAATTCGAAAATTCATTCCATCAATATTTCTGCCTTGTATTATTATTTAGAGTTGTCAATGTAATAATTATTATTATAGGTCAAATTTTGTTTAGATTTTAAGTAATATTTTACCAGTGTCAAGTTCAGGGCTTCTTAAAATTAACATACAAACGAAAAAGAAAATAATAAATAATAATAAATACAACCTCATTAAATTAAAAATGTTAAATAAATGACAAAAATATTTAAAATATTTAAATATTTTGTTAAGTAAAAGTAGTTATAACAAACTAGCTGATCCGGCGAACTTCCTTCCGCCTAAATTCATTTACGTCAAGAAATATAATTCCGAGCATGCACAATGCAGTTTCATGTAATGCGGTCAATTTAAATTCTTTATTCTAAAGTTTTATTAAATACAATACAAATAACTAAATAAACAATGCCTAAATTTTTCAATCAAATCAAAATGATTGGCGAGTCGCCCAGCCTTACGTTTTTTTCCTGAAGTGCTTTATGGTACGGCACAACTTACGTAGCGGTAGGTTTGAAGAAGAAAAATAAAATAGGTTTGCCGATACGTTAGCACGCCACATATAATTGAACATATGAGCAACAGGGGAATTCGAGATTAATGCCACAAACATCCAGCGATTGTCCCTGCGACTTACTGATTGTCATAGCAAAAGCGAGACGCACCGGAAATTGAAGACGCTTAAACACAAATGGAAATTGTTCGGAATAAGCGGAATCCGTGGTAAGAGAACATCTTCGCCTTTGAATTTTCCCCGCAAAATCGCGTTCAGTTACAAAGTTTTGGTGTATTGAGGTTGCGCAGCAAAATTATAACTCAGCCGACTTTCAGTTTTAAATTGTGTGGCGGAAAGCCCGGAACATCCAAAGAATTCAAAAAATCCGTAGGATAGCTGGTGGCTTCGTTTTCATCCATTGATTTTGGATCCTTGTTTTTCGCAGCCAAAATCGCTCGTGAACTCAGCCAATCATGGCTGACATAATTTTGAGAAATATTCGGGAAAACATTCGTGATGAGCTCTTCCGGCGTTGTTGTAAAGTGGCAAAAATTCTGCGGAAATTCAATCAGGCCGGTAACTAAGTCCACTGGTATCACGCCATTGCCGATCGCCAATAATTGCGTGGAGAACTCTGCAGAGAACTGGTCATTTCGTAAAGCGACTCGCATATTTGTTTTCAATTGCAATTTCTTCACGTATTGCCATAAGGCCGATGATTTGAGGCAAGCGTTCAATTCATATGCCGGAGTTGATCTTGAAATGGCATTCAGAGTTTGCCGAAAATAGCCTTACAGTAAAATCATTGCACCACCGAAACGTCGTTTATCATTTCGTAAATCTTTCAAGGTACGATTTAAGGCTTCCAAAGCACGTTTGTGGGCCATTGTGCACTCGTCCCAGATGATAATCTTACATTGCTGCAAAACTTTCGCCATATTTGTGATCAAATTCATGAGAACCATTTGCCTCTGCTTAAAAACTCGTGCTACGATGACGTGGCGAACACTCGATGTCTGACCGGGATGAAGCAAATCCGTGATTTCTGGCCATTTTGGTCTACACGTGAAAGTTATGAATAAATCTGGGCGCCCATAATTTCGTACGTAGGGCATCGCATCTTGAGCATATTCGTGCATGTGTCGTGGACTACCGATATGAGTGACAGGAAGAATCGCCACACGACGAATGTCGGCTACATTTTCATGCCAACTTATTGCATCACGCAAATTGGTGTACTGTTTTGAAGGAAGTTTTGGTTGGTTGAATCAGATGAAGTTACGGCGCTCTGTTTCTATTTTTACGTACATATCAACGATGAATTGTTGCAGTAAAAGCCGAAATCGTAGCAAATAGTTGTCAACCGTACGAATCATGAGTCGATATGCGTATAAATGCATAGAGCTGACCTTTTTATTTGATTCCTCGCCTAAAACAAGAAGAAAATATTAAAATTCAATTTGAAAGTCTGTCAAAACAAATTAACATATCATTCAAGGTATTAAACAATTTGATATTTGTGTGGTAACCATCATCTCTTCGCCAAAACATTATTGGGTACTGCAGTGAATCGTATGGCGCTCTGTAATTCACTGTTATTTTGTCGCTTTAGTACAATATTACGGCTCTCAACTGGGTTACCAACATATATGATAGCAGACTCATTCACTGTCGTCGCATTGAATTGACGTGCGTAAGTGCCAGCTGAACGTGCGTCTGTCAGCTGAAATAACAATTTGATGATCGTCCGAATGCAGATCAGTTTCCAATGCAGTTTTGAATTGGCTCACATAAGCATTTTTCTCATGCAATACGTCTCTCAAAATTCTGATTATATTATCTTTTTCTATATTTTGATGTAATCCACTGGGCATATGGATTTCCTTCTCTACATTACCGATGAAATACATTTGAAGAAATTTTCGATCTTCATGGGTGCCGTTAATAATGAACCGAACCGATGATGAATTTGTCCTTGGATCTGTATTAATGACGACAAAGTCGAATCAGATGAAAATCTTGTCATTATATTCATACAATATGGACTTAATTAAAATTAATTTACCTTGTCTATCGGATTGTATTGGTGATTGTCCTGAATAACTTCTGCTCCAAACGACGTTATTTTTAACAACCCTTATTTTGTTGAGCTCTCATCAAAAATTGTCGTGATTTGCTTGTAATATCGTAAATCAATGAGCGAATGGGTCAGGTAGATCTGGCAAAGGCGATAATTTTGATTTGCCACTCATGCAGTAAAATCCAGGTGTTTCCAAAACAAACTTCAGTGCACCGCAATACGGATATAGGATATTCATAGCGCCAATTTGGACACACGGAAGTATGCCGAATTCAATTGGTATTAAAAAATAATTCGTTGCAATTCTGTATTCACGGCGTTTCTTGCGTTTGTTCTTCTTCGTAGATTTTCATATATTTGATGGCTCTGCTGAATCCTATTGCGTTGTTGTGTATCTCGGTCTCCACTTTGGATGACGGCACATTGTTCTTGAGATAATGTTTCCCGAATTTGCGACATGTTCGCTCGATTGCGTATATTTCGATCTGAGTGTTCGTCTGTAGTTTCGTTTGCACGAACAGTCACTATCTTACGTTGTGCATTACAATTGCGACGTGAAAGGTTTGAACTTCTAAGTGGTGGCGTGATAACTTAAGCGAAAATAAAACAAAATGAATATTCATCGAACAAATGGACCGAGTTTCATTTACCTACTTACCTACTTCTGAGATCACAAATTAGACTTGGAACTGCTAAGATCAATCACTAAATGGCCAAATGAAAATGTTCTGCAATCACATACCAAAACACATTGAAATGAAAAAAATCGAAATATCTTTGGTTTCGTCTAACTCACAAAAATCATTAAAATTTTCACTGATACAATCAATCAAAAGCGGTTTTTTTATATCACTTTTCACAATTTTTTTCAATAGCGAAATTATATAAAAAAATTGACTAAAATCACAATGAATCGCACTTGATAAACATACAAATACCTTGAGCACAATGAAAATGTAAAAAAAATTAATTTAATTTAATTTTATTTGAACGCACGCAATAGCAAATACAATTCAATTTGAATGATGAAACGAAAAGGACACCTCATATTCCTTCCTTAGCCAACACGAATCCATCAATCCCAAAATCTTTAAAAATCAAACGATGTTCCAGGATTATCAATTTTCCTGAAAATTTTCCGGAATTTGCATACAGTATCCTTCCTAGGTCCAAAAGCCCTAAATCGTGAACAGATTTTCGTCCATTATCCTATGGCCTTTCTTGAGCCAATACGAATTTAGTAAGCCCAAAATCATGACAATCGAACCATTCGTTCTCGAGTTATGCGCGCACACACGGACGACATTTCTCTTGTATATAGGTTATATAGATATAGATTAGCTTTCTTTTTTTAACTGAATAAAACGTCAAGTCGAAAAGTCACTTTATATACTCAATATACATTAGAAAACAAGCAATGAAACGAGATAATAGTATTAAAAATATTATTATATATTACTTTATTTTCATTTTTATTTGACTACTTTAAACTACCAGAAGCAAAGCACTTAACTGTGACACTAATTATCATTTTAGTCATATCTTCCCTAAAATCTAAACTGCAATTAAAGTCAAATAATACAATAATATTTATCTCAGAACTCATTTCGTATATTAACCAAAATATTTTAAACTGCTCCCATTGTTTTTAGTTCATCTATTTCGTAGCAAACCACAAAAAATGCAATTTTACTGTAAATCAGAACCAAGTAGTCATTTATGATATGTTTTTTTTTCTCATCTGAAAAATACAATATCAAACACCTACCTACCTAAATACCTGAAACCACATATACCCGCAACTTCTGCTGTACAAAACTTTAAAAAGAAGTTCAATCAATTATCCCATTATACTCAAGTATCTAATTAAGTATGAAATCACATAAAGTTTCCACCCCAAACTCTGACTACAACTGAATACATCTCTCTGTACCAGGACCAACCAAAACGCTTATCAAAAGATGGAAAAGTAACGAGTAGGTAGTAAACACACGCGTAACAACAACTTTTCATATTAAAGTTTTTCACCCTTACTCCCGCATTCCATATTTTAATGTAATACCTGTTATTGCTTGGCTCCAGGGCAGTTTTATAGCAGAACACAAAAAAAAATAAGTCAAACGAAAAAATACTTCATCCACTCACACTTTTAAGCCATAAAAGTATAAAAATTGTTACCATTAGAAAGAGTTGGAAAGCATGTCATTTTTTGTTTATCTTTTTTTTTCGTTTTGACGCCCAAAAGTCTGCTTCCTCTATTAAAAATTTCGTAGCCATACCGCGTAACATTCATCCTTTTGTTTTGTATATAATTTCCGAACCAAAAGCTAAGAATTTAAGAACCGATATACAGGGGCGAATTCACATATTTGCCGCCTGTAAACAATTTATTAAAAGAAGGGAAACAAATTATTATAGTTGATTTAATGATGAGGCAAACATTGGCTGGAAAAATTGAATGAGGTGTTTTACCTGGAACGTTATTTTCTGACTACCATCCACTTCATGATTTCCCCGATTGTTAGTTTTTTTAAATGCGTTTCTAATTATAAGGAAATTGTTAACGTGGCGTTGTCTAAATCCAAAATGTTGTTGAAAAACTTACGTGTACATCTATAATTTTTGAACACCAAGGATTTATCACATGATTTGATCAAGCTAGAACATATATATTTATAATTGTATGTCCCACGCACTATTCAAAAGTGTATCTCTCTCATCAAGCGAGTGTGATCAAAGAAATCAGATCATGCTATAGTATTCATGCTCATGCAAGGTGGTGAATTCATACGTATATGAATCTTATAAATCGATAAAACGCACGCCGCCGTTTAAAATTGACACTGACCAGATATTTAATTGTTTTCTGGATTATTTATACTGGAGATTTGAGATATTATACAGCTTGAACAATTTATCAGCCAAATGGATACCCTCACTCTCCAAACATTGTAACATTTATTTAATGGTTGTGGGTTCGAAATATGACGTTGTATTTGAGGGCTTTCAATATATCCCCAACGCAAAAATCACCAATTTTTTGGTTGAATTCTTAGATGACAATACAACCATCTTGTAAGGCTGTAAATAAGGACGTTCTGCAAAGATTTATTGAATGGAACATCTAATAATATCAAGCGCACCTGTCTCTCAACGAATTAAACGCCTTTGATATTTTTTCAATTGCCGCTCATACACTTTCGATATTTTCTATGGTAGGATGAGTTTTCTGAAGCCCCTTTCTTATTCTTAACAGATTTCTAGTATCTATCGCCTTTTACAACTAGGTGTTTTCTTGTTATATATTCAACTTTTCCTTCCAATTATCACGGTCAGTAGTCTTCTTTTATTTTCTGTGATAACTTTACAACTGCCGCCCCATTATACATTTCTCCAACTTCAGATATTTATCTTATTAATATTATTTACGGTCGCTTTGTTTTTTTGGAATTATTAAAATTGACGTGCGTCCGTCGGCCGCTAATTTACTTTTTACCTTCATAATTTCAAAACCAACCAACGGTTTTCAAAAAATTGAACTTCCAAGAAGAAAATTGATTTTTTATTTAGAAGTGTGAACAGTTTTTTTTAAATTTTGTATATATAACCTCCTGTATAAGCATTTTGCTAGAAATGATAAGGTCGAAAATAAAAAAAAAAAACGATTCTATGGCAGGTACATTTGATACAATAGTGCACAGAATTTACATTTATCAAATTCGTTAGAGCTATTTTCGAGATAAATTAACCCTTAATGCTGTAAGAAATTGTATGTTAGGTACCGTTATTTTTGGGGCCTAAGTACCAAGTTTGAAGCAAATCGCTTCAGAAATTTAAGCTGTAGATCGACCTACTTGGTAAAAATCTCGAGTTCGATTTTTTCCAAATATGCAAAACTTATCCTTATTATCTTTGTACACCGCAAGTAAAAATGTAAAACCAATACTGAATCGTACGAATTTGCTTTAAATGAAGAAGTTAGTATGTGAGGCAAAAAAATTAGTTTAATAATACAATTATAAGAAGGTGTTTTTTTTATATAATAAATACAATTCTATATACTACTGAAATTACTCAGCCAAGTAGAAGACTTAACATTATATTTAATTGGACTTGTTGAATTATTGATTCAAGATAGCTTTTAACGGCCTTTAGTCCACAAATTACAAATACAATTATATTGACACAATTTATTCAAAACACTAACGCCATCTAGGTGGGACATAAAAATGCAATAAAGTATTAACAATGGCAAGCACCTATTGCAGCTTAACTTACTGAACTTATCAACGAGTTCTAAAACAGGCTCACCCCTTTAGGTTAAAGCTTGATATACCGGTGCATATACAGAAATTCAGACCGGTAGATTTACCTAATACAGAATATTAATTTTTTGTGTACAGAAATTAATATTTTTACCGGGCCTCACCAAAATTAACTGGTGTCATTAGCAAATCCTCCATTGCTCTCTCTGCAGTTATCCCATTCTTTTACGTGTTTTTTTTCATGTGGAATTTTGTTATTTGCGATTATTATTATACAACAACTTTTGTTTATTTTGAAGTTTTTAAATCTTTATATCTTTAATATCTTTTAGAGACTGTTCCATTATATCGAGTAGTTTTTCGCATTTCTTGAACGATATAAGTGAGATTTTCTCAACCCCCCAAAATACAAGTTAAATAACCATGAACCTTATGGACTGAAACTTTCATGTCCCGAACCCAAAAGAAAAAGATATGATCGGACTAAAAAAATCTAAAAGTTGCGAATAAAACACAAATAATTCCATCAGCTGGCATCGCTCCAAATGACGTATTGGTAAAGTTACTCGCTTAGCTACACTTGAAAAATTCAACGTCATTCATTTTTTTGTGAACTATAATTTCTTCGATCTCAATTCACAATACTCCAAATATTTTTTGGAGGTTAAGTGAAGTTTGTCGTTTGTGATAGATGTGAAGGCGATAAAATAGCAAAAGTTTTTCCTCAATCCAAAAGCTACCTACTAAATCTCAAATGTGAAAAGAAAATCAAACATACTCCAACACATAAAAAATAGGGTAAAAAACATGGATTTGAAAGTTTTATTAGATATGTACACTTATATGTATACGACGTATTATATGCTGGGTCTGGCATTTGGCTTTTCCAGGACAAAACTGAATTTTTACATATCGATAAAATAGGAATATGTATTATTATCTACAAATGTGTAGTACATAGGTTCTACACAATGTTTTTTTTAAGATCATACCCAGTGAGCAATACGTAAGCATCAGATATTTTGATAGTTCGTTTCATGCATGCTCCACAACAACAAAAAAGTTTGGCAATATAATTGGCACTGTGTTTAAAAATACAAAAATCATGAGCTGAGGATTTTGACTTTGATTCAATTTCAATAGAATTTTTACTTCCAAATTTGCTTTTAAAGATATATCTTGTTGAGTTTCTGAGCCGACAGAAACGTGTTGCTGCATTATGTATCTTGATCCTTTAACTTCGTTTATATAATTCTGTGAACCCTTATGCGTGCCTACATTGTAGTCTTACTGAACGACCTATCAATTGTAAGAGATATAACGGGTGTTTTTTTTTAAGTTCATGACAAGTTGCGATGGTTGTTGTCTATGGTTTGACAGTTGAGAATGACAAAACTCTGTTGGCATTTCTGTTCAGTAAGGTTTGGCAATTCATCATGAGCTATTTAAGGCCAGAATAACGCTTCCAAATTGTGGAAATTTACTTTGAAAAAATAAATCTGTTCGCGAAGTTCATATAGCACCGAAGAATTGGGCTTAGTGATGAAGGTCATTTCTGGTTAAATAGATTGGACAGTAAGCAAAATTGCAGTAGATGGAGCGAAGACAATCTGCAAGCAACTAACGAATCACCATTACGTTCATTAAAATTGACTTTTTGTGCGGTTTACACGCTTACGGCATCATCTGTCCTTAGTTCTTTCGAAATGAGGAAGGAGCTGCTGTTACAGTAAATGGCGAGCAGTATGGAGCCATGCTGACTGATTTCTTGTTTCCAAAAATTAACCAGCTAAACAAAAAACATTTGAGCAAGCGAGCCCTTTTGAGCACATTTTTATTACATTCTCACACATTTCACGCGGTATTTCATTAATTTCATCACGAATATTTTGTTTGAGTTTATCAAGCGTTTCTGGTTTGTTTGCATAATCCTTGCTGTTCAGATATCCCCACAATAAGAAGTTGGGAGCAGTCAAATCAGGAGACCGTGGAGGCCAATCAACATCACCATTTCTTGAAATAACTTGTTGTGGAAAGAGGTCTCGCAGTAATTCCATTGTAATCCTGGCTGTATGCCTTGTTGCACCGTCTTGTTGATACCACATGTTAATCGAGCCAAAAGCATGCAGTTTTGGCGCTAAAAAGTCTTCAATCTTATCACGATATCGCTCCCCATTCACAGTTACCGTTACGCCGTTTTCATTTTCAAAGAAGTACGGTCCTCCTGACCAAATCACACCAGACTGAAATTTTTAAAGGATGCAAAGGTGACTGATGAATAATTTGAGGGTTTTCCATTGTCCAGAACCGACTATTCTGTTTATTCAAATATCCATTCAAATGAAAATGTGCCTCGTCCCTCATTATGATTTTTTCACGAAAATCGGGGTTGTCATGGTCTAGCTGTAACATCCCATTGGCATATGTACGGCGGCGTAAATGGTTTTTTGGAAGAAGCTCTTGTGTCAACTGAATCTTAAATGGAAACAAATGCAAATCATTGTGCAAAATTGTGGCCAAAGTTGAATTGAGGTTGATGGATTGTTTTGAACACTTCCATGAGCAGCAGTAATGTTTTCAGCAGATCTTGCAGTACGTTGTGGTCCATGCTTGGGCCTATCACCTACAGACCCCTTTTCTTTGGAATCATTCACTACACGATAAATAGTGCGTTTTGTTAGCACGTTGTTTCTCCCAAAAATTTCACGTAACTCCCTCATCCTCACAGTAATTGATGATTGATTTTGATAAAATGTTTTAACGATTAAAACACATTGGTTTATCGAATATTTTTATTTTTCCATAATAAATTGCCACGTGTCTACTTCACGACTGCCAAATATGAACTGTCAAGACTAATGTTTACCGAAATGGCGGCAAAACAAAGTAGTATACCTTCCCGGCGGACACCCTCTATTTACTATTTTTTACGCTCGAATGTTATAGTGCTACACATTTAAAATATTTCTGGCGGTTGTCTCTGCATATCATTTTATATGTTTTATTTGCGCTGATGTATTGCTTTGTAAGGGATTTATTCCTATGTAATTTTTTAATGATTTTTTTGATATTTTTAGTCTCCGTATTAAAGTAAATGATAATTTTCGTGCGGTGAAACATTCCTGGTCGAACCACTTTTGCCGGTAGTTATGTTTGCTCGTAAAAGAACTGTTTAATAGAGTGGCTTAGGTAACTTATGTTTTCTGCGGCAGCGGTACGGTAAACGTTAGCGGTCAATCATTTTAAAGTATACGATTATTTTCGATTCTCTTTCTGCATAAGTTTTGGCGGCAAACTTAGTGCACGATATTGTGTTATGGTTATTCCATGAAAATTTCGGCACGACATTTTGAAAGCCGAAAGTCTACTTTTACGACTGTAGTTAATCGTCAGAATGTCTCTTTATGTTATTGAAAGCGGCCACGAAAAAAATAAAAAATGACGATTTTAAGGACATTTTTTGGAAGAGGATGTTCAGGGGACGGAGTTTTTTTTCCAGGGGACTGACAAAAAAATAAATCTTTAATTGTTTTTTTTTTTTATTTTCTGTAAGATATGACATAGTTATGTATTGAAATATAGATTTTAATTTTATTTAGGTTTTATAAACAAAAAAAATCATATAGTTAGTATATATTACTTAAGATTTTATTAAAGAATATAACATTTCCGTTACTTTGTCGAGGAGTTTTGAAGACCTTGGATCCCGTTTTATAAAAAAAATTAAAACAATATTTTAATTTAAAAAATGGTATACATGTAATTAAAAAATAAAAATTCTTTCAAACAGAATAATTTAATTATTATTTGAAGCTATTTATGTGACAAATAGTGGAACAAAAACTGGTCAAATTTATACAATGTAT
Source organism: Philhelius pedissequus (assembly GCA_910595825.1). Lineage (NCBI taxonomy): Eukaryota > Metazoa > Arthropoda > Insecta > Diptera > Syrphidae > Philhelius > Philhelius pedissequus. The sequence continues at coordinate 254,090,385 of OU343160.1, forward strand.
TCATATAAAGTATTTAATTGCTTACTCAAAAATAATCTTTTAGAGCCTTTTTAATTCCTGTTGCGTTTTGAATTTCCTTATTAGCGCGTGGAAGAGAGTTCCAGAGACGGGACTGAGCTTATACAAAATTGACGCTCGGATGTTAAACATGTATAGCGAGGATGAATAAGTTGACGAGATCTGTTTGAGATAGGAAAATTAATCTTATCAAAACAATATTGTGGTTGGTGTGTAATCAGTACATCAGAGAATAGCAATAAATTACGAAGTTTAAGATAATCATCAAAAGGCATATCTAGCAACAAAGTAGCAAAATTGGATACACTGTCATATCTTCGTAAGCCAAAGACATAGCGAACGATATTATTAAAAACCACATTGAGTTTACGTTTACTATCATAGCTACAGTTGCAATATAATTCACATCCATATATCAAAAATGGGTATTTATAAGGTCTTGGCAAGCAACATACGTGTTTTTACTTTTAAGAAATACTGATTTATCCATAAAGTACGTAAGGCACCATAAACTTTGCCTACAATTCCATTTATATGATTGTCCCAAGTCAAAGAGCGGTTAAAATTCACTCCTAGATTTTTAGCAGTTTCGACATATTCAATGGGAGCATTACTTAACACAATCGGGGGAAAGTAAGCGAGATCTAGAACCTTTCTTGATATTACTGCTCATTTTGATTTTTTGGGATTTGTTTTTGTTTTTTATAATTTTGCACGCGCTCAAGGGATTATGAATACCCTTTAAATGTTTTTTTCAAACACAGCGCGGCTACCGGTGAAAAAAGAGAAAGAAGGATCGAATGATGTGTGGCGCGACGAATTGAGCCGGTGGTTGTTGTCTCAAATTTTATCTACAGGGATGGCGGCTGAACTAATGCGGAGAAAATTACCGTGTCTTATTTATTTATGTATCTTATAATTCGCATTATTTTATTTCGTTATCATATTTATGAGTAGTTTTACTCAATCACATGTTGTTAGTGTTATGCCTGAACAGCATGTAATGAGTAAACCAGCAACTCATTTTACGACAATTTTTAGAATTGGTTTTTAATGGAGTATAAGAAGACATAGACAACGGCAGGAATCGAACCTGCGACCACGAGGTTGACAGGCCAGCACACAACTGTCGCGCCACGGCCACCCCCAAGATTCAAAAAAGGCCATTTAAATGGGACCAAGTAAAAATCTTGTCAAGGTCTTCATTCATATTGGAAGCTCCATACTCAATAAGTCCAAGAGGACAACTAAGATCAGGTTGAACGTCATCGGCATTCAAATGACAGGTACAGTTTTTGATCAAAAATGGAAGTTTATTGACATAAATACAGACGTAAAGGACCCAGTATAGATCCTTGTGGGACACCAGATGTAGTCTGTAGAAAATTAGACAATCTGTCAAATAAGAATATATGAGCTTTGCGGCAGCTGTAGAAAAATTAAACTGCTGCATAAGCTTTTTACAAATCATAACATGATTTACAGTGTCGAAAGCCTTAGAAAAATCAAGCAAAACCAAGGAAGTTACATCATCCTTATCCAACGCTTGTCTGAAAATATAAGACAAGCGTTGGATAAGGATGATGTAACTCAGTCACGTTAAGAAGTGCTGTTGTACAACTGTGCTTTTTGCGGAAACCAGATTGTTTCGGATTAAGCATAGAGTTCGCGGTAAGATAGGCATTGATTTGTATCTGTAAGATTCTCTCAAATACTTTAGGAAAGAATTGAGATAGGTCTGTATTCATTTCTTTTAGCATTTTTAGGGAGCGGTATGATTTTTGCTAACTTCCAAAGGTCAGGATAAGCTCCAGACATCAAAATGGTATTAAATGCAAAAGTTATGTAGGCCAGGAAAATTGGCAAAATCATATTCCAAAATTTGGGATTAATATTGTCCAGACCTGCAGCACTTGACTTAACAGAGAGCAGGCTTTTAACAACATCAGCCGTATCCACAGCCCGATAACCGAAACCATCTAAGCGTTCTGCAAACGATACATTTTCCGATTTCAGCACGATTTTTCGCGGTAAGAAAGCGTTTCCTTGTACCTGATAGACTTTTAGAGTGCCTGTAAAAGGTGTCAAAATCGGTTGATCAATCAAAATTAATAGATTCAATGTCACTATCTGTCACCGTAAAAATAGTAATATTGGGACATCGATTTTGGATTGTATCGCAAAACTCGCTTAACGTTGTAACATCTCCGCCATATGCAACGACATTGTCTGCAGTTCTTTTGCAGACTGCGCCGACACCATTAGGTGCTCCTTTACCATGACCGGCCTCATGGTACTTCCACATCCAATTTACTATTCCAGGACACATGTCTGGCATCTTGCGAGTCAAAACAAAAAACATAAACTTATTTCGGTATTGGGTCACTGGTCCATCCCTTACAAAATAAATGTTTTCAATGCTTGGTGGTAGTTGGTTTAACACTGGCTTCAGGTGTCCCCAAATATCAGCCAAATTGTGAGACAAGTTTAAAGAAACTGTGCAAAAAGAACGCGTTAACTCTTTCAAATAAACAACTACTGTATGAAGCGATATTTGTGCCCCGGATCCTCCAAAATGAAAAGATTGAACCTCCTCGCTATACTTTGTGTAAAAATTTTCAGAAAAATCCATATGAACCATTGCTTCCTTATCAGTAAGAGATTTTTTCGTCATTTTTATTGACTGATACTGATGCACTATGTTTCTTTCATGATTTAAGATTTTTTTATGTCATTAAGCCTTACCAAAAGTTCGCGAATAATGATCTTAACAGGACTTTTTTTCTGCTTGACCACAGTTCTCTCTTTTTGTTTTTGGATTTATCATAGTTTCTCGGGAGGATGACCACTGCTTGTAAGTCACGAGTGCTGATTCATGAAACTCTTCATATAATGGGATAGATTTTTTGGAACAAATATCGCAGAATCTCTCATTGTACCGGTCACAATTTTCAGAACTTTTGCCAAGCTATCAGTTGTATGTTACTATGAACAGTGCACATACGAGTGTCTCTCTCATATTAACTTTTGGGGAGACAATCCAAAATAGTACAAGCCTGGCAAACATAGATTAGCTAATAACACCATTTTCGGACTTAATAAATTCTTTATGTAGATTTTTCAAAGAATCCAAAAGATACCGTTTCTGCTTTCTTATCTTTCTTTTTTTTAATAAATTCCCTCTTACCTGCACCTAGCCTCGTAAATATTTATATTATCATCCAAAAATGTTTGTAACATCAGTTTAAGGCATGGTCTTGGTCGGTCTCTTGAACTTTTTTTCTTTCTTTTTGTAAGAAATCAGCTTGCTGTTGTATTTCCCAATTTTTGTTTCTCTGACATTAGTACCCAAAAGTAATTTGTTAACCACTTTCTTTTTATGGACATTGCCGTGTTGTGGCAAATTTTCTTCAATTTGCATTTGAAGCACATCACCAAATAAGGCTTTTTTTACAATTTCAGCTGGAGTTTCTTTTCTTTCAGCAAGTTTCGCCAGCTTTGAGTTAGGTGTTAGGTCTTTTTTTGTCTTGTTTTCTAAACGATAACATCTTTTCTTTAACTTATTAACTTTTGCGTTCAGCTTCTCGATTTCTCGGCGTTTCTGTTTTAACTCAAGGTTACGCCATCGATTTACCTTTTAAAACCTCTTCTTTCTCAAAACTAAGTTTGGTGTTAAGATTAGCATGTTTATTCCCTGTTGTTGCAATATGTATCTCTGTTCTAATGGGCCATCAATCAAACTATCTGGAGTATTTTCCTTGATGAATTGTGCAGTAGGCTTCTCCCTAGCAGTTTTCTCTGTAGTGCTGAGTAGATTTACCAATTTTTCCTTGTCTTCCTGCGTTCACGTGCTGTCATTTGGGATACATATTTTCTTTGACCTTTTTCCTTTTTCTGCAAATATTTTTGTTTTTCTTTTTCTCTATGCGCTGCTAGTTTTAGGCCCGTTTGCTGTTACGAATCATAAATATTTATGTTCTACTTAAATAGCTTAATGGCTACTTTTTCCTCTGCGTAAACTGTCACATAAGTTCTTAAATAGAACTTAAATGCTTAAGTTGTGTATCAGCAAACGGGCCTTAAAGGATCATTTTTTATTTTGTGGCATCGAAGACTTTCAGCATCTCTTTCTTTCTCCAGCTGTTGCGCTTATCTTAGCTCAATCTTCGGTCTTCCCATTTTCTTTTCTGATCTAGAAATATCACCATATAAAACTATAATTATAAATATTTTTTTTTCTATTTAAAATCAATTTTAAATAAATTATATTCGTCCTACAAATATTTGAAATTGCCGAATAACTGAACATTTCTCAGGCATCTGAATAGAATATCAGTTCCCTTGTTCATTTAATAGACAGGGGCCTAAGAGTTTTCAAGTTTTTGGGCAAAAATAAGTAATTAGTTCTTACTTAAAAAAAAAACAAAAAAAAATGTTTAATATTGTAGTTTTATTAAGCCTATAATTTAATGCTAACAAAGATGCTTACTAACATATAAATTTGTTCTGTAACAACTCACCAAAGAACTGATAAACTGATCGGACAATCCACGACCTCTTGCACACAAATGTTTTTCACAACTGACATAACAAACAAAAGCGAGTTGCAAAATGATTTTATTTTAGCGAGGCTCGATTCTTGACGCTTCTAGCGGTGGAAGTTCGATCGATATCATAGTTAAGAAGTAATTAATCTTTTTTTCTAATAAAATCAATTACTAAAAAATATTTATCTATTCCGTAAGAAAAACGTACAATTTGGCATAACTACACGGTGGGATTTATCTTATTATGACCTGATATAACACAACGGTTAGGATGTTTTCTTGCGAAAACGTGAAGGGGGCACGTGAGGGGACTGAGAATCAGACACTTTGAAGATATTGTTTGACCAAAAAAACAAGTACAATTCTAATAATTTTGATGAATAATTGAACTGATTTTAAAATATCTTTGGCCGCTGAAAATTCCATCGTTTGTAGAATCACCCATATATCAGATTTTGGCATGTGAGCTGAGAAAATTTCGGATCCTATTTGAGTGCAAGAAAGAATTTTATTCCATTCGCACGACACGGCACAAATATCTAAAACCGCCGTCACCGAACCTGCAAAAAAAAGTAAAAAGTAAACTCACCGTGTCTACCATCTTTACTACATCAATTAAGTATGTACAAATTGAAACTTTGACACATTTCTAGAAAAAGGTGACCATTCTTATTCGAGATCTTATCTTTTGAGATACGTTTATCTAAAATGCCCATACCTATTAAACTAGTCTCATATTTGACTATCTGATCCTCACCTATTCTGGCAAACTATTTTGAGATTCTATTATATCAGAAATTGCAGTTGATGTATGCTGGCAAGATATAAAATTTTGAATTTAAATTATTCAAGATCAAGCAAACGTGGTTATTGATTTCACTAAAACTACCATTGACATATTTTTTCAAACCAAATAAAGAACAGCTTATTCCTCTAAAAAACTCTTGTTCACGACTAGCCGATATCCAATATAATTAATATTCATTGAAGTATTTTCTGTAAATTCTATTTGTACCAAATATTTCACATAGAAAGATAAATAAGAATTATTATTAACAGTTTTCCTCCAGAGGAGTGTGGGTATTACGACATTGTTATAGCTGGTGACTAAGAAGAAGAAGGGATAGCACAAAATGGACGAAAAATAATATAATAAATATTAAGAGGCTCAGCCCTGACTCACTGACTCCCCGATTCTGTAGTTCTCTCAGTTTTAATAAAATTTTGAGAGCAAAAAATATTTTCAGATCATGGTAGTTTCAAAAAAAAAATCAAATCAATCTTCAATAAAAAATAATTTCAGATCATTGTTTTAAAAAAATAAAAAATTCAAATCAATCTTGACTAAAACTTATTTGTTTGTTAAATATTTTTTAAATCATTTCAAACGTATATACATATATATCTGTATGTATTAATACGCCATTTTGTATTGTTGCGTTGTTGTATTCTCAATGACAAGATTGAAATATGTATACCTTAGTTAAAGATTAGAGAATCAAAAACGCCTTAAATAAGACTTTAATAGCCTGAATCAATCTGTCTTGTTTACGCTTGTACAGACGGTTTACTGATACACGAGATCTGGAAATTAGGACACTGAAGTCGTCCATCAAAAACATCAACCAATTGATCAAAGAAAATAATAGGTTATCTATTAATTTGTTCTGGGACAATAAAATTCGTGCCGTTAATTCTAGCAACCCAAGTATGTTCCCAAAAAATAATAAGATTTTTAGAAGAAAGAATCAAGACGATCTTCAGTGTCTTAAGCTCCAGAGGACGACAGAGAACAGAGACGTACTTCTGACAGCAGGCATAGACCCAGAGGATGCCGTATTGGACGATGCCCTCTATATAGTCGAAGATCCGCAGCAGAGAGTGGAGGCTGTGGGGGCTGCTTTCCAGCAAGTGTACAAGGTGAATGCTAGCATTCGCCCGAATCATGACCTGGAGAACAGAGCTCTGCTTCATCACTTATGGCTCCGGAACGATATAACCGAATGGCGATCTGAGAACCTTGGTTTTACCGGGTTAATGATGTAGATTTGGCAAACGCCATAATCGCCGACCGAAATTGACCCAGTCCCCTTTTAATTTCGAAGAATGAGCTCCAGCTCATCTTTGATTCATTAAAGAAAAAGAAGTCAGCAGGAGTCGATGGTATATCCAACGTTGTACTACGACATTTGCCTCAAGAAGCAGTTGACATTTATACCACACTGTTTAACAACGCGCTGAATAATGCATATTATCCAGTGCGGTGGAAGACAGCTGTGGTGCACCCTCTCCCAAAAAAGGGAAAGGACAACTCCAATCCGGCGAATCTCCGGTCGATAAGTCTTCTTCCGAGCATCAGCAAAGTATTTGAAAAGGTTATTAATAGAGCCCTGTTCAAGTGGGTGGAGGACAAAAATATTGTCCCGGATAATCAGTTCGGTTTTAAGGCGGGACATGACACAATTCATGCCGCGTCTAAACTAGTTTCTGATATCCAATGGAACAAAACTAAAAAGCAGTATACGGGTGCCTGTCTGGTTGATTTGGAGAAGGACTTTGACACCGTATGGTTAGAAGGTCTCTATCTGAAGCTAAACAGACTAGGTATAAGTAAACCTCTATTGTATATGCTTAATGACATGCTAAATGGTAGAAAGTTTGTTTCAAGAGTGGCAATGTAACTTCTACCACACCGGTTTAACGTTGCCCCATCTCAAATGGAAAAGATTCGGGTGTTTGAGAGGCAATGTCTTGAATTGCACAGAACACCAGGGTCGGAGTACACAAGATATTATTTCAACCAGGTTCTATACAACGGAGCCAACATAAACAGAATAGATGATTTTTTGTTTAAGCTGATTCGGAGTCACGTTGCAAGAGCGATGTCCTCAACTAACAGCTTAATTTTTGGGGCTTATTGCCCTAATAACGAATATTTTGAGAGTGCGCGGTTAAGTGGTTACATCCCTCCCGAGGCATTCCTCTATTTAGACAGTCGAGGATAGGATAGCATGGCGGTTCCGCTTATCTACCACGTCAGCCGTAAAAATGTAGATAGGCGACTCCTGTATGGTCGAGACGTCATCGCTCAAGGTGGAGAGGAGCGCCTTCGGTTTAGTAGGACTGTGTCCGATCGGGACCGAAGGGATAGGGCGAAACAGGAGAACCAGTTTTGGTGGCTCTCTGAACAGCATCGTGATATTTAAAGTCGATTAAGATGATATGTCTTGGCCGACTTACATACATTTAGGGTAATTACGTATAGGGAACAGTCGGGGTGCCACCAAAAAAAATTAAAAATATGTATGTATGCGGAGGCAAATGTGCATGTACCTGCGTAACTGTACATGTATGTGCGTACATATATGTATGTACGTATGTACATGTATATATGGGGTGGATGTAGCCGTGTGTCTGCCTGCGTATGCAAAATATAAACAAAAAAATTAAAAAACGAAAAAATGCTGCTGTGGCTGTCAGTAAATTAGTTGTAAGTTATTGATAATTATGCTAGTTTTAAACATTTTTGTCTAGCTTTAAGATAGTTATAAGTTAAGATTAAATAAAAATAAATTACAAAAAAAAAAAAACATACCCAGAATTTGCTCAGCAACTATACATTATCTACTTGCAGACATTCTGATAAACTTATCATATGTTCTATATCTATAGATAAGTTTATCAGAATTTCTGCAAGTTGATATTGTATAGTTGCTGAGCAAATTCTGGGTATGTTCTATATCTATACATATATTCTGGGCAAAGAAAGATGTGAATGTTTTGATTTTAAAGCTAACTTTCTTTAATTCTAGTTTAGAAATTTTACTAGTTCCAGGAACCCTCACAATTAGAATAGGCCATTCCGATTTACGGAAATCAAATCCAATGTAACAATTAATATATAGAAAACACCTCGATTGTTTAAGGTATTGCCCATTGATCGGTTAGTAAGTGACTGAGGTATTAACTTAAATGCTTGGCCTGCCAAGAAGAAGCTTCCGAAGTGGGCTACAGTCCAAAAAGAGAGGAATGTTACGATTTTCTTAACTGATAAACTTATCAGAATTTCTGCAAGTAGATATTGTATAGTTGCTGAGCAAATTCTGGGTATGTTCTATGTCTATAGGATCTGGATGTGGTGATATACCAAGAAACACATGCGTTGTTATAACCGCATTTAAGGTACATATATAATTGCAAATAGAGTTTCTTTTCTTGATTACTGAGTCGAAAATCGCTAAGCCATTGTATAGGCCATTGAAGCCAATCATCCCAGTCGACCTGCTTACGTCAATACATATTGCGAGAATGTGAAGTATTGTTTGATCAATTGACTCTACTAGACCATCCGACTGAAGATGAAGTTGCGTTGTTTTGGTCTTGTGTATACCCAATATTTCCATCAAACTTTTAAATATATTGGACTCAAAGGTGCATCCTTTATGCGAGTGCAATTCTGATGGAAAACAATATCAAAAGTTCCTAAGCCACTTCTGCGTTTCTGAGGGATGATGGCTTGGTTTAGACGCATTATGTCAAATTTTGCAAAGCCTTGATTAATTTTAATTTTAATTTTTATTGTTAAGTCTAATACAAGCCTATATCTTAAATCTAAAAAACAAGTTTAAGGGAAGTCTGAGATAGGTATACATCAAAAGCGGCAGAGTTATTAACTTTTTGAAGCATTCTTGAAACAGGTTCATTTTTGCCATAATCGGTACGATGAAAGGATAGAGAAGAGTGGTATTGATCTCAGACGGCAGTGATTTGTATTCAGGATGATCAATAAAGATTTATCAAGTAGACTTACGTTCTCAATGCCTCAAGTCAATAGCTGGTGTACAAAAAGTCGTAAATGACTTCCTTGTGGGACACCAGATGTGCAAGATCTAAATAGAAATGTGTATTGACGATCGCTTAAATAAGAGTGCAGCCAAGATATTTATATTCCAATTAAGATAGATAACCATCACATATTCTTTTAGAATTAATAAAATTTAAGAAGTGTTTGGGATTCTAACAGAGATTCGTTTAAATTCGAAAAGTTGGTATGAACAGATACATAATCTAAAAAGTCCTCATTTAACTTGGACATTAAATATTGTTTCCAAAATCTGTTTTTCTTATTTCTGAGTGAGCGCAACTCTTTATTCTACCAGGAAGGGGAAGAAGAAAAATTATTTTGAGGAGAGAGTGGAATGGATTGAAAAGATTAAGTTTATCGAAATTTGATTAGCGAAAATTTAAAGCTAGCGATGTGGTAGGTTAAGATTTTATCACATCCGAAAACGAAAATAAGTGGTAGAGGAGGATGAAAAAATCAAATCAAACTTAATTGCCTTTGTAGACAATTTTTTACACCATTTTGATTGAAATCGATGTAGGTATTGGGAATAATTAATAGTGAAGAATCAAGGTTAGAATTAATAGTTAAAAGGCCGGGGGTGGGAGAATCAACATTGGGGCTCGCGACGGGGACTAAAATATCATCACGAAATAAATTAAAATATGAAGTAAAAAATTCATTGTCATGAAAATCAGTAAGCCTCCAACATTTTGGTAATAGATAGACAATAATTTATCTTTACGAAAGTCTAAATTCTTACGGTTTGGAGCGAAAAGGTTTATTATTGGTTTTGTACCGATTATTGTTGTGAGATAGTGTACACATTTTCTTTCAGCTCTTGCTTTGTATCAGTAGGAAGACCATCCTTATGATTTGATACCATTACGGTATTTACGGTAATATGATGTGAGTAGAGGGAGTCGAAAAATTTTTATTAGAAAAAGTATTTGGCCTATTGGGAGGATGTTGGGCTTTTTATCAATACTTTGTGCCCTAACGCTTAAATGGCTTTTTTTTAGATTTTGAGTGGAAACCTCTGCTTATTCAAAATATCCTTAGAGCCGATTTTTCAATATCCAGATAAACATCCAGTTAGTTGCCAGAGGAATAAACTTACTTAACTATTAAACAACCGGATAACAACATCGAATTTTTCAGTCAAGAAAAAAACAATCACACCAAAAACATAGATGTTAAAAAAGTAGCCAAGTTCTTCTATATTTCCCCCTGAATGGAAAATCTTAAAATTTCGATTTTTCCTTTGTATATACCACAAGGCCTACCGTTGAGCGAAATTACAAGATTCTATGATGTCGGGAAGTGCTCCATAAATTTGATGATCTGTCAGTGAGTGAGTGAGTCAGTCAGTTACGATTTTTACGATTATTGCAGGCTTATATCTCGGGAACCACAAAAACTAAAGAATTGAAACTTGGCGGGTTGCCTAAGCCTGGTGAGCTTAGAAAATGCTTAGTTTGAAGTTCCTGATTTTATTTGTAGTGAAGTTAGAGGGGGGTCGAAAATCGCCTGATTTTTTTCATGTAAATAGGGTGTAGTGCCAGAACTTGGCTGGGCACTACCGTGTCCCTTGATCTCTACAATAATTTAATTTGAACGTCACTTTTATTTCGATTATCGAACTTTCCATAGAAATTTATTTTTGTTTGACATTTATTTCAAAGCAAGAATTTTGCCAAGTGTTTTTGACATCAAAATAGCTATTTATTCTATTCCTCAGATTACTCCTTTTTCCATTCTAAAACGAGCAGATAACTTTTTTCCTAGATTTGGTTGTTTCTAACTGATTTTTGCTCTATCTGGAAAATATGTACTAACTGACTGCTTAACTGACTATTGAAAAATTGGCGCTAAATAGAGTAAAACTTATTTCATGGTTGCCTTTTAATTATAAGAAGTTAAGACATTTCAGAAAAAAATGAATAATTCCCTACGCGAAAGCGGCCGGTCGGTGATATGTGTAGATATACATATACATATGTATATGTATGTATTACGAAATACGAATTAAAAAAAAAATATTAAAAACTAGTTTCTCCAGATAAAGAGGCAGTTAGTTGCCAGAGGAATAAACTTACTTGACTGTTAAACAACCGGATAACAACATCGAATTTTTCAATCAAGAGAAAACAATGTATAGAATAATTTAATTTGAACGTCGGATTTATTTCGAGTATCGAACTTTCCAAAGAAATTAATTTTTGTTTAACGTTTAATTCAAAGCAATAAATTCAAAATGTTTTTGGCATCGAAAATACATTCCTCAGAATAAATCCTTATTCCGTTCTAAAATGAGCAGATAACTTTGTTCCATAGATAATAGATTTATTCCTAGATTAAGTTATATCTGACTATTGGAAAACTGATTTTTGCTCTATCTGGAGAATACTTATGTACTAATTCACTGCTTAACTGCCTATTGAAAAATTGGCCCTTAGTCACCCAAATTCAAATAAATGTGAGTATGTATGTATATATGTAAATACAAAAAATCTAATTTTATTTTGATTTTCAGAGCTATCTTTGAAAATAATTTATTAGACATCCATAATCATAAATCATCATTTCTTAGAGATTGCATAATAATTCATTCTTTTATTTGCAAACTTGCTACCAATTACAAAAATCTGTTAAGTTATTAGTTAAGTTTTCACAAAGTTTGCTTGTTACCTATGGTATTAAATCGAGTGTTATGACCTAGATGTATCTCTTCCCTATTCCACTTTTTTCTTCTCTATCACAAGAACACTACTCGAAAAAAAATCTTATTATCTTTCAAATAATTATATTAAAAAAAAATTACAATAATAATTTAATAAGGCTATCTGTGTAAGCTATTCTGCTGCTTACAGAAACCATCTCATAGGATTATCACATTTCAAGTGGAAATAATGTGCCTTACTTTTCTTCTCTTGTTCACTTTGACCTTTTTCGTTCTTTCTAATATATGAGTATCTATTCCAAACCGCTCCTTAGAGACATGAAATGAAAACTTTCCTTGCGAAACAGTATTGTCTTTTTTCTTCATCTTTTCTTTTTTGCTTGCAATTATTATTTTTAGTAATATCAATATTTTGAATGGTATTTAAAAACTGAATTTATTTAAAAGGAGCAATTTATTGTATTGGTTGATTTAATATTTCAATCCGTAAGCAAGAAAATTCAACAGTGTTGATAGAATCAAGGCTTTTTGAGGATATAACAAAAATAAAACCAACTAAATTCTGGTTAAATTTAGAATAATACAAAAAACGGAATGATAATTATACTATAAGGATTTGAAATCTTTGTTACATAACAAATAAATTGCACGACTGGATCGCACGAACTTGATCTTATGTTCGATCACATCGTATGCAAAAGATTTCTATTTAAAATGTAAATATATTTTTATAGGCATTTTTTACTTTATTTTTTATACACAAAGTTTCTTTAATTTCTTTCTAAAAAAAATGGTATACAAACTTAGATATTTAAGAATATAAACTTAAAAGCAAAAGATTTAATCGGCTTAATCAAAGAAAAAATAATTCAAAATTCTGAAATAAATACTTAAACTAATTTGAGCTCAAAAATAAGTACGCCATTATATTTCTTGCATATATTTGAATTTATGAGAAAAAAATTTTAAAAATCTGTGGAGCTGTTTTTGACAAAAAAAGTTTTTTTTTAAACTTTTTGAAAAAAGCAAATACATATAACTATAATTTTTGAAAAAAAAAACTATCGTGCAGTTTTCAAAATATAAATTTCTATAAGGTTTTTTTTTTAAAGCTTTTAAAAATACAAAACATATTAATTAAGAATATTGGTACACAATATAAATTGGGCAATCTAAACCTATATATGTGCGAAATTTCGAAAGAATCGGTTAAGCCATTTATGAGATAGTCGAAATCAAAAAAACGGTCCTATGGAAAGTACCGTTTTAAAAACCTGCAATAATTTTTTTAATCAAAATTGTTAGACCAGTTTCCGAGAAAAATAGTCTTCAATGTAATGGTTATATGGCAAGTACCGTTATTTTTTGAGCTAAAAAAAATCGATTTTCCCTCTGTACAATACCTACCTAAAAAACTTTATATACCAAGTTTGAAGTAATTCGGCCCACCCGTTTGGGTTGTAGGTATCTATACATACATACAGACAGACTGACAGACAGACATACAGACGGAAAGAATTTTAGACCATCTGTTTTCGTCTTTGCTATCATCGTAATGTCTTGTTTGATTGTTATCTCAAAACTTTTTTTTTTCGACGAATGCATAACTTGTACTAATGGGTGATTTTTTAAGAGCTTGAGAACTTTTTAAAAAAAAAAACGCATAAAATTTGCAAAATCTCATCGATTCTTTATTTGAAACGTTAGATTGGTCCATGACATTTACTTTTTGAAGATAATTTCATTTAAATGTTGACCGCGGCTGCGTCTTAGGTGGTCCATTCGGAAAGTCCAATTTTGGGTAACTTTTTCGAGCATTTCGGCCGGAATAGCCCGAATTTCTTCGGAAATGTTGTCTTCCAAAGCTGGAATAGTTGCTGGCTTATTTGTGTAGACTTTAGACTTGACGTAGCCCCACAAAAAATAGTCTAAAGGCGTCAAATCGCATGATCTTGGTGGCCAACTTACCGGTCCATTCCTTGAGATGAATTGTTCTCCGAAGTTTTCCCTCAAAATGGCCATAGAATCGCGAGCTGTGTGGCATGTAGCGCCATCTTGTTGAAACCACATGTCAACCAAGTTCAGTTCTTCCATTTTTGGCAACAAAAAGTTTGTTAGCATTGAACGATAGCGATCGCCATTCACCGTAACGTTGCGTCCAACAGCATCTTTGAAAAAATACGGTCCAATGATTCCACCAGCGTACAAACCACACCAAACAGTGTATTTTTCGGGATGCATGGGCAGTTCTTGAACGGCTTCTGGTTGCTCTTCACTCCAAATGCGGCAATTTTGCTTATTTACGTAGCCATTCAACCAGAAATGAGCCTCATCGCTGAACAAAATTTGTCGATAAAAAAGCGGAAACACATTTCGAACCGAACACTGATTTTGGTAATAAAATTCAATGATTTGCAAGCGTTGCTCGTTAGTAAGTCTATTCATGATGAAATGTCAAAGCATACTGAGCATCTTTCTCTTTGACACCATGTCTGAAATCCCGCGTGATCTGTCAAATACTAATGCATGAAAATCCTAACCTCAAAAAAATCACCCGTTATAAGGCATATATAATCACAAGTAAAATCTGGAAATTCGATGTAACATGAGAATTCCACAGAAAAAATGGAAAATGATACGCTCAACTAAGTCGCACGTAATTGCCGTATAGGTCCACTTGGAATCGCTAATCCAAATATAACAAAAACAACTACAAATATAAATATATGAAATATATAAATTACAATATAAAGTATCGACCACAATATGTGACATTTTCAAAAATATTTAAACACAAAACGTTTTCTTTAGAACTAAAACTTACGGTCCTGCGACTGACTTTTTTTTCGAAGAAAGATTTATTAAAAATACATACATTCCAGCAGTTTAATTATATTATATTTTTTATAATTTCTTTTTACTTGCGATTATAGGTAATAGAAGGCAAGTTATGCATTCGTCGAAAAAAAAAGTTTTGAGATAACAATCAAACATCGCATTACGATGATAGCGAAGACGAAAAAGATGGTCTAAAATTCTGTCCGTCTGTATGTCTATCAGTCTGTCAGCCTGTCAGTCTGTCTGTATGCATGTATAGAAACCTACAGCCCAAACGGGTGGGCCGAATTGCTTCAAACTTGGTCTATAAAGTTTTTTAGGTATTGTGCAGAGGAGAAATTGAAATTTTTTTTAGCTCAAAAAATAACAGTACCTGCCATATAACCGTTAAGTTAAAGCCTATTTTTCTCGGAAACGGCTCTAACAATTTTGTTTAAAAACAATCAGTGCAGGTTTTTAGATACGACCGATCATATGGTTGAAAAAAAATGTTAGATGTCTAAAAACGGTACTTTCCATAGGACCGTTTTTTTGCTCCCGACTATCTCATAAGTGGCCTACCCGATTCTTTCGAAATTTCACACATATAAAGCCTTAGGTTGCCCAATTTATACTGCGTACCAATATTTTTCTTTGTATTTTTAAAAGCAGTTTTAAGAAAAAAATGTATATTTTGAAAAGTGCTCATTAATTTTTTTTCAAAAATTATATTTGTAATGTATTTGCTGAATGCCTATGAATTGGCGTTTTTGATTTTTTTAAATATTTTTCAAAAAGTTTAAAAAAAAACTTTTTCTCAAAAACCGCTCCACAGATTCTTAAAATTTTTTTCTCATGAATTCAAATTTATCCAAGAAATAAAATGGCGTTCTTTTTCTGAGCTCAAATTAGTTTAAGTATTAATTCCAGAATTTTGAATTATTTTTTCTTTGATTAATCCGATTTAAGTTTTTGTTTTTAAGTTTATATTATTAAATGTCTAAGTTTGTCATACCAATTTTTTTAGAAAAAAATTAAAGAAACTTTGTGTATAAAAAATAAAGTAGAAAATAACTTTAAAAATATATTTAGATTTTAAATAGAAATCTTTTGTATACGATGCGATCGAACATAAGAGCAAGTTCCTGCGATCCAGTGGTGCATTTTATTTATTCAGTTTTTACTTGGGATATAGGTACATACAATAGGGCAAGTTTTGCATTTAAAAAAAATCGAACTCGAGATTTTAATCAAAGTTGACATTACGATGATAGAGAACACCAAAAAAGTGAGTCCGGCAATTTCGTCTGCCTGTCTGTCTGTCTGTAGAATGATCTGCAGCCTAAACGGCTGAACCGATTTTGTTCAAACTTGGTGGTTAGCCGTTTTCTGTGATTGTCCAAAATAGATTTTTAAATCGTTGTTTTAGCCCCAAAAATAATGGTACTTGCCATAGAAAAGTAGAAGTTTCTTAATCGAGTCGTTCGATATGAGGGAACAGATACATAGTTCTCAAGGTTGCTTCGCAAATTACGGACATCAGAGTTTGGACTCTGTAGACACATCTTATAAAGAATACTTTAGATACTTTAAAATAATATAAATGTCTCACAGGTAGAACGTTAATTGATCTGAAAAGCCCCACAGGAGGGTAAAACCGGTTGACCCCGCAATTTACTCTGATAGCACACTTTTGCAAATTAACAAAGGATGTATTTAAGTTTGATAAGCACCACCCCAGCAACTAATCCCCTACTGAAGTTTAGAATAGAATATTCGAAAATAAGCAGTTTTTAAAGTTCGGTGATCACAATTTTTTTTAAGATGGTAAAGACTACGGATCGAAGGACCTTCAAAAATGAAATATGATTTGTCCAACTCATATTTTGATCAAATGAAATACCTAGGTTTTTAAAATCATTAACTATTTCAAACTGAAAACAATTTCCACAACAATTTCATCAAATGGCAGTAAAATAACTCCACCATAACATGTACAATTTAACATTCTATTCTATAACGTTGGCAATATTGACCATTTAATAATATATTTACATCAGGAATCGCTTGTATTTTTTTTTTTATTTTTATTCATTTTTATTTAATCTTAACTTATAACTATCTTAAAGCTAGGCAAAAAAAAACTAGCCTAATTATCAATAACTTACAACTAGTTTACTGGCCCTTTACGGGCGCTCTAAACTAAACTATATCTCTTAATACTAATGTCTTTCGACCTAAGAACTATTTTAATTAATTCAAATTATTTTATTTTTATGACCAAGAAAACTTTTTTAACAAAAAACTTAGTAACATGTGTTTTTTTTTTATTTTTACTTATGGACTACCTAGAGCTAAACTAAAAATAATTAAATCTAGATACACAGCCATGTACATACGTACATACATATTCGTATCTACATACATACACAGGTTCGCAGCTGCATGCACAAATGCCCCCGGCTGTTCCTTATACCTAATTTACATAAATCTACGTAAGTCGGCCAAGACATACCATCCTAATCGACTTTATGTATCATAATGCTGTTCAGAGAGCCACCAGAACTGGTTCTCTTGTTTCGCCCTACCCCTTCGGTCCCGATCGGACACAGTCCTACTGAACCGAACTCGCTCTTCTCCACCTTGAGCGATGACGTCTCGACCATACAGGAGTCGCCTATCTACAGTTTTCCGGCTGACGTGGTAGATGAGCGGAACCGCCATTCCATCCTGTATCAGCCCTCGATTGTCTAAAAAGAGGAATGCCTCGGGAGGGATGTAGCCACTTAACCGCGCACTCTCAAAATATTCATTATTGGGGTAGTAAGCCCCTAGCTATGTGACCCCGAATCAGATTAAACAAAAAATTATCTATTCTGTTTATGTTGGCTCCATTGTATAGAACCTGGTTGGAATAATATCATGTATACTCCGCTTCTGGTGTTCTGTGTAATCCAAGGCAACGTAAAAGACACTGCCTCTCAAACACCCAAATCTTACCCATTTGAGATGGGGCAACGTTGAACCACACCGAGCATCCATAGGCAATCATCGGCCTGATGAGGGCCATGTAGCAAATCACCCTTACCCTGCTGTCAAGACGGCTGCTACAAAACAATCTTTTGTCAGGCCAAAGGCTCCTCTAGCCCTAGCTAGAGCCGCACCTATATGTCTGTCGAAATACAAATACTGATCCAAGCAGATGCCAAGGTACTTTACTACACTTTTACTCGCCAGTGGATGTCCATGTGGTCGTACAAGCTTACGCCAGTTCTTTCTCGTATCCCTGAGGCGCTAGATAAGGGAGTCCTAAACAGAATAGTTTCTGATTTCTGGAAGTTGATTTTCAACTTCCAGTCATCACAATATCGCTGAATCTTGTCGAAGTCACGCTGCAAAAGAATTTTAATGACCTCAACTGTTGGAGCTGTTCTGTACGCAATAAGATCTTAGGCGTACGCAATTGTCTGAGTTTGACTACCTACCAGATCGCTGGTGTAAATGCTGAATAGAATCGGCGAGTTAACTGCACCCTGCTGAAGACTACTTTTAATATTAAAAACTGCGGTAGAAGTTACACTGCAACTCTTGACAACAAACTTTCTACCATTAGCATGTCATAAAGCATATACAACAAAGGTTTACTTATCCCTAGTCTGGTAAGCTTTAGATAGAGACCTTCTTACCATACGGTGTCGAAGGCTTTCTCCAAATCAACCAGACAGGCACCCGTACACTGCTTTTTAGATTTGTTCCATTCATTGGATATCAGAAACCAGTTTAGACGCGGCATGAATTGTGTCATGCCCCGCCTTAAAACCGAACTGATTATCCGGTATGATATTGATGTCCTCCGCCCACTTAAACAGAGGCCTATTAAAAATCTTTTCAAATACCTTGCTGATACTCGAAAGAAGACTTATCGACCGGAGATTCGCCAGATTGGAGTTTTCCTTTCCCTTTTTACTGAGGGGATGCACCACTGATGTCTTCAACCGCACTGGATAATATGCATTATTCAGCGCGTTGTTAAACAGTGTGGTATAAATGTGAACTGCTTCCGGAGGTAAATGTCGTAGTACAACGTTGGATATACCATTGACTCCTGGTGACTTCTTTTTCTTTACTGAATCGAAGATGAACTGGAGCTCAGTCTTCGAAATTAGCAGGCAACTAGGCCCATTTCAATTCGCGATTATGGCGTTTGCCAAATCTTCATCATTAAACCCGGTAAAACCAAGGTTCGCAGATCGCCATAACGTTCCGCAGCCAGGTGGGATGAAGCAGACCTCTGCTCTCCAGGTCATGATTCGGTCGAATGCTAGTATTCACCTTGAACATTTGCTGAAAAGCAACCCGCATAGCCTCCACTTTCTCCTGCGGATCTTCGATTATAGAAAGGTCATCGTCCAAGACGGCATCATCTGGGTCTATGCCTGCTGTCAGAAGTATGTCTCTGTTCTCTGTTATTCTCTGGTGCTTAAGACAAGGAAGATCGTCTTATTAATTTTTGGGAACATACTCGGGTCGTTAGAGTTGACGGCCCGAATTGTATTGTCCTAAAACAAATTAATGGGCAACCTATAATTTTCTTTGATTAATTGGTTGATGTTTTTGATCGACTTCAGTGTTCTAACCTCCAGATTTCGTGTGTCAGTAAACTTTCTGTGCAAGCCTTTTAGTCTTGTCAGCAGCCCACTTTTTTGTCTGTGTAGTGCGTCAATGGTCGCGTTATGGTACATGTCAGTTGCGTTACGTTTCTTGTATTTCGGTATTGTTCTGTTCATTGTTGGTAGAATCGTTTTGTCCATTTGTTGTAAGAATCTGTCTATTTCCGTATTTGCCTGATTCCTATCATTTGGTGGGAATATACCATTGGAACGTAGTTCGCTCAATAAGGCATGAAGAAGCGTGGCCAGCGCAGCTTACTGTAATTGTAAGTATGCACAGGCATATACTTCTCCAATTCCATAAGCTCGTTCGGAAGTTGTATTACGGCGGCGAGTCCGCAGTGGTCACTGTTTTACTTGATCGTTCGTAAATAATTTCTTGGCCGTTCCTGCTGATTCTGCTGCTGTTTTTTCTGCTGCGGTTGTGTCTGCTGCTACTGTTTTGTTTGCTGCTGTTGTTGTTTTGTCTGCTGCTGTTGCTGTTGTTGTATTTTCTGCTGCTGTTGTTGCCTTTGCTCGTTAGGCTGGTGCTGTTGTTGTTTTTCTTGCAGCTGGTCTTTTGGCTGCCGTAATTGTTGCTGTTGTTGCGCTTCATTTTTTTCGGACCTGTAGCGCCTTTTTTTCTTTGAGCTCTTTTCCTTCTTACTGTCAGCGTACTTCTTGCTTTCTTTTTAGTGCCAGTATCATCGGTTTCAATTCGGATTTTAGCCGCTGGATTTCCGCCTCCACTGCTCCAGTTTTGTTGAGCATTACTTGCTCCTCATTTAATTCATCCTCCTCGGAGGACGCCTCTGACCTGGAGAGGTTCACGAAGGCATTTTTTTGTTGTTTTTGTTTTTGGGCTGCCTCTGGCGTCACCTCTCTATCTGATGTCTTCACCCCAGCTGGCAGCTTTGCTGAAGTGGCGGTTAATCGCCTCTTTACCAAGTTCGGCGCACACTTGATCCTCCTTCGCCGCTCGGTGTTTACATCGCATGATGTTGCCGTTGTTGTTATGGCTGTTTATGATGTTGCTGCAGAATCACTGCTTGTAATTGGAACATATTTCGATGTTCCCTTAGCTGATACCATCGCTGGCCTCATTAGGCCTAGGACACATTTCGATGCCCCTGTGCTTAAGCTCCTCCTCCCTATCTGGTTTTCCCAGTCAATAAAATTTTCAACCTCCCGGTTATGAAAAAAAGCTTGTAATGTTTTAATGCCCGACTGGGAATCGAACTCGAAGGAGGATAATTACACGGCCGGCCAATCTACCGATGTGCTAAAGCACCACTTAAGAAAATCTGAATTTAACTTTGACCTATCCTCACACGCGAAATTTAATTTGGAAGTTCTGGAAAGCCGAAAACTAGTTCACACCTCCACAGTTCGAGATCGACTCTTTGTAGTGTATGTAAGAATCTGTGTACAAATCCATTTTGAATCCGCACAAAAAAGAGATTCAATACGGATCTGTTTGTCCAGAAAAAAATTGGTTTCAATTTGAAACGAATCAGATTTTCAGAAAAAAGTTGACGGCGCATTGAAGATAGATCGACGTTTTTATTGAAACGAAATTGGCATTAGTTCTTGATTTCATTTTTATTTCTAGGCTTGTGTGTTAAGCTTTGGTTTTTTTTTCATCATAATTTCAAAAAATCCCGTTATTTTGGTACATTTCTCGCATTCACATTGAGTGAGTGGAAGAGGCACATTTTTTTCGCTGCACCATGAATGAGTGTAAGAGAAACATATTTATTTGTCATTTATATCGTTTGCATTTCTTATTTCCCATTTATAAAAAAAGCCGAATTCGCTAAATTAGGTATAACTCTTCAAAATTGTAGCTTATTTGATCGAGTTTAAAATTAGAAGCTTTGTAAAACTAATGTTGAAAATTTAATTGCAAAACCATATTCAATGTGCAAAATTTTCGCACGGGTCTTCTGGTTAAAAATAAAAAGTCAACTTCAATGTCAACTTACTTGTCAAGGATGGTACCATTGCACAATATGTCATCTGCAAATTGCCTCAAAAAAAATGTTATACTTATACAGTACTATTAATAAAAAAAAACGCTTAGTCCACCTTTAGTCCATCGACTTACAAAACCATGGACTAAAGTTTCCTATGTGATGCTTTTTTCCCAAAGTCTGAGGTGAGCTTGTTGGTGTCCAGGGTAGGGAAAAAAAGCACAATAAAACTCTGGTTTTAAGAAGGTTAGAACTGGGTTTAATTATCTTTTATTGCTTACGATATTTTCTTTACAATTTTTCTTACGAACTCTTTAACTTACGATAAACAACGCGGTATTTCAAATAATTCGCAGGCCCATGATCTGCTCAGAAGGAGCAGACAGGAAATAGCGAATAGACACGCCCGCAAGTTATTCAGTAGGAGCAACAGGGGAAGATCGGTAAGGAATCTGTTTCCTGCCCAAGGCTAGTCCAAGGGAAAATCGGGTACAACTTACTCAGGAGCAGTAAGATGGGAAGAACGGTTAGGAATCTAATTCCTGCCCCAGGCTAGTCCAAGGGAAAATCGGGTAGGCCCACAACTTACTCAGGAGCAGTAAGAGGGGAAGAACGGTTAGGAATATAATTCCTGCCCAAGGGCTAATCCAAGGGAAAATCTTTCTTTAATAACCAAAAAGTACGCCTTAAATGGCTTCGTTACACCCCCCCTTTCTTTGGGAGACGAGAACCTGCTCGTCTTAAATATCTATGGAGTAGCTAGTCTTGCTGTTGCTGCTTCCCTGCCGATCTCCAGGTGCTTGCGATACGTCTTGTATGATGCTCGATCTTGCTGGCTGGTCGTTGTTAACCTCCTTCTTAGTCTGATCGGGTGGGTTTCGTTCGTACCACTTATCCGACGCTTCCTTAAGTTGTGCCCTTACTCCTTTTATCTCCGCGGCACCAGTCGGCTTCGCCCTGATTGGCTCGACAGCCCCTAAATTTGCGTCTGTGGTTTCATCTTGAAACGCAGTTCTCCCGCTCCGGGCTTGGAAGCTGGGACCTTAGCAGGTGCGGTCCTTCGGCGGGCGCAAGGGTTCATGATGATCTGGTTTCCCACATTTATTTCGGTCGGCTTAGGCTCGTTCCGGTCAGGCTCGGTGGTAGCTGGAAGTCTTCGGGCGGAAACAGTGGAGGCGGGTATCGCCTTTGAAATGTTGGGTTGCGCTAGTGCAGCTGGGTTGTGTGTTGGCAGGGCTGATCTTCGTTCTGGCGACGACAGACGGTGGAATCGGTGCTTAGAAGTCGACTTAATAATTTTACGTGTTTCTTTACTGTGGTTCGTGGTGATGTTGCTCTGTTGTTGGCGTGTTACTCCTTCGGTGGTTGATGATGGACGGATAAATGACTTGGTTTGCGACTTCCTATTTATAGCTTGTTGCGGGCTCGGTAAGTGATTCGCCAACGAGCATACGGGAACATTTTCGGGTTGGCACGGATTCCTACCTGTGACCAATTTACTAGCTAAGAAAATTTTACAATTTTACACAACTCATCATGTCCATGCCAAGTATAGCGTCTTTCGAAAGTGCAGGAAGGTAAGTTACCTCTCCGGACAGCTGGGTGTCCGCGAACGCAAGGGTGACCGTATAGTGTTCAGATGTTAGCACGGTTTCGCCATTCGTTAAATGGATGGGCTGGTAGCTTTCTGCCATAGGTAATCCGAGTTCTCTAAACTTCTGTCTTATCGCTGGCCCAACATAGGTCTTGGAGGAACCGGTACCCAGCAATGCTTGGAACACTTCGTTTCCTACGTCAATGGTTACGAAGTATCTCGAATATGGACTGGGTGGGCTGTGGATAACTCCAACCGGGTTTCGAAGACATGTGCAATTCTTGGTTAGTATGCCGTCTTCGCCACAAAAGGAACAGACATGTCGGTGGCAGTTTTCTTTACGATGTCCCCTCTGTTTACAGTTCCAACAATGTGTTTCCCTAACGTAGACAACGGCTTCCGTCGGATTGCGGGGTTCTGCGGGGAGGCGTGGGACTTGTTGAATAGGAGGTGCGCAGGGGGCGGACAGGCGCATGTTTCTTGCTGCGTTTCTGATGGACTCAAACTCTTCGGCTAAAACCAGAAATTCGTCCACGCTGTGGAAGTTCCGGCGGCGGATGTAGCACCTTAATTCGGAGCGCATACCATCGAATATACGGTCTACATTATCGGACATGGCCAAACGAGGGTGCTGGTGTATGAGGTATTGGACGGCTTGTATATAATCCTTCGCCTTGTCGTTTGCGTAAGATCTCATCCTCAAGCTTCTGCAGATATCTTGCAGGTAAAAAGTATCGAATAAAGGTGTCACAGAAGTCGTCCCACTTGGCAAAACTATCACGATTGATCCGCAACCAAACTAACGCTGACCCGCGAAATAATTCGGGTAATGCGCGGAGCATATCATCGGACAGGATGTTATAGCATTGTGTCAGCTCTGACAATCTTTCCAGAAATTCCAAAGGGTTACCAGATGAATCAAACCTCAAATCCCATTTACGAACTGTATTCATTACTTCTGCCTCGTAACTTAATGTAAGTCGGTTAGTCGTTGAAGGTATTTCGGCTCTCGGCGGCGGCGACCATACTCGTAGTGAGGATTTGGCGGATGCTGGGCAGATTTTGGCTGGTATGTTGGAAGATAGGTTGGCTGATATAAAGGTGCAGGAACGGTGTACGGTTTTCTTGATGTACTCACGGTTAATAATGATGGCCCTTGAAGTGGGGCTGAAGGAACATGAATGTTTATCTGACTTGTATACGGCTGTGCGGCGTAAGTCGGAGCTTCTTCGCTTGGTTCTGCATCATTCCTTTTCTCCACAATGCTTTCCCATTCTTCACATAGATTTTGGGTCGACTTATGAGCTCGGAGTTCCTTAAAGTGTTGGCTTAGCCTTTTGCGCAGTGTTTGTAGCGTGCCACTGGAATCCATATTTCTTTCATTAATGACTTCGATGAGTTCCGGACTTTTTCAAGAAATATATGAACCCCATGTTCTTATATGGGTTGTAGTCGCTCATCGGTGTTTCCTCGGATTCGGACATCTTAAAGCTGATCGGCGGCGCGCCGGTGAAAACGGGATGGTTCGGTGGTACTTTTTCGAGGGTTACTTTTAATGTCTGGCGACGGGTGGATCGTGTCGCAGGGCATATTGACGGACAAACGGATTACGGCGGCGGCGGCGGGTATTGCCTACGAACGATTCCAAGTCGGTCGCTGGGATTTCGGATGAACCTTCTAAAGGTCCATGTGATGCTTTTTTCCCAAAGGCTGAGGTGAGGTCGTTGGTGTCCAGGGTATCCCAAAGAAAGCACAATAAAACTCGGGTTTTAGGAACGTTAGAAACCGGTTTAATTATCTTTTATTACTTACGATATTTTCTTTACAATTTTTCTTACGAACTCTTTAACTTACGAAAAATAACGCGGTATTTCATATAATTGGTAGGCCCACGTTGTGCTCAGAAAGATCAGATAGGGAATAGCGAATATACACGCCACTTACTCAGAAGGAGCAAGTGCGGAAGATCTTTTAGGAATCTAGTTGCTGCCCAAGGCTAGTCCAAGGGAAAATTGGGTAAGCCCACAACTTACTCAGGAGCAGTAAGAGGGGAAGAACGGTTAAGAATCTAATTCCTGTCCAAGGCTAGTCCAAGAGAAAATCGGGTAGGCCCACAACTTACTCAGGAGCAGTAAGAGGGGAAGAACGGTTAGGAATTTAATTCCTACCCAAGGGCTAATCCATGGAAAATCTTTCTTTAATAACCAAAAAGTCCGCCTTAATTGGCACACCAGTGTACCAGTTAAAGTTATACGGAATTGATCGTCCAGCTGGCTGCCGCTCGAGATCAACGAGCAACTTATTCCTCAGCAAAACCAAAATCGCAATCAAGGCTTGCTGTAGAGTGTACTGTAGAGTTTCTTCTCTTCTATATCTATATCCTTTTTTCTAATATTTTCTATGTAAATTCTTAGTCTTTCCATAGACCACGCACCGTCTTCGATAGTTTAGCGAAGGACTAAGTTGGTAAACGTCAAATAGCAGAAATTCTGTTTTATTAATAGCATTTCGCATTTAGTCCACGGAATAAGTCCTAAACCTTCCCTTGTCCATGTTTATTAATTTGGGTGATAAAGAATACACACACTATCCAGTGTAATGGAAAATGTAATTTTTTTAAGTTTTTTTCTTTGATACATTGTACACATATTTACGTAAACAATTTCATTATTTTCGTCATATTATGAGCCATTGGGGAAGTTCACTCAATTATTCTCAGCAATCTGGAATAACTTTCTGTTGTTGTAATGCGTGCAAAACCACATCTGATGAAAAAACAGCTGCTCTCATGAAAGCTACCTTGAGTTATCCCAAAAAAATTGGAATAACTAGCTATCCGAGAACAAATGCATAGAACCAGCTGACTGCAAAATTCGTTGGTATGCGTTTTGCTTTGATTTTTTGACAGCTTTCAGCTAACCTATCTGATTCGTCCACAGATATACCCCGATAGCGTGGTATCCGAGATAACATATCTAATAAGTGAGTGATCGCCCGCATTGGCGCATATTTATAGATGTTAGATATGTTGTTACTAGGTTGTTGCTAAACTAAACCCGAGTTCATGTAATTCATAAACCATTTAAATCAATTTCTAAAATAAAAACTCGAGTCTAACGTTAGTCCCGACAGATGTTTTCTTTAAGTTGTTTTTAACTCTACCGAACATCATAAATACTTGAAAAATGAAAAAAAAATAAATTGTGACACAAAAGTAATTTGAATTAAAATAAAGAAAAATGTCAATTGATGAAAACATTGAAGAAGATTTTGATATTTTCGTTGTTTTGGAAATGGTACAACAAGGAGACGAAAGTGCTATAGGACAAGAATCGACCCCTTTGAACTGACTAACGACGAATCTTATGAAAGGTATCGATTTGACAATGACACGGCAATATTTATTATTGATTTGCTAAATATTGAAGACCAACCAACTAAAAGAGGTTTGTCGGAAGACTTCAAGTTTTTTTTTTGGCTACTATTGTTCACTCCTGTAAAGAACCCACAAAGTCGATAGGAGGCAAAATTTAATACTTACCCCATCGCTACAAGAAACAAGGTAAATTGCCTAAATCGGCAGATTAAATCAAAATTCCGATATATTTTTGAGAGGCTGAGAGTTGACTTGGCTGTTGTTTTGGTGGTGGCAGTTGTAGTTATATATAATTATAGCGAAAAAAAGAAATCTCTCATGTAAGAATAAACTTGTTATTCTTAGCATATATATAAACTAAAGTAAACAATTTTTTGCAGCTTTTAATCATACTAATGAAGTATTTAATAAAATTGAATTTCCAATACAAGCAGACGAAAATTATTATGTAAGACCGATCACAACTAAACTATTTTGGCAGATTTATTTTATAGAACCAAAAGGAAAAGTTAAATATTTTATTAAAACTTCATAAAACACGTCAAAATTAATTTAAGGTAAAATAGCTTTTAAGCCGTTTCAGCTTTTGAATTGAAGTTTCTATTGCAGCTGGCTTTTATTCCTTCTGATGCACTAGATTTCTATATCAGCCTCTTGTAGATGATCGGCAAAATCATCACAAAAATGTATCTCCGCAACTTCCCTAGTATTAGCATCTATAAGTATTTCATCCTTAATAAAGTCTTGTTTGTTTTTTTTTTTGTTGTCCCCTAGTTTTGACATATCGATGTTTTCGTGATAGATTGGAGTAAAATTGTAGCAGAGTTGTAATAAAATTCATGATGTTAGAGTCGGGTTTTATTAAGCAGAGCTACAAAATTCTCTCTGAATAGTAGCTGTGCCTAACCTGTGTGATAAGCTTAGACATCAGTTCATCTAGACTCGAGTTTAAAATATGATTATGAATATGGGCCATTGATTTATTGTAATCCAATTCAAGACATAATGGCAACTTGACAGTCGTCTTAATATAGACTTATCCAAAATCAGTCAAGTTTAAGTGATGGCAACAAATAGTAAATCTGCGGCTGGTGCGTAAACGAAAAGCTAAAACGATGAACAAATGTTAAAAAACGGAGATATAAAAAATTAAATGCACAATTGAATGGTACTAGCTTGCTCTTATTGTAGCTAACACAAATGTACATAGCTAATGCAGTTAATAGTTGGGTAGTATAGTAATCATTAGGTATGTTTAAAGCCGATGTATGTAAGATTACCTTAGTTCTTAGTATAATAAATTGCCGAATGGATGATTCAAGGAATAGTTATATAGGTACCTTAACTACCTACAAATGTATATTTAAATGGATATTTATTATGTAAATTAGGAGGATAATATATACCTACATACATAGGTGGAACCTAGGTATGTAAATATTTAGTTTTAGTTTTTTGAAAGTTTTTTTTTTTTTGAAATATTGGTATCTATACATTTTGTAGAGTTTATTAATATACATGTTTTTTTTTATTAAAGAAAAAAGTGGTTCAAAATTTTGATATGCAGAATTAATTTGGCTACCTCTAGGTCTTGTCAAATATAAAATTTGACAGAAATCCAAAGAGCCGTTATCCGGAAAGTCAAAAATTTTAAAAACCATTATATGAAAGGTACCGTTAATAGACTTTCGTAAATTTGGTTCTGAGTAAATGATAACTATTACCAAGAAAAAAAATCTCAAAAAATTTCTCGAGAAAAATAAGCTTCTCCTTAATGTTTATATGGCATATACCGTTATTTTTAGGCCTAAAAATTAAATTTCAATTTCCCCTCTGAGGAATGCTAAAATAATCACACATATACCAAATTTGTAGGTAATCGCTTAAGCAGTTTAGGCTGTACCTTGTTATACACACAGACGGACATACTGACAGGCAGACATTCATTTTTTGTCGACCACTTTTTTTAGGCAACTCTATGACGCATGTTTGATTGTTATATTTTTTTTTACGAATGCATAACTTGCCTTATAGTCCCTATAATCGCAAGGAATATGTGATACAAACATATTAGTTTAAAATTCTAAACGTCAATGTTTATATTCAGTTTGAACTAATTTTGTACACAAAACATTAGACGAGAAGAAGAAATAAGCTCAATAATTGTAGCCGATATAAGATACACATTTTTTAACTGCACATTATCGGAAAACTAATATTAAGCTTTTTGATTTACATCAGTATTTGTAAGGTCATTCGTAGAGAAAAATCAATGTATGTACCTATGTTCAGAACAGGCCACACTAATAGCCAGATAGAACTCGTAGTTAGAAGAAGTTAATTTTTTTACGAAAGCAAAATTAAATTTGTACAATGATACCTTTATAATGAAAAGGAAAACGGAATAGAAAAAAAAACTCGAAAAATTAATCCCTAAATCGAAGTTATTTCAATTTGTCAAAGTGATGCTTCCGGTGTACAGGCATGTATTTCGAGAACCCTGCTGAGTATAACTTAAAGGATAACAAATAATTGTATGTGTATAACTACGTATTGTACACCTACACATAAATACTACACATAATAACTTTACTACAATAATGTGTAATCCAATCATTCCAAGAAAGGGACAACCCTGAAAAGCATTAAAAATTGTTATTAGTTACTTCTGGCGTATAAAAAAAACCGTATTTAAAACGTCGAATCAAAGTCCTAATAGGCTTCTTATATAGGGCCAATACACAGCAAATATTTTGGTGACAGTCTCCACAAAATAATAGTAGATAACGAGTTTTCGACATTTTGTTGGGTTATTTGGAGAGGTAATCGCTGACTTCAAGCATTTTACTAAGGCAACAAAAATAAGAGTGCTAGACTATCTAATTTAAGGAATTCCTAATCGTCTATTCGAATAAATTCTAATAGTAAGCTTGTAAGCTGAAGTGTTTATTGAATTCAAACCGGCCCTTAGTCGAAGAAGCACTGCTAAACGCGTCGCATATAAGATCCTACCAAGTGGGGCGTCTTTAGCCGTTCTGCAATACTTTAATCTGCAAATATAAATGTCGTTTTTGGCAATGTAGATCGACCATAAATTTATGCCTTTTTCGATTGGTAAAGCGGAAGCACTCTTCGATCCGGGATTCGAACAAGTTAACACTTGATTCTTAAGTCTGAATTTTAATGTGAGTGTATGTGTAAAGTGCAAAAAAAACAATAACATTAAAATGTAGGGATAGTCGATGTTCATCGATTTCTGCAAAACATCGATGTTAAAGGAAAAAAATATCGATGTTTCAACATCGATGTTAAGGCATTTGAAAGACCGCAGCATCGATATAAAGATTCAAAAAATCAAAACATCGGCTTAAAATAAGCAGAAATCTTTTGTCAATGAACTCATGGTTATAAAGGTTAGACCGCTCTCAACTGCACTTCAGCGAAACTACGATTTGTATAAAGTTAAACTGCCGCTTAGTGTGATATATTCCTACATATTAAAAGTATAAGGAAATTAACTTCTGACTTCAAATCCAGAAGGAAATTTCTCTTCTATCCAGGGGCCCAACTATGTTATTCGATTCTACAACAAAGTTGTTCGAATACACTAAATTTCAACTTGCCAATTCTTTATTAAAGCACATATTAAACGAAAAAAACGAGTTAATTGGAGATTATGTGGCGAAGAGTTGAATACGAAAACATTGGATTCTACTTTTCAATAGAATATATGCGGAAGTAGAAAGAAGTTACATAGTAGGGCCCCAGGCAGGGGAAGAATTGTCATTTGATACCAGTCGAACAGTTTCAGAAACATTCGGAAGCCTTCCGGATGAGTAATCGAAAAGGCCATAAATCTTCACACTGGCCCCCGAGCTGGTACGTAGTCCCATTGTCCGTAGAGATTTGGAACGAAATTGTAATAATTAAACAAAAAAAACAATTTTTCATCCTCTTTATTTATTTCAGTTAAAAACATTATTTCCAAACATAATTTATAGGATTGTTTTAATGTTGCATTGCTCTTATACAATTTTTTCAATAAAGAAAAAAGAAAACACAAAAGGTGGGAAATATACACCCAAAAAATACAAAACAGTTATTTGGTATAAGATTTCATTTTCTTAAGTAAGTAGTTACAACTTTTAATTTATTGCTTGATTGTTTCATCTAGTTCCTTTTTTCATTTTTTTTTCTTACAGATTTTTCAACGGTCCTTTACCGCATTCTATACGATATACGATGTTGAAAATGACCATCACATGCCAGTTAAACTGAAGGACTCACCAAAAGTACAAAGAACACGTTTACAATACGCCGCATGGTTGGGCAATACAACTTCACTAATTATTGTAGCTGACAACGATATATATTTAAGACAGTCACCGGCAGAAGAAGAGGACATCCGTATAACGAGTACAGGATATCAAAATGTCATTTATAATGGCATTCCCGACTGGTTGTATCAGGGTAAGTGATTTGTGTGTGTTTCCTTGTTTCTGAGTTATGACGAGGATGTGAAGATTTTGAATAGAAATTCCCAAACAGACTTATAATACTTCAAACCTTGTGTTTTTTATTTATGTAGTTTTATTCTGAAAACTCCGCCCAAATTTATTTACTTTTATTATCATTTTCAAAAACGCAACAGATTTTTAAATGTAAATTCAATGTTTGTTAATTCAATTTCAGAGGAAATCTTTTCAAAGCCTGAAGCGATATGGTCATCGCCCGATGGTAGCCAATTTATGTATGCCTCGTTTAACGATACCAACGTCGGCATCATGACCTACCCGTGGCTGGCATCGGGAGCGATTATAGCCGCAGGAGCTGGTATGAGTTCGGGCAGTTCGTTTCCGGAAACAAAAAGTGTACGATATCCAACACCGGGCACCACAAATCCCGAAGTTCATCTGTGGATAGTCGACGTAAGCAATCTGACGGACATCCAGAGGAATTTAGTGAAGCCACCGCCATCACTGGACGGACAGTAGGTATTTTTTTCTTGTGTGTGCATGTGACTTTCTTTATAAAACATTGACGAATACATACACGGACACAAACAGAACCAAAAAATCCTTGTTTTTTAATTAACCCTGTTACTATATGACTGATTTTTTAGTGGTTGTCTAGAATCGCAATTAAAATGCTTATGCAATGGCAATTGGATAACACAGTGAAGTTATTCACAGTACTGACAGGTTGATTGTCATCTCAGGTTGTTGAGGTTCAGGGGAGCAGTTAGATGACAGTTTCTGTTCAATAAGGGATCTATGGAAGTAAAGTGATTTGATATACTGACGATGATGTGTGTGATGGTTCCCCTGGAAGTGGTCCAATCATTTCAATCACTTGCGTACCAGTAAGTCTGAAATACCTTGTGGTTTGGACCTAGATGGTCATTCATTGGGCGTTGTTGTTCGGAAATGAGTGCGTATTTTATATAGTTGATGTCCAATCATTTATTTTGTTCAATAAGAATAGATACGATATTTTTTATGCGTAAATAGCTCTTGTGGTTCGAAACTATGGAGCAATAAGTGCACGAATTGCAAACATGTACTCATTTGTGCTCCTTACCGTAGGTATTTTTCCAAGTCTTAAGAACAAAAGTTTTAAGAAAGATATAATAGACGAAGCTATGCTCTTGTGGTTCGAAACACAACACTTTAATATAATAATTCATTTAATAACTAATGGTAATGTATTATTCAATTATAAGATGTTCCAGATAGAACGCATAATAAAATAATTAACACATATTACAATACAAATAATTAATAGGTACGTATCCTACATAATATTATAAATTGGTGAATTCACAAAAATTGGGTAACTTGCTGTCTTCAGTCAATAAAACTAATTGTTATTATATTCTTTAATATTTTTTTTATTTTATTCTAAAACCAACTTAAAGTCTTTTATTTGGCCACCCAATTTCAGCTATTTATTTTAAACATACGTTTATAAAACACCACAATATATTCTCAAAACGTCAGTTCTTTGGCTGTGAATTAAATATTTACTTCAATTTAAGCAAATTTGGTAATTCACTACAATCTGTGATGTACTTAATAACGTATATCACAATTTTCGTAACATAATATTCTCACCGCTGTTGTTAAAATAGTAAGAAACTTTGTGTTCAGTTTTATTCGTCAGTCCGCTGTCTGTTGTTCGAATTTAAATTTCCCGCTAAATGACACATACTCAAATTCAAATTACTGTTAACGTTCAAGATTGTTAGTAAAGTCAGCCTCGAATCGATCTTTAGATCGAATTTCACATATGTAGTTTACCACAAAAGAGAACTGTGTATCCTTTTTCCATTAACTTCTTTATTGATAGTAAGCTGCCTTGCAGATTTGGAAAATAAAGGACGTCTTCAATAAGTATTGTAACCTCTTTGTTCTTGCTGTTGGTGGTCTTTATTTTGCAAGTACCCTTTCCTTCCGAAGTGATTTGCTCTCTACTTCCTGCTGTAATATGAATTTATCTAGCTTGTTTGAGATATGTACCGTGACTCCTGAATCTAAAATCATGCCTTCACCAACATTTTAGTAAAATCCGTATTCATGTTGTTTGTTACCTTCATGACCGAATTACTTGTACAATTGTTTTGATTGTGGCGAGTATATTCTTCTAAAAATTTTCGTTCAACCAAGTTTCCAGAGCTGTTATAAGTGTATTGTATTTTTGATGTAAGCTGCTGAGTAACATAGCAATAGTCCAATTATCTGATAGTTGATTCTCCCCTAGACAGGTCAATTTTTCAAATAATATGTCATCTTTTAGATGTGCTCCTCCATGTTACCACCTTCCACCAGTTTTAAGTTACAAATCCTACGCATTAATTGTACCTTTTTTCTAAGACTAGCCTTTTTATGGTGTTCCTTGAGCTTATCCCATGCTGCCTTGGCTGTTTTAGCCCTTCTCACATGATGAAGTTGACTACCTTCTACTAATAGGCCAATAATAGTTCTGGCCTCGCAATCCTTTTTGGTCCATTCCGAAGTGACTGTGTCTGGAATCGGTTTGATAATAATGTACCACCAACTATCCCTCCGTAGTAGAGTTCCAGCTTAAATTTCCATATGTGGTAATTATCCGCTTCCAACTTCGAAATTTATGTTCGTAAAAAATCAGCCATTATTTAAATTGTTTAGAGCTCTGAGGCCAGCACATATTAAATCTAGATTTGAACAAAAGAATATAAATATATCCCTTTGATATATATTGAAATAAAAACAAGATATCCTTTCTGTATGGATTTTAATTTTAGAGTAAAACAAAAAACTAAAGTTTCTAGTTACACAAACATATCTGCCTTCTAGAGCAGTTTATACGTTGTATGTAGTATGTAGAGTGAATACAAGCATACGAATGTTATATTCAACAATTAGATCCTAAGAGACTTATTCTAAATGTCAATAAATTCCATTATTTTCTTATGAAGTTGTGTATTTTATCAGTACTGTGTCACCGTCGTCAGTCCCCTGGCAGTAAAATTCAGAAAAACCGATATATCTCAGAATCTACATAAAAAAGTGACTGGCCCGGTAATGAGCAATATATTCATTAGATTAGCTATCTTAAATATCAGAATTTGTAGCAATTTGGTTTAAAAAATATCATAAACAAAGTATCCCTAAAAGTTACCCAATTTTTGTGGAATCACCCAAATGTGAAAGGTTGGATAGATGAATGCATGGATGTTTGTTGCTCAATCACGCCAGAATGGCTGAACGGATCTGAACAGAGATAGATTTTATAAAGACAAAAAAAACGGATTAGCTATTAAAGATGTTAAAGAAGTAATTCTTAATATTATATTGCACTTGGCTTTTAGTTTGGCTAAAACGAACAAATAAAGTTTAAAAATAATAAATAAAATAAAACGAGAACAATAAAGACGGAAGTTTAAAATCTTCAATATTGTATTAGGAAATGAGATAAAAAAACAATAGAGGTGGAAATATTGGGTCTTCTACTTTAGTTAAAACTAAATTGGGATTCGGCACTGTATTCGCCTCAAAATATGTTCAAATACGAGTTCCTGTAACGTTTTGCATGTGAAAAATATAGACTGTCTTATATAGGTAAATATAACTAACAGAAGCGTCCTTGTAAAAAGAAAATGAATAGGAATCGGCTTTTGTTTGGGGTCCCGGAAATTTGATACAAATGTGCGTTATTTACATGTTATTATTATTAATACTTTATTGAAAACATAAATATATATTAAATTAACAATAATTAAAATAAACTGCATACTGCCAGGACCTTTCGCTATATTTAAATATCAATTTGGAATTTTTATTCATTTCTGCATTGCGTTTTTCTTTCTAAAATAAGATTCAAAATTCTATCTGGAATTTCTGGTCGAGTATAATTTAAATGCAACTTTTTTCTGTTTTAAAAACATTTTCAGCCGCAATAAGCTTCGTTCAAAAATACGCATCACAAATATTTCAAGAGCTGGAAGACGAACTAACCCATCTAAAAAATACATTATGAAGCAAAATTCTATACCTTACACAATTATAATGTATCTACTTTTACTTTTTATATTTCACAAAAATTGTCGAACAAATCGAAGCTTACCACTCGCAAAAACTACTGAATATTTATTATTTTGCATGTAGAGAGTATGTAATTATATTCCGGCGATCTCAGTTTGTCTCGAACTACCTACAGGTCCCTTTTATGGTACCTCGCCAGACCTTTTTATTAGAAATTGTAGTTGTAGAATAATGTTACTATCCCTCGCAATTATCGCTGGGCTGGAATCAGAATCCTATAAACTATTGATATCTCTGCATTCTAGCTAGCATTGAGCTAGCATTGGGCTCAAATTTAGATTCCTAAAACGTTATATATCCCCGATTCACTTCTTCACTGGATGTCTTGGGGCTGAGTTTACTAATGTAGTTCAAATAACCGGCTTTGAAATTATATGGAATAGCTTGTTAGTTATTTTGAGAATATAAAAATTTTAAGATTGTAAAACACCCGCTTGAGTTCTCACACGACCAGCTTACCTCAGCATCAGGAAAAAAGCATCGCATAGTTTCCCTATACAATATTGTATTTGAAGTAAATTTCAGCTCAAAAATTTAATTTTTTCTAAACCGACATGACGATATATTAACCCACAACCACATCCTTATTTATTTTAATAAGGATTTTTCTCGACGACGCGACAGCCCTGCCTAACATATATGAAGACTTTTTGAAGGTTACTGCTTCGAAAATTGTACTACTCTCAGCCCTATTCTATATTAGCATTTTGATTTTCGCTTGGTAAGCTTAAAGCAAATAAATTGTGGTTTTTCTTTATGGGACTTGAAGATAAAATATTTTTTGTGGAAAAAACGCTATTGATAAACACAAACAATGGACGATTTTCTAAAGATGTATTTTTGTGGTTTTCTTACACCTGAAATTCATAATCCATTACATAAAAAAAGAACTCTAGCAGTGTGACCATTTTTTTTAATAAAATAACCACCTCTGGAAATTCTGTAATTATAACAAAAAACACTTAATACAGTGGAACTTCCATAAGTCGAAATCGCAAAACGAAAGAAAAAAAAATCGAGTTACAGAAACTTCGATTTAAAGAAAAAAAAAGAAAAATGTCAGATTTATTGTTTTATGTATTTTATTTTAAAGGATATTTAAAGAAGAAAAGGATTTTTCAGAAAGAAGCTTTGAAAAAGTCAGTAATCTTTTGTTGAAGTTTTTTTTCATTACATTTAAGTTCGATTAGTTTTGGAAGAACTTTACGTTTTCAATTGCACACAGTCTTCCCGATTGATGGCTGAAAAATTCTTAGCCTTCTCCTTTATCATTGCTCCTGAAATCAGTAAGTTTATATATTTCCGGCTTCCGTAAACCATTTTGAGACGCCCTGTTAACACCATCATATTTAAGAGGTTTTCTTCTCATTGAGGTTTTTGTGTGTCCTGAAGTCTCAGCATTTTTTTTATATTTTCTCTGGTATTTTCTTTAGTATTTTGGAGAGTGTACTTGGTTGTAAACTATATCTTATGGCCATATCCTTCTTTTTCACACCACTCTCAACTTCACAGATGGCCTTCAATTTTTGTTCAAAAGTAAGTTGCTTCGGTTTTCTTCCTGACATTTCGATTCCTGATTCAGACAATACTAGTTTTGCGCATTCAAACATGTTAACTCATAGAAAACCGATGTCCAAATGAAAATTATAATCTAAAACACATCCAATCGCAGTAGACCCAAGTTAGTTTTTTTTTTTTTTTTTTTTTTTTATAATCTACACGCGCTCAAGGGATTATGAATACCCTTTAAATGTTTCAACACAGCGCGGGCGTGAGGGTGAGGTTAAGGAAGAGAAAGAATGATAGGAAAGATGTGTGGCGTGATATTCGGAGACTGTAGGTGGTTGTTGTGTCAGATTTAAAAAAAAAAAAATAATAAAATAAAAGTGGGTATACCGATTCAGAGCAAAACTAAGTATACTTATGTATGTACCATTCATATGGTATGCACAATGCACATACATACGAATACTAGTATTTCACAAATTTTTCAAAGTAATCAGAGTACGTAGACTAGATTGAATTAAAAAAAAATTAAATGAGAGGTTTTTCCCCGATCTAATCCAACAGTTCGAGTTAAAGGGTTTTTTTGCTACCAAACGAAATAAAAAAAGTTCGAAATATAGAGAAATTCGAGTTATAGAAGTTCGAGTTATGGCGGGCAAAATCTATAAAAATAAAGTTGAAAACGCAATGTTCTCAATTAAACTTCAAATAATAAAAAAATTCGACTTAAAGAAATTCGAGTTACAGAAGTTCGACTGTATAGGTACATATGTCTAGACCACTGAAACTTGTCTTTGAGTGACGTTTAAAATACCGAGTTTATATTTTTTTTTTGTTACCTCTGTTATGTTGAATCAAAAACAAAAAATAAATTATTCATTTTGTTTATTAAAGACTAAGAAAACCTTACTATTTGTAGGTTATAATATTCCATTATAACGCAACAAAAAACAAACAACCAAATCAGGCATTGATTAAGAGCCGATTTTTCAACCTTGAATGTTAAACAACCGGATAACAACATCGAATTTCTTAGTCAAGAAAAAACAATCTATAGAATAATTTAATTTGAACGTCACTTTTATTTCGAGTATATTTTCATAGAAATTCATTTTTGTTTAACGCTTATTTCAAAGCAACAATTTTTCAAAGTGTTTTTAACATCGAAAATAGTTATTTAAATTATTCCTCAGATAACTCCTTTTTCCGTTCTAAAACGAGCAGATAACTTTATTCCTAGTTTAAGTTGTATCTGACTGTTGAAAAACTGATTTTTGCTCTACCTGTAGAATATGTACAAACTGACTGCTTAACTGACTATTGAAAAATTGGCCCTTAAAGCACCTTCAAAAATTTCACAAGTGCATTGTTGTTCTTCTGCATACAATTAAAATTTCGATAAAGCAACTTGTTCAATCAAGCCGCAATGATTTAAGTGTCGGCCAACCATATGATTTTTCACTTAGGTGCACAACATTTTTCTTTCTACTCTCACGGTCAAGGGCTTACACTTACAACAGGACACGTGAGCACCCCACATGCAATTGGAATTGACCAAGTGAAAAACACAGGACCTTAAAATTGATGCCACAAACATAAAACTATTGTCTTACTTCTTAATAATTGTCATAGCGAAAACTCGATGCTTGGGAAATTGTAGGGACTAGTAAATAATTACGTGCTAACAAAAGTAAAATACGAGTAGCTTTCGTAAAAATATTTCAAATGTCAAATGTTGCCAAGTCCACACACAAATCGCATTTTGTTCTTAGGTTTTGTTCTTTCTTTTTTAAATTGAGAATTCATACTATACCGCGAAACCTGACTGCAATGTTTTTTTTCAGGGATTACTATCTCACCTCAGCCGGTTGGGTTACACAGGGTAATCATCAAATTTCAACAGTTTACATGATGAGATCACAAAACTATAGCATAGTAGCTACGTGCTTTGCACCAAATTGGACATGCATCGATGTAAGTTATTAAAAATGCGCATTTAAATTCGAATTAAATAGATTTTTTTTATAATTTGTAGACGCATTCCGAACGTGCCCCAGAGGACGAATGGCTGGATATATTACCACATCCGGTCTTCTCGCCGGATGGCGATAGTTTTCTTATATTAGCCAGTATACAGGAATCTGGTACTGAACACTTTACCCATATCAAACATGTGACGATAACACAGCAACGGATATCTGTGATCTCACACGGACGTTATGAGGTAAATTTTCAATTTTGAATTTCGTATTTTATATCTTTATTAAGAGTTTAAGTCAGGTGTTGCAATGCAAAGTCATGAATTTATAGATTTACTTTTAATTCAATAAATTTCATCGTAAGTTTACTATATATGTATATAGGTAAATGAAAATTAAAATATATCAAAGGAACTATAAGTAATAAAAATGCATTTACGAGAATTTGCAAATTTTTTCTTTTATAGGCTTTTATGTTTAGAGTTAAAGCCTCATTATTCTCGGTTTTATATTGAAATTAAAAATATAAGCCCACCTAGTTCTTTTTACTTGCGATTATAGGTACTACAAATCAAGTTATGCATTCGTCGAAAAAAAAGTTTTGAGATAACAATCAAACAAGACATTACGATTATAGTGAAGACGAAAAAAGATAGTCTAAAAATTCTGTCCGTCTGCGTGTCTGTCTGTCAGTCTGTCTGTATGTATGTATAGACACCTACAGCCCAAACGGGTGGGCCGAATTGTTTCAAACTTTGTATATAGAGTTTTTTTAAGTATTGTACAGAGGGGAAATTAAAATTTTTTTTAGCTCCAAAATTAACGGTACCTGCCATATAACCGTTACGTTCAAACCTATTTTTCTCGGAAACGGCTCATAAATCATATGGTAGACAAAAAAAAATTAGAAAAATGTCTAAAAACGGTACTTTCCATAGGACCGTTTTTTTTTGCTTTTGACTATGTCATATTCAGCTCAACCGATTCTTTCGAAATTTCACACATCTATAGGTTTTGGTTGCCCAAATTATACCGTGTACCAATATTTTTTATTAATATTTTGTTGTATTTTTAAAATCATTTTTAAGAAAAAAATTTAAAAAAAGTACAATTCGAAAACTAAGTATTTATTTCAGAGTTTTGCATTATGTTTTCTTTAATTAAACCGATTTAATCTTTTGTTTTAAAGTTTATGTTATTAAATATTTAATTTTGTCATACCAATTTATTTAAGAACAGAATTTAAAAAATGTTGTATATGTATGTATATACAAAATTGAGTTAAAAATGACTTTAAAAATATATTTAGATTTTTCATAGAAATCTTTTGCATACGATGTGATCGAACAGAAGGGCAAGATCGTGTGATCCATTCGTCCATTTTATTATTACTTGCGATTATATACGTAGGTATAAGGCAAGTTATACAATCGTCGAAAAAAAAAGTTTTTCAAACAAGACATTACGATTATAGCGAAGGCGAAAAAAGATAGTCTAAAAATTCTGTAAGTCTGTTTGTATATACTCTGTTCAATTTATATTTTCAGTACAGGGAAGATAGGATATTTATCTTTCAGCCTTACTTTTATGGATTTCAATAAGATATCTCTATTTCTATATTGAGCATTATAAATTAGCATATTTCTCTCACAAATGTCGGTAGGGTTACATGTACATCTTAAACTAAATCTAAAAAAAATTAAACTAGATCCAAATAAAAATAAATCTATCTTTTTCCACACCACCAAGAAGTAAAATAGTAGGCGCGTTTTTTTACGAGTTCCCCAGAAGGCCTAATCAATTTTAACGTGAAAATAAACTACAGCAAAAAAAAAAACGTATAAATAAGGTGTAATAAGGAACTTGTGTCATTCGAAGAACATGAAGCCATTTTAAATGTAATTAAACAGAGCTTAAATATAATAATACCACGTCAAATTGCAACGCACTATTTTAAATATTATATTTATATACACGAAACCATCTTCCTTTTATTTTTATTTTCATGAACAAAAAAACTATTTGCTAATTTAATGTTGCTTTTTCCTGAAATTTAAAATATATGCTATCAAAAGCTTTAAGAAAGCTTCGAATCTGAAAGCTCCATAGCGCGAACCAAAGAAAAAGGTTTTAGAATATCCATTAATGGACCAATGGTAACCCTTAATTAATGTGTTTTTTTCTTTAATAAACACTATAACCGCAACGTTGCCGAAGTGGCTCGATCGTGCACTTTTGGCACTTTTTAATTTAAATGGCACTGTGGCACTCAAACGGTTCAATTCAAATGGCACTTTAGGAATCGACGAGATAATGTTTTCAAATATATCCAAGTTCATGATCAGACTTTTAGTTTACCACGTGGTAGTGCATCAGCTGAAAGGCTTTTTTCATGCTTAAATAATATTAAAACCCTTAGTAAAATTGACTTTCTTATATAGTAATAAAATAACTTTTTTCGTTTAATGGAATAAAATAGGCTGAAACTTGCCATCATTTCATTCTACCTAAAGACTTATATATTTGATTTAGTTTAGCCGCAATTCAAGTTTAAAGATAAAAATATGTCGGTTTTTAAAAATTGGTTTTTCGTGTCGTGAGGTAAGGCAGGCCGGGGCTAGAAGTAACAGAAAGTTAAGAAACGAATGAACGAGAAAAATGTTCGTATACTTCAAAGCTAACGTTAAGTATACTTTATCTGAATAGGACATCATACAGAAAAGTTAAAAGGGTAGTTCCCAAAATTGATGAAAAGATAATTTGATCATATTTACAAACCAATTCGATGAAAATGGTATTCTATGTTTATATTTCGTTTTGTTTAATTTTTTTCTTAATTTTTTATAAGAAGAAAAATGTCCATTTGACATATATCGTTGTCAACAAAAGGTTGCAGAGAAAAGAGGTTGGTCATGTGTTTTCCTGGCTTGGCTATTAAATAAATTCGTATGCATATATACGAGCTAATACAGGTTTTGGAATATTTAATTACATTCCTAATTGTTATGTGACTAAATTCATTTTTTTTTTCAAAAAAATAATATTGACTTGCTTGTTTTTTTCTAGGAACATTAAAAATTAATCAAATTATTAAATTTGTGAATCAATAGTATTTTTAAATTTTAATATTAATTTATTTGGTGATGTATGTGCAATATTTTTTGTTGTTAATTTAGCTTATAAATTGATAGCTTCTTTAAAAGAAGATTACAGTTTTTGTTACATTTACCCTGGTCAATGTTACAACATTCCCCGCATATGGGGTACGTCGTAACAACATGCTTTTGTCTAAAAGCTATATTTTTACAAACTCTGATCAGTACTTTTTTTTTATGTTGGATTTCATAGCTGAAATATTGCTCTTTAAACAGAAAAAAGTTTGGCTAACTCATTTCCAAATCTTAGGTATTAACTTTAGTAAAGTGTTACTTTTAGCCCTGCTCTCCACTACATCGATAGAAAGGTGGCACTCCCAAGATCACTAATATATAATTGTAGTTTAGCCGCAAATCGAGTACAAACACAAAAATACGTCGATATTTTTTTTATTATGTTTCGTTAAATGAAGTTATTTTATTTTATCTATTAATTTATTATTTATTACTTTCGTGTTTTTTTATTATTCCTTAAGTTTTGAGGTGCAAAAATAATTTTTTGTTGGTGGCACCCAGTGGCTAAAATGGCACTTTCTGTGTCAGCATTGGCACTTACAATTTAAAAGAAGATTACAGTTTTTGTTACATTTACCCTGGTCAATGTTACAACATTCCCCGCATATGGGGTACGTCGTAACAACATGCTTTTGTCTAAAAGCTATATTTTTACAAACTCTGATCAGTACTTTTTTTTTATGTTGGATTTCATAGCTGAAATATTGCTCTTTAAACAGAAAAAAGTTTGGCTAACTCATTTCCAAATCTTAGGTATTAACTTTAGTAAAGTGTTACTTTTAGCCCTGCTCTCCACTACATCGATAGAAAGGTGGCACTCCCAAGATCACTAATATATAATTGTAGTTTAGCCGCAAATCGAGTACAAACACAAAAATACGTCGATATTTTTTTTATTATGTTTCGTTAAATGAAGTTATTTTATTTTATCTATTAATTTATTATTTATTACTTTCGTGTTTTTTTATTATTCCTTAAGTTTTGAGGTGCAAAAATAATTTTTTGTTGGTGGCACCCAGTGGCTAAAATGGCACTTTCTGTGTCAGCATTGGCACTTACAATTTAAAAGAAGATTACAGTTTTTGTTACATTTACCCTGGTCAATGTTACAACATTCCCCGCATATGGGGTACGTCGTAACAACATGCTTTTGTCTAAAAGCTATATTTTTACAAACTCTGATCAGTACTTTTTTTTTATGTTGGATTTCATAGCTGAAATATTGCTCTTTAAACAGAAAAAAGTTTGGCTAACTCATTTCCAAATCTTAGGTATTAACTTTAGTAAAGTGTTACTTTTAGCCCTGCTCTCCCCTACATCGATAGAAAGGTGGCACTCCCAAGATCACTAATATATAATTGTAGTTTAGCCGCAAATCGAGTACAAAGACAAAAATACGTCGATATTTTTTTTATTATGTTTCGTTAAATGAAGTTATTTTATCTATTATTTATTTTATCTATTAATTTATTATTTATTACTTTCGTGTTTTTTTATTATTCCTTAAGTTTTGAGGTGCAAAAATAATTTTTTGTTGGTGGCACCCAGTGGCTAAAATGGCACTTTCTGTGTCAGCATTGGCACTTACAATTTTTTTTCCCGGCAACGCGTAAGTGAGAGTCAAATTGGCGATCAGTCTCCTCTCAGCCGGGGAGCAGACAGGTAATGGTGGAATGAACGTGGGTTTATGGAATATTTCAGTAGCAATTTCTTAAGTTGTGTGCCATGCAAACACCAGCTGTCACTACTGTGTTTGAAAAAGCTCTCCCATAAGACCTGTACTGAAAATATAAATTGAACAGAGTATAGCTGCATTTTAACCGTTTTCCAAAAAAAAAAAACAAAAGATGTAAGCAGAAAATAACCCAGCGACAACACCTTTTTCCTTAAATTTAAAATATATGCTCTTGGAATACTTCGATTCTGAAACTCCAAAGCGAAAACCAAAGAAAAAGGTATTAGACTTTCCATCAAAGGACCAATGGTAACTTTTAATTAATGTGTTTATTTCTTTAATAAGCACTATAAGTGAGAGTCAAATTGGCGATCAGTCTCCTTCTCCTCTTAGCCGTGGAGCAGACAGGTAATGGTGGAATATACATGGGTTTATGGAATATTTCAGTAGCCATTTTTTAAGATGTGTGCCATGCACACACCAGCCGGCACAAGTGTGTTTGAAAAATAGATTTTTTTTAGCTCAGAAAATAACTGTACCTGCCATATATTCGTTACGTCAAAGCCTATTTTTCTCGGAAACGATTCCAACGATTTTCATTAAAATAAATCAGTGCAGCTTTTTAGGTACGGCTAATCATATGATTGAAAAAAAATTGTTATTTGAAATCTGTTTATTAAATTTTTTTCAAAAATTCTAGTTATTATTTATATTGGCGTTTTTGAATTTTTTTTTGCAAAATGTTTTCAAAAAGCTTAAAAAAAAACTTTTTTTTCTCAAAAACCGCTCCACAGATTCTTTAACTTTTTTTCTCATAAATTCAAATTTATCCAAGAAATAAGATGGCGTTCTTTTTTTCAGCTCAAATTAGTTAAGTATTTATTTCAGAATTTTGAATTATTTTTTTCTTTGATTAAGCCGATTTATTAATTTATTTTTAAGTTTATATTCTAATTTTATTTAAGATTGTCATACCAATTTTTTTTAGAAAAAAATTAAAGAAATTTTGTATACATAC
This sequence comes from Philhelius pedissequus, assembly GCA_910595825.1. Lineage (NCBI taxonomy): Eukaryota > Metazoa > Arthropoda > Insecta > Diptera > Syrphidae > Philhelius > Philhelius pedissequus. The sequence continues at coordinate 254,134,815 of OU343160.1, forward strand.
AAAATTAAGTAAAAAAACGACTTTAAAAATATATTTAAATTTTTAATAGTTACCTTTTGCATACGATGTGATCGGACTAAGAGCAAGTTCGTGCGATCCAGTCGTGAATTTTATATTTTTCGTAAGGCTCGAAAAATCCTAGCCATAATATTTATTGTAAGCTTGAACAACCTAAATGAATAACTGTAACACAGTGCGAGCTTGAGCTCCACTTTTGGTTTAAACTTCAGATCAACAATTTATTCGGTTTCACAGTGTCGTTTAAACTTTGAACTGAGTTTAATTTTTAGTTTAAGTTATCGGATATTATTCTGCCGTTTAAGCTTCAGTTCAGCGTTTGTATTGTTTTTTTTTTTCAAGAAATATTATGAACAAAACAAAATTTTGTATTCAAATTTTATCGAGTTGTTATAGTGACTTTGAATATTATTTTATTTATTATTCTCGTTGTGTTGCGTGTTTTTTTGTGTCAGAGAGAAAGGGAGGACGAGGCAAGAAAAATGCTGCTAACTGTTTTCCATAAAATATAGTTAAACGAAGTTCAACTAATCTGAAGATCAGATTTCACGGACGAATTAAAACAAAAATTAAACTCAGTTTCAGGTTCAGTTGTTCTTAAGTTTAAACTCCCACTGTGAAATTGGGGGTTAGCATTTTGTATTTATGATTATTTAAAAAAACATATTCACAAAATGGAAATCGCTTTAGATCTGCACTATAGGCTATAGGTATCCACCCCTTAGGCCAGTAAACATCATTACATAATACAAATAGATTATACTAGGCAAAACTGTTTATCAGTTTTATTGTTTTTTTTTTTACTATTGCTCCGACAAACATTTGAGTTATTTTGCACATCTTCTTCAATATTTCAGCATTAATTTATATAACAAATTTTAGAGTTAAATTCATATTTTAAACTTGAGATTTTCTGTGACTGAGTAACATTACACTCTGGTTTAATGTACTGGTCAGTACCTCATTAGATATGTAGTAGGAAAAGCAAATGTTAAGGGCGGCTTTGCACATTAAGGGACCATGTCTGTGCTAAAATATATAATTCAACTAGGGTCGGTTGGGGTAAATTAAAACGACAGTTATTTTTGCAGTTAAATCCAACATTTTAATTTAGGAATCATAGTAAATATATATCTACAGTATTATACGGATAAAAGAAATACTCATATAAGAAAAACTCGCTTATAAGAAACGCAATGAGAAACACCGTGCTTTTTCTTTCTATTTCTTTTGAAATTAATTGTTTATAAGAAACTCGCATATAAGAAAAACACTTTTGTAAGAAAGCCTTTCTTACAAAACAAAATCAATTCTTGGAACAAAAAATCACGCTTATAAGAAATTTACTTTGGCAAACAAACCTGTGTCAAAACCTTTTGAATATGCATCTTTGTGTTAAGACCTTCATTACAAATTCCTACTTTAGAAGGAATGACAGCTGAAAATGGGATGATGAGCAATACAAAGATGACAAATTTCGGCAGCTATTTGTGTTTGCTTACAAGCTATTACTTTTATGAAACTGATATTTTTGCATCTGTGTAATTTTGTGTGTAGTTTAACTAAACCACAAATTGTTGTTCAATTTCACAACTATTCATGGAGAGAAAGACAAATTTACAAATACAACAATGTACATAAACAAATGTGATTTTGTCATTTGGGCTTGACTTCTGTTTGCTATTTGTCATTCGATAATAAATGTCATTAAAAACAGTTCCTGTTATATGTATGTACATCTGTATCAACCTTAATTCCATAGTTCACAATATTTTGCTTTTATTTAAATTTTAATTTTATTTATTTGATTAGAAGACTTATTTAATTTTTTTTACTTGTTAAAGAAGAGTTTATTTTTGTTAATTTGTTACACTAAAGCTTTTTATCTTAAAAAATAAATACTATAGAAGAAGTTTTTACATAGCCATACATTCATTAGGCATTTAAAGTTTCTATTGCCTTTGTTTTCATGAAATTTTGTATGTACACATACAAAATATTTTCCTTTGTCCATAGTTTTCTTAAAAGAAATTTTCTTTCTTATATCCGTATTTCTTATATAAGAAGTATTAGTAGCAGTAGTAAAATATTTTTTATTTCCAACATAATATCTAAAAGTTACAATTTTTATTTAGATTAATGATTATGATCTAAGTTAAAAAAATGCAAAAATTACAACAATGACAAAGGTGGTTTGTCGGGTAGTTAAATTAACATTAGTACTAAGAATAACCTTTAAATCAAGAGCTTATGAAAATTATAAGAAAATTGTTACTGATTAAATTCTCTCAGTAGTTCATTTCGGTAGATATGGTAAAGCTACATTGATGTAATTAGCGAGTCGACCCAAACTGGTGCTGTTTTCTCCATTAGATAATTTCGGCTTCTATTAACCAAGCTCTTCCAGAGAAATCCTAAATTCTTTCAGACCCCGACATCTGCCTAAGAAGTGCTGAACATTTTCTTCCGTTTCGTTCCGGCAAAAATCCATTTCCATTAAGTTTGATTAAGTCACATCTTGCATTAAAAATCCAGGTGATTTTGTTCAGTTCGAACCCATCGTTAATGTATCTATCTCCTTTTCAATGATCCAGATATTTGTAGATGCGTGTACTGCTCTCGAATGCCCTCCGTAGGTTTTCTTATTAACCATTTGATTTCAGCAGCCATAATAAATCACTGCCTTTTTGCATTCATGCACCTTGTGAAATATTTCTCTCATCCCAACACAGCCTAAAACAATATCCAAGTTAGTTAAGTCCTTTAACCCAAAACAGTTTTTCCCTCAAAAATAGTTTTGACAGCTGATGTGGAAATCTTGTTTCACCATATTCCAATATTGTTTTTGATATCTGAGATGAAGAACAAGACTATACAAATGACCATCCCCTGCTCCTGTCTCCAATGCCAATACGTAGTTCGGGGTAAATGAAGGCAATTTTAAAATTCTTTTCAAAAAAACGCGCAGAAGCTTAAATACTTCTTGGAGCATTTCAAAACCACAGATCTGAGCACCGTAAGTTTGAATAGCTCCTACAAACCGACTGCAATAGTTTCCACTGTGCTGCACGGTTGATGTTTCCGTTAGCTAAAAAGCATTGCCAGGTCGAATTTATGCTCTTGGCTGCAGTGTTTCTCTTCTCTACATGCTTAGAAAACGACATCTTTTGAAGAAAAAACTCCTAAGTTTGTATAGTTGGATACAATTCATATTGTTTCTCCATTTAATGTCTAATTTTCTTGACTAGATATCCTTCCACCATTTCTAAACACCATAGTCTCGATTTAGATAAGTTTACTTCCAGGCCCCATTTTCGGCACTATAATTGCAGTTGGGTTATCATCTGCTGCAATACCATGACATCATCCACCAGAATAACTGACATATGGTCTGCATACAGCAGCAATTTTATGTCGAGCCAAACAATAATGAGTCCTCGGCCTAGAGATTCATGCAAATCATTAATATAGAGGGCAAAGAGCAATGGCGATAACAAGCAACTCTGTTTAACTCCAAAGAGTGTCTCAAAATATTCGAAGAGCTCTTCTCCTGTCCAAACGTTGGCGTATATAGCTTTTATATCATTACGTGCAACTTTTATATAAGCGACTTTCTTGAAATTTTATCAAATGCAGTTTTCAAACCGACAAAAAATGCAAAACTCCTTTTTTCTACAAGCTTCAGATGAACGAAGCTATGGGAAAGATAATTGTTTCGACAAAACCTTCCTCGATTTTACAGTCATTTAACATCCTACTGGGGCCTGCCGCCAATTGCCCCAGGAAGTCATCCGTTGTTTGTATGAAAAACTCATAGGAAATCCTGTCTTCTCCGGGTACTTTGTTGAGTTGTACTTCTTTCAGAATATACTTGTAATTTCATCTACAGTTATAGGTTTATCTAAATCCCGATCCTGAATTAAGTACAATGCGTAGAAAATTTGATTTTGCGTTTGATTTGGATTAAGGAGTCAACTATAATAGGATTTTATCTCAAGGGCGGAAATTTGGTTAAATCTTCGGATCTTGGTTACATATTTACCTTTTCAAATTTCACCACTCTTTGCTGTCTTTGACCCTTCTTATTTTAAGATCAAGCTGCTTATCAGTCTTACTTCTTGTGCAGATAATTTTGTACTCTTTTGGAGAGCTCATGAGTACTTCTCTTTTGCTTCTTGGTCTGCTGTTCTTTGAAAAATATTTAGTAGCTTATAACTTTTCTTCCTAGTTGTTTCGTACTCATATTTGTATTTAGTTTACAATTTAGGCAAAATGTTAAACTAAATTAATCTGTTGGATGTTGCAATATTCCTAAGATACAACATTATGGTCAGGTGGTCCCGACCATATCTGTTCGTCTACGCTGAATCTTTCCACGCACATCAGCAACTCTTGCGACACATAGCACAGATGATTTCATGACGAAATGCCCTAATCAATCAACTAATCAACTGTGTATGATGGATATTACAGTCATATAAATGTATATGACTGCATATAAAGCAGTGTACGGGTGCCTGTCTGGTTGATTTGGAGAAGGCCTTCGACACCGTATGGTTAGTAGGTCTCTATTTAAAGCTAACCAGACTAGGTATAAGTAAACCTCTATTGTATATGCTTTATGACATGCTAAATGGTAGAAAGTTTGTTGTCAAGAGGTGCAATGTAACTTCTACCGCAATTTTTAATATTAATAATGGTCTTCAGCAGGGAGCGGTTAACTCGCCGATTCTATTCAGCATTTACACCAGCAATCTGATAGGTAGTCTAACTCAGGCAATTGCGTACGCCGACGATCTAATTGCGTACAGAGCAGCTAATACAGTTGAGGTCATCAAAAGTCTCTTGCAGAGTGACTTCGACAAGATTCAGCGATATTGTGAAAATCAACTTCCAGTAATCAGAAACTATTTTGTTTAGGACTCCGTTGTCTAGCGCCTCAAGGGATACGAGAAAGAACTGGCGCAAGCTGGTGATCGTAGGGCCACATGGACATCCACTGGCGAGTAAAAGTGTAGTAAAGTACCTTGGCATCTGGTTGGATCAGTACCTGTATTTCGACAGACATATAGGTGCTGCTTTGGCCAGGGCTAGGGGAGCATTTGCCTTGACAAAACGACTGTTTAGCAGCCGTCTTGACAGCAGGGTAAAGGTGATTTGCTACATGGCCCTCAGCAGGCCGATGATTGCCTACGGATGCCCTGTGTGGTTCAACGTTGCCCCATCTCAAATGGAAAAGATTCGGGTGTTTGAGAGGCAATGTCTTAGACGTTGCCTTGGATTACACAGAACACCAGAGTCGGAGTACACAAGATATTATTCCAACCAGGTTCTATACAACGGAGCCAACATAAACAGAATAGAGAATTTTTTGTTTAAGCTGATTCGGGGTCATGTTGCAAGAGCGATGTCCTCAACGAACAGCTTAATTTTTTGGGCTTATTACCCCAATAACGAATATTTTGAGAGTGCGCGGTTAAGTGGTTACATCCCTCCCGAGGCATTCCTCTATTTAGACAGTCGAGGGCTGATACAGGATAGAATGGCGGTTCCGCTTATCTACCACGTCAGCCGTAAAACTGTAGATAGGCGACTCCTTTATGGTCGAGACGTCATCGCTCAAGGTGGAGAAGAGCGCCTTCGGTTCAGTAGGACTGTGTCCGATCGGGACCGAAGGGACAGGGCGAAACAGGAGAACCAGTTCTGGTGGCTCTCTGAACAGCAGTTTGATAGCTAAAGTCGATTAAGAATGTATGTCTTGGCCGACTTACATAGATTTAGGGAAATTAGGTATAAGGAACAGTCGGGGTGGCACCAAAAAAAAAATTAAAAAATATATATGTATGCGGAGGCATAGGTGCATGCATCTGCGCGGCTGAATATGTACGTGCGTGCATATATGTATGAACGTATATACATGTATGTGTAGGTGGTATGTTGTTGTGTGTCTGCATACGTATACAAAATATAAACAAAAAAAAATTTAAAACGAAAAATGCTGCTGTGGCTGTTCTAGTTTTTAAGTGGTTTTGGGTATTTTTAGGTATTTTAAGTAGCTTAAGTTATGTTTAGTTAGTATAAGTTGTATCTAGCTTTAATTATTTTTAGTCTAGCTTTAGGTAGTTCTAGGTAAAAATTTAAAATGATCTGATACTATGTTTTTGTAGTAAGATTTTCTTGGTTAAATAAAAATAAAATAATTATATTTAATTAAAATAGTTTTTAGGTCGAAAGACATTAGTATTAAGAGATATAGTCTAGTTTAGAGCGCCCGGAAAGGGCCAGTAAATTAGTTGTAAGTTATTGATAATTAGGCTAGTTTTAAACATTTTTGTCTAGCTTTAAGATAGTTATAAGTGAAGATTAAATAAAAATGAATTAAAAAAAAAAAAAAAGTCATATAAATGTTGCAATTGTTGAAACAGCTGTGCAAAACCATATACTACATATTAATGATATTAGCAAGCCACTTACACAGACTGAATGCAACCTAAATGTGTATTTGGCCAAGTAAAAATATATTGTAAAAAAAATGTATTGTTTGTGGTGAGACACAAATGAGTAAAGGTTATATGCATTTCACCAAGCAGTTTTGTCAACCTATCTCAACTGGGAAAGGACCCGTGATCTCAGATCTCGATCTCATAATTTCTGTTTTTTTAAGCACTGGTATTTTTCGTGTTAATCGATCTGAAATGAATTTCCATCAAAAGATCTTCAAGATTATCGGCCACGGCCACGCTTAAATTATTCTGATATGTGACCAGTTCAAAGTGATGTCTCTCCTTAAATAGAAAGTACCAAATTTTTGTCTGACTGATTGTTAATTTCTTAATGCTAAGTTGTAACAAATCATAAATAAGAAGGTGTTTTTTTATAATACAATTCTATATACTATTGAAATTACTCAGCCAAGTAGAAGACTTAGCATTATATTTAATTGGACTTGTTGATTTATTGATTCAAAATAGTTTTTAACGGGCCTTAGTCCACAAAATTTGCGTTTCGTCCGGGCAATCTCACTTGGAATCATCAGTTGGTTAGTGAGCACCTTACCAATACGCAATTTTTGGAATATATGTATTTACAATGCTCAATCTACAATTCCTTTCGCACAATTTGAGTGAAACGTGCAGATTTGAATTCTGCACGTATGGGATATTCGACTCAGAATTTGACTGAATGGAATATTCTGAGTTTAATACATGTTCGATGGCAAAGAAGAAACAAAAACAAGAAACAGAATTCTTTATAGATGGATTTTGATGAACAGGGAAATAAAGCACGACTGGATCGTACGAACTTGTCCTTGTAACTAACAAGAACAACTTTAATGTATATAAACATTGACGGACTGTTAGTAGGTAGGTAAATTGGTTAACCTAGTATAGTTCTTAGTATAATGAATAATTGATGATTCAAGGAATAATTAAATATAAGTACCTAACTAAAAATGCATATTTAAATCTAGATTATGGGTTAATTATGTAAGTTAGGAAGAATAATGTAGCTACAACATTCATATATGGAACTAGGTATGTAAATATGTACATATAATTATGAAAATAAGGATAGGTAGGTAGATATGCATATCATATAACTTTATAATTTAGGTGCAATATGCATACATAAGATTCATGTGATTTTTAAAGATATATATATAAATATGAGGGCCTACATTGTATGTAGTATTCAGTGATGCACGCAAAAATTCGTACAAGTGAAATATAATAACTTAGAAATAAATGGATAATACACATAATAAAAGGTTTTTATATTGCTTAGTTGTTGTAGTTTGAGGGAAAACAAAGATGCCATTTGAATTCCTGTGTAAATAAAAAGCGGTTTGTTAAAAAATAATTGTTTATGTATACAATTTTAAAAACACTTTAGAAAAAAAAATTGAAACGCCACATTAAAGATATTTTTAATATACATATAAAGTTCAAATTTCATTGTGTGACTGGTTTTTGCAAAATAGATTTTTCAAAACAAAATTTGTATTTATTTTTTAAAAATCGAATTGTTTTTTTTTTGAAAACTTGAATATACAGTTTTATTAATACTTTAACGGGGAATTTGCGTAAAAAAAAATTTGAACCGGTTCACCCAATTGTGAAAAAGCCGAAAATATATAAAGTGGTTCTATGGGAATTACCGTTAATAAGTACGCAAAATAAAATATTTTTATGCTTAAAAGTGGGCTGTAATAATTTAAGAACATACGCATTTTTTTATAAAAATTCTTGGAGCCGTTTTTGAGGAAAAAAATTGTTTCTTAACATTTGTATAGGAGGTACCGTTGTTTTTTATTTTAGGAAAATAGTTTTTTTACCTCTTAAAGATAATATCCCAAAACTACCAAATACAAAGTTTCGAAAAAATCTATTGAGTCGTTTTCGAAATTTTTTCAAGAAAAAAAATTTAATTTCCAAAAAAAAATTGTTTGAAAAAATAAGAATTTTTTGTCAAAAAAAAAATTATCACACGGTACCCTTTCCCTTCATTAATGTACTGATTTTTTTTTATACAAATAATTGGCGCCGGTTTTGAGAATGATACGGTTTTTGTTTTTGGCCCAAAAAAAATGTATGAGAGCTACTGTTATTTGTCGTCTTAAAAAAAAAATGAAAAAACGTGTGGGCATATTACCGAAAAAACTATATGTACCAAGTTTGAAGCAAATTCATCGGACCGTATAGGCTGCCGACTCGAGGACAGACAGGCAGACAGAATTGGGGCACCCACTTTTTTTGGTGTTTTTGTTTTTGAGTTGGTCTGTATATTTCGAAGTTCAGTTGCTGTTTAATAGAGAATACGCTTTTTAATATTAATTCTGTTTTTTAAAACATAGGTACATTTAAGGTTTTCAAAGTCGCTGTTTATTTTTTAGGAAAGTGAAGTGAAAGGTGGAAAATAAAAAGTGTGTGTTGTGAAAAGTGTTATTAATTTGAATATGTTAATTAAAGAATGGAGCGCTAAACGTAGATTTAGATCGGGCCGGCCCTGACCGCACTGAAAGGGTCCAATCAGGTTGCTGATGAATGGTTTCAGACATTCAGATAATATGGCAGGGACGATCTTACACGCGATATTCAGAAGACTTATTTCTCTATAGTTGGATTTCTTGTGGAAAAACTACAAACCCATATAAATTGGGTTGGGTACGGCTGATCGCTAAACAGTTTTTCGAACCACGTTTTACCGCACACGTTTTCTCGCAAACCGTTTTCGCGCAAACCGATTTCTCGCAAAACGTTGCCTTGCCGCAAGTTGCCTATGTGACCATATCTTTTCTCACATTTGGTCCGGGTAGCGTTTGCGTGTGAAAATGCTACCTTGCTTAATACAATCTAGTACAGTAAAATAACAAATGCAAATGGAAAATAAATAGAGGCAGGCTGAAATTTGGAGGTCATTTCCGGTGTAAGCAGTGAACTTAAATCCCAAATGGCGACCACCTACCTCTTGCAAAAGCGTAGATTTAGGGGTGGATTCGCACTTTTTCTCTATTCGCGTTTCTTGGAAACGCCTTTAACGATTTGGATGAATTTTTCTTTATTCGTTCTTATAAGCAAGGAAAATATAAAAAATAAGTATTTTGTAAAATCTGCCAACTGACACGCCCACTTTTCTTCAATCTCTGTTTCTCAGAAACGGCTCCAACGATTTGAATGACATTCTCAGGGTTTGTTCTTTTAAATAAAAAAAATGTTTTAAAAATGCTTCTTCTAAAATCCGTCTACTGCCACGCCCACTTTTGCTATATACTTGTTTCTCAGGAATTGCTCTTACTATCTAGGGGAAAAATTTGTTTTTATAAGCGAGAAACAAATTTAAGAAGACCTTCAAGTAAAATTTGCCTAGTGCGATGCCTACTTTTATATATATATTATAAAGTATATTATATTTGTTTTACTCACTGGTCTACTTTCCAATAAAGTTATGAACGTTTTTCGGAAAAAACTCAATAAAGACCGAAGTCCTCAAGAAATTTTCTCGCCGGCTGGATTTAAGCATGGAGCTCAACTGGAAAAGTCCATTTTGTTCATACATGCATTCAGCGGATGCGACACTACTTCCGCATTTTTAAGCATTTCAGTTTTGAAGAATAATCCTGATCTTCAATTGTATGTGCAGTTGTTCTATGATAAGAACATTGCTACGGTTATTTTATTATCTGTCCGAAAAAAGATCATTTTTGCATTGTATATAGGAAATTCGACAAACAAGTCATTGAACTCCTTCAGATGCAACAGATTTATGAAAACAGTAGGGAAAAAATTAAATCTTGCAACACTTCCCCCAACCGCAGGTGCGACAATACAGCACATAGGTACTCAGGACTTATCACCAGGTTCAAGCGTGGCTTGGACACTGGAAAGACCCAGCAGAATGGGGAAAAGTTTGCAAGGGTGGACACCTTGTAGAACCACCGAAAACCCTGCTACAGACTCACTTCTGAAGCTAATAGCATGCAAATGTACAAAAAAATTCCGGACCCGCTTGTGGTTGCCAAAAACGGGCATCAAATGTATACCAATTTACAAAAATTGCAGTGGGGAAATCTGCGACAACAGTAGTCAGATTCTTATACCAAACGAAGACGACGAATATTATGGCGATGAAATTTATGACGAAAGAAGTGAATCTGTGCCTGTTATTGACAATGAACTACCAGGTCCTCAAAAACGAAAAAAACAATCAAAATTTATTAAGATGTGGATTAGGCCCATAGGGGAGACCACTTAAAAAAAAAACGTGCCGGAAACTCTACCTCCAGGGTGGTTTGGAATCGAGTGATTTGCTTAATCAACACGCTCGGGTCTCCCGCTTTCTTTGTACACTGATGTATTATATAAAAAGTCTAAAATCTTTTCTCACTCGTAAAAACAAACTCTGAAAATATTACTCAAATCAAAAGAGCCGTCTTTTAGAAAAAGAAGTAAAAAATTCGGCGTGGCAGTGGCGGATATAACTAAAAGCACATTTTTAATATTTTTCTCGCATAAACGAACAGACTCTTAACATTTCATCCATATCGTTAGAGCCATTGCTGAGTAGTAACTAAGATTAAACAAAAGTTGGTGTGGCACTAGGTGGATTTTACAAGCAGTATTTTTAAAACATTTTTTTTGTTTAAAAGAACAAACCCTGAGAATTTCATTCAAATCGCTGGAGCCATTTCTGAGAAAGAGAGATTGAAGAAAAGTATATTTTCCTTGCTTATAATAACGAATAAAGAAAAAGTCATCCAAATCGTTACAGCTGTTTCCAAGAAACGCGAATAGAGAAAAAGTGGGCGTGACAGTTCGAATCCACCCCTAAATCCAAGCTCTTGCAAGGGGTAGGTGGTCGCCATTTGGGATTTAAGTTCACTAGTTATACCAGAAACGACCTGCAAAATTTCAGCCTGCCTCTATTTTTTTCCATTTGATCCATAGTAAAATTGCTCTATTTACTGGACGAATCGTTCAATCGGGTTGGGTACGTATTTGCGAATGATTTTCCTTTTAAGAGTTGGCGGTAAGTGGTTTGTTGGAAGTAGGTAGTTGGTGATTTTGAGCTATTTGTAAGTTTGTAGTTCTTATTTGTCTATGATCGTCATGCGCCACTTTTAAGAATTACATTCGGTGTATTTTTGTCATACAGCTCAAAGAGAATTTTTAGCGATGCATACATATATGTATATAGGTATATAATATAGTTTTAGAAGTATAAAAAGCTCGGGCATTAGCCGCAACCTTTCTGTGTGGCCCAATTATAGGAAGGCTGGGGTCCAGTTTGGCTGCTTTCATACTATTTTTGGATTTAATTTTTTTGAATTTAAATAAACATTGCATTTAGCTTCATTAATATTTACATAATCGCTATAACATTTGTAGGGCAGAATAATTTAGAAAAATAAACAAGAACGACCCGAAAAATTCGTTGTACAATACACACAATAATATACACTAATTTATGAGAATCAACAAAGAAAAATCGCCACGTCGAATGCACAAATTCACTAATCTAATCAACAAAATGAACCAACGAAAAGGTTCCTCATCGAATACACACAATGCGTATACCTACTACATTAATCTATGCGAACTAAAAAAATGACTCACAAAATAAAATTCGAATAAAAGAAAAAAATCCTCCTGGAATACACATAATTGATTACCTACAATATGCTATGCGGATCCACAACACTTAAAAACAAAAACATTTCGTGTTGAATACACACAATGCAGATATATACATATCTACACTTATCTATGAAAATCCACATAACGAACAAAAAAAATCCTAATAAATATCTGAAAATAATGTTTCGTACAATAACATGTATCGAGATATCGTGCTGTGAGAAAACGTTTCGCGGTAGAGATGTACTAAAAGTACATACAAAATCTGCGTGATTTCTGACATTCTATTTTACATTTGTGTTAGCTGATTGAAATGTTTTGCGAATTTATAATTTGTAGGTCAACGCATTGAACCACTTCGATGACCGTGAAACTTCTTTGTTATCGCCATTGGGACGCCTTGGGTTGATGTCGTCCGTATTTGCGTATTAAATAATGACGTTGTAAAAAATATTTTTTTTTAATTTGTCGGCCAAAAACAACGTCAAAAAACAATTGTATTACTTGGACGTGCTTCTCTATTGTGTAACGTGCTATGTTGATTTGGCATCAGCGGCTGGAAAACCGATTTTTAAACGGCTTTGTAAAAACTCACAAACTAAAGTCTCTCTTTCTGTCACTTGTAGATTTTTTTTGTTAACGAAAAAAATGACATCTTTTACTTCTTTCATTGCGTCAACTTGCTTGAATATGTTCAACTAGTAAGATAGTCAAAAGTTTTGAACGTCAACGCATTGACTGTGAAGAATAAAAATCACGTTGACACACATTGTACGTATTTTGGGACAGCATTGACCCACCTCCGTCATTCGTGTGATCGTCAGCGTTTTCTGCATTGACACTGTAAACATTAACGTTGTAGTGACAGATTCAAGATTGGTTTTGTGGTGATGTCAACGAATCAACGCGATGACGGATTTCGTTGAACGTCTTTATACTATAAAATACTAAATTACACAAGACAGTGAAACAGAAGATATTATAATTAGTAAATCTTCATCGAGATTGTAGCATGCAGCAGTGTTATGTATTCATGAGATTGAATTTGCGTATAAGTTTAACCAACAATAATCTTGTCACTGACAGATCCATAAAGAAATGTGTAAAGAAGTATAACTAAAAAAATTATTGAATCACATCATTTGTTTTAAAGCTATTTATTAATATTAGATTTGTTAATTATCTAAGCTATAAGAATAAAAGACTGGTTTAGAATTATAGGTTTACAAAAATTAATATAATTATAAATAATGAATTGCTTTATGGAAAATAGAGGATAACATAAAAGGAATTGAAAAAACAGGTCTTTACAAGATTTATTGAAAGAGTAAACGTGATACAATGTGTAGGCTACTTCGAAACTACGACAAATAGTACAAAAATGTCAAATATATAGTGTTGCCATAGCCATATAATTTTGAGCGCTCCGTAGCAACGTACTCTCCTCTTTACAGGAAAGCGCCACTAGATTTCGTTTTTGTTTTCGACTCCCATGAAAAACGCTACTCGCGGCAACGAATGTGTATCCAGTGATAGACTTCGTGTCACTGGCATCACCTCCCCAGTCTACGTCTACGAAACATTAAATTGGCTTTCCAGTCTTGAAATATAGTAATTTGTAATCAATTATGTTTTTCGGAGATACCTGGGAACAAGCCGAACTCCAGCTTTGTGTTCGGCAATTAAGTATGTCAGGTCTTGTAGAAATTACGATTTACAAAGGTGCGCCAATAAGAGATTGATAGTTCGTACAGTCGCCTCTTTTGCAGTTTCCGTTTGAACAGTTAACTTGGTTTCTCGAAAGTCAATTTCAAAGCGCTGTTCACAACTTTTGGCCACCAAACGTGATTCCTATGAATACTTGCATCCCCATTCTTCTTCAATTTGAATATCAATTTTTTACCCAGGGCCTTTTTTTTCCTGGTGAGAGATCGACTAACGACCAAGTTCCATTGTTGACCAAACATTAAAATTCTTTTTGAATGGAATCCTGTCATTGCCTCGAATGTCTTCTAGCCTCTTCGACCGTCTGTGGAATTAATTCACCATCCTCTTTAAAACCAGGATTTCCTGTGCACAGCTTCTAAAAGATATTCGGAACGACTGAATGTTGCACTACGGAATGGCTTCACAGATACATACTCATTATTGCCTGGCACATACCTCATTGTTAGCCTACGCAACGCACTAGTTTCATGGTTGACATTTCTTTAAGGCAGCTTAATGATTTTAAATGACCAATAATAAATTGAGTGTGCTACCACAAAGTTTTTCCCATTTTATTTTTGGCTGGAATTATAGCATTTCACGACTTGCCAAGGTCGATCGACAGATTCCTTTGCCTTTTCTAGTTGAAAAACTTCTCATGTCTCGATCGAGTATTGAACCATGCCCAAGCTGCCTTCGAAGCCAACGCACTACGCATCACGCCACCGAGCCAACATGTTCAGATCCAACCCAATGCAGGTTTTTCTGTTTATCAATTGCATTGAAACGAAACGCTTTTATTAGCCACACAAGTTGGATGTTGTTTATTTGGGTTCCCCTTTATTTTCTCCTTGCTCGTTTATAAGCCAACAGTTTATTGCTTTTCATATGAAAGACTTGATACTGGTCATTTTTATTTTTATTATATTCAACATACTTGCTTTTTAAGCACATTTTTAAGAAAATTAAAGTAGGTAGCCATATGGATTATGCCACTCAATCGCATCAAGAGATTCATCTTTAGCAAACATAGACTTAACTGAATCAGCTTTGAAAAAGCAAATACCACCGCACATTGGTGCTTTTACTATGACATCTCTCTTTTGTTTTTTTTTTTATGATTACATCCTCTTTCGCAAAAACAACTGCCCTTACATTGAAGGAACATACAAAACATCTCGTAACTTCAACACTTTCCAATTGAATTTAAAGCAAACATCGCCTTTAACTCCTGCATGCATAAAATTATCCTTCGCCAGAATATTTGTTTTTATTTACGGTCTGCATATGAAATGAACAAACTTTTATCACAGCACAGGTGCGACGTGGCTCCGCTGTCAATACACCAATAATCTTTATTGGTCTTTATTCATTTAACCCTTATACAATTACAATCAATGGAACATATAAAGTGGCCGCGACGACCACAATTAAAACATTTAACATTATTTGCTCGTTCTCCCTTGACATTTTCTTTGTTGTTTACATAATTATTCCCACCAATGTTCTTAAGTTCAGGGTTCAGTTGTGTAGGGTTTATGCACGACATAAAGCTGGGTAGAGCGAGGCATAATTCGAGTCGTCCAATTTGTCAAAAAGAACAAACCTAGAGAGCCAGATTGATTTTTTAATTAGCATAAAATATTTCACAGTTTGATCATTTAATTTTACGACTGCAAATAAGTATTTACTTAAATCTCAACCTTTTTCTAACAAAAATGTTCAACTATTTAATTATCATTAAACCTTTTTTTTCGAATTTATTAATTAAATTTTGTAGTAATGTACTTTATAGTTCTTTTGATATTATCTATATATTGATTTATTGAATGAAAATAATTCTATAAAATAAAAATCGACTTTGCATCTTACCAGATTATGTAAGGTAAATAAAAACGAAAAATACACACACCTACACACTATACATGCACACTAGTTTTACATTTTGTATAAAAAAAGCAAATGAAGTAAAATGCGTAAATGTTTAATACTATTTGTGTGATCGAAATGTTTCTATTTTTTTAAATAATTTGTTAAATATGTATGTAAATTAATTTTTTTTTAATATTAATTATTAATTTCCTTTTATCATATTTTTATTTTCATAAAAAAAACACCTTTAAACCAACACAAATACTATGTGTTCTTCACGATTATAATAATTTGTAATTAATACTATCGTTTATTTTTTAACTTTGTTTCTAAAAAAACCGACTATGTGAATTGAAAATCAATTAAAAATATACAAAATCGCACGAATGTATCTTCTCACAATCAATCTGATCTGCAATCAAATCAATAAATTGAATGAATGTTCGCTAACACCATTAAAAAATTAAACTTAAATTTTTGTATACATATGTACGTATAACTAAAATTTAAAAATATAAAAAAAATATCTTCGATGTGTAATGCGTATAAAATTAAAACAAATGACCATAAGTATAGCAAGTTGCCGTTATAACACATGACAGAAATCAGGTGAGATTTCGATTGGAACAAACAAATATTTGTGTTCTTAAATTTAATTATTTTCTTAAAGCAATAAATTGGCCATTACATTAAAATAACCTGCATTTGAATAAAACTAATCGCATGGATATAAATGCATACTGAACATTTAAAACTTGATTATGCACATAAAATAAAATAAATATAATTAATTTCTTTATGTATAAATCAAGCTTATGTGTTGTCGACGATTTAATGTTATTACCTAACGAGTGCTATGTATATATGTACGCTGTAAATAGTGTTATATGTATAAGAACCTATATAATTTAATATTTATTTTCAAAACATCAAAAACCAAACCTGAATACAGTTTAGCTTGTTTATAAAAGCACTGTAAGTAAGTAAGTATTTAAGACCTATGTATATGTATGTCAGTGGAACTTCACATTTATTTCAATATTGGGTTTGTTGGGCATTTATATTTCTACAACACTTTTTTTGCGCAAAAGTAAGTGAAAAGCGCCCAGAGGGATATGTTCTAAATTCGCTACTGAAAAAGTACTCTTTCCTCAAGGAAAAGAAGTATCACCAATGAATTTTCTGGGGAATCCTATAATGAATTTAACATGTGCTTGGCCTAGGATGTAAGAAGATGCACCCACTATCGATGAAGATTTTGTAATGAAATCACCGATTACATGGAATCATGAAATTATGAGTTAATTTTTTTTGGTGAAAATTGGTGATGCTTGCGGTGTGATAATTTAGTCAATAAAAAATGATACAGGATTCGTGGAAACCTCGAATCCATAAGTTCTTTTTCTTTGTTGAAAATACTGGTTATTGAGATATACCTAATGATTTAGTTACAGAAAAAGAATTACATGTCTCTCAGGTTTTTTACCAACCGCCTCATATTCCGTTTGCTTAAACTACTCTTTATATCAATACCTACTCAATAAATTGTACACATACTTCCACTTATTTTATTTTTCACAACAAATCCCTTTTTATTGTAAAATTTTTTGACGTCTGTTCTAATGATCACAAAATATAAATGAAATTATTCTAGAACAAAAAAAATCATGCGCGACAAAAACAGTAGGTAATTAGTGTCGTGAACCGAACGAGGGGAAAGCCCAAAAAGATTTCATTTATTTTTTTGCAACAGGTCAAATATCTATTTGAAATAAAAGGGGGGCGCGTGCCACCAAAACAATTATTGTTTAAAACGAACAAGACCATTGAAGGAATGCATAACTTTTTATGGAGGAAATCTTCGCGTCCGGTTTTGCATTGAATTCATGCATATGAAAAGGATTGTAATAATGTCTCTTTTATTCCTTTCCGCTACGTGGGCACAAAATGCATAATGCTATGTGAATTACCCATGCAACTGAAAAGATACAGGAACAAATTATTGTGTTAATTTGTGTATTCATTAAGTTTTTTTTCTATTCTCTATCTTTTTACTTGAGCTAAGCATAACATGCTACTTAAATGGCAAAATTGTGTCTGGCTGCATTACGTTTCATGAGTGAAATCAATGCATAATCTCTCCTATATGACTGTGTCATATGTCTAGGTTTTCACCAAGGACTTTTTCATTGAGGACTGCCTTTCGACACCATCACAAATAATAACTTTAGACTGCATACTCGTAGATACATACACATGTCCCTGTTTCTTATTCATAAGGCAAATGTATGCGTGAGAATATTTGTAAGCAAAAATTTTAACTATACAGTGCAGCGACAGAAATTCGTTTCATAAAAACAAAGAGCATTGAATTCTGCCTGTACGACGTCACAAATGACAATTACATATTATATATTATATATGACAATTATAAATGATATAACTCTATTTTTCATTTGATGTTTTCCTTTAATTTTTATTTTTATACAAATCACCTGAACTAGATTAACACCCTTATTACGGTTGTCAAGGATCATATAGTTGATGTTCAACAAGTTTTTCAATTAATTGAATATTCAGTATTATAACCAACAACTTATATATTTTTGACACATTATTTACTATTGTGAATTGCATACTTCGTTTGACATTTTAATTCAATTGATGTTTTATTGAAGAGTTTCGTTTGGTTGAATTGAGAGCTTGGAATCGAATTTAAACATTTTTGTAAAATGAAATCGTAATACTTGTGTACATATATTAATTTATTCAAATTTGTACTTTCATTCTGTCAATTCTAGTTAAGAAGTATCGCGTACTTTTCTTCATTATACTTTCAACTAAAAATTCAAATAGCAGATGTTTCAAATAATTTATTTTTAAGTTGACGTAATCAATAAAAGAAACTACGTCCTTGTTAGTGTTACACATGAAAATTGCATAATAATCCTTAATATCCATCAATTAAATGAGAAGAGTTACATTGACTTACTGCGATAATACCAAGTTAGTCAGTAGAACAATTCATAATAGATATTAACTACATGCATCATTCACAATTTAATAAAAACCTTTTGATAACGATATACATACTAATATAAATATTTTACAACTTTAATAGTGTTAAACGTTTAAACAAACTAAAGTTTTTGTTGGGGTAAGATAGGCTGAGTACATTTAAAATTGGATTTTTTTAATTTCATTTTTATTTATCGTTCACTTATAAACTTAAAGCTAGACAAAAATTCACAAGAATAGCCTACTTATTAATACATTACAACTAACTTACTGACCCTTTACGGGCTCTCTAAGCTAATATATATCAGTTAATAATAATGTCTTTCGACCAAAAAATTATTTGAATTAATGCTATGGAACTATTTTATTTTTAATTTTACCAATAAAATTTATTCAAAAAAACTTAGTATCATATCCATTTTTTTTAAATGTTTACTTATAAACTACCTAAAGCTAGAATTGGAATATTGATTCAGTAATATCGTTTTCGGTTGACTATATAAAGTTACTCTTTTTTTTCATATAATTTTTGTTTCCTTTTATTATTTGTCAAGAGTAATAAGTAAATGTTCAAAGAAGCCATTCTGTATATGCGTGAATACTATATTTTCATATTCGATTGAAATAAAAGAAAAGTAGAAGAACTCGAAAATCCAAGCCAAAACGACAGGCTGCGGGACCAATAGTCTTAATGTGGGAGTTGTACTCCAGTTTTGGAGAATAATGTTTTATAGAAATCGGCAAGATAAGAAGTGAAAATGCCTTAAATTGAGACATTTTTAGCAACATCCAGCATATGATCATTCCACAAAAATGCTGGTCTGTGATGCATACTGAATGTACTGAAAATGGACGGACGGATTCTTCTTTTCCTACGATCTTAATGATTTCGGTTGGGATCTAAACTGTGCCACTTTACTGCTTCATGTATAGCGGACCGTCTATGGGATTTAGCGCGATGGCCTCAGAAAGAGCAATAATTATCTTTGTGTCTCGGTATCAGGGCAATGGCATGCAAAACAATGACCATCGCACGAGGTGATAACTCTCAAACAGGTAATCGTTGGCGGTGAGCCTAAACTTCAATGATATTTATCATTTTTAGCAGTGACAAATCACTCGGCTTCGATCAATTGAATTATTGTGTCTTTGTTGTTAACGAAAAGCTTATTTTTCTACGGCTTCAACGATTTTAATAAAAAAATGTAATTTTTTGGTTGGTACTATTTATCATTTAATAAGAACCAAATTTATGGTAAATATTTATGGTATCTTTCATATAACGGTGTTTTTAATTTTTGGCTTTTTCGCTAACGGTTCTTTGGATTTCTGTCAAATTTATATTTGAGAAGATGAAATTTTGAACAACTTTTTTTTTCTACAATTAATTTAGATTTTTTTTTGGAAAAATCATTAGGTATTCTTAAAACTAATCAAAAAAATATTATAAGTTTAGTAATCACATGTATATTACTAAACTCTGAAAAAATTTCGAGATACTTTTTCATTAAATTTTCATTGATCCTTCGCATCTAATGATGTGATGGTTTTGGCAGTTTTATAATTTAACAAAACGACTTTTACTTCGACAAATATATCCAAGGGTGTGTCTAAAAAGTTAATTATTGTCTAAGCTTTTTGGAGTTACTTGTGATTACATCGTATTTTTTCATCATGTCTATTTCTTACGTTTGCGAAAAACGCTAACCGTTATTAATTTTTTTCAAACAATGTCACATATCGTCAGTTTTAGACCACAACTGAATTCATATCGTTTCAATTGGCCGAAGTGCATCATTTTAAAATATGTAAATACATACACCTAGAAGTATGGACTTTTTCTTACAACAAACTTATATGCTCTTTCAAAAATTTAATAGGTATCTCGGAAAAGTCAAAAAGTTAGAAAAGTTAAGCATCCAGAAAACAAAATACTTAACTTTTCAGAGTTTCTACTGTATTCATATTTGTTTTTTTTTTAACTTATAAATATCTTAAAGCTAGACAAAAATGTTTAAAACTAGCCTAATTATCAATAACTTACAACTAATTTACTGGCCCTTTACGGCCGCTCTAAACTAATAATTACTCTTAGCACTAATGTCTTTCGACTTAAAAACTATTTTAATTAAATCTAATTTTTTTTTTATTTTATTTTATATTTCAAGGAAACTTTCAAAAAAACTTGGTATCTTATCATTTTTTTTTTTACTTATAAACTAAACTTAAATATATATTAAAAATAATTAAAACTAAATAAAACTAACTTATACTAACCAACAACCCAAACCACCTAAAATACCTAATAATACTTAAAACTACTTAAAAACTAGAACAGCCACAGCAGCATTTTTTTCGTTTTTTAATTATTTTTTTTTGTTTATTTTTTTTTATGCATGCAGACACACACCAACATGCAACCCACCCATACATGTACATACGCACATACATATACGTACGCACATACATGTACAGACACGCAGATACATGCACGTATGCCCCCGCATACATACATAGATGAGCGGAACCGCCCCTCCATCCTGTATCAGCCCTCGACTGTCTAAATAGAGGAATGCCTCGGGAGGGATGTGACCACTTAACCGCGCACTCTCAAAATATTCGTTATTGGGGTAATAAGCCCCAAAAATTATGCTGTTAGTTGAGGACATCGCTCTTGCAACGTGACCCCGAATCAGCTTGAACAAAAAATTATCTATTCTGTTTATGTTGGCTACGTTGTATAGAACCTGGTTGGAATAATATCTTGTGTACTCCGACTCTGGTGTTCTGTGTAATCCAAGGCAACGTCTAAGACATTGCCTCTCAAAAACCCGAATCTTTTCCATTTGAGATGGGGCAACGTTGAACCACACCGGGCATCCGTAGGCAATCATCGACTTGATGAGGGCCATGTAGCAAATCACCTTCACCCTACTGTCAAGACGGCTGCTATAAAACAGTCGTTTTGTCAAGGCAAAGGCTCCCCTAGCCCTGGCCAAAGCAGCACCTATATGTCTGTCGAAATACAGGTACTGATCCAACCAGATGCCAAGGTATTTTACTACACTTTTACTCGCCAGTGGATATCCATGTGGCCCTACGATCACCAGCTTGCGCCAGTTCTTTCTCGTATCTCTTGAGGCGCTAGACAACGGAGTCCTAAACAAAATAGTTTCTGATTTCTGGAAGTTGATTTTCAACTTCCAGTCATCACAATATCGCTGAATCTTGTCGAAGTCACTCTGCAAGAGACTTTTGATGACCTAACTGTATTAGCTGTTCTGTACGCAATTAGATCGTCGGCGTACGCAATTGCCTGAGTTAGACTACCTATCAGATCGCTGGTGTAAATGCTGAATAGAATCGGCGAGTTAACCGCTCCCTGCTGAAGACCATTATTAATATTAAAAATTGCGGTAGAAGTTACATTGCCACTCTTGACAACATACTTTCTACCATTTAGCATGTCATAAAGCATATACAATAGAGGTTTACTTATACCTAGTCTGGTTAGCTTTAGATAGAGACCTTCTAACCATACGGTGTCGAAGGCCATCTCCAAATCAACCAGACAGGCACCCGTACACTGCTTTTTAGTTTTGTTCCATTGGATATCAGAAACTAGTTTAGACGCGGCATGAATTCTGTCATGTCCCGCCTTAAAACCGAACTGATTATCCGGGATGATATTTTTGTTCTCCGCCCACTTGAACAGGGGTCTATTAATAACCTTTTCAAATACTTTGCTGATACTCGGAAGAAGACTTATCGACCGGAGATTCGCCGGATTGGAGTTGTCCTTTCCCTTTTTTGGGAGAGGGTGCACCACAGCTGTCTTCCACCGCACTGGATAATATGCATTATTCAGCGCGTTGTTAAACAGTGTGGTATAAATGTCAACTGCTTCTTGAGGCAAATGTCGTAGTACAACGTTGGATATACCATCGACTCCTGCAGACTTCTTTTTCTTTAATGAATCGAAGATGAGCTGGAGCTCATTCTTCGAAATTAACAGGGGACTGGGCCAATTTCGGTCGGCGATTATGGCGTTTGCCAAATCTTCATCATTAAACCTGGTAAAACCTAGGTTCTCAGAACGCCATTCGCTTATATCGTTTCGGAGCCATAAGTGATGAAGCAGAGCTCTGTTCTCCAGGTCATGATTCGGGCGAATGCTAGCATTCACCTTGTACACTTGCTGGAAAGCAGCCCCCACAGCCTCCACCTTCTCCTGCGGATCTTCGATTATGCAGAGGTCATCGTCCAAGACGGCGTCATCTGGGTCTATGCCTGCTGCCAGAAGTACGTCTCTGTTTTGTGTCGTCCTCTGGAGCTTAAGACACGGAAGGTCGTTTTCATCTCTTCTTCTGAATATCTTATTAATTTGTTGGAACATACTCGGGTCGGTAGCGTTCACGGCCGAATTTTGTTGTCCCAAAACAAATTAATGGACAACCTATAATTTTCTTTGATCAATTGGTTGATGTTTTTGATGGACGACTTCAGTGTCATTATCTCCAGATCTCGTGTGTCAGTAAACCGTCTGTACAAGCGTTTTAGTCTTGTCAGTAAGCCACTTTTTTGTCTGTTTAGTGCATCAATTGTCGCGTTATGTTACATGTCAGTTGCGTTACGTTCTTTATATTTCGGTATTGTCCTGTTCATTGTTCGTTGAATTGTTTCGTCCATTTGTTCTAAGTATCTGTCAATTTCAGTATTTGTCATGTTCCTGTCATTTGGTGGGGATATACCATTTGATCGTAATTCGCTCAATAAGACGTTCGAGAAGCGTGGCCAGCGCACCTTACTGTAATTGTAAGTATGCACCGGTACATACTCCTCCAATTCCATAAGCGCGTTCGGAAGTTGTATTACGGTATCAGTAATTGTTAGTCTTGCGTCTTTCAACAATAGATCCAGATAGGCACCGCTTCTTGGAAACGATGGCCTGTCTGTAGCGAGAAGTTCAATGCGATACTCCAGGTTATATCGACCCATCCAATTATACAGATGGTTACCACGAGGATTTTGTATTTGATTTCCCCAATCTATATGTTTGGCATTCAAATCACCAGCCAATATGTAGTAGTTTTCTTCCGAGCTCAATCTTAAGCATTCAAAAAGCTTTTCAAGCTCTGTTATAAACTGTGTGGGCTGAGGTGTTTCCGGTGCATAGGCAGCGATCACATACATTCGCTTCCCCTGTTGGAGATGAATCCATATGATGCATGCCTCTAACGTCTGAAATTTACGCATATCACTATTATATATTACCTTATGACCAATGCCTTTACGTATAAAGATTGTGACGCCCCCTCCTTGAGTGGAGTTTCGTCGATCTCTCCTTACGATATTGTAATTTTTGTTAGTCAATTTATGTTTCTGGTTAAGTTTAGTTTCGCTAGCCATAAACACATCTGGACTTATGTCCAGATTTATTGTTGTTATTTAAGCAATTGAAATAAATTCGCTCTACGTTCGGTCCTAATCAGTGAATTTACATTCACAGCTAGGATCTTAAAGGGCCTCTCCGGCAGCGCGCCCTTAACCTCTAAGTTGCGTTGAGCTCCACAAAACAGAGTAGAGATAATCCACCCTAGTCGCCTGCTCCCTGATCTGGTTTTGGAGGCCAGTCAACTGGTCCTGGATGGCCAGTAGAGTGCCCATAGTATCCGCCTGTGCCGCCGGGGCCTTAGGCACGGGGGCCTGTTGGGCGACCTTTGGTGTAGGTTGTACCGTGCTTCCCCTTCCTGGATGCTTTTCTACCACTGTTTGCTTTGCTGCTTTATTGCTCTTTATAAGCTGAAACGTCGGGCATCCCCGATAATTAGCGGGGTGTCCGCCGCCTCGGCAGAGTACACATTTAAGCTGGATCCTATCTTCGACCCGTTCCCTTCCTAACTTGCATTCATCTGGATTGTGGTTCTCTCCACACTTAACGCAGCGTGACTGCATTTCGCAGTTTGCTGCGGCGTGGCCGAACCTTTGGCAACGCATACATTGAAGCATGTCGCCGCGCCTTTTTAATTTGTCCCAAGTTACAACCTGGTAGTTGAGGACGGATATACTCCTCAAACTATCCAGTTTGCTGCTGGGTGAGAGTTGAACAAGGAAGAAAGGAAGACTCCGCCTCTCCCGCCTAGCTCTAACTGTAGCGAACGGCTTGACCCCGATAAAGTCGAGATCGTCATTCGCTTTTTGGCGAAGTTCATTTAAGAGCACCTGTGGTTCCGTGCAGGAATCTATGCCCTTCAAAAGGACCGTTTGAAATTTTTCGGTTTTATGGGTGAAACTAAAGAATTCAGTAGTAGTTTCTTTTAGCAACTCTTTAATTTTTTTGTGCCGTTTCTAGTGTGAAGCACTGGATAGCATGCCTATCGTTATTTAATCTTTTAATAGTAAAATTTTGACCTATGGTCAACTTACATTATGGTATTATAGTATCCTGTAACTCCATTTTATAAGTATTTATGGGTGGCACCTTTTTTTTCGTAATCGGCGGCTTTGCAATACCTTCTTCGGGTGAAGTGTCTAGCTGGGTTTGTCTTGCTGCCTCTGACGTCTCGTCTATATCGGACGTATTCACCCCAGCTGGCAGCTTTGCTGAGGTGGCCGTGGATCTCCTCTTTACCAAATTTGGTGCGCACTTGATCCTCTTTCTGCGCTTTTGGTTAGCATCGGATGATGTTGCCGTTGTTGTTATTGCTGTTGATGTTGTTGTTGGAGAATCACTGCTTGTAATTGGAACATCTTTCGATGTTCCCTCAGCTGATGCCATCGCTGGCCTCATTGGCCCTAGGACACCTTTCGATGCCCCGGTGCTTAAGCTCCTCCCCCTTTGCTCGTTTTCCCAACCAATAAAGTTTTCCACTTCACGGTTATGAAAAAAAGCTTGCAAAGTTCTGATGCCCGGCTGGGAATCGAACTGGCGACCTTCGGATTCTCGGTCGGCCACTCTACCTTTGTGCTACTGCACCAATTAAGAAATCTTGATTTAATGTTATACTTAAACGCACACACGAAATTTAATTTGGAAAAAAACTGGGAAGCCGAAAACGTGTTAACACCTCCCCAGTACGAGATCGACTGTATTCATATTTGTCCAATGATTCAAATGACATCTTTTTCCCCTCAAAATATACCTATAATATTTTTAAAAACGTCACTGAATAAATATACATATACGTATATACATATATACATACTATGTAGGCCCTCATACATTTATACATTTAAAAAGCAAATGAATATTATAGGTATTGCACCTAAATTATCAAGTTATATGCATAGCTACACCCATCTACATTCTTCATTGTCATTATATAGGTACATATTTACATACTTATGTTCCATCTATGTAGTTAGGTATGCATTGCCCTCCTAATTTGCATAATAAAAACGTTTTTAAATATACATTTATAGTTAGGTAAATTTGTAACTATTCCCAACCGTGACAAATAATAACATGGCATAAATTCCTGCCGCGTCACGGTTAGGACACAGTCCTTGCAGTCAGTGGTGTATTTAAAGATTTGGCGCCCCAGGCCAATGAGTTTTCTCGCATTATAGGTGAATTAAAAAAAAAAAAAACAATTTCGTAAAAATTAAAAAATTACCTAACTGTGGACACATTCATTTTGTTTTTACATTTGTTTTTTGATGAACAGATTGGTTGGAAAATTCGTCAATAACACTTTTCATAATTAACGGATTTGGTTAAATCGGCTTCATTATTTAATATTCCTAAGGTCTTTAATCGTTCTTCGCTTAGCCGGGAACATAGATAATTTCTAATTCTGTATAAAAAAAACGAACGTTCTGCACTACAATTTGTGACTGCAGTGCAAAGGAACATACTCAATGGTATTTCAGTTTATGCAAAAGCTTCGTTCAAATCTTTTTGTTTAAAAAAGAGGTTAAGTTGTCTTAAGCTCTTGTTGTTTTTGGACGATAAGATTCTTTTTTTAAGATAACACATTCTTGGGTAAAACTTTTTCAGATTATTAACGTTTACTCTGACTTCAGCTTCAGTGCAGATTTTCGCCTCCTCAGCTAGTTCAGCAACTGGTCAAATTTCGGTAAGAAGAGATTTACCCTTGAAATGGTTACGTCCTCGTAGTAAAACTTCTCCTTCGAGACACTCATCATTACGTTTCTTCCTCTTGATTATTCTTTTTTCATCGCCTGTAGTCTTCTGGGTATTTTTGATTATCGATCTTTTCAAATGCATCAAAAGATTGGCGCTTGTTTTTTACGAAAGTGATGAGTGACACGTAGATTCTAGAAACTACTTCTACGTTACTGTCAACACCTTGCAAAATTTTGGAAACTACGTTAAATTGTTTAAGTATAGATCCCCAAAATTCCGATTATATGGCCGTTTCCAAGGATTTTCGTTGAGCTTAAAGTCTTGTACCTTCATTTTTTATCAAAGCCTTTTGTTGAGCATCAATTTGAATCTCTTCAAGAGCAGGCATTACGCATTTCCAATCTTTATTGCGACTGGAAGAGTCATCGTCCCTCGCTGATCATAACGTATTTGATAGATTTTTTACAGTAATATTATCTGGTATAGTCAAAAAGGATTGCAGGTCTTTTGCACGTTCCGTTGATGCTGTGTAAAAACGTATATATTTTGCAGCAACCCGAATAATTTGTACGTACGCTGCATACTGACATTTTCTTTAATCTTTGCTTGTAGGGCATTATACTGCCCAGATGTATCTAATTTTAATTATGTCAGGTATAAGGAATGGATGAGTGTTATATCTTGACATTTTAACTGCAATACAAATAGGTATATAATCTAGGTATCTACATTATGTAGCATCTACCTTTGTATTAAAACAAAGTGAAAAAACAAGGCTTTTTTTCTCTATCAAATACGCCAAATATCTATATTAAAACCATCTGACCCGGCGAACTTCGTTCCGCCTAAATTCATTTATCTCAAGAAAATAATAATTCCGAGCATGGCCAATGTTGATTCATGTAATGCGGTCAATTAAAATTCTTTATTCTAAAGTTTTATTAAATACAATAAAACTAACTAAATTAACAATGTCTATGTTTTTCAATCAAATGAAAATGATTGGCGTGTCGGCCAGCCTTACGCTTTTTTACTGAAGTGTTTATGGTACACAACATTTTTAATTTTATTTTCGGTGCGTACACGTAGAAGGCGGTAGGTTTACCGATACGTGAGCACGTCACATATAATTGACCATGTGAGAAACATGGGAATTCGAGATTGATGTCACAAACATCCAGCGATTGTCCCTGTCACATACTGATTGTCATAGCAAAATCGAGACGCACTGGAATTTGAAGATGCTTAATCACGAATGGCAAATCGTTCGGAATAAGCGGAATCCGTGCAATGAGAACATCTTCGCCTTTGAATTGTCTCCGTAAAATAGTGGCTGGAATTATATTTGATTTGAAGATCTTCACAATCGAACGCGTTCCGTTACAAGGTTTTGGTGCATTGACGTTGCGCAGCTGAGCTGACTTTCAATTTTAAATTTTGTGGCAGAAAGCCCGGAACATCCAAAATATTCAGAAATTCCGTGGGATAGTTCCTGTCTTTGTTTTCATCCATCACGGTGTCCACGGATTTGAATAAATGTAACTCACCGCCGATTCAATTTTGAATGACAAAATTCAAATGAATCACATCCTTGATGTCAGCAATATTCGGGAAACGAAAATGCCACCATTTCCATTATCGACTGCCTGCATTAATTCATCGTGCAATTTCTTCTGTTCTTGATTCAACATTATCACATTAGTTCGAACTGCATGACTCAATGCGACTCGATCGAAATCCTTTTCTCACTCTATTTCTCGATTGAATGCGTCATGAATTGCCCAATTTGGTGATGGCAATAAATTGCCACTCATAAGCAGACACATGTCAAAGCTTCGTTGCGCATTTCATCTGTCATTTCTATTTCATTATCATTAGTCACAGTGCGACTTCGATGCAAAATATCATTGGCTATACATCCTTCTATTTATTCCACAAATCTTTTGGATTCGATGGAAGAAATGTCGAAATTATGATTGCGCAGAGTGTCCGAAGTTGATTGGCAGGCGCGGTGATAGTTGCATCTGCCATTGTTGAATTTCAATGAATAAAATTTTCAAGCAACTGTCTAAGTTAGCAGGCTTCTCGATACGTCGCAAACAACACACTGTCAACAATACACACCGTCGAAGGAAATGGGCCCACGAACATTGACCAAAATTCTTAAATAGAAGCATTCATTGTTTTTCGGGTGAATCCAAAAACTTCGCCACCTTGTTTCCGCCGCTGGAATTTCTTCGGTGACGCATCCCATGTAAAATATCGTGCATTTCGGAATAAAGAAGTGTTCGTGCGAATTCGTCGCTTCGGCAAGTATCGAACAAATTTGTAAACGTTGTTGCAGGTGGTCGTTCGGCTCGGTTGGCTGCATTGGCAGGCGTGAAAGACACGTTGACCATTTTCCCAGTGAACCGTCAGATGGACGACAATTGGGTGACGCTCGTGGATATGAAACGAAAAAATTCGCCACATACCCTTGTTGCAGTTCACTTACCGCCCCAATTCATAGCGAGTCAGCTCATCATGCATATCAGGAGCTTGAATCCCGAACAATGTCATATCACTGCCTTTAGTCACGTATTGTCGATTTGATGGGGCAACATACTTCTACATTGATATGAGTCTTCAAGACTTTTGACAAAAACGAGTAATACGGTAAAATCCATCTTTTGTCGACGAAAAAATTAACTCATCTCACCTTCATCGTGAATGTTTTCCCATTATCCACCGGTCATCGTGTCAATTGTGTCTGATACCAATGCACGTGGATAGCGTTTGGTACATTTCGTTCCGGACATACACGGTGATAGTTCGTTGTGGTCACCGCATGGCCATGAATCATATGAGTCTTGAAGATTTCATAAAGTTCTGGGTCAGTCTCCAGATCGGGAATCTCAGCAGAAACCATATCATCATTTTGGTCAGCACGCAGTTTGTCGACTAACCACAAAAGCATGTATGAATGTGGCAGTCCTCGTTTCTACCACTCCACAGAGTACATCCAGCATTAAGATGCTCCAAAAATCTTTTTCTTTGTGATCAAATTCATGAGAACAGTTTGCTCCTGCTTAATGCAGTTTTGAATTGGCGCACATAAGCATTTTGCTCATGCAATACGTCTCGCAAAATTCGGATTATATCTTTGTCTATATTTTGATGTATTCCACTGTGCATATCAACTTCCTTATCTACATTACCGATGAAATACATTTAAAGAAATGTGTTATCTTCATTGGATGCCGGCAATAATGAACCAAAGCGATTATTAATTTGTCCTTGGATCTGTATTCAAGGATTCGACAAAGTCGAATCAGATGAAAATATTTTCATAATATTCATACAATATGGACTTAATTCAAATGAATTTTGAATGTCGGATTGTATTGGCGATTGTCCTAAATAACTTCAGCTTCAAACGACGTCATTTATATCAGTCAGTTGTATTGTTGAGGTCCCATCAAAAATTTTCGTGATTTGCTTGCACAAACGTAAGTCAATGTTCGTAATGGTTCAGGTAGATCTGGCAAAGGCGGCAATTTTACTTATGCAGCACAATCCAGGTATTTCCGAAAAAAACTTCGGTGTACCGGAGTAGGGACATAGGACATTCATAGCTCCAATCGAGACACACGGAATTGTGCTGTATTCAATTGTGCTTTTCTTCTTCTGTGTATATTTCCATTTATTTTTATGGCTCTGCTGATTCCTATTGCGTTGTTATCTATCTCGGTCTCCACTTTGGACGACGGCACATTGTTCTTGAGATAATGTTTCTCGATTTTGCGACATGTTCGCTCGATTGCGAACATTTCGGTCTGTGTGTTCGTCTGTAGTTTCGTTTGCACGAACAGTCACCATACGTTGTGCACTACGACGTGAGAGGTTTGACCTTCTTACTGATGGCATGATAATTTAAGCGAAAACCAGACAAAATTACACTCATCCAAAAAATAGATCGAGTTTCATAATTACCTACTTACGAAATCACAAATTAGACTTGGAACTGCTGAAATCAATCATTAAATGGCCAAATAAAAATGTTCTGCAATCACATACCAAAACACATTGAAATGAAAACATTCGAAATATCTTTGGTTTCGTCTAACTATTAAAAATGATTAAAATTCCCACTGATTCGCAAATTACCCAAATCCAATTGCACCGTAACGAGATCAAAAGCGGCTTTTTATCTCACTTTTCAAAATTTTTCCAACAGGGAAATTATATAAATAAAATGTATTTAAATCGCAATTGATGAACATATAAATACTTTGAGCACAATGAAAATTTAAAAAAAATTATTTTAATTTTATTTTATTTGACCGAAAGCAATAGCAAATACATTTCAATTTGAATGACGAAACGAAAGGGACACCTTATATTCACCTCAGACACCTTATCATCAATCCCAAAATCTTGAAATTCAAACGATGTTCAAGGATTACTAATTTTCCTGAAAATTTTCCGGAATTTTCATCCAGTGTCCTATATGCCCTTCCTATGGCCAAAAGCCCTAAATCGTGAACAGATTTTCCTCCATTAGCCTATGACCTGTCTTGGGCCAATACGAATTTATTAAGCCCTAAATAGTGAAAAACGAAGTAACCGTTCTCCAGATATGACATAAAAAGTGGATGTTCCCTGGATTTCCAATTTTTCTGGAAATTTTTCGGTATTTTCCTTCGGTATTATATGTCCTTCCTTCGGTCATCAAACAAAATTCAACAAAATTGGAAAATAGGGCCAGCTTGTACCGGCCGCCGCTCGTAGCTTCCCGCCACAACCATGGCCCTCTTGACCCTAGGTTAAATGCACCCTAGCTTGCAGCGACAATCTACGTGTCACGGTGTCCCATCGACAATGAAAGGGATATCTCATACGGTCACTGCAATTTGTGATTGCAATGACCTAAAACTGACGTGTCACGATGCCTGTCATGACATGCAAAACAATGACGATCACACGACGTGCTTTTAGGACAGACAACTACGTCATAGTGACGTCAGAGTGTCACGGCAATGACACATTACAAGAACCGTCTAATACTAGCTTAAGGAAAGAAAGCTAGGACTTTAAAAGAGATGTCACATTAGTTTTGCAAAACAATGGGAAATAAAGCAATCATTAGCCGTGTTCTTTTAGCAAAAGCCATCGGCAGCAAAGCAGAATTTACACACATTACAAATACAAGTATCTGCTTTCGATAAAAGTAAAAGCAGAAGTCTGCTTTGGATAGATTTGTGACATTTATCCAAGTATCGACAAATATTATGTTATTTAGTTGGTAGTCCCGATGACTTTGATGAATCCCGAAGTCCTTGTTCGTACAGTTCTTCTCTCTGTCAATGGGCACGTTCACATATGAAGTATGTGTTCTTTTATTAAACAAATTATTGCCCACCTATTCACGTACAGTAAATAAAAGTTACTAAAGCAACGAACTAGGCTGAAAGTACCCTTTATTTATTTATGTTGCTTTACAAATCATATTAATAAGCTTAGGTAGTGGGTGATTTTCACGATTTTACGTCATTTAGAATTCAGAGTTGGGTTGACCCTTGACCAACCAGTGAATATAAAAGTGAACATAATCTTCTTTTTTTCAGTTTTTATTTGTTGCGACGTTAATAATTATTACCAAAACACGACTATTTACCCCAATTATGAGATTCTAAAATGGGATTTCTGTCCATATTTTATATAGCTCATTTTTAATTAAACTCTACTCCAATTTGATTTTTGAGCCGCATGTAAGCATAAGTTTAAAAATACTTAAAAGGTAAATAATGAATGCGATCATTTTTCAAGACAACACAATGCGAACATACCCTTTCATTGGCACAAAATCTGATTTATTGAGAAAAAACGTCAAACACATAAAATAATTTTAAAATGAACATTTTGCCACGCACAGATGTGGAAAATGAAACTTTTTGTTATTTCTTACTGTTTCATATATGTTCCATTTTATTTGCATCTATTAATTTAAGTTTTAGTATTCTCAAATGCCTGTAAACTGAGGAAATAAAGACAAATCTATTGTTGATTTTTTGCATTTAGTTATTAGGAACAAGGTCGGTAATACCAACTTAAAAATATAAAAAATCAGGCTGTTGCGGATCGTTCTTTTGGAAAATCTTGCTTTGCTGCCGATAGATTTGCTAAAAGAACACAGCTATTAACATTCCACCTTCGTGTTAAAGGGTAAGAGAACGAATATCTGTAATTTTCTATAATTCTGTACTTCCGAAAAGTTGGACTCAAATGTAAGCTGATGAGAATTCCCAGAAGCACGAGTATTACGGTTGAATAGTTTAAGTGGCGGCAACTGAGTATTTTGCTACAACATTCGTGTATGAAAATGCTGATAAAATAATGAAAGATATGAAACATTGCAGCGGTATTCAAAGTCCATGTTTATTAATTTGGGTGTATCTGTATGTTTATGATTATACTCAAACATTTATTACATTGTTTAACATTATGTTTCTTAAGTAAGATATTGCCAAATACTTGCATGGCAGAAAGTTATAAATTTACAAATAAATACTAAAATCAAATCTGGGGTTTCAACTTGTACAAGCCTTTTCCCGAGTCTAATCATCATACTTAGATTAAAGAAAAGTTTAAGCTATCAGTTTCGAAGTCGTATATTGTATCTTCTCCAATTTTTCTCTATAAATAACTATACATAATAATCGTTTCACATTATTTTTAGTTTGTTGGTGAATTGTTAAGTTTTTGTGACACTCTAACATTATCTAGCTTTCGCTGTTGAGTTTTTTAACTTTTAATATCATCATTGTACATTTCTATTCTTTTTTATTTAAGTATATCTCAAAATATTTATTTTTTATAATATTTTACTAAATTTGTCTCCTTATGCTTTTACTGGAATAACAAAACAAAAATAAATACCAATAAAGCTTTGGAAAAAATTACTGTGTATAATCTGCTTACCTATATAAGAGATGCGTGCTGTTTTATTGCAATAACACCATAAATTATATCCAAATTTATTTAAATATAAATTAAACCATACATTTAAAATAATTTCTATTTTTTTTGTTCTCCCTTTTGTTTCTAATTACTTTCAGGTCTTAAAGATTTTGTGTTGGGATACGGCGAATCATCTCGTCTATTATCTTGGAACACAAGATAAGAAGCCTGGACAAAGACATTTGTATGTTGTCAAGGATCCAGTAAGCGACGATAGTCGAAAGTAAGTTTTAAGTGTTTGTTTTAGAATATCTGATTAAAGTTGTGATCAGCTAGCCGACATATAAAATAAGTAGAATTTAAATCCTTCTATTAAAATCGTTTGATTTTTCACAATTATCAGTAAGCTTTTAATCACATTTTAAGTTTGTCAGACTGAATTTTTTTGAAAAAAATCATGAAAATATCTAAGAATATTTATAAAATCAACTGATTTTAAAAATATTGGCGCAAAATTTTAAACAGCCTGATGTTAAGGTTTTAGCATGATAGTACTACTTAACAGTTTGCCAATATTAAAAGACTTCACCAAAATTTTCCTAAATTTTAACATTGTGTAACTTGCACCATACTTAACTTTTTTCT
The DNA here is from genome assembly GCA_910595825.1 of Philhelius pedissequus. Classification (NCBI taxonomy): domain Eukaryota; kingdom Metazoa; phylum Arthropoda; class Insecta; order Diptera; family Syrphidae; genus Philhelius; species Philhelius pedissequus. Next base: position 254,169,237 of record OU343160.1, read on the forward strand.
TGACTAACATGAACTGAACGCACCTGAAATATTGCATGACTTTTTGGCGTTTATAAATGTCATGGTGTTATATGGATTTAGTATGATGTTAAAAAGATTAAATAACCGTCTGGTTATTTTCACTTTAGTAAAATTTTAAAAGAGTTTGTGATTAACTTGTTTAAAATTACCAAAATCCTCTTTTTAGTTTATTATAATTTTAAAACTACTTTTATATCGTACTTAATCGTTTAAAATTACGCGCCATTTATGTTACGCTAAATTGTGGTTATTTTACTATTCCGGACAGCACTAAGACCTGAAATGTTTTAACGGCTAGTTAATTTCTAATCAGTACCTGAACTTGGGTATAAGGTATACACAACTTTAACTGCTAGTAAGACCTATTGCCTAAAATATTGTGATTTTGACTGAACAATAAGTTTCAATTAGCTTCACTAACTTTTATTAGATATTGTGAAGCAGGCACTTAAATAAAAAAAATCGTGAAATATTCTGAATAGTTTTCAAAAACTGCTATACTTTTACATTTTACAATATTTTTCAGATATGTACATGTACATATGTATGTATATTGTTTTGAAAAAATGTTTTGTTTAATAGTTTAAAAACTTTTTTTTTTTTAATTTGTTGATGCTGGTCAATTAAGAATTTCGATTTCTGAAGTTGAAGTTTGTCTCTCGAGCTTGGATACATGTAGCCATTGATAGTATACCTCCGATAATCTTAAAAAACGCGCACCTGCGCTTTCCGTACTTATTGCTTATATTTTCCTTTTCTTTCGGAGTGGAAAAAATCTGTTGTTATTTCTATTCACATATTAAAAAGAATTTTCAAACTGTATAATTTGTAAGCTTTTATCGAAAGCTGTTTGAATTATCTACAAGAAATTGGTTTGCTAACTTAAGGACGTCATTTCTATGTACCAACATGATATTTTCGCTGGAAGATCGATCTGTCGATTTTTTCAAACCTTATCCTTAATAAGATATTATACTAAATAAATGGAAAAATCTAGTTATCAGGCAGTACTAGTTAAATAGTCTATTATTGCAAATTGAACTTCAAAAACTAAAATGGTGAACCACTAAATAACTTTTTTTAAATGTCTCTAAATGACAAAGTTTTTCATTTTGTAGAAACTTCTCGCCTGTATTCTTTGATTACATTTAAACACCAACATTTTTAATAAAGCCTCTGAAAATGATTGCCTCAAAATTTAGATTTGTATAGAATTAATTGTAGCAAAAGCAAAGTCAGTCTTAGGGTTTATTAAACGCAATTCCACAGATTTCAAAAATGCATATACAATCGGAAATCCCTCTATACTGCTTATATTAGGTCCATTTTAGAGCATTGCTCTGTAATATGGAACCTTATTACAATACTCATTCGAAAATAATTGAATAATAATAGCTGTGTTTTATTGGGAATCTATCCATTGTACCGTAAGTAATTCCCAAAAAAACGCATCGACCGTAGCATGGACAGTAGCTTTTTTATTTTTGTAAAAATGGTACACCTGCACAGCAGTCACAAGTAATGAAAGAGTCTTTTGCAAAGTCAAATTATTAAAAAATCAAAATTAGGAACAATAATTAGCTTTTATTCATATAAAATAGAAAGTAGAAAAACGTACCAATATTTAATTTATGTTTCAAACCTATTTCTTGTGTTCACTTTTTCTGCATTTGCAATTTTAAATTCGAACATTCATTTTGCACCAATAGAAAGGAAATAATAAGTGAACGGGTTTGTTCATAGACTATGGTCAAGTCCCTTTTTACACAGGGCAATTTGTGTATTGCTTTAAAAACCGTCTAAGCCTTTCACACGAGGAAACACAATTGCCGGAGATTTGCTTGTTTCCTTTTAATGTTTCTTGGTTTTGAACGCACACTACAGCGTAGTTTAAATTGTTCACTCCCCTTACATTTCCCCTTTATATTTCATGCTTTTATTTATTTTCTGAGTAGATCGATAGCTAGAGTTTTATTTTTCAAGTCAATTTACAAATTTATTTTCTGAGTATGTTTAGCTTTCAATTCAATATTCGGATTAAGGAACAAATAGGTAACATTTGGTTTGCAATTTCCATGCACATGTCAAAACAATGGGATCACAAAATTGTACGCCCAGTCCATGTCCATGTAGTGAAGCGAATACCGTTCATGGCCAACGTCCATTAAACAGTGAGGAAAAACACATTTTGTGAAGTTCAGTTGCCGCTTAGTGCGCTTAGGCCAGGCGCGCACATGCATTTTTTTCCGAAACGAAATAGTTTAATCATTAATTGAACGATGATCGCGCACATACGCAACTTAAAAATCAATCAACGAGATAAACCAACACACAGACAACATATTGATTTAATGTGCGCGCAGTTACATTATAGTTCGGTGTGATTCAAACTGAAGAACTTATTTGGGGCGATCGTTCGATTTGTGCCAAAACACAAACTTTTAAGTTGATCGAATCGCGGACTGAATAGTTTTTGCATGTGCGCGCACTCTCATATAAGTCCATGGTATTCACTTTAGCAACCAAACTGTTGCAAAATTGTAAGTTGCATATGTGCGCGCCTGGCATTATAGCTCATAGAATTTCATACGAATAAATATTTTCTGGCGCAGTGTCGAGCAGTTCCTCTATAGTGCAGTTCCACTCAATGCGGTATGTCTTCTCAAATTGCTTTCTTGTAGATCTAAATAAAAAGTTGATTTTTTTCACCAAACTCCGTTTATTTATAACTATCAATAAAAATTGAAAACAAAACGAATATTGGTCTTAGTTAGTCAAAAATAAAAGTAAAACCGAATTCATTCCATAGATATTAATTTTTTTTTCAAAATGGTAATGGAAATTTGTTAAAATTGATTAATTGACATTAGGGGTATGCAAAATTGCAGATATAGGTAGAATTTTAGACATACTCCAGAAAATAATTGAGTTTTTAATAGTAGTCAGAAACTTTCCAGAAGAACAACTTATAATTTATTAAAAAATGGAATTATCTAAGATCTTAGAAATATAAGCTGGCCAACTATAAAAAAAAAGAAAAATAAAAGAATCAAAAAGATCGATTTGTCTCACGAATGAAAATAATAATTATAACACCATGAACACATCCATCAAAATTCAACCCAATTATCAATCGTACCAACAAAACTAACAAAATCAAATTCGAGGCTCGAATAAACGTCATCTAGCCATCCACCGTAGCTTCTACTTTAGCTTTTTATCGACCGTAGCGAATTGTATGTAAAATGCTACGACGGATAAACTTACGGCGGATAAATTTCCCAATAAAACACAGCTAATAATAATAATAATGTTTATTGAACTGATATAACAATATATATACAATTGGCTCTTAATTCTATTTTACATTACTTATATTACATTGATATTTTAATTTGTTTTAGCACTTAAGGGGCTAATATTATACATTGTTTTAATGTTTTTGTTAAAATTATTTTTAAAAAATGTCCTTGAATTTCTTGTACTACTTACTAAAACCTGTGTGGATAATCTCGGGTTGTTCAAACCCGGCTGTTTTCTGGTGATGTGGGGGTTAATGTGATATCTAGCTACGTTGGTAGTTTGACGCTGCATCCGCGTAGAATTGGATTGCTTCGTCGTCGTTGATATAAATAAGTCCTTCGTCCAGTAGCGCTGTCACATCCAGATATCTTCGCTCGGGGTATCTCTCTTCGCTGGTCATGGTATTCACTAGTGTGTTTGGGTGGTTGTAGGTTGCTCGGCAGCCTTTTGGCAGTCAACTTGTGGCTGACGGCGTGTTCCGATGCCCCGCTGGTCTTCTGAAGCAAACCAGCTCGGATTTGGCTGAGTTGACTTTGATGCCCCATTTTGTGTAGAATTCCAACAGGTGTCTTACATGTTCTTCTACTCTACGGTCTGCAATAACTGGATACATAGATTTGGCATATGTTAGCGAGTCGTCTGCATAGAGCAAATTCATAGAATTGTTTTGTTGGGGCTGATCCGCTGTGAAAATGTTGTAGAGGTATGGTCCTAGCTTCGATCTTTGGGCAACTCCTGCTCTGATGCTTTTGGTTGTTGACTTGCTGTTTTCTTGCTGAAAAGAATTAAAAGCATTCAAAGAATTTTTTTTTAAATAATGTTTTTAAATTTAAATTGCTAAATAATTAAAATTGCCAGACATACCAATATTTTTTTTAGAAAAAAAATAATAAATTTTTGTTAATAAAAAAAGTAAAAAATGATTTTAAATATATATTAAGCATACGATGTGGTCGAACATAACCGCAAGTACGTGCGATGTCGTGTATTTTATTAATTTATTATTTAAGGAAATAATTAATTTTTTATTTAATTTTTTATTAAAATAATTTGATTGATTTTTTTTTTATTTTATTTTATTTAGAAGTGAACCTCAGTGCATTACCTGTGATCTAGGCGAAGCGCTCTGGAGTAGCCGTTATTACTATGTAAACTGTTCCCATTTTGATGCCTTCTTAACTCCAAAGTCTTCCATAGCAACAGAGCTCGGTGTCGATTTTTATATACTCGAGTGCCTAGGACCGGGTCTTCCAGTATCCGGAGTGCATTCTGCAAAAACGCACAGTTTGCAAAAAATACTTTTCGACACGCGACCGTACTACACGGAACGATTACAGGCATTGGCTTTGCCAACTCAGCGTTCCTTTGAAATTCCTTTGCCGCATGGGAGTAGAGCTCAAGTACAATTACTTCTGCCGCCCAGTTGGAGAGAAGAGCTAAGGGATGCCGCATTTCCTGTGCTCGTCGAAGTGTAAGTATTTGGAACACATACGTGATTGTGTCGTGATGTATATACGTATGACTATGAATTGTTTGTATTTTATTTTATTTTTAATAATTCCTTTCGCAGAAATGGGCGACCCGGATCCGAATCCGTTTCGGAAAAATTTCGAATAGACTGGGGGACGTACATGTCCTCACGAAACGATGTAATATATATTCGGCTGGATGTGAGAGGCGCCAAAGGACAAAGTAAAAAATCCCTGTACCGTCATTTGGGGGGAGTGGAGGTGCAGGATCAAATTTCTGTTCTAAGGTAAGTTTAATTTGTGTGCGCCTCAGGGTACATGTGATTCTGGTTGTTTTAGCATTTTGGAATATTGACTTAAATTGAATGAGATTGGTCATCTACTCAAATTCTATTTTTGTTAATGAAATTTTATGTGTATTAAGCAACAGGTATTTCAGTGAGCTCGATGGGTAGGAAATTAGATTTTTTTAAGTATATAACGGGTTATCCATTTTGCGGTTTCAAAAGTAAACGTAAATAAAACACATATAAAATATTTTTTTTGTACGATATTTCTTTTTTATTATAAAGTTTGAACGTTGACATTATGTGTGAAGCACTACATCATTTAAATAACCACCACGCGAATTGTTGCAAGCATCGATTCTTTTGAGGTAATTTTCTTTGAGGTAATTTTCGACCACTTTTTGACACATATTGGGCGGTATCTCAGTCATTACTTGACGAATGTTGGTTTTCAAGTGCTGAAGAGTTAAAGGTTTATCTGCATAAACAAGGTGTTTCGCGTAGCCCCACAAAATAAAGTACAGCGGTGTCAAATCGCATGATCTTGGCGGCCAGTTAATATCGCCACGACGAGAAATTACGCGGCCAAGAAATGTCTCTTGCAATAAAGCCATATTCGGTCGAGTTGTGTGGCATGTGGCACCGTCTTGTTGAAACCACATATTCTCTAAGTCGTATTCTTCAATAGCAGGCAAAAAAAGTCGGTTATCATATGACCATAACGCTCCGATTTGACGGTGACAGTCGTTCCATCGGCGTTTTCGAATAAGTAAGTTCCAATCACACCTCCGGACCAAACAGTGACTTTTTGTGGATGTAATGGCCTCTCTGCAATTAGATGAGGATTCTCAGAACCCCAAATTAGACAATTTTGTTTATTAACATACCCACCGAGTGAGAAATGTGCTTCGTCGCTGAACAAAATTTTGTTCTAAAAATCGCCGTCCACCGCCTGTTGTTCAAGCACCCATTCAACGTATCTACGACGTTGTGAATGGTCAGCTGGCATCAGTTGTTGTGTGAGCTGGACTTCATATGGATAAAGGTGTAGATCAAAATGCAAAATATGCCATACTGTTCCGTAAGACAGTCCTAATTCCTGATAACGACGAGGAATCGACACATTCGGGTTTTGGCCAACACTTTCACTTACAGCAGCGATATTTTCAGTGGTATGAGCGAAACGATGATGCACAGGCCTTACAATATTTGTAACCAATCCAGTCTCTTCAAATTTCTTCACAATTTTGCCAATTGTTTGCGTAGTTGGACGATTATGTAAACCATAATCTCCTCTTAAAGCACGATATGTGGCTGTGGCAGAATCACCATTTTTGTAGTAGGTTCAAACAATTGATATGCGTTGTGCGATAGTTAAGCGATCCATTTTCGTAAATGTCAGACTTTCAACTGAAGAAAAAATTGGTTTAATAACTTAGTTTGACAGATGTCGAATTCCAGCCCTATACTTTTGAAGCCGCGAAATGGATAGCCCTTTGACATGGTCAAAATAGTTAAAAATGTATTCTTTTCGAAAAAAGATGAATATTTAGGAATACAATAAAAATTGCTTTTCCCTTTTTTTCTCTTTGTCCATACCTACAATAATTATCTTAAAAATTGGCAACAAAAGCATTCAACACAGCTGCAGTTTAAGTAGACAAAAAAAACGGGGAGTGTATTATAAAAGGTTCTATTATTCTTAATTTTAACTTGTCTTTAGTAATTATTGGAAACAGTAGTCTTCCTTAGTTTCCTGGGTGGCTTATTGTAAGTTGAAACCTAGCACATATAGTCCAAAATGCGTTTCGCCCGGGCACGATGGTTGGATTCATCAGTTAGATGCGATCGTACCCTTCTAAGACTCAATATTTTTTGGTCGATAATTACCGACTCTAATAAAATGTACAGCATATGCAAATTATATTTTTCTAGGGGAATTTGGTTAAACTCATGCATATAGAAATATGTTATATGCCCGTGGCCTGGCCAGTAATTATGTATGAAGGAAAAAGCGCAAACAATATGTAAAATATTATTTTTGTTTTGTTTTTGTGGACTTTGTGGGTTAGAGCCAAATTGGATGAGTTGAATGGCCTTTTGTCCAAAATGCGTTTCATTGACCAAAAAATATTGCGTCTTAGAATGGTACGATACCATCTAACTGATGAAACGCATTTTGGACTAAAGGTCACTAAACTCATCCAATTTGGCTTTAACCCACAAAGTCCACTAAAACAAAACAAAAGTAATGTTTTACATATTGTTTGCGTTTTCTTCTTCATACATACCTAGCATATATACTTAAAGGCATAAATCAAAGTACAGACGATTATCAGACCTTAGAATTTTGCCAGATATGTGAAAAAGAAAGAAGAACAGGTTACTGAATATTTTTAGAAAATTAATTTTCAAAGTATTGGCAATCGGATGCATGCCTTTGAAAATAATTATTACTTTCAAGCTTTAAAGACAATGCCAGACTCATTTCCAATGGAAATTTCAAAATGTGTTGTTTTTTTAATTAGTAGTTGGGTATTAGTCCAGGAAAAAAAGACATTCAGCTAGCTCATGTTATTCTACACAAAAAATATAAACACACTTTTATCGTACAATTGATAGATTTGGAGAAAAATGGTCGAACACATTGAAGTGTAATACATTTTTTTCAAAAAATTAGTAAAATAATTTTTTTGAGTGGGGAATTTTTTTCTTTTTAGTTATATTTGGACAAACATGTTCTATTAAAAAAGCAAGTTTTAAGTTTGGAATCGGAAGGGAAATGCTGCCATCTTAAAAATAATAATTTATTTTATTTTCTTCAATAACTCCCAAAACCTTCACTTTTCTCAAAATGTTCTTAGAACTGCTTGTAGACAGTACAGTTATTTACAAAAGGACATATTAACGACTTTTGTATGCCAATTCGTTCTTAAGTTATAGCGTACCGAAGTTATACCGAAGTATATAGATTAAATTCATTCGTTAAAGCAACCAGACTTAAAATGGCTCCCATTTTGACGAACAATTAAACTTTGGTATTTGCAGTCAGCTGTTCTATACATCTGTTCTCGGGTAGCTAGTGAGTCCAAATTTTTTGAGATAACTCAAAATAGCTTACATGAGAACAGCTGTGTTTTCATCAGATGTACTTTTGCACTCATTATAACAACAGAAAGTTATTCTATATTGCTAAAAGTAACTGAGTGTACGTCCCCATTGTCTATGCGATCGAACACCTCAAATGGAACTATAACGTTCGCACTTGTTTTTTTTTTTGTTAGGTTACCAATATCCTGCAATCTATTAATTTGTTTGTTTAATTCTGCCTTGTGGATGGGAATCACTTACAACAATCCGTATTTGTCGAACGTTTTCAAAAAAAATTTAGAGGTTAAGTTTTCGGTGTCAAAACTCCCCGTCCGACGAGCTGAGTGCAAATGCAAGCAGGCCGCAGTCAAGAGACAGCTCTCTTGATACATCGTCCGAGTACAGGCTGCTGACAGGTGTACACATAGTGTCAGAGGAAGGGAACAGTAAGCAATGTACTCGAGGCAGTTAACACCATCTGCCAAACAGATAAAGCTATTGTCCAGACGGAAGTGTCCATCCGTCGTCACATTATAAGGAAAACTTTGCATGAATGAAACATTTTCGTTTACGTCTGAGTACTCGCGGATCAAGACCCATGCCAATACCGATCTCAGCGAATAGATTCCAGAATCATTCCTTTGTTTGAAGAAGTAATATCGTAACAAGTTGTAAAGGTGGAACTTCAGAGAACGCGAAATGCTTGCATATACACGGAATCAGCTCGCCGGACGGGCGGATCTTGCCCAAGGAAACTTAACCTCGCCTTTAAACAAAAATACTTATCTGGCATGAGAATACTATGGAAAAGGACTAGTAACGACATTTGGATTAAGGCACTGCGGATCTAGTTACAGTAAGGCCATTACCCACCCAGCCATAGAAATCCGTGGCCATTTTCAAAATAAACGCCAACACAAAAAATCACCGCCGTCGCTACGTACTTTCAAGAAATTGGCGCAATACACCTAAGTATGTCAAAAGCTTTTTTCTTGGTGCAGACTTACGATTCCTGAAAGTTGGTAGCAATTGGTTTCGGGCACAAAAACGTAGATTAAAAAAAATATTAGCTTAAAACCAAGGCGTTGGGCGCCATTATTAATATATCGTCAAAGACACTATCCTTAATGATCCCAAGGAATTACCTTGTCAATTACTTGGCATAACCCTTGAGCTGCATTACACAACCCAAAGAGCCAAAGAGAATGACAGTGAATTGGTGCAAGGGTCTTCCAGGTAACGCAAACGCAGTTTTTTCCCTTCTCTGTCTCTCCAGCTGTATCTGCCAAAATGCCTCTTTTAAATCTATACTATTTATAAAATAGTAGCCGGCTATGAAGTGGTAGCCGGCTCTGGAGCCCATCTATATTCGGAAGCTGATTAGCATGTTTCTCTATTAGTGAGTTCACCTTACGAGAATTCAGACAAAGACGATTCTTGCCTGGATTCTTGGCAAAAGAGAACCACTGGTGACACTACGGGCTCTCGCTCTCCTGAATAACGTCGAGGCTCAACTTCCGTTCCAATACATCGTAAAAAAAGGCTTACACAGCTGCACTGGGGAAACAGGGTAGTGACGCTGTTTCACAGGGAGAGCAACTACTCTCCCACAGCCTCTCGGCCGAAACACAGAAATTTCTGCCTGACCGTATTCAGTCTCGTCTGCTGATCAGAAGACAGTCGATGATCACCCGCAATGTCTGTTTCGTCAATCAAAGAAACCGATTAGATTATGTTCGGTGCTAGCTGGAATACCTTCCAATACTCTACTCCCAGGTAGACCACTTGGAATAGATTTGGAACCATTTATAAATTCAGCACCTCTTTCCTACCCTGGTATTGTAGATTGGTCCTAACTCTGCCCACAATCACCTGATTCTTGCCGTCAGCTGTCTTAACGCCAGAACTATACTTCGTGACCGGAAGTTCCAACTGAGTCACCAGTTGTAAGCAGTTTTTGCCCAGGATCAAAAATTATTGTTTAATACTGAATTTTATTTTCTAATTTCGGAGCTATTTATACTTAATTCTATCTTACAATTATTTGGTTTCATCCCCACTCTTTTCTATTCAATTAATTCGAAATCAATACATTATTTTATTTTATTTGTTCTACTATGACCCACATATAATGGCCCGAATGACAACAAAGATTCTAATTCCCGCTTGCATAGAATAAACGTTCAGTTCAATCCACTCAAATGCAATTAGATACCTTTAACCACTGTGACATTCAAATGCAGTCATCCAGTTATTAACAAAATTTGTTTTTACTTATGAATCACATTGTGCACAGCGATCGACAACGGTAATATGTAACATGATCAATTAAAATAAAAAAAATTATGTTGTACTGACCATATACAACCCTACCCGGATTTAGGTCACTATGCCCAAGTGCATTATGGGTATATGTATACACAAAACCCTCACGCTTCAAAAAAAAATAATTTTCTTATCTTTAAGAGTGAGAAAATTATTTATGGTATTATACTTTACAAAGAAGGTGTTTTTTTTAAAATATAATTCTATATACTACTGAAATTACTCAGCCCAGTAGAAGACTTAGCATTATATTTAATTGGACTTGTCGAATTATTGATTCAAAATAGCTTTTAACGGCCTTTAGTCCACAAAATTTGCGTTTCGTCCCGGCAATCTCACTTGGACTCATCAGTTGGTTAGTGAGCGCCTTACCAATACGCAATTTTTGTTAAGTTCATTTCAACTTACTTGCATTTTTTGACAAAAAAGCTATTTTGAATCAATAATTCGACAAGTGCAGTTAAATATAATGCTAAGTCTTCTGCTGGTCTGAGTAATTTGATTGATATATAGGTACATTGGATTGGCTTTTACATTTTGTATCCTTACTTTGTTCTAAGCTTTCTTTAGCTCTATTATTTGTATTCTATTTTTAACTGCATATATTGTTTCTCTAGGGGTTATTCATATTTTCAAATTGCAACTTCTTAATGTCTGTGGTATCTGATATAGATATACATTCCCATATGTGGAGTTGATCAGTCTGTTGTAGGAGCATAATTTCCGGATTCTTTTTCTTTTCACTAGTGCTCTATCTTTTAACTTCATTGCTCTGGTAAGGACACTAACACTTTGCTTTGGTACCATTTCTAATAATTCTTCTGAACTTAACTTTATTCTAGACAATGCATCAGCATTTGTATTCATTTTTCCTTGCTTAAAAACTATATCAAAATCGTAATCCATTAATTCTACTCTAATTCTAGTTAATTTAGATGAAGGGTTCTTATGTGTAAATAAACTAACTAAAAATTTTATATTAATAAAAACTCTCTAACCAAAATTTCATCTGTTGCAAAATTTAAACTATCATCTGTTACATTAAATGTATGTTCTACTTCTATATCTTCTATGCATAATTCAATTTTTGTTATACCTTTAGTTAATATTAATTCCTCATATATACCACTTATTCACAATTTTTACTATACTCTATCTTAGTATGCATTATTTTTTATTATCGACATATCTGCTCCCGTGTCTATTAATATACTTATTAGTAGATTTCTACCCTTTATTTTTAATTTTATAAAAATTAGTCTGTCCATCTAATGTTCTAAAATTTTCTTCTGGACATTAACCCCGGGTTTTGTTGACCGTGGACGTACCCGTTTCCCTGAAAATTTCGCCTGTCAACATTTCCTTTTACTCTGTTGAACTCTATTGTTATTGTTGTTGTACTCACCCCTGTTTTGAATCAAATATCTACTATTGTTTTGGTTGGAGGCCTTAAAATTTGAAAAGCTATTGAAATTTCTGTTAAAGTAACCTCTAGGGTTACTTCTACTTCTCTGTACTCTATTCAAATGCATTATTTGGTTTGATCGGCCTGGGTCTATTGGTAATGCTACTTGTACAGCATCTGCAAGTTTTGTTGATCTTGCAGCTGTTACTAGAGATTTGTTCATGCTGAAATTTCACTATATAACCTACGTAGATGCAGTTTTATTGAACTGGTAGGAAGATTTTAGTATTTTTTTTTAAGTCTTCAAATTTTGTTGGTGTGTTTTTAGTAAGAGTTTTATTTTGTACTGTTTCTGAAAGCTTGGTGGCTAAAATAAACTTTATTAATATTTCTTTTTGAGTATCATCTTTAAGCGTGTCATTGTAAAATTCAATCAAACCTAAAAAATTATTGAGATCCTTATGGTCTCCTTGGAATCCTGGTATTACCTTTGAGGCAGTCACTAAATCAAAATTTGCCATGCTTATATTCTTTCTTGAACTTGTCTCTAAACTAGTGCTCTTACTTTTTAAATAACTATTTATCTGTTGGACTAATTTTTCAAATTTTGGTTTTAAACCTTTAATGTCTTTTAAGTCTGCTTTGGTTACTATTTCTGTCCATGCTCTTTCGATCTCTTTGTTTGTTTTTTGTATATAATTGGTAATATATGTTCTACCTGGTGACTTCTTAAAATTTTATTATAACTTTTCTAGTATTTCGACTCCATCTATTATAGAAGAATGAATAGTACAAATATCTATTTTTGTTTTTATACATTACTTATATTTTTGAAGGCATCTTTTCTAAAATATTTCTAATAGTGAGCATTCAATTAACATATTAATAATATGATTAATAATATGCAATTTACATACACTATCTTTTGTCTACGCCGTTAAACGTTTATTTTGTTGACGCTGCTGCATTGTTGTTTATTATTTCTTCTTTAGGCTCTTTGCCACCCATCTTTATCTCCTCTATCAATTTTTTTTTAATTGTTTATAGTTCCGCCCACTTTTTCCGGAAGGCCCTTTTTCGTCCTCCTCTTTTCTTTTTTATTGTGGGAGGAACTGCAGCCGTTCTTATCTGCTGAGTGAATTTCTTTTGCTCTTTTTGTCTTTTGTTGTACTCCTCTATGGAAAATGGTTTTGGCCAGCTGATATCGGCGATTCGTTTGCATGTGTCCGCAAATGTTATGAGGTGTGAATGAGGTCTAAAGGTGCACTGCTCTTTCTGTTTGACTTTTACTTAAATGGTTGACGAGTCATTTTTGTTCCCATACAATTTTCACAGTCCTTGAACTTTTAACAATTTATACATTTTAAAGGATCACTTACAATGTTTTCCGATTCTAGTCGTTTAAGTGATTCGTAGTTGCGATGGCCAAATATGTGATGTAAACAGTTACCTTCTTCGCTGTATTCTTCAATATATAATAATTTGATTTCAGTTTCTTTTTGTGTGAGCTTAAAAAGATTTCCTACTAGATCTCCAACTGCTACCTCGAATCGATCTTTGGATCGAATTTCACATAGTTTGCCACAAAAGAGAACAGTGTTTCCTTTTTCCATTAACTTCTTTATTGATAGTAAGCTCCCCTGCAGACTTGGAAGATAAACGACGTCTTCAATAAGTATTGTAACCTCTTTGCTCTTGCTGTTGGTGGTCTTTATTTTGCAGGTACCCTTTCCTTTCGAAGTGATTTGCTCTCTATTTGCTACTGTAACATGAATTTATCCAGCTTGTTTGAGATATGTACCAAGACTCCTGAATCCAAAACCCAGCCTTCACCAACATTTTAGTAAAATCCGTACTCATCTTGTTTGTTACCTTCATACCGAATTACTTGGACCATTGTTTTGATGTTGGCGAGTATATTCTTCTAAAAGTTTTCTTTCAACCAAGCCCAAGGTCAAATCAGATTAATTCCTTGTTTCCAGAGATATTATAAGTGTATCACACTTTTGAGGTAAGCTGCTGCGTAACATACCGGTAGTCTAATTATCTGATAGTTGATTCTCCCTAGAGCAGTCATTTTTTCAAATAATGTTTCATATTTTGGATGTGTTCCTCCATGGTACATCTTCCTCCATTTTTAAGTTACAAATGCTACGCATTAATTGTACCTTATTACTAAGAGTAGTCTTTTCATGGTATTCCTTGACTTTGTCCCATGCTGCCTTGGCTGTTTTAGCCCTTCTCACATGATGAAGTTGAGTATCTTCTACTGATAGGCCAATAATAGTTCTGGCCTCGAAATCCTTTTTGGTCCATTCCGAAGTGAGTGGATCTGGAATTGGTTTGATAATAATGTCCCACAAACTATCCGTCCGTTGTAGGAGTTCCAGCTTAAATTTCCATATGAAGTTATTATCCGCTCCCAACTTCGAAATCGAAGTTCGTAAATCAGACATGAATGAATGAATATTACTATGGGGTTGTTGCACTGCGACCTTGAGATCTATTGTGCCCCCGTCAAGAGCTGGGTGAGGATAGCTCATTTTACAGCCCTTCCTTCAAATTTATTTCCCTCATGAATTTGAGTATTTGAAGTATTTTTAGAGATGGTAAGTCACTCTCTTCCACCTGGTATCGTCCAAGGTGTTTTTTTCCTTTGATGAACAAGTACATCACAATTGTCCAGAATATGGTTCGGCGTTTCCTCTTTTATATCACAGAACCTGCATGTGGCACTACTTACTAAGCCAAGGATGTTTAGATGACTTTTTAATTTACAGTGTCATGTAAGGAGACCCGTTATTAAATCAGACATTATTTAAATTGTTTAGAGTTCTGGGCCCATCGCCTATTAAATCTAGTTTTGAACAAATGAATATATATATATCCCTTTGATATATATTGAAATACAAATATTTCTGTATGGATTTTAATTTTAAAATAAAACAAAATACTAAAGTTTCTAATTACACAAACATATCTGCCTTCTAGAGCAGTTTTTACGTTGTATGTAGTATGTAGAGTGAATACAAGCATACGAATGTTATCTACATGCATCCTGCAACCATCCATACTTGCCCCGATTATAGAATTTGGGGTGGGGTTCAGTTTGGTTGTATGCAATGTTTTTCTTTGTATAAAAATAAACAAGACCGACCCGAAAAATTCGTTGTCCAATATACACAATATACACTAATGTATGAGAATCAATAAAACGAACAAACAAAATTCGCCGCGTCGAATGCAGACATTATGTACTAATCTAATCAACAAAACGAACCAAAAACAAATAAATCCTCGTCGAATACACATAATGCGTGTATATCTTCTTCATTAATCTATGCGAATTATCAAACTGAATCCACAAAAAATTCGAACAAAAACAAAACCAACAAACAAAAAAAGAATTCCTCATGCATTACCCACAACATACCAACAACAAAAATTATAATAATATATGAAAATCCAAAAAACGGACAACAAACAATCCAAAGGTATCGAGGGCTGGATACCACCACCAATACCCGCCGGTTCTACAAAACAGCCAAGAAACTGGTATCTGGTTTTAGGACTGGCACGCAAGCTCTTCGAAACAACGAAGGGAACCTAGTCACCGAAGCACAGGATATTGTACACTTGCTTAAGCAGCATTTCCAGCAACTGCTTAATATGCATTGTGTAGAGAATGGAGTCAATGAAGATCCAGTCCCAGTGCCCAGTACTGAAGAGGTTAAGAAAGCCATCCACAAGCTTAAGAACAACAAATCCGCCGGCTGGGATGGTCTACCTGCGGAACTCTTCAAGTACCTGGAAGGTGCATGCAACAGCTCATAAACCAAGTGTGGCGAGGAAAGCATGCCCAACGACTGGACAAATAGCTCCATATGCCCAATGTACAGAAAAGTTGATTCTATGTCCTGCAAAAATTACAGAAACATATCCCTGCTTAATGTTGCCTACAATATCCTATCCAACGTACTATGTAAGCGTCTTAGACCTTTCTGCAGCACTTTGATCGGCACGTACCACTGTGGCTTCAGGCCAGGCAGATCAAAGATAGACCAAGCATTCACATTGAGTCAAATTCTGGAAAATACTAACGAATTTCAAGTCGAGACGCACCATCTTTTCATTGACTTTAAAGCCGCATATGATAGCATAAGTCGCCAAGAACTTCTATTGGCAATATCGGAACTCGGGACCCCAAAAAAAACTGATCCAGCTCAGCCGCATGACGTTAAACAATACGCGGTTCAACGGGCAAATGGGTAACAGCGCATCCGAGCTATTCCAGGCGTGTACAGGGTTCAGCCAATGAGGTGCGCTATCATGTGACTTCTTCCACATAGTCCTGGAGCAGACAGTACGCAAGAGTGGTGTTAACCTGGATAGCAATATATTCAACAGGTCTTCCCAACTGCTTGGTTATGCGGACGACATCGACATCATCGGCCGCTCCAACCGAGCTGTACTTGAAGCATTCACAGCTATTGATGAACAGGCGAAACGCGTTGGTTTTGAAGTGAACAAAGTATATGCTATCAACAAACAAATTCTTATCTGTCCATCGCCTAATACAAAAAGTCATTGTTGGTTGAAGTAATTTCGA
Source organism: Philhelius pedissequus (assembly GCA_910595825.1). Taxonomy (NCBI): domain Eukaryota; kingdom Metazoa; phylum Arthropoda; class Insecta; order Diptera; family Syrphidae; genus Philhelius; species Philhelius pedissequus. The sequence continues at coordinate 254,185,746 of OU343160.1, forward strand.
GGTAGTCAATAAGTTCACCTACCTCGGAACAAACATCAATTCCACGAACGACTCCTTAGTGGAAATCCGATGATGAACTAACCTAGCGAACCGCTTCTACTTCGGTTTGGCCAAGCAAATGGGTTCAAAACCCATTTCTCGAAAGACAAAGTGCACGCTATACAAAACGCTAATTTTACTAGTTCTATTCAACGGCGTGGCGCGTAGAGTGCTGAACAATAAGTAAAAAATGGAAATTGATACTGGGCACTTTTGAGAAAAAAATTCTTCGCCGGATATGTGGTTCTATATGCAAAGAGGGCGAATGGAGGGGAAGATCAATCGAGAATTGTCCGATCTGTTCCAAGATGTGGATGTAGTCCAAAGAGCCAAAACGCGTCGACTACACTGGCTCAGCCATATCGAGCGAATGGACAACAATGCTCCAGCCAAGAGACACCCAGGAAGACCGAACCTAAGCTACACGGACAAGGTGGTTACAGACGCAAGAGCGCTTGGTCTCGACGACTAGGGAGAACGTGCGAGGGACCGCAACCGATGGATGACCGCAATATATCAGGCAGAGACCCTCCATGGATCGGGAGCCGGATAAGTAATTGTTGCAGATGCGATGATGCTTTTGTTGCAATTATATTTTAATCGCATTCCTTAAATGAGGGTAGCCCACCGATTTTCGTAGAAATTTTCTAATTCTTAGAAAAGTCATGACTTTTCAAGATAAATGTATAATTTCAAAATGACTATAAGCAGACACTTTGAATGAAAAATCTCAGATTTTCTATTTTTCACTTTGTATACACATCAAGCTTTACGGTTATACTGAATTTCATCATTCTACGACTATCAGATGTGTTCTTTATAATTGGTATCACTTCTATGCAAATAGGCTGTATTTGCCTGCACTCTAAGACCTACCGCTGTACCAAATTTCATCAATCTACAACAGTAGAAACGCTCCAAGTAATTTATATCAAACGGGTACCACGGCCCCTGAATGGAAAATCTTAAATTTTCGATTTTCTCCTTTGTAAACACAACAAGGCCTACCTTTACAAGATTCTACGATGTCGGAAGTGCTTCGTAATTTTGACAATCTGTCATTCAGTGAGTCAGTCAGTTACGGTTTTTGGGATTTTTGCAGTCTTATATCTCGATAACCATTTATGGTAAGAAATTACATTTTATACTACTCCGTAGATAAACCTACGAAGTAGAGACACTGCAGCACTGACAAATAGACCCTAGGCTTTTTAAACATTACATACATGAATGCAACAGACAGAGACAGAGAAAGGAAGAACACACAACAGAAGAAGCACAGGTCAACAGTACGTGGTTGGTTTCCAACGGTTCCCCATCGAAGTACTAACCACGCGCAACGATGCTTGATTTCACTGATCTATGGGAAGCGATGCTTTCATCGGAGCCAAGGCCGTTGACTGGTAAGAAATTAAACTTTAGTGAGTTGCCCAAACCTGGTGAGCTTAGCAAACGCGGCGAGCTTGGCGTTTCTGACTTAATTGGAACTGAAGTCAGAGGGGCTGGAAATTCGCCAGAGTTTGATCCTGTTAAGTGTGAGGTGCCAGAACTTGCCTGGGCAATACAGAGTCCTTTGATACAAGCTCTTATGATAGAAATAAAATTTAGTCAAAATCCCTTTGGTTTTAGTTCACATTCCAGGAAACTTGGCACAATCCTGGCATCAAACATTTTATGAATTGTTTGATGCAATATCTGAGTTCAGACAATTTTCTAATGACTGTGATTTTAATTCGCGACACTTTCTTTGGTGATAGCGTTAAAAACCTTACGGCAATAATTTATTCAATAACCTGTTCAACATTGATATCATTTCTCCTGGCGAACTAAAACTTCCCTAGTTCTTCATCATACCTTCATTTTTTTTTTCTTCTCCACAGCCTTCCTAGTTCAAACTCCTTCCTGTGTCACATTAGACGTCATCTCAGACTACTTCTCTGTCCTGCTAGTAATTCACATTATTTACTTTAATTAAATTCCTAGTTTCCATGAATGAATGAATATTACTATGGGGTTGTTGCACTGCGACCTTGAGATCTATTGTGCCCCCGTCAAGAGCTGGGTGAGGATAGCTCATTTTACAGCCCTTCCTTCAAATTTATTTCCCTCATGAATTTGAGTATTTGAAGTATTTTTAGAGATGGTAAGTCACTCTCTTCCACCTGGTATCGTCCAAGGTGTTTTTTTCCTTTGATGAACAAGTACATCACAATTGTCCAGAATATGGTTCGGCGTTTCCTCTTTTATATCACAGAACCTGCATGTGGCACTACTTACTAAGCCAAGGATGTTTAGATGACTTTTTAATTTACAGTGTCATGTAAGGAGACCCGTTATTAAATCAGACATTATTTAAATTGTTTAGAGTTCTGGGCCCATCGCCTATTAAATCTAGTTTTGAACAAATGAATATATATATATCCCTTTGATATATATTGAAATACAAATATTTCTGTATGGATTTTAATTTTAAAATAAAACAAAATACTAAAGTTTCTAATTACACAAACATATCTGCCTTCTAGAGCAGTTTTTACGTTGTATGTAGTATGTAGAGTGAATACAAGCATACGAATGTTATCTACATGCATCCTGCAACCATCCATACTTGCCCCGATTATAGAATTTGGGGTGGGGTTCAGTTTGGTTGTATGCAATGTTTTTCTTTGTATAAAAATAAACAAGACCGACCCGAAAAATTCGTTGTCCAATATACACAATATACACTAATGTATGAGAATCAATAAAACGAACAAACAAAATTCGCCGCGTCGAATGCAGACATTATATACTAATCTAATCAACAAAACGAACCAAAAACAAATAAATCCTCGTCGAATACACATAATGCGTGTATATCTTCTTCATTAATCTATGCGAATTATCAAACTGAATCCACAAAAAATTCGAACAAAAACAAAACCAACAAACAAAAAAAGAATTCCTCATGCATTACCCACAACATACCAACAACAAAAATTATAATAATATATGAAAATCCAAAAAACGGACAACAAACAATCCAAAGGTATCGAGGGCTGGATACCACCACCAATACCCGCCGGTTCTACAAAACAGCCAAGAAACTGGTATCTGGTTTTAGGACTGGCACGCAAGCTCTTCGAAACAACGAAGGGAACCTAGTCACCGAAGCACAGGATATTGTACACTTGCTTAAGCAGCATTTCCAGCAACTGCTTAATATGCATTGTGTAGAGAATGGAGTCAATGAAGATCCAGTCCCAGTGCCCAGTACTGAAGAGGTTAAGAAAGCCATCCACAAGCTTAAGAACAACAAATCCGCCGGCTGGGATGGTCTACCTGCGGAACTCTTCAAGTACCTGGAAGGTGCATGCACCAGCTCATAAACCAAGTGTGGCGAGGAAAGCATGCCCAACGACTGGACAAATAGCTCCATATGCCCAATGTACAGAAAAGTTGATTCTATGTCCTGCAAAAATTACAGAAACATATCCCTGCTTAATGTTGCCTACAATATCCTATCCAACGTACTATGTAAGCGTCTTAGACCTTTCTGCAGCACTTTGATCGGCACGTACCACTGTGGCTTCAGGCCAGGCAGATCAAAGATAGACCAAGCATTCACATTGAGTCAAATTCTGGAAAATACTAACGAATTTCAAGTCGAGACGCACCATCTTTTCATTGACTTTAAAGCCGCATATGATAGCATAAGTCGCCAAGAACTTCTATTGGCAATATCGGAACTCGGGACCCCGAAAAAAACTGATCCAGCTATGCCGCATGACGTTAAACAATACGCGGTTCAACGGGCAAATGGGTAACAGCGCATCCGAGCTATTCCAGGCGTGTACAGGGTTCAGCCAATGAGGTGCGCTATCATGTGACTTCTTCCACATAGTCCTGGAGCAGACAGTACGCAAGAGTGGTGTTAACCTGGATAGCAATATATTCAACAGGTCTTCCCAACTGCTTGGTTATGCGGACGACATCGACATCATCGGCCGCTCCAACCGAGCTGTACTTGAAGCATTCACAGCTATTGATGAACAGGCGAAACGCGTTGGTTTTGAAGTGAACAAAGTATATGCTATCAACAAACAAATTCTTATCTGTCCATCGCCTAATACAAAAAGTCATTGTTGGTTGAAGTAATTTCGAGGTAGTCAATAAGTTCACCTACCTCGGAACAAACATCAATTCCACGAACGACTCCTTAGTGGAAATCCGATGATGAACTAACCTAGCGAACCGCTTCTACTTCGGTTTGGCCAAGCAAATGGGTTCAAAACCCATTTCTCGAAAGACAAAGTGCACGCTATACAAAACGCTAATTTTACTAGTTCTATTCAACGGCGTGGCGCGTAGAGTGCTGAACAATAAGTAAAAAATGGAAATTGATACTGGGCACTTTTGAGAAAAAAATTCTTCGCCGGATATGTGGTTCTATATGCAAAGAGGGCGAATGGAGGGGAAGATCAATCGAGAATTGTCCGATCTGTTCCAAGATGTGGATGTAGTCCAAAGAGCCAAAACGCGTCGACTACACTGGCTCAGCCATATCGAGCGAATGGACAACAATGCTCCAGCCAAGAGACACCCAGGAAGACCGAACCTAAGCTACACGGACAAGGTGGTTACAGACGCAAGAGCGCTTGGTCTCGACGACTAGGGAGAACGTGCGAGGGACCGCAACCGATGGATGACCGCAATATATCAGGCAGAGACCCTCCATGGATCGGGAGCCGGATAAGTAATTGTTGCAGATGCGATGATGCTTTTGTTGCAATTATATTTTAATCGCATTCCTTAAATGAGGGTAGCCCACCGATTTTCGTAGAAATTTTCTAATTCTTAGAAAAGTCATGACTTTTCAAGATAAATGTATAATTTCAAAATGACTATAAGCAGACACTTTGAATGAAAAATCTCAGATTTTCTATTTTTCACTTTGTATACACATCAAGCTTTACGGTTATACTGAATTTCATCATTCTACGACTATCAGATGTGTTCTTTATAATTGGTATCACTTCTATGCAAATAGGCTGTATTTGCCTGCACTCTAAGACCTACCGCTGTACCAAATTTCATCAATCTACAACAGTAGAAACGCTCCAAGTAATTTATATCAAACGGGTACCACGGCCCCTGAATGGAAAATCTTAAATTTTCGATTTTCTCCTTTGTAAACACAACAAGGCCTACCTTTACAAGATTCTACGATGTCGGAAGTGCTTCGTAATTTTGACAATCTGTCATTCAGTGAGTCAGTCAGTTACGGTTTTTGGGATTTTTGCAGTCTTATATCTCGATAACCATTTATGGTAAGAAATTACATTTTATACTACTCCGTAGATAAACCTACGAAGTAGAGACACTGCAGCACTGACAAATAGACCCTAGGCTTTTTACACATTACATACATGAATGCAACAGACAGAGACAGAGAAAGGAAGAACACACAACAGAAGAAGCACAGGTCAACAGTACGTGGTTGGTTTCCAACGGTTCCCCATCGAAGTACTAACCACGCGCAACGATGCTTGATTTCACTGATCTATGGGAAGCGATGCTTTCATCGGAGCCAAGGCCGTTGACTGGTAAGAAATTAAACTTTAGTGAGTTGCCCAAACCTGGTGAGCTTAGCAAACGCGGCGAGCTTGGCGTTTCTGACTTAATTGGAACTGAAGTCAGAGGGGCTGGAAATTCGCCAGAGTTTGATCCTGTTAAGTGTGAGGTGCCAGAACTTGCCTGGGCAATACAGAGTCCTTTGATACAAGCTCTTATGATAGAAATAAAATTTAGTCAAAATCCCTTTGGTTTTAGTTCACATTCCAGGAAACTTGGCACAATCCTGGCATCAAACATTTTATGAATTGTTTGATGCAATATCTGAGTTCAGACAATTTTCTAATGACTGTGATTTTAATTCGCGACACTTTCTTTGGTGATAGCGTTAAAAACCTTACGGCAATAATTTATTCAATAACCTGTTCAACATTGATATCATTTCTCCTGGCGAACTAAAACTTCCCTAGTTCTTCATCATACCTTCATTTTTTTTTTCTTCTCCACAGCCTTCCTAGTTCAAACTCCTTCCTGTGTCACATTAGACGTCATCTCAGACTACTTCTCTGTCCTGCTAGTAATTCACATTATTTACTTTAATTAAATTCCTAGTTTCCATGAACACTGATCATTTGAACGCCCCTTGATCTATACGTTCAAGAATCGACAGCCAAAAGCGCACTTCGGCATAGCCGAAAAGGGTAGCTGAAAACATAGTGCCTTCGGTCACGTACAGAATCTACAGAAATTCATGGGTAATAAAGTAAGCACTGAAAACTTAATCCCCCGTCTAGACTTTAATAAACCGTTCACAACCGCCTTTCCTAGTAGAGAGGACTCGCAAATGAACGCGCCACCAACCTGCGCATCGATGATATCAATATATTCCTATGGTACCAAAATAGATGCTGGGGTTAGGGTTCATTGACAGTCAAGCAGCAATAAAAGCGATTCCTCCCATTGAAATCAAATCGAAAATTGTTAACTGCCGTCGCGAAGAGCTCAGGCTCCTTAAAAGCGATTCCTCCCATTGAAATCAAATCGAAAATTGTTAACTGCCGTCGCGAAGAGCTTAGGCTCCTTAGCACACAATTCTACGTAATGCTCTGTTGGGTTCGCTGGTCACAGTGGTGTTCCAGGCAACGAAAGGGCTGAGTAACTGGCAAGAATTGATTCAATACTTGACTTGAGTTCAGAAAGACTCATAAGGCCAGATCCCACCCTGCAATCTCAAACAGGAAATTGAAGGTAAAGTTCTTTTTTCAACAAAAAGGAAATGGAGCGCACTCCATACCTGTTTTTTAACCAGAAAATTATGGGCAATTTTTAAAAACAAGGAACTGATGAAATTATGAAACTGAACAAAAATTCCCTTTCTCCTCTCGTGAGCATAACCATTGGTTACATCCTGTTGGGCGACCACAAGAAAAAGATGAATCTTAATCGGGATGATCTATGTGCGGCTGTGACACTTCTCCTCCTTCGTTTATCACTCGCCTCCGTTATGTCATCTGAGAAGCAGACTCCTCGGGAGACACAAAAACTCATTAACGCTCGAAATGGCTTGAAAGTTCATAATCAACATAGCCAACCACCAGGTCGAATTTGTCTCTTAAACCAAGGTGAAGGAATAAACAGTAGGTGGCCACATGATTATGACCGATGAAAATTTTCATTAATTGAAGAATTTTATCTCTTACAAAAAATTTGTCTATATAATTGTATGAGCAATAATATTTTTATTATGTTAAACATATAATTCTCTACAACAAACAGTATTTTATCATCTTTTTAAACCGTTATCTTGTGAAACAAAGACTTGTTACTGCAATGCTAAGTAACAAAAGAAGTTTCATGAGCATAATTTGTGTAATGAGGTGCCATTTTTTAAACATACGATATTGTTGGGGAAAAATCAGTTGGTTTTGAAAAATGTATTCCTTTGGTTGGCGATCGTTGGTGTCATTTAGCATATTTTCTGTTGAATTTTCTATTTTCGTGGTGTCTGTTGTTTTATTGCATTATGGGAAAGAAAAGTGACCTAAAAATTCAAGCTGCAACTCTTCTTAAAGAAAGAGTCTTTTCTTGTGCAAACATTTTTGATATGAAAATAATAAAATTAATTTAAAATTTAAAATGTAATACCATTTTATTTTTAAGATCACAAAGTAAGAAATTGGGAAATTTGTTCATCGGTCATAATTATTGGCCACCTAATGTACAATGGTATAAGACGACAATGCTAACGAATATCGACCGTAAAACGCACGTTTTTCCTGTAGGAGTGTCAACAAAAGAAGTTTGGGCAGCCAGCCCTTCACCAGTCTTTGCCGCTCCTGCGGTGAACACGACAGTCATTGAGGTATGGTGGCCGCCTCTCCTCAAGACCGGTAAAATACTCTTGTGGAAGGGTCGACAGACACCACAGAAACCATCAAACCCACCCACCAGAAGTTGTGGGAAGCCGCGCGTTCCTCCGATGATATATCCAGTGGGGGTAAGGGAGAGTATCACGCCCTCAAAGGACAGTGGTACTGTAACCTCCACTCAACCCGCTGTATATGTGCCGACCGTCACTTACATGGACACAACTTCCTTCTTTAGCGCCCTCCTGATATTTTTAGCCAGTACTTGCCGAGAATTGAACTCCTTCAATGAGATGTGTTATGTCATGCTTTTAGCATGGGTTGGATAAGCCAACTCGAATCCCTGACATTCCAGGTCAAATCGCCAACACTCTAGACTTGTTTCTTACGTTTGACAATAATACACTGAAAGTGTATTATCGCATCTAGACACATCAGATCTATGTGTGGTATCTGCAAATTTCTCATGCCAATAACAGAAATATCACCTAAGATCACCGTAGTTCCCTATCAATTCGACTATGCCAGAAAGTGTTATGACTCCTTCAGTAATTGAGAGCGTAGACGATTTCAGGAGCGTATCTTCTTTCGCACTCGTGCAGTTGCTAGAGTTCTTAAAGACCTTGATATACACAAATCTGCTGGCACGGATAGTATACCTCTCATCGTTCTTAAGAGGTTTTCTTCAACGCTTGCAAAACCACTTCGTAAGCTTTTTCATCTGTCCTAATCTACTGGTCTCTTTCCGAGCAAATGGTAAACACCACTTGTGCAGCCTGTCCCTAAAAAAAGGCGAATCTTCTTCACCCTCAAACTACCGTTCAAATGGCATTACGTTCCTTTATTCCAAGGTCATGGAAACGCTGATAAATTAGCAGCTTAAGAAATATCTTGAAGAACAAAAGGTTATTAATGACCGCCAGTATGGCTTTCGTAGCAATAGGTCCACTGGTGATCTGATGGTATATCTCACCGAACTGTGGCACAAATCTTTACATCGTTTGGGGGAACTTATAAGATTATTGCGCTTAATATTTCGCAAGCATTTAATAGAGTTTGGCATCAAACATCTCTATAAATGTGTGGCCTTTAAATTAACGAAAAGAAAACCCAGTACATTTTAACACTGAGTAAGAAGAGCATCAGAAGATTCATTGGTGTGCTAACAGGACACTTTGTGCCATTGGTACAATGACCACTAGACTGGGCGTATTGGCACCCGATTACTGTAGGAGCTGTAAAGATGTTGATGAAACAGAAACCATTAAACACCTGCTGTGCGACTGTCCAAATCTACAAATAAATCGCCTCCGACACTTCGGAAACAACTTGTTAACGAACCGGACGACCTAGTGCAGGTGCCAATCAATGTTAAATATGAAAAACATATGTAGTGAGTACGGGCTGGTTCGTAAATGAACTAGTCTTCATGAAACATTAGTTAGGGACATCTCTGTGTGAAAGGAGACTACAATGGACCAATAAGCCCCCGTGTACGCAGCAGCCTTTGAGCTGTGCACGCCCCTCCTAACCTAACCTAACCTTGGGAACAAGCTCTCTTATCCGTTCGAACTTCCGTCAAGTGCTGTCGCATTTTCTTTTCGCTCCGCAAATACTTACAATTTTCCTTCACCGTTCAAACTAATCAAAAAAATATAATTACCTATTAAGCCCTAAAAACGAAAAAAAATAATAATAATTACATAACCCTGAAAACCAATATAACCTCACCGCACGTGATTGACTTCTTTCAATCGTTCCTTATAGATATGATAGAGACAGCAATCGCCCAAACGACCATCAAAAATTGACAATCAATTTATATTATATAAAAATCTTTGGAGCCGTTTTTGAGAGGAATAAGTTTTTGTTTTTGGCCCAAAAAAAATGTATGGGAACTACTGTAATTTGTCGTCTTTAAAAAAATGAAAAAACGTATGGATTACCGAAAAAAGAATAGTTTAGCCTGCCCACTCGAGGACAGACAGGTGGAATTGGGTTACCCACTTTTTTATTGTTCTCCATGATCTTAATGTCATGTTTGCTTGTTAGAAATTTTTTGTTTACGAATGGATAACTTGCCTTATAGTACCTACCTATAATCGCAAGTGAAAATAATGAAAAAAAGAACAAATAACTGTGCATAGCGTCGGTACATATTGTCTTGTCCTTCTGCAATTGTTTTTGTTCGTCTGTATATTTAGAAGTTCAGTTGCTGTTTAATAGAGAATACGCTTTTTAATATTGCTTGTGTTTTTTAATAGATACATCTTAGGTTTTCAAAGTCGCGGTTTATTTTGCAGGAAAGTGAAGTAAAAGGTGGAAAATAAAAAGTATGTGTTGTGAAAAGTGTTTATAATTTGAATATATAAATTATTAAGGAATGGGGCGCTAAACGTAGAGTTGCACAGGGCGCTCATTTAGCTCGGACCGGCCCTGCCCACAACCATCAATTGCAACCAATGGAATAATGATTTTGTAAAGATTGAAGGTTTCATGGCACGAGGGAGAACCTCTAATATACTGGTGGTGGGTGACCTGAATGGCAGGATAGGAAACGAGCCTGTAAATGAAAATAGAATAGTGGGTATTGAAAAAAGATCTAAAGATACGGTTTGTAATGCAAGAGGCATTAACCTGATCGATTTATGTAATTCTTACGGTTTAAGACTTCAAAATGGAACAAGCAAGCCAGACATGAAAGGCGAACTTACTTTCATCGGAAAACAAGGTGGATCTGTCATTGACTATAGTTTCGTGGGAGTTGAGTGGAATAATTATATCGTCGGTTTTACGGTTGAAAATGTATTATGTATTCTCGGATTACCTTCCTATAGTTGTAACCTTTGAACTAGTGGATTAAAAATTCGAAAAAAACAAGGGTCATCATTAACCTAAACTTAAATGGACACAAACAAGAATGATTGAGTACTAAGCACAACTTAGCAGGACTCTTACACAAACGCAAAATATGTCCTAAATGAGCCAGTTAGATGAAATCATCAAAGCGTCTTGTCCGGACAACAATACAAACAAGGAACGTTCGAGAAATGTTTGCTACTCCTTGGATTGATGCAGATTGCAAAAAAGCTAGAGATTTGTCGTTTAGTTGGCTGAGAGCATTTAAGAACACATGTGACGGATATTTAATTAACCAATATTTACAGGCAGATATGGAGTAAAAGACAATGTGTAACGGGAAAAAACTAAGTTTTTTGAGGCATATTCAAGAACACCATTGCAGAAATTCGAAGGAATTTTGGACCTTGGTACGGAATTTGAACGGCAAGCACTTAAGCATTCATTATGCTTTAACCTCAAACCTTCTGGCTGAACACTTCAAGAATTTGTTGAATCCTGTTCAAGAAAGGGTCAATTTTCATTATGCTCCTCCTGGGCTTACGAATAATAGTTTGGATGCCAGGGGCCCCAGCACGTAACTTGATCTAATATTGATACAAAATTGGAAGCACCTATTTTGGTACAATCGAGTTATCTCTAACGATACAATCGAGGACACTGGGGGATACCAAAGGAATTCAGTGAATCTATTATTTTCCAGTTAACAAAAAGGGAAGTGTATCATAAATATCTAACTATAGGGGAATATCATTAATAAATGCTTCATATAAAATCTTCAGCTTAATACTGCAAAGACGGCTCAACAACTGGATAACCAACAATAACATCTTGAGCGAGTTCCAGGCAGGTTTTAGACCAGGCTATTCGACAATTGACCACATCCTTGCTTTAAAGAGTATTGCGGAATCATTTCTCACAGCTTTATGGATAGACAAAGCCTTTTATATAAGCTTTATGGTATCGGAATTTCGAGGAAGTTTGGAAAAGTTCCAGAAAATATTTATAGGAACGCAATGGCGTCAGTATGGAACGGTGCAGTCAATAATAGAAGAAAAGCGCCTAATACCTGAACATCAGTTCGGATCTAGAAGCAAGCATTCGACAATTGACCAAGGGCATATGATCACTGACGTCATTGGAAAAACTCTTGAAGAAAAGAAAATTTGTTCGGCGATCTTCCTAGACGTGTCGCAATCTTTTGATAAGGTGTAGCACGAAGGCCTAGTTTTTAAATTAAAACAAATTCTGCCTGCAGCACATAAACGCTTCTAAAAGCATATCTAGATAATAGACTTTTAGAGTAAGACATGGAAACGATTACTCGGATCTTAAAGAAATAGTAGCTGGGGTACCACAAGGAAGTATTTTAGGTCCAATATTGTGTCTATTATTTATACGTGATTTACCTCAAACAGAAGACACTATCGTAGCCATGTTTGCTGACGACACTCCAATACTAGCAGTGTGCCAAACGATAAATGATTCTACGACAAAATTACAAAAAGCTCTGAATAATGTCAATTATTGGACAAAAACATGGCGGATATCGCTCAACGAAGTAAAATCAGTTAATTTTTGATTTATTCAATTCGTTAAATATTAACGTGAAACAAACTTATTCTAATTATATAATACTTATAATCTAATTTGACAAACTGTTAAAGATCGCAGTTTTAATTTTCATACATTTTATGTTATCGTTTACAGAGTCTATACAAAAGTTAAATTTATTGAATATTTCAATTCAATTCAATTCAAAGATTCATTTATTCCAAATTTATAATTACATATGCATTAGTTTTTTATTAATTTAAGCATTGGTCATGCCGTCAGCTCGACTGGTAACTTTAGAGTATTAAACAAATAAAAATTGAACTAGTGAATGTATAATGAAATCCTTAGTAATTTTGTAAATTATTTTATAATTATTTGGTATAATGCGTTAGGCATATTCTGATGTAAGTAGCATTCTGTATCGGTAGCAAACTTTGACAAAATTGACAAGTCTTACCCAATCTAATCCATTTAAGATTTCAATTGTCTCTTGCATTGAAAGTGTTGCTCCTCCAAAATGTGACTCTCGCTGACTTCTAAAGATTGGACATACACTTAGGAAAAGAAAAAAATCCTCCTTGGCTTTTACAAATGGTTGCACAAATTACAAAACTGGTCGAAGCTTCCATTAAATGGTGTTCCATTTAAATAAATGAGTTCGCATCTAGTTTTAAAAATAATCGAAATATCTTTGTAGCTAAAATAATCTTGAAAATAATTTTTGTCACACAAGTTAAAATTTAGTTGGCTATATAGAATTCTGCTTTGTGATTGAGCTTTTTCGATCATCTGCTCTCGATTAGCGTCGTCGACTTTTTGGATTATTTTGTATAATTTTGATTTAACCTGATTAGTGTTGCCATAATCTAACGACATTTCTTCCCCACAGGAGGTAGCGATGTCTTTCCATATCCTCAACCACCAGTCCTTATTTCGAGATTCATAAAGTAACATTATTTTACACAAACGGTAGTTTAGAAGCCCAAGTAATTTTATTATGTAGTCACCTTGTGACTTTAAAGTTGAAGTAAATAGTTTTGGAAGTCCTGTTTCCAGACAGATTGCATAGTTTGGTGTTGTTAAGGGGATGTTAAAGATTTTCTTAATGAAATTTCTTTGAAGCTTTTCAATTTCGTCGGATTCTTGCATTCCCCATATTTGTGCACCACAGCAAAGCGTAGATTTTACGACTACATTGAAAATTTTAAATTTTGTTGACAGGCTTATGTGGTCGTTTGAGAACATTTTTTTCCAAGTGAGATTGATCAGTCTTTGTGAAGGTTTTGCTTTTTCCGTAAGATGTTTTCTGAAATCCAGGGTTGGGCTTAGCAGTACCCCTAAATACTTGTATTCTTTAGATACTTCTAAGCGACATCCAGCCAGAGTCCAAGTGTTACTCCCTTCACCATGAGTTGATCGTGAGAAGACCATGACTTTCGTTTTATCGGTGTTGATTAACAAACCCCAATTATTGCAATAGTCTACAAGACGGCTTATCATTAGTTGCAGAGTTTCTGCTGTTTCAGATAATAAGAGCAGGTTATCAGCATAGAACAAAACATTAATTGTGATGCCTGCAACTCGAACTCCACCTGGGATGTACGTTGCGATATCATTTATAAAGAGAGCAAACAGAAGAGCGCTCAGAAGACATCCTTGTTTAACTCCGGTATGTGACTTGAATGGTTTTGAATATGTTTTGCCATCCCAAACTGCTGCTTCCGAATCTTCGTACAAACAGTGAATTATTTTAATGAATTTTGATGACACTCCGATCTGAGAAAGTTAAAAAAAAGCATTTCGATTTACTAAGTCGAACGCTGATTTAAAATCGACAAACATAGTATATGCTTTTTTGTTTCTGGCTTGGAATGCTTTAACTATTAGTGTTAGAGTAAAAATGTGGTCGGCTGTCGAATAATTCTTTCTAAATCCTGCTTGTAGTTCAGTGAGAATATTGTTAATATCCACCCACTTTTCTAGTCTTTCATTGAGAACTCCACAAAAAATGACTTTCTCCTAGCATTAAGGCAGAATGCCTATCGAACCATTTTTGGAAACTTAATTAATTATGCTTGGACTTGAGTTGATAGATGAGTTTCTTATACATTTCGTTAGATGGTGTGAGAGTGCGGTGTTAGACAGATCAGTTACTGGAATGTGTGAAAGGTTAACATCTAAATGGTGGTGGTAGGTTTCTAATCTTGTATGATTCCATTTTAATCGGTGTGTCGAGTATAAGGACCTCTGTTGTGGTTCAGAGAGAGATTTCCACTCAACTGCAACTGGCATATGATCGGAATATTGATTACTTAGAACTTCAAATTTATTAATAAGATTTATCCAATCGTTGTTTACTGTGCAGTAGTCAATTACTGATTTACCTTGGCCCCCAACAAAGGTAAAGTGACCTTCGGAGTCACCTTCCGTGCATCCATTTAAAACAATGCTGTCATACATCGTTAGCATTTCTAGGAATCTCTTTCCAATTTGATTGCAGGCGATGTCTTTGGAAGTCCTATTGTTTGAATTTGGTAATGCGGGATTAGAGATAGGGAGTAGTGTTGTATCTTGGTTAGTGCCAATTCTTGCGTTGAAGTCACCGATTAGCATTACACTCTTACTTGATAGAATGGATATTAAATAGTTCAGTTTTTCAAAATCTTCAGACCATCTGTTACAGTTTGCATAAAAAGATACAATAAACATATCTGTTTTTTCCAAAACTTTAACGAGGGTATTATCTTGAATTACGACAAAGTTATAGAGTTTCAGCTTAGATGTTTGTATTCCGTACAGACATCCACCACTGGCACGACCCCTTGAAGATATTTTGATTGCAGGAATCCCGGAAAGCTTATACCCGTTAAAATATTTTGTATACTTATTTGTGTTTTCAGAAGTTACATGTGTTTCAAAAATAAAAAAATATATCAAAAGTATTAATAAATTTAAAAAATTCTACGATCTTATTATTATTAAGTCCTGATACATTATAAGACAATATTTTGCAATTATTAATACTAAATGAGCTGACAGCGGTTAGATCTCAATTTCTCATTGTACTTTTACTACTACCTCTACTGTCGTGTCTTGGTTGGTGATCAGTTGGTGATGATCTAGTACGATTATTATGATGTTGACGTTCATCTCGTTTATTTGGTTTTTTGACAGCATCAAACCTAATGTCACCTAGCATTCGTTGTAATTCTTGTTCTCCATCAGTATTCTTATAAATAAGATTATTGTTTTGGTTCAAATAAAATGATTTGTGTTCGATTAAGATGGTGTTATTTTTTAATTGAATTGCGATATTTGGTTTATATTGTTTAAGTATTTTTGTATAGTGAAGTAAAATCTTATGTTTGATTTGCATTCTTTTCGATAGTTCACGCTGTAGAAACACACCTGTGTTTTTAAGTTTATGTGCATTTTTAAACATTTTCAAAGTTGTTTCGCTTGAACTGGTGTTAATTTTCATTTTTGTCGTGTTTTCATTTTCGCTTATTTTAACAGGATCTGAAAATTGGTTCACACAGTCATTGCCTAGTAAAAGCCGGGTGACAGGGCGGATTCTTTCTTGTGGATATGTATGAGGAGTCTCCTTTGGGATTGAGATGATTATGTTTTTGTTTCTCAATTCGCGGTTTTGTGATTCTAATTCTTCTTCCAATGAACCACATCTATCTTCGAATTGTTTAACTTTTGTTGACAATTCATCATTTTTTGGCGTAAGACGATCAATTCATTGTTGAGCTTAATCAGGTCTTGCCTGGTGGCTAAATTTACAATTGCCCATGCAAGTTCAGTCTTAAGCGAAGAATCAACGATTGTTTTAGTTTTAAGTAAATCCGAATCGGACATGGGCATGATTTTGTGTTTTTAATTATTGCTTACAGGTGTTTTGATGTAGGTAGTTTCTTCAGGTGAAGTTTCTCTGATTTTGCGTTTGTCAGTCATGTGACCTCAGATTACTTAAAGGTCTGAACCCAACCGACTTTTTATTAATTTTATTTAGTTGAATTATGTTAGTTTATAGTTTGTACTTTTTTTTTCAATCTACTAGGGCACTTTTTAGTTCACAAGACCAAAATTATCACTGTTTTTGTTTTTTATTATTTTTATTATAACGATATACAGGTTCAACTTTTAACTTTTACGGCAGAGTTGCCAGTCCCAATTTATTGAATATTGCAATCAATTGATAAAGAGGTCTATTGGCACCATAGTTTTTTCTGCTAAATTTAGGTCTCAATTGTTGCTGTAGTCTTATACTTGTACGACTAAAGCTGAAATTAAACCGGCCAAGAACCGATGTAGATGATATTGAACCATTAATAATTCCAACATTAAAACAAAACTGCAAGTACTTTCTATGATTAGTGAGAGAAGGAAGGCGTATTAAAGCAAGTCTTTGAGAATAAGGAGGAAGAGCATTTTGATATGTTTGATGTGAACATCTAAGAAAACGAAGACAGAAACGCGAAAATCCTCTTTTTATATGAATGGAGTAGTGAGTTGCCCACACCGCACAACTATATTCTAGGATTGGTCTTACGAATCTTACGAATGAAACAAAAAGAACCTTGAGGACATACGGGTCGCACAATTCGCGACCGAATCTTTTAATGAATCCAAGGATCTTATTAGCTTTTTAAGCTATGTAATTTAAATGATTAAAGAAAGTTAACTTAGGATCAAGAATAACTCCTAAGTCAGAAAACAAGGAGATTTTACCAAGAAGACATGAATCGAACGTATAATTGAAAACAAACGGATTTTTTTGCGTGTAAAACTCATGGCTTTACACTTGTCAACATTTAAAACAAGACGATTTTTATTGCACCATTCTCTTAATATTAAGTCTTCTTGTAAAAGTAAACAGTCAGAGGTAGATTTTAGTCTTTTGAAAAGCTTAATGTCATCAGCATAAATAAGGACAGACGAATTTCTAATAAACGAAACAAAGTTATTTATAAATAAAACAAATAAAATTGGACCTAAATGGCACCCTAAGGGACGCCGGAATTAACAACAAATTGGTTCGGATACTCATTGTGAAATGCAATACTATAGAGTCTATTTTTTTAAAGTATGATGAGGTCCAGTTAAGGAAATTACTGATAAAGCCTTGATTGCTTAGCTTTAGTAAAATCATTAAATACACAATCGACTTGTTCACGTTTTTCAAAAACATCTAAGCAAAAGGACATAAAGTTAAGCAAATTAGTAACCGTAGATTTTTTTTTGACAAATCCATGCTGGATTTTACAAATAATTGACGTTCAGTGAAAGGAAAGAACACTACATACGATTGACTAAAACAGTTCACAGGTATTAGTTTATAGTTTATGTAGATAATAGTAGTTCATAGCTTATGTAGATTTTACGTATAAAAAAATTAATAGATTACAGGGATTTGTTAATACGGTTCAAGTTCCGTTTGCTAATGAAGCAAAATATCTGGGAATGACCTTAGACGCGAAATTGAAATGGAAACCGCATGTTAAAAAGAAATGCGAAGAGTTAAACAATAAACTTAGAGATATGTACTGGTTGCTCGGAAAACACTCTAAGCTCAGTATCGAAAACAAGCAAATTTTGTACAGGCAGGTGCTTTAGACTGTCTGGACTTACGGCATACAACTCTGGGGTTGTATGCGAGATTCTTATTTAAATACCTTACAAACATTTGAAAATAAACTGGTAAGGTCGTTTGTAAATGAACCTTGGTACGTTAGAAACGAAGATCTCCACAGTGATCTCGGGATTCCCGCGGTCCACGATAAAATAAATAATTTTTTCGCGAAATCATAGAAAACTGCTATTACAACACTATAATAGTACTAAAATCGAAATTATCGATGAGACAAATTTAGTATGCCGCCTGCGAAGGACAAAGCCTTCCGATCTGGTGCACTAAACAAGAATCCGCTTTAAAATCGCGGTATAAGCAGGAACTATCACCGGATAGTTACCTGCCACACGTTAATTAAATTCGTTAAAAATAAATTGCTAGATAAGTTTCAACTTAGTTGCAATCGGGAGCAGTAGGTGTTTTTAGTGCAATACGAATCTCACACTCCTATAATCAAGCGTTTTTCGGACCTCATAGAGCCTATTGAAGGTTTTACACCTACCCATGGGAAAAATAAGTATGGAATAGTGAAGTGATTTCCGAATGGTCTTAAACTGAAGTAAGCTTAAGACAATGATGTGCAATGAGCCCAAGGCTGTTTACTTTGTTTATTTAAGACCTAGTTATAAATTTACCCTGTGGAATTGAGTACACAGGTCATATGATAAAAGCTCTACTCTTCGCAGACGACATTGTTCTCGTGGTATCCTCACGACCTCACCTAAATCAATGCAAATCATTATAAATCGGATTTCTCAATTTTGCAGACTTTGCAACTTGATAGTTAATTTGGAGAAGTCAAAGACTATGATTTTTAAGAATGGAGGGGGCAGAAACTGTGCTAATGAAATATGGTCGCTACTTGTAGCGAAGTTGTTTAATTTAAATATATTGGAGTTTACTTAACAAAGAATTTAAGTATAAATATGGCAAGGTACTTGAAAGAGAAACTGGCGAATGCGAAGTGGCTTCATCGTGGAACAGATGCTTTTATAACAAAAGTATGGCGCATAGTAGCCAATTCCAAGTCTTTAAGCGGTATCAGAAACTATACTGTTTTATGCAGCACGCTGGGGAGCTAAGCAATAATCTTTCGGCTGCCACCCAATATAACCAACTACATGGTTATGTTGGAAACAGGTTTATTATAACATCAAAAATGCAAATAGACTATGCTTTTAAAATTATGAAGATGGAAAATGACAAACTTCCAAAGATATCGGCTCTTAAAGCCATAAATTTTTAGACAAGTTGGTATGCTGAGTATTATGCAGTTAGCTAGGTATTGTGAGACTTCGATCTTAATAATTACGACTACCTTAATTGGACAAAAATACTCAACCAGCTTATTTCTTCAGTTGATCTTAAATGTAGAGAGTAACGCAACAGGATCGCTGCACATGGAGCTATATATTGTAGACTAAATCACAATTTGAAGGAAAACAAATATTTTCCAGACGAAAATGGAGTAAACGAAATATCGATGATGGCTGGGATACGTGGAGAACTTCTGCACTTAAACTTTATACCACATAGAAAAGATAGACATACCTATCATTTGCTCTTTGTGCAACTTGAATGAAAGAGAAAATACTAATCATTTTTTTGGGAAAATGTCTTATCCTAAAAGAGATCAGACGAAATAAGTTTGGAAGTTATTTTTTGACAGAAAATCAAATTATAGCAATGCTTAATGAAGTTGTAATACGGAAAATATACCCATACTTAAAACAAGCGTTAGCCTATAGAGACCAAATCATGGGTCAGAGTTTTTGAATAGCTAACTATATATGTATTTTATTTTGATAGTTATCTATTTTTGTATGTCCATATAAATAATAATTATCTAATTTGTTTTGATGAAAAATCTTTCTTTTTTTTTTTAAGAAAAGTTAGTGGGGCTTATTTCATAGTCGCTGATAAATACAGGTTTTGCTAAACTATAATTTAACACAATTTTGGATGAATAAATACAGACCGATTTTATCTACACATTGTTGGTTTAATAGTTTTTATAAGAATATTAACTTGTTATACTATACAAATACGAGTAGCTTCAAATATTTTGGAATGATAAACTTAAATGGATCAACGTCCGAAAATTCAACTAAACCTAGGTTTAATTTAGACATTGTTTAAAAATGAAATGGCATAAAGCCAAGCTTTTAAATTGTTAAGTTTGTAATCAATTTTGAATATAAGAAAACAATAAAATATAAATATAATATAATATACATATGAATATTCACATTAAATTTAGAACTGCTATTTGAATGGATTCGCTTTTAATGCAGGAAGTTAAAAAACGGAAAGACGAGTAGTTTCCATTCGATTTGTTTTCATATAAACTTTTACGTTTACACAATTAGCTATTTCATATCATCCCGCAACAAAAGTGGTAGTAAAATAAAGCAATAAGATTTCTCCATAATAATCTAGCTGCAACTAATGCGGTATCTTCCTGAACTATACTGATTTTTTAATTCAAATACATTTTCTATTTTCAGTTACTTACTAGATACGTTTAGCTTTCTAGACGAAACTCGAGTAGGTGTATGGGGTTGGGGTTATGGTGGATACGTCACTACCATGGTGTTGGGGTCACAGCAAGAAGTTTTCAAATGTGGAATATCGATATCACCGATAGCGGATTGGTTATTTTATAGTAAGAATATAAGATCATCAATAATATTAAAAAATAATTCTAATCGATTCTCCTTGTAGATTCAGCCTTTACAGAACGCATCCTTGGTCAGCCTGCTGAAAATTATAAAGGCTACGTAGAAGCTGACGCAACGCAACGTGCTCGTCACATCAAGTCTCATTCATTCTTCCTGATGCATGGACTAGCGGACTCGACAGCGCCGTATATCCATGGTGTTCAGCTGGCGAGATCCCTCACCGATGCTGGGGTTCTCTATCGATATCAGGTATAAAAATGAGTGTTTCTTCTTTGATTTTTAAAACCTATTTCTACATTAAGTTAATTTGTTGGTATTAAGTTCAACCTTTTTTGTGGGTGGCAATGGCGCACTGGATAAAGTGCTTGATTGCTAACTTAGACGTGTGGGTTCGATCCCCACGCTAGTCGCATTCTTTTCTATACCTCCAATTTTAATTGGATGCCGCCCATGGGTTAAAATGAGACAGTCAATACAAGGTTCTCAAATCCAATGTGCCAAACTAATGCCGTGCAATTCAGGTTGCATTTAAAAGACCTTAGGTCTTACAGGCATATATTTAAATTTAAAATACATATTGTTTACCTAACTAAACACAGTCTTATATAGTTTAGTTAAGTTTATTCATCAATCAGAATTTTACAACCTCTTATAGATTACAAAAAATGTGTAGTACAACAGGACAATAGAACAATCATGATATTTCTCTTGA
This sequence comes from Philhelius pedissequus, assembly GCA_910595825.1. Taxonomy (NCBI): domain Eukaryota; kingdom Metazoa; phylum Arthropoda; class Insecta; order Diptera; family Syrphidae; genus Philhelius; species Philhelius pedissequus. The sequence continues at coordinate 254,207,151 of OU343160.1, forward strand.
ATGTAATTCCAGAACAGATTTTAAAACATTTATCTATACAGTTACAGTGTAATACGTTATTGGTTTCATTTTATGCATAGTTGATTCTATATAAATCATCACGTAAATAAAAACTCATTCAGAGGTTTCTGCAAAGAAAATAAATGCTCATTCGCCCAAGCAGGTATAAACAATTTATATAATTACTTAAACTATCTTTAGTCAACATTATTAGAAAATATTTTCTTCTCATTTCAAGCGTGTGCATATCAAAAACCTGACATCTAACATTAATGAAGGTCTGGGTATATTCCAATTAAGCTTTGCAGTTCTTTCTTTTGATTTACTTTTTCAAGAACACTATTGTTGATTGAATAATCGAATAATACTTGATATTTTCTCCTAAAGCACGTAAAACTTTGACACTTAGAGACATTCAAAAAAAGTATATAATTACTACACCATAACGCCAACTTCCCGATATCGCTTTGCGGTAGGAGACAGTCATCAATAGACTTAAAGGTTTTGACATTTTTTACTTTATCCGCATAAAGCAAATAGTTTAAAACTTTGAAAGTATTCGGGATATCATTTACGAATAGTATGAAAAACAAAGCACCAATGTGACTTATTTTAACGAATTGGATCCGGACACTCAAATATGAACATATCCATTTTAAAATATGAGAATGAAATCCTAAAACCGACAGTAAATCTATGAAAACTAAGCATAGTAACGCAAGGGACATTGCTACACATTTTTTATGACCATAGGAAATATGCCATCAGGTCCAGAAGATTTTTTTCATCTATTTTTTGTGGGGGCTTCAAAAAAATATTCCGTTTGGTTTAAGGGAGGTACCCTATTACATAATTGTATCTATATATCGCACCCTCAATGTAAAAGAGCGTTAACTCAAAAAATGTCATTTCGAGAAAACGCAACGACAAAATACTAACTCTAAACTCTTGGCAATAATTTAACAGCCGGTATCTTTTTCCATAATTTTGAAACTCTATGACAAGAACAAATAAATATATTTTGTGTTTTTAATAATTTTTTGTTTAATTTCTTTAAATAATATATATAAAGAGATAGTTTACAAGAGTAATACAAAATTTTAGTGTAAAAGAGCGCTAAGCCAAAATGAATCTTTTTGAATTCAAGTATTCTCTAGTGCAATAAAGCTACAACTCAAAATAAATCTAAGATAGAAAATCAATACATTAAGTGAAAAATTGTTTGAAAAAAGTTAGTTTTATTAATTAAATAAATATTATAAATTAAGTGAAAACGTATTTGAAAAAGTAATGTTCGAGTAAAAGTAAATTAGTAAAAAAAATCATCTAGGATCCAACTCTTCTTCTTTTCATACTATTTATTTATTTATTTCAATACTTGCATTGTAAGATACATTATCATATTATTATAAAGTCCACAACTTCGGATTCAATTTCAGTGACGACGTTATATGGCACTAGATGTTTATCATCAATATCAAGTTTCCAGCTTATATTTCCAAGATTGAAATCACCTAAGATCATAACATGGTCAGAATTACTTAAATTGTTTAAAAACGAATGACAATTTTTAAATGCAATTTATACATATCTAAAGAGCTACATGGGCGGATATAACTAACGCTTACATATAAATTACAATTCCTTTAGAAAGATATCTTAAAAATTAGTTGATCCATATCCAAATTAAGAGGATTATTATCGGAAATAAGTTCTAAATGATTGACAAAATAAATACTTTTTACAGCAATAATAACACCACCACCTCTATCTAAACCTGTAGTCAAAGAACATCGATCTTTCCTAAATACTATAAATTGTTTACTATTAAATAGTTCTGTAGTTAAGTGATTTTCATTTAGCCAGGTTTCTGTTAGAACAATGAGCAGGTAATATTGAGAAGCAAAATATACATATAATTCATTTAACCTTGTTCTTATACCACCTACATTTTGGTAGTATACATTCAAGTTGAAAGGACAAACAACATCAATATCAGCTAAAAAATCCTCACCAGCATCTACATGAGCAGTTTCATCTTCGGCAAAAACATTATCAACAGCAACTTCATATGTGTTTGTATCATCTACAACGGCGACAGGATCATCAAGAACATCAAAACGACTTTTAGGTCCAGACAAGAAACCAGCGATATTTTCTCTGGCAATTATTCCTTTTTTGGCTTATAATCGAAACTTGGAACTTTCACCCCCTTTGGCCAAAAATCATCAGAACAAATTGTGTTTACGTATTCCAACGGACATCCAACTTTAAAGTTCACGAAACTGGGTTTAATTTCTCCGGAACCATCTCGATTTTTTCTGCCAACAGATTAAAACAAGCGAAAAGCGTCGAGCATACATTAAGTTTCTTAGCTATATATGCAGCTATATGGTCCGGCGTTGTAGTTGCCTAAAGTCTTGATACATGAAACCATTTATGTGTATGATACACTTGAAGATCAATATCCCCATCAAGGCTAATATTATTGCTATTGTCACAAGGCTTACCAACAAAATGCAAACTATTTCTATTGTCAGGCTTTTCAAATCCTTATATTTTACAGCATTAGCATCTTCTCTATTTAGAGGGTTGTTGCCTTCATTTTCATAATCATTTAAATCAATAGCATTATTGTGATCGTCATCGACGTCATCTTCGGCCCTATGTTCAGCGATAGAAGCGATGAGTGGCATAATCTTTGAATTACTAAAGCTCTTTTTCACATGAGCTTTGTCAGCTGACGTAGAAAGAACAAAAATTTCGATGTCATCACTCGAAATTACACCGACACCGTTTACTTCACTCTGATTGAGATCAGAACGAGAAAGCGCGGCATCAACTTTGTTACCAGTATTAAAGAGCTGATTAGTGGCGTTTACTTTACTCTGAGCAGTTGGAGTGTTTGACACTGAGAGCTTCGAATCATTTGAGTGGGACGTAGATTCAGCTCGTTTACCAGTACTCAGTCTATTCAATGGACCTTGGGACGGGGAGGGATATAAGACCCTGGAATTAACCGAAACACGATTCAAAGCAGGAGATGATTGTGCAAGCAAATTTTTTTTATATGGTTAACCGGTTCATTGTCCTTTTTGATTCTTTGTTTTTTTTTGTATTAAGTCTCATATCCCTATTAACATCTAAGAGAGTTTTGTCTTGGGTGTTTGTTTTTTGTGAAATTAAATTAGGTTGCTGATTCAAATTAAAATTGTTTATATCACTCAATGATTCTTGTAGAAGTTTAAAGTGTTTGTTAATTTTTTTAATGCACTCAAATAACGCTAAGCTTTTACATTTATCACATTTCCAGAATAAATTAGCATGAGATTTTACTATTTTAAATTCATTAGTTTTAAAAAAGTACATTTGCAATGATAATTTGCCATACAAATCCCACAGGACACAACACTGCTTGGCACAATTACAGTTTGGCACTTACAACACGTAGTACTCATTATAAATGAAAATTTGGAAAAAAAACAGATAGTGTGTGAAGCGTATAAGAAGCGAACAAAGACAAATGTTAAAAAACTGTTAAGAAAAACATCTTTTTCTCAAAAACGGCTCCAAGATTTTTTTATATAAAATGTGTGTTCTTAAATTAGTACAGTCCACTTTCAAGTATAAACATATTTTTGTTGCGTACTTATTAACAGTACTTCCCATGGAACCACTTTTCATATTTTCGACTTTCTCAAAATTGGATGAACAGATTAAAACAATTTATTTATACAAATGCTCCCTAAGATTGTTAATAAAACTGCATACTCAAATTTTCAAAAAAAAAGTTTTCCATTTTTAAAAAAATAAATAATTTTTTTTTTTGAAAAATCGATTTTTCAAAAACTAGTCACTGAAGTTTTTTGAAATTTGAATTTAAGATGTATATTAATAATATCTTCAAAATGCCGTTTCCATTTTTTTCTGTAAAAATGTTTTTAAAATTTTATACATACAAAATTAATTTTTTAAAAACCGATACTAAATACTAAGAATCAAGTTAATCTTACCTACATAGGCTTTAAACCTGCATAGAATAACTACACCTAACTAACTAAACCTCAATGGTTAGCTACATTAATGTTGTTAGCTACAATAGAAAGTTCGTACGATCCAGTCATGCATTTTAATTTTCTTATATCCGATCTTTGGATATAAGAAAAACTCCGATATAAGAAACGAATTTCTTGGATTTTCAGAGTTTCTTATATCCGTGTTGTACTGTATGCTTTGTATAAAGCCTAGTACGCTGCTGATGCGAAACGAAATTTTTCGGTGGTCTCCACTAGGAGAGCGAAATGCTAACGAAAACCACAGCGGAAAAATATTTGCGGAGAGTTCTGTAAGCTGTCAAAAACAAATGACAAGTTGTAAAAAAAAAAGTAATTTTGTCACCAAATTATTTTTAGATGGAAAATTTTTTGTCGCCAAATTACTTTTAGATGTAATTTTCTTGAAATAAATCTTGGATTTAAAAATTGTTCTTGTTACACATAGAGGATTTAAAATAAAACTCAGAACCGTTTAAATGATGGAAATTAAGCAAATACTTTGGGACTTATTAACTGGTTTATCTGCCGATTTGATGAACTTTCTATCAATTTTAAGAAAATCAATTAAATAGGGAGGTAAACCACTCTTTAATTCGAAAACTACGTCCTTCATTGGAATGGTGTAAACGGTTATGAGTTCTAATTTATGGTTTCTTACTAATTCCGGATACCATTTTCAAGTCCAAGAATTATTTCAAAAAAAATATATATAAAGGAAACTTGGTGACAAAAATTAAATCTAAAAGTAATTTGGTGACAAAACTACTTTTGGTTTTGTTAATGCTTCCTTTGAAAGTATGAAGTTTTGATTCAAAAAAGATATCGCTCGCCTTTATTGGACAACCCGTTCCAAAGATATAGTTCAAAGTATTTTCAGATTATGTATTTCAAGGTGAACAGTGAATAGGTTTTGAACTATATCTTTGGAACGGGTTGTCCAATAAAGGTGAGCGATATCTTTTTAGAATCAGCACTTCATACTTTCAAAGAAAGCATCAATAGTTTTTGCAAAGAAGTTGTATTAAAAAAAATAGCTCCAGGAATACGCATACATCATTCTAAATATGCGTATTTCAAGAGTGATTTTTTGCAATAAGGCTTCTACATAAAAACTTTTGATGCTGATTTTGAGAGCATCAAGAGTAGATTACAAAAAGGTATCAACCAAGTTTTTAGGATAACCCGTTCCAAAGAAACACTTCAAAGTATTTTCAGATTATATATTCCAAGAGAACAGTGAATAGCTTTTAGAATATATTTTTGGAACGGGTTGCATTTTCACTTGTTCATCAGTGAGTTTTCTTAGTGGGTTTGTACTTGACCACTCTGCTACGCTGCGAATGCTCTTTGATCGATTCCCATTTTAACTATAGGTCTTGCTTCCTCAATTAATACTAACATCGAATGAATAGTAAAAATGCATGGCCTTATATGTCAAATCCCATTGACAAGTGACCAGCTTGCAAGCAGCTTGATTTGCTATCAAATTCACGAGCAGGGCATCTGCCATACGATGGTTCAATATACATTAAAAAAAAAAAACTTCTTAACTTGAAAAATAAGTTCTGGGGTATGGTATAAAATCGCCAATCAATGAGATCGGAAACAGGCTTTCTAAATACAGGTGGGTATCGTTTAAGATGGCCTTTTTGCAACCAAACATTATTGTGGTAACGGCAGCGGAAGGCCGCTTACCTTTAGCTTCCTTGTCCCGACCAGTCGGAAATTCATATTCGTACTGCCAGTAGCGGGCGGTCGATTTGATTTTTTCATTGTGGCAATTAAGTTAATTTATGTGTTGAAAGTATGTAGTTAGAAATGGTGAGTGTTTTTTTTATATTTATATGGTGTCAAAGGTGGCATAGAATTTAAAAGTCGGAGTAACAAATGTATTTTAAAAATCATGACATGGACAGTTAATTGCAGAACAAACTACTGAATCTTGATTATAATATTTTTATTTAGTAGTCACTTAAAATAAATTAATTTTAAAAGGACATAGGTTATTTTTAATCTAAGCACTAGCACTAGGTATGAGAAAAGTCGATAGTTAGTTATAATCAGCACTCCAAATAAAGATCAGCTATATTTTGTTCGCCGATAAGATATGTGAAGGGTGTTCTTCTTTCCAACTTCCCATTTTCATTTTGCAGATTTAGTTTAGTCGATTTTGAAATTGGTTTTGATACAAAATTAGAATTGAATGTATTTTGAATAATTTAATACAGGAAATGCACAGAAAAACCAGACACTAGAGAAAGCACAAAGCCAAAGAAAAATCAAATAAGCATTACAAGAGCTGACTTTTTTTTATAAAAAAAATGAAATGTCAAAATTTCGCAAGCAATTAATGTGCAGGTCAGATTTTTCGTTTCGCATCAGCAGCGTACTAGGCTTTAAATTGTAAAAATTCTGTATTTTTTTACGGTGGTGCACTAACGTAGGTATCTCAATAGGTATATCTCAAAGCAAAAAAAACATGAAATGAAATATGCATGGCTTTTCTATGATCTCAAAACGATCATTTTTTTTACAGAGATACAGTTCTCCATAAAGTCTAGTTAAAGACCTGTGCGAAAAAAATTCCCAATTTCCCACCGCTTATACATAGGTACTACCTATCTACCTACATTTAAAAAAATCATCAAAATCTTTAAAACTTTGACGCCCTTCGAAATAAAATGTAATTGATCTTGCACTTACATCCAAATCCAATTTAAAGCCTAGTACGCTGCTGATGCGAAACGAAAAATCCAAAAATGGCACGACGAAATCATAAACGAAAAATTTCGATCTACTTTTCGTTTTCCAGTACGCTGCTGAACGACGAAATGTGTAATTTTAGTGGATAGCTGTACTAGATTTCTTAGTACAATTCTCCACTCTTTTCGTTCTCAATTTAATTGACCGGCACATTAATTGCTTGCGAAATTTTGACATTTCATTTTTTTTTGTTATTTTCTTTGTGCAGTGTCCAGTGTATTAAAAAGAAAAATCTTATTAAAAGTGTATACGTCTAATAAAACATTTAAAAAAGACAATTTATCTCGGAAAAGTGAAGTTCAGATTCTTTAAATTTCGGCCATAAGTCCCATAAGGCCCATTTCAACATCGACTAAACTACACCCTTCACATATATTTGTTTTTAAAAATCACTGAGTTAGATGATCCGCGAGATCGAATTGTTCAAGTTACAAGATAGTATTTGAGTGCTTATCAAGCCGGACGAAAGAGTTCCGTTGCCAAAAAGCCGTACAATCCGATTTGGGAGAAGTGTTCCAGTGCCATCGGGACATTACTGGAGAAAAACCTGATAATGAGGAAGTCAAAGATGGGCCTATTCCTTGCCGCAAACGTAATCAATTAACGACCCTTGCCAAACAGGTCCACGTCATCCTCCAATTTCTGCTTTTTATGCGGAGCACTACATCAGAAAAATCACATTTGCCGCCCATGTATGGACAAAATCAAAATCCCTTGGTTTATCTATTGGTGTACACAATAAGGCGAGTGAATCGTAACACTATGTGACCTAACGAAGAATACATTCCAACATTTACCAATGATTACGGAAGGTCAATACTTACAATACCGTGAATCGAATTAGGTGGTTCGGTTGAAATCAAATGCCCACAAACTGGTTACTACCATTCAGATCTAATTTTTTTACAAAACTATTTTATGGTGGAGACATAACAAAGTTACTGCAGATGTAAACGCGCCCAACGAAAACAAAACCTATTGTCTCGATTGCTGGCGAATTGAGTGTTCTATGGTCTAGGTAGTTCTCTAGGTAGTTTGTGTGATTCGTTGTGTGTTAATTTTTTTCGCGAACTCTAAAATTGGTTGTAGATAATTCAAATAAATTCTCAATCGTCTGCCCAATCAATTGCAAAGGATTAACTTAACTTAAATTATTAAAAAAAGTATATCAGCACAAGCGTGTGTGCTTGGAAGCAGTGGGAAAGAACACTCCCATCTCTCAAATTCAAGTCAAGTGTTCGAATAAAAAAACTCCAAAACATAATATTGATGTGCTAAGTTTAGTTGAACAATAATTAGCAATCTATTTGGAGTGCATCCCTCGCGGAGTACAGTGCAAGCGCCCGATCCGACGACGAAGATGTCGCTCAGGATGATGTGGCCGTCAATGTCGAAGGTCGGGGTGGCTACATGGATGATTTCTTTAATCAGCTCGAAGAAATCCGTGAAATGATCGATAAAGTCCAAGACAATGTCGAAGAAGTTAAAAAAAAGCGCCATTCTGTCAGCGCCACAATCGGACGAAAAAACCGAACAAGAACTCGAAGATCTGATGGCCGTTATCAAGAAGAACGCCAACAGAGTTCGTGGCAAGCTCAAGGGCATCGAACAGGAAGAGTAGGCCAACAAATCCAGTGCGGATGTGCGCATTCAAAAAACCCAACACTCCACCTTGTCCACGAAGTTCGTCGAGGTCATGACCAGCGTCAGCTGGAGATCAACGGTCGGGCAACTAGCAACGACGAGCTCAAAGCCATGCTGGAGCAAGGTAAGCTGGCCGGCGCTCAAGCCATTATCATGGAGACGCAGAAGGCTAAACAGACACGCTGATATCATAAAGCTGAAGACGTCCATTAAGGAATTGCACGATATGTTCATGGGCATGGCTATGAAAGCCATGGCAAATTATTGCACTGTCCTTAAAAAGAATTTGAACACCTTGTTGTTATTTCAAGGTCATAAATGTATTTATTTAAGTTTCTAAAAGAGTAAATGGGTTATTTGCATTTTCCTTTAGAAAGTACAATCATTTATTTTATTTTCTCGAAGCTATCCAGTTTTCTTTAATTACTTACAGGTTTTATACAGTATGACAGTATTTTTCTTATATGTAATTATCTTATCGGCGGACAAGATTTAGTCTATTAGGGGAAATTTGTCGAGTTGAAAACATTGGATGGTCTAATCTTTCTCACCGATCGGTTTTTAAAAAATCACGTCTTATGCGTTTCCATTTCATTTAGTGGAAGGATTTTTGCATTTAACTGAGAAGTTTGCCATGAACGGTTGGGATGTATTATGATATAGACTGGGAGTACCCAACGAGCTTTGGACATAGTATCTAAAGTGAATGCCGATTACGCTGTAAGTGATAGTTATCCAGCAATTTGGGCAGTTCCCTCGTGCGCTTTAGAAGATTTTTTTGATTTTTTAAATACTTCTTGGATTTAAAAATGATTCTGGTTACACATAGAGGGCTTAAAATAAAACTCAGAACCGTTTAAATGATCCAAATTAAGCAATTACTTTTGGATTTATGAACTGGTTTATCTGCCGATTTGATGAAATTCCTATCAATTTTAAGAAAATCAATGAAGTTGGGAGGTAAACCACTCTATAATTCCAAAACTACGTGCTTCATTAGGATGGTGTAAATGGTTCTGTGTTCTAATTTATAGCTTCTTACGAATTCAGGGTACCATTTTCAAGTCCGAAAATTATTTTAAAAATTTTTGTCAGATGTAATTTTTTTTAAATAATTATAGGACTTGAAAATGGTATCCGGAATTAGTAAGAAACCATAAATTAGAATTCAGGACCCTTTACACCATCCCAATGAAGCACGTAGTTTTCGAATTATAGAGTGGTTTACCTCCCAACTTCATTGATTTTCTTAAAATTGATAGAAATTTCATAAAATCGGCAGATAAACCAGTTTATAAATCTCAAAGTTATTGCGTAATTTCGATCATTTAAACGGTTCTGAGTTTTATTTTAAATCCTCTATGTGTAACCAGAACAATTTTTAAATCCAAGAATTGTTTCAAAAAAATTACATCTAAAAGTAATTTGGCGACAAAAAATTTTCCATCTAAAAATAATTTGGTGACAAAATTACTTTTTTATTTACAACTTGTCAATTGTTTTTGACAGCTTACAGAACTCTCCGCAAATATTTTTCCGCTGTGGTTTTCGTTAGCATTTCGCTCTTCTAGTGGAGACCACCGAAAAATTTCGTTTTGCATCAGCAGCGTACTAGGCTTAACCCAAAATATCTTTTTGCAACGAATAATGGAAAAAATCTACCTGACACCGGCACGTCTCACTTTCGTCGATCGTCAACCACTCATTTTATTCATTTTCTGTATTACAAAGCGACAGGGTATATAAAACACATCCCAGTAGGAAATTCACTGCTCAATGAAAAATGCCTTGCTGAAATCCTATATGACAGCGGTCATATAGGAGGGATTATCATTAGGGGGGTTCACATGGAACAACATGCTCGACAACATGGCTCGACAACCGCCAATGTTCGACCATTAAAATGCAAAAACAACCGGTGGACCAACATGCTCGACTGATTTCAAATTTTTTTGATAACTTCCTGGCTCGTCCAATGCGGTTCCAAACAACCAACTTGTGTAACCAGATGCTCGACAACTTCGTTTTCTTTTTTCGAGTTAGGTTGAGGTTTATTTTGAGTCTTATAAAAGATTAAGATAGCTGCATTACTTGCGGTTAAGGTACTATAAAGCAAGTTATGCATTCGTAAAAAAATCTAACAATCAAACAAACAAAAAAAGTAGGTCCCGCAATTCCGTCTGTCTGTCTGTGCTCGAAGATGTATTTGCTTTAAAATTGGTACCATTGTTTTTTCATTTTTTAAGACAAAAAATAATGATACCACACATTTTTTTTGCCAAAAACTTTTCTCAAAAACGGCTCGAACAATTTTTATAATAAAAAAATCAGTTCATTAATGAAGAAAGTGTACATTTTGATAATTTTGTTTTGGAAAAAAATGTTACTTTTGGTGGGTACCTCCAGTAAAACCATTTTTTTGGTTTTCGATTTTCTAGGAAACGGTTAATTTAATTTTTTTGAAATTTTCCTCATATATGGCAGCATCCATACGCAAAAAAATTGTATAATCCGCTGAAGATATTAATTTGATCTCGTTCATCAAATGTGTATGGGAATATTTCCCTCTGTCTTTAATCCATTTTTTTAACCCGTTTTTTTCTTTTTTTTCTTTCTTTTTCTTTCTTCTTGGGTCTTGGGGGGTTAAATGTACGCAGGTTTCCAATCTTATTATGGCTTATTTGTGCTATTGATTTCGCTCATGAAAGTTAATGCAGCCGGTCTCCAGTTTGCCATTTAAGTAGCATGTTCTGCTTAGCTCAAGTAAGAAGGTAGAGAATAGATCACAAAAAAAATTTAATGAATGCACAGTCCTCTTTCATATGCATATGAATTAAATGCAAAATCGGAGGCGAAGATTTCCTCCATAAAAGGATTTTTGACCTGTTAGAAAAAAATAAGTGATGCGAAAATGTAATCTTTGTTTTGGTTTTCCCCTCGTTCGGTTCGCGCCCCTAACTACCTTCTGTTTTTTGTCGGGCGTGATTTCTTTGTTCTAGAATTAGAATCATTTCATTTATATTTTGTCATCATAGTGAACAGACATCAACAAATGTTCTAAGTGTTTTGTTTTGAAAAATAGAATATACATAATATAATTGTATAGGAAAACAACTAACAAATGAATGAATGCTTTATTTAAAATACTTTGGATGTACATAGTATAAGTTTGTAAGTAGGTACAGTACCCGACAGACATGTAATTTTTTCTGTGACTAATTTATTATATCTCAAGAATCTGTAGGTATTTTCAACCAAGAAAAAAAACTTATGAATTCGAAGATTTCAAGGCCACAGTGATTTCATATATTCTTTTTCTTTTACTAAATCATCATATCTCAAGCATCAGTTTTTTCAATAAGAAAATGAACTCATAAATTTCATGATTCCGTGTAACCGGTGATTTCATTACAAACTCTTCATCGAGTTACTTGCCTCCTAGGCCAAGCCCATGTTAAATTCATTATAGGATTCCCCAGAAAATTAATTGGTGATACTTCTTTTCCTTGAGGAAAAAGCTACATTTTGAGTTGCGATTTTTTGAATATTTCACACTTCAAATATCAAATTCAACTGTATTCTTCTTGAGTTCACAGGCACACGAAAAAAAAATATTCCTTAAAGATATACTTACTTTTCTGCTTTTAAATTTTCGCTTAACTAATTTCTCAACCTTTTTGTCTTCAAACTACTATTGGCGTGTGGCTAGGGGTTCAACTAAAAAATTCGCGGGATGATAGTACAGGGTGGCCCACGCATCGTGCTACAATAAGAAATTTGAATAACTTATATAAATCCATGTATTTCATTAATTTTTTCTTTATTGGATTAAAAATTAAATTTTATTTTAAATAACAAAATGGGCCTCATCAGACATGAACAAACAATTTATCAATGTGTTGCCTTCTTCGGCCATTGCAATCATTTTTCAGCAAAATTCCAGGCGGACAGGCAAATCCTGAGGGTTCAACTTGCATGTAATTTGGACTTTGTACGGAAACAAGTTTAAGTCATCATGAATTATCAGTTGTAATGACCGTCTGCTAACTCCAATTTGGCCCGATAAGTTTCGAGTCGAAACACTTGGATTTGCCTGTATTGCCGATTCAACAGCCACGAATCTGAACCCGAACATTGGGATCTCGATGATATGGTCTTCGTTCGATGCTTCCAGATTCGGCAAACATGTTCACCAGCCTCATAATGGTCCATCTACTAGGGAGAGTATCGCCAAACTCCACACTAAATTCCCTTTGGACGAAAATGACGGATTTCAAAGAATGGTATCGCTGCACTATCCAAATGATTTTTTTCAGTATCCGAAGCATTCATTTTGATAAATCTAAATAGTAGTCTATAAAAAAAAAAAAAAAAATAAGCCGATTACTCACACTGAAAAAAAGTTATTACGTTTTATTTTTGTAGCACGATTCGTGGACCACCCTGTACTATGGTTTTAATATATAAAGTCGATATGTCTGAATGCAACCATTTTATTTCATGAATCAATGAAAACAATCTTACGACACTTCTTTGATTTCCTTATTTTATTGTCGTCACCAAAAAACAAAATCCATTAATCCACAAACAACAACAATTTGCAGATTTGTGTTCTCTGGTGACGTCAATAAAATAAGAATAACAATGAAGTGTCGTAATCTTGTTTTCTTCGATTCACGATTTTATTTAATCTTTTTTGTTAGGTTTCTTTTCGGCTTTACCAGATTCGATCACTACAAAGTATAATAAGAACTAATAAAATATTTTTTTCATAGGACGCATCATGTAATTTTTACACAAAAATTGTTCGAATCATAATATTTTATAATTATTTGTTTATTTTAAAATACATTTTAGACATATGCCGATGAGGGCCACGAATTAAATGGAGTCCTTGAGCACGTCTATTCATCGATGGAAAACTATTTCTCTGACTGTCTTAGCTTAGATCCTGACGATACAAAACCGACAGTAGAAAAAATCGTTCCCCCTGACTAATAGTGAATATTGTTAATTATTTTATATTATAAAATTATTCAATAAGCATTTAATTTATTTTTATTCTAAGTCTTAATTTGAATTATGCGTTAAAGTCATTTAAAAAAAAAGTAATAATAACAATTATTACCTACATATACATCTATATATGTATAATAAATTTGGAAGTTTTATTTATTTTGTAAATTATCTTACTTTCGATTGGAATGTTAACAGCAAGTGCATTAAAATAATTATAAATGTAATTTAATTATAACGAATTAAGAAAATCAATAACAAAACAAAAAAAATATAAAAATTAAATTGAAAACCGTTCATCATATGCTATAAAATATAAAATATATAATTCAATGCTTCCCATTATTAAAAAACAAAAAGATTCATAAAACAAAACTAAATAAAACTAGGAAATGAAAAAAAAACATTTTGTACATTTTCAACATATCATTAATTGACATTTCACTACTCTAGTATAATTAGCATAGCTTATTACAGTCAAAAAATCATTACAAAAACATTAAAATAATACCAAAAAAAAAACACAAAACTTGAAAATAGATTCAAATTTGTTAAACACTTTCTAATTTTAAATATACGAATCAAATCTTGCATCGAAATCTACCATTACGCTTTCTTACATATGTACATCGACAAATAACCAATTTCCTTTTATGACGCAAATATTGTTTACGAATTTTGTTTATCTTTAAGTTTTATTAAAACATCATTGTCTTTTAAATTATAAGATACTATCATATAGGATATCATAATATTCAACCAAATATGGTATTTTTGAAAGATTTTCAAACACACATTTCCACATTTTGGATTAAAATTGGCAGCGAATGAATTCTTTTAATTTAATTTACATTATATCCATCGTGTATTGAGAAAGATTTTTTTACAAGTAATTGTGAGAATTTTTAATTAAAAAAATTAAATTAGCTATGTAATATAAGAAAGTCGATTGTTAGATAACAATACCATATTTATAAAAAAAGGTATGGAACAATCTCTTTCAGGTTGCTGTGCTTTGAAAAGATGACTTCTGTTATAATTTTTAGTCAAAAAATTATTAAAATAGGATTTTATCACATACATAATATAATTTATATTAACATATATTTTTTTATTTTAGCATAGAAACTGAAACTTTTTCTATTTTATTTCACGGTCAATTCCAACGGTCATCGCGTTGACTCTTTGACGTCACAACAAAATTTTTTTTCACACTATTACCAAACCGTGAATTCGTTTATCGAAAAATTGGTGTCAACGCAGGTGTTAATGGTATCGTCGATACAGTGACCATGTTCAGAAAACGTAGTCGACTTGAAAGCTAGTCATGTTTGTGGTCCTGCAAAACAAATTTACTTTTACTGGAAAGTTTGTCAAGAAAGATCTCTCATGTCAAGTGCATTTGTGTCAAAATTATCAGCCGTTAGTTATCTACCAGTTCAACTTTAAATGAATTGTTTGTGCATTAAATTATTACAAAAATAATATTTTCAATAATCTACAACGGATTTTTTTTACAATGTCGAGTATTGCGAAGAAATCTTTCAATTTGCATCGAATGGTAAGAAATTTGTACAATTTAACAAGAAATGTCATTTTATATCCCGAAATATTTTGGAGCTACTTTTTGCAAGATTATTTACTGTTTATCAAAAATTTATTTTTGAAACCATTAATAACTAATTGCTTCATAATTGTACACTAAAATCTAAGTGCTTTTAAAAAATGAATCCAAGAAATTATCGCTAACAATCAATTACTAAAACTTTTACATTAAACACTATATAATAAGCAAAATGATAAAAAATACATTTTGTTTGTATATAACTTAGATATGTATAAATAAATTAAGGATTTAGATATATATGTAATTAAGTAAAAACTTGTAAATATGATTTTCTAATAAGAAAATTTCAGCCGAAAGTCTTCGTAATTAAAAATTGAAAAACTCATTTACAAACATATAAATTTATGTGTGTACCTATATTTTAAAATTTGCGATTGTTAAATATAATTATAACTACAGACATTTTTATTAAAACAAAGGATAAAAAAGAATATTATTTTTGTTTTTCGTACATTAAAAAAAAAAAACATAATATTTTCTTTTGTTAACAATAAACTAGAATTTAAATTTAAAACAAATCATGTAGCCAAATGGTTGTGAAATTCGCAATTAGAGCTTAGGATTAAATTTAGGAATTTGAATTACAAACAAAAAGGAATAAACTATACACAAGAATCGTCATAATAAAATTATGCGAAACTTCATAAATTGTTAAAATTTAATTTTTAAAAATATAAGTAAATACAAATTAAAAAAAAAAAACTGAAAAACAGCAAACAGAAAAATGAATCAAATTACAATTAACGATCATCAAAATTAAAATATTTTGCAATATTCAAAACACAATATAATAGTAAAACTATCTTCCGAAATGTTTAATGTATAGATTTTATGTATGTCGTAAATTCATTTAAACCAAAAAATTATATAAAAAAAACATCTATTCCGTAAAACAAGAAGTACTACAAAAATAAAATACAAGAACTACTAGTGGGCAATAAATGAAAAGGAAAAAATCAGAAATTTACAAAATAAATTAACAAATTTGTAAAAAGAAATAAATTATAATAGAACATAAAAAGTAATAAGGAGAAGTTGTTCTAAAAAAAATTATCAATCAAATTATGCCTTATTAAGAAATAAATAATAATTGAAAATAATAACAAATAAAAAAAAAACAGAAAACAGCTTACTAAATAGTATCTACCTAATAGTGTTTTTTTATTTTTTTAGAATATAATTTTATTAAATATATAGTCATTCTATTATAATACATGTACAATTGTACACATAACTGTTTTGAAATTTGATTGACATTTGTTACATATTTTTTTTTTTTTGTTTATTAAAGTTTTTAATTTAAAACGAGGGTTTTATTTTATGTAGATATCTACCTACATAAATATTTATAACCCCATTCGCAATCAAAGATTTTGTGGGTAGATTTCTCCCTTTGTCTCAACATACCGACTACACATGAGATCTATCTCTGCATCCCATTATCTAGAATGGAATTGACTAATATATATTTGGATATTTGCATTGGCAAAATCATGATATGACATTTGATTTACGTCGTTTTTCATTTGATGTTCGGAGTTAGGGGACAGTTATCATTCCAATAATTTGGGTCCCAATTTCTCTCGTTCCAGTGACAGAATTGTGGACGAAAAACTTTTTCGTGGGTGTTTCAATCAGGAAAACTTGATGGCAGACTAGAAGTGAGCCTTGCCAACTGACATAATATTCCTGTCTGCTATAAACGAATATCAGGAAAAAATATTAACGTTCATACTGTTTCAACTTTTCCTGATCGCTATAAATGGCCCCTCAGGGCACTTTATGAAAATTCGAAATATGAGATAGGATTGTGCCGTATATGGAAAAAGACAAAACATTTTTTTCAATTTTGTACAAAAGTGTGTTGAATGTTGTTAAGGCTTTACTCATTTTTCACTGCTAATGAAAAAATCGGGGTTAAAAGAGTACTGTCGTTTTCGATTAGATATTCAAAGTTACTCTTTACTCCGAAATTTCTATATTCTATACTTCTATAGGAATGGAATATAATGAGTAACTTTGATCAGCCAACAATAACGACATTGCATTTCGAACTCGTCTGGATTAAAAATCGGAGGCCATTAGAACCAATCAAATCATAAAATTATACGGTATGCTAAGAAAAATCAAGTTTTGAAAAATTGTTTAAATAAAGCGTGAAATAACTAAACATTCTTTTTCTATATTAAAAAGTATTATTTTCTCGAGGAAAACACGGACATAGCATAAAGCAGTCTGGACAAAACTTTAGGTACATTTGACATCTGGATGAACAATGTGCATGTTTGCTTATCGGCCTCCGACTTTAAGGGCCATTTATAGCTATCAGGAAAAAAGTTCTAAAAGATAATTTATGATGCTTTCACGCGTTTTCAAATGGAAATGCTACACTAATCGATGACAAATAACTCAGAAATTTGAAAAAAATATTTGCAATAGAACAATTATTTGTTGCTAAAAATGCATTTAATTATTTTCCTGATAAAAATTAATTTCTCGTGACAGCTGATTGCCATTTGATACAAAGTGGAACAAATTATTCCAATGATTTGGGTTCCAAGTTCTCTCATTCGACTGACTGAAAATTGTGGACGAAACACTTTTTCGTGTGTGTTTCAATCAGGAAAACTTGATGGCAAACTAGTTCACTAGTAGTGAGGCTTGCCAACTGGTATTATTTTCCTATTTGCTATAAACGACCATCAGGGGAAAATATTCAGTTTCATACTCTTTCAACCAGGTATGGCGATCAGGAAAATGCATCAGGAAAAGTTGAAACAGTATGAAAGTAATATTTATTCCTGGTGGTCGCAACCCTAACCACCAGCCTGCCACAAAGTTTTCCTGATTGGAACACACACGAAAAAGTTATTCGTCCACAATTCTGTCGGTAAAACGAAAGAAATTGGAACTCAAATCATTGGAAGGATTTGTTCCACTTTGAGCGTGTTTCTTTATTTATTTCGGATAAGGAATAGAATGTGAGTGTGTTTCTTTATTTATTCTGGATAAGGAATAGAGTGGATGGGAAGGATGCGGAAAAGACGTAATGTTTATCCAGAATATGCAGAATGGAATGAATAAAGAAACTAAAATACTATCCGGAATAGAAAAGAAAAATATAACAGCAATCAGCTGTTTGTATGGGATGATGACGAAAAACGGATATCTTTATGGGAAAGAGTAAAAATAAAATATTATTGATTTATTAATTAATTAAAGCTCACATTAATTTTTTTTAATATATTTATTTCAATAATAAAAACATAAACAAAATGTTGGCAATCCATTTTGTTGACTTAATTGGTTTCCGTCTTTAGCTGTTGTAATTTTGATATTCCGAAAATATTCTTTTCATTCCATATTTAACATGGAATAAAAAGGAATGCATTCCAAGCGTTCCAGAATAAATAAAAAAACAACAAAATAAAGGGTTATCCATTTTGCGGTTTTAAAAGTAAAAGTAAATAAAACGCATATAAAATATTTTTTTTCATGATATTTCTTTTTTATTATAAAGCTTGAACGTTGACATTATATGTGAAACACTACATCATTTAAATGAACACCACGCGAATTGTTGCAAGCATCGATTCTTTTGAGGTAATTTTCAACCACTTTAACCACTTTTTGAAACATATTGGGCGGTATCTCAGCCATAACTTGACGAATGTTGGTTTTCAAGTGCTCAAAAGTTAAAGGTTTATATGCATAAGCACGGTCTTTCGCATAGCCCCACAAAAAAATGTCCAGCGATGTCAAATCGCATGATCTTGGTGGCCAGTTGATATCGCCATGACGATAAATTACGCGACCAGGAAATATCTCTTGCAATAAAGCCATATTCGCTCGAGTTGTGTGACATGTGGCTCCGTCTTGTTGAAACCACATATTCTCCAAGTCGTATTCTTTAATAACAGGCAAAAAAAAAGTCGGTTATCATATGCCCATAACGCTCCGAATTGACGGTGACAGTCGTTCCATCGTCGTTTTCAAAGAAGTAAAATCCAATCACACCTCCGGACGAAAGCGCGCCCCAAATAGTGACTTCTTGTGGATGTAATGGCCTCTCTTCAATTAGTTGAGGATTTTCAGAACCCAAAATACAACAATTTTGTTTATTAACATACCCACCGAGTGAGAAATGTGCTTCGTCGCTGTATAAAATTTTGTTCGAAAAATCGCAGTCCACCGCCTGTTGTTTAAGCACCCATTCGACGTATTTACGACGTTGTGAATGGTCAGCCGGCTTCAGTTGTTGTGTGAGCTGGACTTTATATGGATGTAGGTGTAGATCCAAATGTAAAATACGCCATAATGTGCCGTAAGACAGTCCTAATTCCTGAGAACGACGAGGAATCGACACATTCGGGTCTTCGGCAACACTTTCACTTACAGCAGCGATATTTTCTGTGGTACGAGCGAAACGAAGATCCACAGGCCTTACAATGTCTGCAGCAAATACAGTATCTTCAAATTACTTCACAATTTTGCCTATTGCTTGCGTAGTTGGACGATTATGTAAATCATAATCTCCTCTTAAATCACGATATGTGGCTGTGGCAAAATCACCATTTTTGTAGTAGGTTTTAACAATTTTTATGCGTTGTGCGATAGTTAAGCGATCCATTTTCGTAAATGTCACACCTTTCAACTGAAAAAAAATTGGTTTAACAACTTAGTTTGACTCATGTCGAATTCCAGACCTATACTTTTGAAACCGCAAAATGGATAAACCTCTAGTTTATTGCGAATATTCTGTGAAATAAAGAAATGCAAAACTGATATTCAAAATGATATCCAAGAACGAATAAAAGTTTCATTCCAACAAAAAGATCAGATCTAGGTCAAATCTTAACACGAAAGATCAGGGCCCATGTTCTGTAACTCAGGCAATAAATTTTCCTCACTTAACACCTCTGAAAAAAATGGGTTTCTGGTAAGTTGAGGCGATTCCTTAAATTTTAATTTGCTTGACCGGGATTTTCCAATGGAAGGCGATAAAGTGAAAAAGTAATTTTGGGATCTTAAAAACAAATATTTTTTGTTTGTTTTTCGACTGCTTTTTATAGATTCGAAAGATACAGAGCATGGACCCTGATTTCTGATGGGTTGGCAGATTTGTTCTCAATGTACACATACATGAAAAAAGTTTGGTCTATCAACGGTCAAATGGTAAATATTTTTCTATTATTTTTTGTTAACTTGTGAACTAATAATGGGTCCATTATTATGTTAATAATTTAGATTTTATAAATTTAGTGGAATTTTTGATTGCTTCGTCTTCCTTTTCATCTGATGATGAATATATGTTTTTTTCTTTTTTTTTCAGAAATATGTTAGTTATTCACCAATACTACAATTAAGTGTGGAAAAAAGTTTCATTGAAAAGATCAAATCTCGATTTTGAGATATCTTTGAAATTTGAATTAAACTCGCTATTTTTGTCATATGACAATCAGCTGGCACGAAAAATTAATTTTCCTGAGGAATAATAAATATATTTAAATAAATACATTTTTAACCAAAAATAATTGTTCTATTGCAAATATTTTTTGCAAAAAAAATTCTCATGAGTTATTCGTCATCATTGTATTTTAAAAGGCGTGAAAACAATAAATTATCCATTCGATTTGGCTCTTTACTGAAAGTACTTCCAAGAAATACGCCACCTTAATGGCAATCGGAGCCTTTAAATTTGACAACTAACTTGAGTAGATTTCAACCAGAAAAAGCGCATCACAATTTTTCAAATAGGTTATTATTTCTCTGCATATTTTGTAAATATTATCATCATCGTTTACATATGAACAAATGGTATAAACCCCGACAAACATTGATATGGTATATCAATTTCGGAGACACGACAATAACAACCTCATCCGGAACATAACATTGAATTTTCCTATACCTAGGGAATTCCCTCGGAATATTTTACTCCCTAGAGATTTTGCTTGCGATCGTAAGCCTCCCCAGGGAATAAATTTCTCGTGACTAAAAATTCGTATGAAATCACATCGAAAATTCGCTTTAAAGTTTAATTTGATACCAATGTATTTCGAGACAAAATTTCACCAATCATTCCAGGAAAATCGATTTGGCTCTTTACTGAAAGTACTTCCAAGAAATACGCCACCTTAATGGCAATCGGAGCCTTTAAATTTGACAACTAACTTGAGAAGATTTCAACCAGAAAAAGCGCATCACAATTTTTCAAATAGGTTATTATTTCTCTGCATATTTTGTAAATCTTATCATCATCGTTTACATATGAACAAATGGTATAAACCCCGACAAACATTGATATGGTATATCAATTTCGGAGACACGACAATAACAACCTCATCCGGAACATAACATTGAATTTTACTATACCTAGGGAATTCCCTCGGAATATTTTACTCCCTAGAGATTTTGCTTGCGATCGTAAGCCTCCCCAGGGAATAAATTTCTCGTGACTAAAAATTCGTATGAAATCACATCGAAAATTCGCTTTAAAGTTTAATTTGATACCAATGTATTTCGAGACAAAATTTCACCAATCATTCCAGGAAAATCGATTTGGCTCTTTACTGAAAGTACTTCCAAGAAATACGCCACCTTAATGGCAATCGGAGCCTTTAAATTTGACAACTAACTTGAGAAGATTTCAACCAGAAAAAGCGCATCACAATTTTTCAAATAGGTTATTATTTCTCTGCATATTTTGTAAATCTTATCATCATCGTTTACATATGAACAAATGGTATAAACCCCGACAAACATTGATATGGTATATCAATTTCGGAGACACGACAATAACAACCTCATCCGGAACATAACATTGAATTTTACTATACCTAGGGAATTCCCTCGGAATATTTTACTCCCTAGAGATTTTGCTTGCGATCGTAAGCCTCCCCAGGGAATAAATTTCTCGTGACTAAAAATTCGTATGAAATCACATCGAAAATTCGCTTTAAAGTTTAATTTGATACCAATGTATTTCGAGACAAAATTTCACCAATCATTCCAGGAAAAGTTTTATTCACAATAATCACCATAATCTCGTGTCGTGGTCAACCAAAAAGATCCCAACTCAAAATTTGTAAAATATAAATATCTACCTTTTTGGATCAAGTCCTCTATTATCAGCGATCTACCAAGGGGAATAATTTCCCGAGAGACACCCATATGTCTTCTTAGTATGCACAACAAATTAGTCAAGTGGTCAACACTTGAAGAATTTATATACAAGGATATGTATAATGCAATATAACTAGTCAATTCAAGGGCGTTCGCAAGGGAATATAACTGCACCCACTTGAGTTTTAACTTATTTTATTTAATTATTCAAAAAGATTGTTTTTAGTAATAAATGCTATTGTTGTATTGTATATTGTCAAATGCTTCAATCTTGCCTCGTTGTCTTTTAAATTTGAATAATTTATTATTTAGCTATTTTTATGGCTCATTTCACAATATCTGATGAAAGTTTTAGTTAAGCTTATTCTTCAACCAACAATCTCATGTTTCACTTTATTCAAAGCATTTTGACCAGTGGGTCTTTTCCAAAAAGCGCAGCGGATCGCATTGAAAGCGATACTGTTTTTCGACCACTTTCGATTTGGGCTTTGTATATGAAACCTATAGTACTACTACGAGACTGAATTTTTTAGCTAGTAGTTCCGACGATGAGGGCGCTAGTTTCTCTTTTCTTGATATTGAATTGTTGATGTGGAAGAAGTAAATGTAGAGGCAAATACACAAAAAAGCAAGGGAGACGGTCAAAACTTATTAGTTCTGACAACAATATAGAGGGTAAGGGAGAAAACCGAATAAGCTGTTTTTGTCATGCCAACCTTCAAAATATGGTGGGTATAAATAAATTATATCAAGGCTATTGCCGTATACATGAATTTGAAGTAGGAATGTATATGGATACACATGCGTGTATATTTGGTGGATCTTAGGATTTTGAATTGTAGCAACGTTGCTACTTTTCACTTTTTCTATGCGAAAATAAAGCAATGTTGAGATATTTCAATATGTTTTGTTTAGGTAGGTACATGTGTACCCAGATACCCATCTACATACAATATGTATGTACATAGGTACTTTTTGTTCTTTTTCAAATATAATATCTATTGAGAATAATTTAATTTTTTCTCCACAGACAGTTTTATTAGGAAATAAAGTATGTTTACCTAGGTAGTATTTGTTTAATTTTTTTTGACTAGCGATATTATATATGTCCCCAGTTTTTTTATCAGCTTTTTTAAGACGAAAGATGACAGTACCTACCTAGGTACCTGCCAAACTTTCTTTTTGACCAAAAAGGTAAATATTATTTTTCTCAAAAAAATTTTTTTTTCTGACAATCAAATATGATATTACGATCATAGAGAACACCAAAAAAGTGGGTCCCCTAATTCCGTCTGTCTATCATTCTGTCTGTCTGTCATCGATTCTACAGCCTAAACGCTTTGATAGATTGTCTTCAAACTTGGTACATATTGTTTTTTCGGTAATATGCCCACACGGTTTTTCATTTTTTTAAGACGACAAATAACAGTAGCTCCCATACATTTTTTTGGCCAAAAACAAAAATCTTATTTTTCTCAAAAACAGCTCCAACGATTTTTGTAAAAAAAAAAAGAGTTCATTAATGAAGGGAAAGGGTTCCTTTTAATAATTTTTTTTTTGGAAAAAAATTGTTTTTTTGGTACCTCTAGTAGAACCATTTTTTTGGTTTTCGATTTTCTCGGAAACGGTTAATCTGTTTTTTTTTTTAATTTTTTACGCAGAAGCTCCTTGAAAGTTTAAACACTATTGTAACCAAAATGTTTCAAAACACATTATTTTGGAAATTATTTTTTTTTTTTGAAAATTCAGAATTTCGAAAACGACTTAATAGATTTTTCGAAACTTCGTATTTAGTAGTTTTTAGACATTATCTTGAATAGCTAAAAAAAAACTATTTTTATAAAATAAAAAAACAACGGTACCTCCTAAACAAATGTTAAAAACCGTTAAGAAAAAAATGTATTTCTCAAAAACGGCTCCAAGAATTTTCAAAAAAAAAATTGTTGCTATTTTTTGGATTTTGAAAAAAAACAATATTTTGGAAAATTAAATATTTTGAAGATTTTTTAAATAATATTTTCAAATGTATATATATATTGTTGAATACTCATTTAAAAAAAAATAAGTAAAAAACGACTTAAAAAAATATATAATACCTATTAATAAATTCTTATTCAAAAATTCGTCAAATTGATTTTTTTTACGAAATTACGTATCAAATCTGAATTTTCAGAACAATTTTTTTTTTCAAAATCCAAAAAATTAAAATTAATTATTATTTTGTCACAAGAAAATTTTTTTTACACAACGATTAACAGAAATCTCAAATTTTAACTGTTAAATTATTATCATGTTTGTTCATTTGGTAAAAAAGTA
Organism: Philhelius pedissequus; assembly: GCA_910595825.1. Lineage (NCBI taxonomy): Eukaryota > Metazoa > Arthropoda > Insecta > Diptera > Syrphidae > Philhelius > Philhelius pedissequus. Next base: position 254,231,697 of record OU343160.1, read on the forward strand.
TATTTTATTGATTAGTGACCGTTGCACACAAGTGTATACCTGAATATTTAAATATTCCCTACAGCTATCAAACAATTTTCATTCTATCTGCCCGTAGAATAAAAAAAACACACACACAACCAGCTCCTACTCAACAAAAAAATCCTCATAAAAAAACAAAAAAACCTATGAAATAAATTGTTTTCCTTTTCTCCTCTAACTTATAATAAATTTTGTATATAGTTCTCTCATCAATTTATTATCACACTATTTCTCTTCAAACGCATTTTCTTAACACACCAACACCACCTAATCCCCGATTTGGTAGTGGAACCCATGATGAGTAGTAGAACTTATTCCAGGCTGGATGAATTTCGTCGTCATGATAGTACTATTAATATCTATATACAATGATTTGGGTAATTCTTTAAGGCGGTGCGAAAACGATCGTTCCAATTTTCCATTTAAATGTCAGCTATTTCCATGTTGTTTCCTTTTTCATATCCAATTTTCCCATTGAAATTCCTGAAATTTCAAGACGAATTGTTTTTTTCTGTTCATAAACAATTTTTGTGTTTCAATATTAAATCCGACAAAAAAAATTAATTCCATTTGTGTTTTTCTGTATGCCGAATAGGAAGGATTGGAAAAAAGGTATGCAATGACGCGACCTGCAGATCCCAAAGAAAATTAATTAAAAGTGGGTCTTCTCCGCTGCGCTTGAGAGTAATCGAACACCAACTTTCATTATTTTAGAATTTCAAACTAATTTACTAAAACACTTACGTATTTAATAGCGAGTTTTGAGAAAAGATCTGCTCTTTCTGATAAAAGAATTCATCTTTTTGAATTTCGAGAGTTTCATTCCAACAAAAAGAGCAAATCTAGATCAGATCTCAACACGAAAGATCTGATCTTTGATGGGTAGGCAGATTTGATCTGAATTTATGCATACACGTAAAAAGTTTTTTTCTGTTAAACATCAAATGAAAACTTTTGTTATTAATTTATTGTGAAATTGTGCCAGTCCCTGCTAAAAAATTAAACTAAAAAATGAACAAATAATAGACGAAGAAGTTAATAATTTAAATTTTATAAATTTAGTGAAGGTTTTTAGTGCTTTGTCTTCATCTTCCTCGTCATCTGATGATGAAGATATGTTTTTTTTTTTCAGAAATGTGTATGTCAGTCATACATCCACACATTCGGTGCAATTCCGATAGGCTAACCAAGATACTTTAAAGCCTTATGCTTAAACATACAAATTATAACATTTATTATTTATTTTCAAAAATTTAATTTAACCAATTTAGATAGAATCCTATAACAAATATAAAAAAATTTCTTTAAAGTAACTAAATGTAAGATCAGTAAATCCTCAGCAATAATTCATGCTTATTTGATAACAGAATAAAATTCCATTATAAATAAAAACAAGTTATTTTTAATAATAAGTTTTTTTAACAAAAAAATTTGTTTGTTGACGTTTAAACTTAAACTAAAAAAGAAATTAAATCTGAATGTATAAAAGTACCTAATTATGTTAGTCTATTAAAAATTATATTAGAATACATACTCATATACATACATTTAAATTGTAAAAGTGATGTTATTAAACGCTTATAATATTAGTAACAAATTGTTTTTCAAAACTATGTTTTTTTCTTGTTTTAAACAAAATAAATAAGTTATGCCAGTAATATTTTTTATTATTAATTATTAAACATCACAATGTAAATACACATTTTGTTTGAATATTTTTATTTTGTTTATTTATTGTCTATATAAAATAAAATAAGTAAACAGTTCAATTAAATCTAACTCTGAGAGCGAAAACGAGTGCTATAATTTGCGATATAGAAGATCGAAATAAAGAGTTTTATTTCTGTATTATATCAACATTTTAAATAACAAAATTATTGAAAAAAATTAAAAAAAACAGGATGTGCAAATAAATTATACATTTATTATTGAAAAATAAAAGCGTTTATATTTTTTAAAAGTAGTTCGTTTGCAATATACATGTAGATATAACTATATTCACAAAGTTATATGTAAGTCGCTGTCAATTTACTAAGACCCTGTTCCAGAATTAGTCAGCTTACATATTTGCAGTTATGGAGCGTATATAATTGAATTGTACTTATTTAACTGCTTACAGTTGCTAGTCACTTATTTGTCATATGAAAAAATTGTCTAAATCTTTTTCATACATTCAAACATTGTTCATATTTTATTAAAGAAATATGCCTTCTAAGGTCAGACCTGGGGCCTTATTCCTGAACACGAGTCGAGCGAGTTTCTTGTCAAATCGAGACATTTCACATGAAACGGTATTCCCGAACACTACTAACTAATAATTAGTGAAAAATACGTACTCCTGAACACTAAAGTGAGCATTTTTATGTGACAAACCATTCATATTTACATAGCAGTTAAGGGCAGACTTGAATCCCAAAATGTAAGTAGATACAAATAATCAAAAAAAAATAAAAAGTAAATAATTTATGAAATTTTAACTAAAAGTTACGACTGCTCGGCAGTATGAGATTTTAGTGGATTTTTATACAATGCATTCCTACCTTGCAATGGGAAGAATAAAATCAAGCAAATCAAGTAAATACAAACAAATGGTTTTGTACCCGGAACAGTTGTACAAATCTAAAACATAATTAATTTATGTTTTGATTATTGCTTCTATTTCATAATTTATTCTTATAAATTGCTAGGAAGCTCTAAGGGATTTGTTTCATCTCTTCTTTTCTTCAAAATGCTTGTGGTATATCCCTAAGCTATATTGCGTAGCACGCTTTATATTGCTTTATTAAGCGCAGCTCGCTTCAAACAGTGGCTAGGGAGCCGCAGTTAAAATAATTGGACTTTATCAGAAGATTTTCAAGTTAGGAATTAATTTTATTTACAATTCTTACAGCTATTTATACCTAAATTCTTTTACAAATTATTTGTGCTATCCCCACTTATGATTATTAATATTCTTTAATTCTTCTATTACACAAATTATTTGTAACAATTTTATTACTCATAACTTTGCATTCTGGAGCAATGTAATAAAATACATTGTATGCCACTCATAATGCATCGTCACCAAACGATGTCTGCACTCGATTTTGTTGGTCAAAGGGAACAACAAAATTATGATTCAATACTATGATATAATGTATCAATGAAAGTGCATTTTACTATGCGGCTCTGTTTACATTTGGTATTGTTAATGTTTTGATTGTGGCTCTTTAAGAATTAATATTATTATGGTACATTACACGCTCCTCCTGTCTTCGTCATCACCATTAACATCCACGATCCACCACTATCAGTGTTATAAAATAACTGTACCTACTTATAATTTTTTTTTCATTTTTTAATCACCTTAAACTGAAATAAATTTACTACTGCAAATATTGTGTTTCAAAATATAAATATTTTTCTGTGAAACGTCAAGACAACTTTTAGCGAAGTTTGCTACAATTGAAAGGATGTGTTCAGGCATTTTAAATCATGTCAAGTTTTTGACTCTCACTGGAGTTGTGGAATACCTAATGCCGCTCGACTCGACTGTGAGCGACTGGAATTGAGTTTGATTCGTTAATTTCAACTGTAGAATTTACAAAAATATTTGCTTGTTGTTTTTTAAATAAATAATGTGTGAAATTAATTATTTAGCAAATAGGTATGTATACTTACATTTTTCGAACTTCTATTTGTCAGTATTAAGATGAGTTTAGAACGAGGACGCCGTCGTTTTTCATAGTCATCGTTTCATTTCGTCGACGCACGTTTGACGTTTACACAATGCGGCGGCGTTAGGAAATAGCGCCCAAGGAAATATCGCCCAAATTGTTTTGGAAATAACGTCCAAAAATTTGCCGAACAAATTGTTATTGTATTTATTTTTCCATTTTGGGCGTTATTTCCTTGTTGCAATACAATTTAATAACAGACGTTAATGCCCAGAATAAAAAGCTTAAATAGTGGAAAAAAAACAAAAGCCCAAAGTAGGAATAATCGTCTAAAATATTAGGGGTATTCACGATCCGATGTATCTGGTCTTGTATCATTGTAAAAGTGTAAGTGTAGCATTTTGTTGTACTACAACAACAAAATATACTGAATGTCAAAATCTTACACTCTTACACGTTTACAATACCCGAACCCCATTGTAACAGAAAAATACAAGAGTGTAAGATTTTTTTAACACAAACTAAGCCTTCTTCAGAACAAATGTGAAACAGATTTTGACATTTGCTTCAGTGTTACTACAGGTAAGTAAAGGTGTGTTCACAGTCTGTTGTAAAAAAATAAAATTTTACAATTTTACAAGACTTGGTACACCAGATCGTGAATACCCCTATTATAAAAAAAGCACCCAAATGTGATTAACTATCGCCAAAATTTTATTATTTTTACTTGCGACTATAGGTACTATAAGGCAAGCTATGTATTCGTAAACAAAATTTTCTAACAATCAAACATGACATTAAAATCATAGAGAACACCAAAAAAGTGGGTCCCCCAACTCCGTCTGTCTGTCTATCCGTCCTGGAGTCTGCAACCTAAACGGTTCGGTGGATTTGATTCAAATTTGGTGAATATTGTTTTTTCGGTATATCCCCACACGTTCTTTTAATTTTTTTTACACGACAAATAACAGTAGCTTCCAAAAAATTATGTTTGGCCAAAAACAAAAATCTTATTTTTCTCAAAAAACGGCTCCAATGATTTTTATAAAAAAAAAAATGAGTTCATTAAAGAAGGGAAGGGGTACCTTTTGATAATTTTTTATTGAAAAAAATTGTTATTTTTGGTACCTCTAGTAGAACAATTTTTTTGATTTTCGATTTCCTCGGAAACGGTTAATTTGATTTTTTCGAAATGTTTTACGTAGAAGCTCCTAGAAAGTTTAAACACCAAAATTTAAATACCAAAATTTTCCAAAAAAAAAATTTTATTGAAAATAATTTTTTTTAAATTCAAAATTTCGAAAACGACTCAATAGATTTTTTCGAAACTTCGTATTTGGTGGTTTTTTGATATTATTTTTCTAAAATAAAAAACAAAGGAAGCATCAACATTTTTTGCAAAGAAGTTGTATTAAAAAAATAGCTCCAGGAATACGCATACATCATTCTAAATATGGGTATTTCAAGAGTGATTTTTTGCAATAAGGCTTCTACATAAAAACTTTTGATGCTGATTTTGAGAGTATCAAGAGTAGATTACAAAAAGGTATCAACCAAGTTTTTAGGATAACCCGTTCCAAAGATACACTCCAGGTATTTTCACATCATGTTTTTTAAGGTGAACAGTGAATTGGTTTTGGACTATATCTTTGGAAAAAATCTTGGACTTGAAAATGGTATCCGGAATTAGTAAGAAACCATAAATTAGAACCGTTTACACCATCCCAATGAAGCACGTAGTTTTCGATTTTTAGAGTGGTTTACCTCCCAACTTCATTGATTTTCTTAAAATTGATAGAAATTTTATCAAATCGGCAGATAAACCAGTTTATAAATTCAAAAGTAATTGCTTAATTTGGATCATTTAAACGGTTCTGAGTTTTATTTTAAGTCCTCTTTGTGTAACTAGAACCATTTTTATATCAAAGAATTATTTTATAAGAATTACATCTAAAAGTAATTTGGTGACAAAAAAATTCCATCTAAAAGTAATTTGGTGACAAAACTCCTTTTTTTACAACTTGTCAACTTTTTTTGACAACTTACACCACAACTCTCCGCAAATATTTTTCAGCTGTGATTTTCGTTAGCATTTCGCTCTCCTATTGGAGACCACCGAAAATTTTCGTTTCGCATCAGCAGCGTACTAGGCTTTATAAAAAAAATGAAATGTCAAAATTTCGCAAGCAATTAATGTGCAGGTCAATTAAATTGAGAACGAAAAGAGTGGAGAATTGTACTAAGAAATCTAGTACAGCTATCCACTAAAATTACACATTTCGTCGTTCAGCAGCGTACTGGAAAACGAAAAGTAGAGCGAAATTTTTCGTTCATGATTTCGTTGTGTCATTTTTGTATGGGATTTTTCGTTTCGCATCAGCAGCGTACTAGGCTTTACCCAAAACGTGTTTCTTTACTTTTTTTCATTTCCCCTCCTGCAAGTATCTTCCCGAACATTTTAATTACTGTACTTTCTTGCTGTCAAACAAAAAATCGGCTGAAGAAAACCAATCGATTGAAGCCAATAGAATAATAAAAATATCTCCGGTTCTTTTGGTAGTTGAAATTATTCGATCAGCTGATTTCTTGTTTGACAAGCAAGAAAGTGCAGTAGCTAAAATGTTCGGGTAGATTCTTGCAGGAGGGGAAATGAAAAAAATGAAGAAAAATCAAAAGCTCTGTCATTTTCGTGCCAGGCAAAAGGAAAGAAACGCGTTTTGGGTAAATTTGGGATCCCGAAGGCGAGTAAAGAAACAGACCTAATATCAAATGCCTACAAGGCAGAACAAGAATGTTGGATTGAACATTTTGACAAATAACACACAGTAGGCGTTTTTCTTTTTTCATTCAGAGTAGAGCACTGGACAGAGTTCGAACACATAAATTATGCTCTGAACGTGTTCCAAACAGAGAGAGCTCTGAACACTGATATGTTTTTTAAACGCACTTGAACAACACAAATCAGATCACATTTTTATTTTAATCCTAAAAAGCAATACAACACAAACCCTACCCTTTTTGTAGACTGATACATACCCAGATACAGAAAATCAACTAGCAATCACCTTCTTTCGCCAACTTATGTATCTAATTATTTTTTTCTTCCTATTTTCCTTCACGACACACATGGCATTTGATGCGTTCAGCAATTTATACTCACATGTTAGGTCAATTATATATATTCGAGCACGTCGAGTGCGATCTACTTATATTCAGAACGAAAAAAGAAACACACATTTGGAGCTCTGCTTGCTCCGAGTTAAAAAGAAACACAAACAATTTTTTTTTTGACAACTCAGACTCTGCTCTAAACTAAAAAAGGAAAAACGCCTAATGGGGGCGTTCGGTGTCGCACAGCTTTCTGATACATTGCTGAAAAATATATTGTGCGTTTGTGAACGTATAAACCCTAATAAATAGGTAACCATTTCTGTCAAAAGTCAAAACAGAAAAAAAAACTAATTGCTTACGATTACGCTTCGGCTCAAAGTGAATTAAGCATACATTTGTTGGTTAAAATATAAATTTAAAATGAATCAGGAAGTAAGAACCACAACTGGTTTCAACTGATTCAGAAGAAGAAGATGATGTATTAGGTACGTAATTAAAGTTCATAAGCAACAATTGAAAAGACAGCTCCTTTCGTAGTCAGATTTGCACTACGATACCTAAGTACCTATACCAGATATTTTGCGCTAGCTTGGTTTCGATTTGGAAATCATTTTTTGTTCGTTGTTATGGTCGTCAGCTGTTAATTGACAGATATTTAACATGTATTACAATAACAACGACAGTATTGCACAGCAAAGCTCTGAGCTACCGAACGCCCCCAATGAAGTTACTATTATTTTCAAGCTCTTTAGTTTCTTCCCCTTCGCTTGATTCATCAGAAAATCACAAGCGAGAGGCTCTTCAAAAATTTCCTCAATTGGCTTCATTTCTGTACAAATATAGTTTTTTGGGAAAACTAATTTATTTAAATAATAAATAGTAATTTCTCCCTTCTGTTCCTGATTGCTGCAATGGAAAAATGCAATTATACCTACAACATTTTCATAATAACTAACCACTGCGGGGGTAAGTTCAACGCGTGCTTTACACTTTTCAACATCACAAATTAAAAAATATATTTCCTTTGTATGCACTTTTTTGTATACAAATGTTTTTCATTAAATAAACAAATAAGTTGGAATCAATTCTTTTTCCATTAACAATATCAAAAACTTCGCCCTTCATTTTAACAAACCACACTTACAATTATTACAACTATCTTCTTCGGAATGATCTTGTAAAAAGATATTATAGTAATTTATTTCAATTTTTTTTTGGAATTTGATTTTCTCAAATCTACGAAAAACAGTAAATTCAACTAAATGTGCGATGAGAACAACGCATTTTTAGTGAAAGCATTGATTGGAAACAACGCCCAAATTTAGGAAATATCACCTAAATCTAACAAAACCAATTCCCACACAAAATGTTTGAGCGATATTGTAAATAATTGCTTTGGGCGTTTATCCAAAACTTTTGGGCCTTATTTTCTTTTTTCCCGATTTTGGGTGTTAGTAATTTTTGTTTGCGATATTTCCACATCAATTTGGGCGATAATTCCTTGGGCGCTATTTCCTAACGCCTTTACCACGACAACACAACAAATGAAAGAAGTTAAAAACGACTTATGAAATGCAGATTGTACCGCGTCGTATACTTGTTATACAACGGTTAAAAAGTCATATTTGATTTCATTATCTTTCATCAAATTTCTGCAGGAACGGATCTGATCTTTTTTTATCCGATCTTTTCTCATCCGCTATTTGATTAACGTTTGAGTGTGAACCAAGTTATAAAGGCGTTATCCATTTTGCGGTTTCAAAAATATAGGACTGGAATTCGACATCTGTCAAACTAAGTTGTTAAATCAATTTTTTTTTCAGTTGAAAGTCTGACATTTACGAAAATGGGTCGCTTAACTATCGCACAACGCATACAAATTGTTAAAACCTACTACAAAAATGGTGTTTCTGCCACAGCCTCAGATCGTGCTTTAAGACGAGATTATGGTTTACATAATCGTCCGACTACGCAAGCAATTGGCAAAATTGTGAAGAAATTCGAAGAGACTGGATTGGTTACAGATATTGTAAGGCCTGTGCATCATCGATTCGCTCGTACCACTGAAAATATCGCTGCTGTAAGTGAAAGTGTTGCAGAAGACACGAATGTGTCCATTCCTCGTCGTTCTCGGGAATTAGGACTGTCTTACGGCACATTATGACGTATTTTGCATTTGAATCTACACCTGCATTCATATAAAGTCCAGCTCACACAACAACTGAAGACAGGTGACCATTCACAACGTCGTAGATATGTCGAAGGGGTTCGATTTTTCGAACAAAATTTTCTTCAGCGACGAAGCACATTTCTCACTCGGTGGGTATGTTAATAAACAAATTGTCGTATTTGGGGTTGTGAGAATCCTCAAGTATGCACAAAAAGTCACTGTTTGGGGCGCTCTTTGGTCCGGAGTTGTCATTGGACCTTACTTCTTCGAAAACGACGATGGAACGACTGTCACCGTCAATTCGAAGCGTTTATGATAATCGACTTTTTTTTGCCTGCTATTGAAGAATGCGACTTGGAGAATATGTGGTTTCAACAAGACGGTGCCACATGCCACACATCTCGAGCGAATATGGCTTTATTTGCAAGAACCATTTAATGGCCGCGTAATTTCTCGTCGTGGCGATATCAACTGGCCACCAAGATCATGCGATTTGACACCGCTGGACTTTCACACATAATGTCAATGTTCAAACTTTATAATAAAAAAGAAATATCATGAACAAAATATTTTATGTGTTTTATTTACGTTTACTTTTGAAGCAGCAAAATGGATAACCCTTTATATAGGCTCAACCTTATACTCTCAGCAAAAATAAGGCCAGAACTTTGGCAAGAGGATTACATTTTTTTTCAGAAAAACAATACCTACTTCAATAAAATTTCCCTTCGAGTTTCATATATTATGTATTTGATTTTTGTTGGATATACATTTTGAATACAAAAAGGACGGATTACATTTTGTGAATTTATTTTTTTGTTTGTTTCTTAAGGTACTTGAATTACTACAAACGATTCCAAACTAAAGTGCTTAGAGTAAGACGAATGTTAACAAGTAGAAAAACACTTTCTTTATAAAAAATTGGATACTATAAAAATATTATTCATACAAATAGAGCAGGCCTTTCTTCTGGCAAGAAGTTTAATTTTTTTTAAATATTTCTTTTTGGATTTTTGTGTGATATAATTTTATTATATTTTAAACATTTTAGTTAAACCTTAATCAAATGCAAAATTTGTTGGGTATCTTTGTATATAAAAATGCTTCGTTTTCAAAATATGACTTCTCAACTGTTAATGATAATTATGTTGATTATAATAATATAATGAATAATTTTGGTTCCTATACGAACATTTTATAAATACGTAAATATAAAAAAGAAAAATCAGTTCGTTTCAATTTAAGTACTTGTTCATTGTATAGAAAATTTGTGACTTTTTTGCTTTAGCATTTGACTAGTTCGGTATACTTTGAGTATTTATAATTTTGTTTTTGATTTCACGGACCGGTGATCATTCAGTCCATAAAAAATGTAATTTTTGTTTGTGTAAATGCAAACGAGTCAGAAATGTTTACATACACAATGCAGACAAAAATAAATTTGTTTAACTTTAAAAATAAAACTGTGGGTTTCTAAGTTCTAAACAATCTTTGGTAACAATAAAGGTATAATGACTATATTATAAAAAATAAATAATTTAAATTCTTCCTGTAACTTTGAGTTAGGAAGTAAACTAATGAGAAACTTATCGTAATAATTGATAGAGAGAACGGTAATTTTGATGATTCGCTATATATAATGCAGTAGGGACACTGAGAGCTTCCACAAACTTCGCAAATGTTAAGCAGATATGTAGGCAAAGCATCAAAAATAGTTTCGTTAAAACGTTCTGAAAAGATATAAATTTATTTAATAATAATTATTTTTTAAACGATTCTCAAGTAAGTTTACCTGGTGCATAGTAGTCATAGACACGAATTGGAAGATATCTTGACATATTGGCAACGGGAAACCACCGTTCAACAGTAAAATTAAGACATATGTCTGTGCTATCGAGCTGTATGACACAATTTGTTAAACATTTAAACCTGAATACTATTTTTTATAAACTTACATAATCAAAATAAAAAATAATTTTTTTTGTCATAAACTTTGCACGACGTAAATTCCGAACACTTTCGCTGAGTACATAGGAGTCAAGTTTTTGCTGTTGAATGAAATATCCTGTAGGGATTGTAACATCGAGAATGGTCATACCAGATCTTTGAGATTCATTTAAGTGTTTCCAACTTTAATAGAAGAGAAAAAAAATGTTATAATTATAGTTATCTCAATAATTTTTGTATGAACAAATTAGTAAATTCCGGGTTGGGTTAATGATATATGTATATTTCGATTTGGATTTTTAAGTCAATAACAAGTAACATTTTTGGAGCTTCGAGTTTTTAATGTGTTTTTAGATAGTTTTGAAGGAGTGAACTCTGAGACTGCAGCTTCTGACATTTTATTAAATACATGATCTATATTTTAGTTTTAAGAAATCTTCAAGCTCTATAGCGTTATAACGCTTGTTGCTCTATTAATATACTTTATTACAATTTACAGGGAGCCACCTGAAATCTCGAAAAAACAAAATCTCCATCGGACAAAATCCCCCAAAAAATTATATCCCCATGTCGAAAAAAGCCCTATGGACAAAATCCCCAATATACGAGTACTTTCTTTTTTTGTCAAAATCTCCAAAATTTCAAATAATCCCCAATAAATTTTTGTTTGCTTAGGGCGATTCAGTTAATAAATTACAGATATTATTTTATACATTTTAATTCAGTAAGTAAAATTAATTTTTTGAAGCGGATATCTTTATCGGGTGTCTTTATCATCTATTTCCTGAATAATTTGAAAAAGATTTTGTTTATAGATTTGACAGTTTTTATATTTTGCTTTATTTTAAGATGAACTGTTTTTTTTATTTGGAAATCAGATTTTTTGTTTAATAAAAGTAAAACAGATCAGAAAGCATTGTGTTTTTATTTTATCAAAAAAGAAGGATGAATACAATTATTACACAAAAGGAAGTACGTATTACCTACATGTAAGGAATAAATGTTGTTTAACTTGACCCCAAATAAGCAGTGCAATCGCGCGATTTTATTGCTTGATTCACTACTTGCACAACTTATTTGGGGATTTTTTTTGAGATTTTCGCTTCGGGATTTTGTATTTGCTCCATTTTCATTTTGTCTTTGGGTTTTTTTTGGGGGGGATTATGTTTTTGGAGCAAGCATCTCCAACCACAATTTACAACAGAACTTGGAACGAACTTAACTTATTTTGGATTTATGTGCTTTAAAAATGCTTTATTCGTGCAAGACAAATGATCTTATAGCCAATCTGCAACTTTTTGTTTTTAAGTAATTAAGTTTTGCTGCGCAAATTAACTTAACTAACTTTAAGAGCTTACTGAACAATGTGTCAAAAAATCTGGATCTGTAACCCCAGTACCGAATACCACCAAATTTCGCGGTAAGATTTAAAAAAAAAACAGGGTTCAAGTCTTGTACTAAAAAAATAAATTAAAACACAACATTTATTTGTGAGACGAGTGTGCCTGTTATGTTTTAACAAACGTTTAAATCTTGGTTTTATCTTCGAGACATTAACATATAAATCATTTTCCAAATCGAGTCTATTTCTCTTCTACCATTGAAGAGAACGTGAGTTCACATAGGTATGAAGTGGCGAATAAAACTAACAATTTTAAAGCCTCTTTTACCGGCTCTGGATATTCACCTCTTCTCTTTATCCAAAAATTTTCAAGAGTTTTTAAATTGAATTCCATTCTAGCATACTATCTGCAGCTAAATCTATATTTTCTATCAGAGAAATGATATTTCTTATAGCCAAGTACGATCAGAAAAATAATTTGAATTTCCAGATTTTGAATCTTTTAAGAACATGAATAATTCAGATTTTAATTCCAGAACTCGATACATAAATAGACTGGATATGAAAGGGGTTTAGTGTATGTCAGTTTTTAAATAACTGATTTATTATTTTTTATAATTGTTTTTTTACTAACAAGGGGGTCGCGTATAATCAAAAAGTTTGAAAAACACTGCTCTAAAACATGTCCAAAGTAACAAGAAGCAAAAAATATTCTTACTATTAAGACAACCAGAAATGCTCTATTAGTGAGGCTAAACGCATTCATAGAGAGAAAAATCCCTCCCAAGCAACAACCCAACTTACTTCATATGCTATAACACAATAACACCACCGCCACCACACCACCTAAACAATTGCCTTCTAACCCAGTACAACAAATTCAACCATCCAACCAACTCCCCCTCCAACTCAAACTACTAAAATTCTACCAACTGCTACATCTACGCGATCTCTAATCAACCAACCAACTCCAACACCCGAAACAACAATTTCAAATATACAAGCAAAAACAAACTCACAAACACAATTCACTCCACTCAATTCCAATGTAATTATCACCACCAAACAATTTTATAACAACCTTGATGAGCTTAAAATTTTGATCAAAGATCACAACCCAAACATAATTTCACTCCAAGAAACCCACTGCGCTTTCAATTCTAACCCAATGATCCCAAAAAATAGCATAGGATATTTTAAAAATCTAGACACAAATACATAATATTATACCGGGCATACGCCTCTTGGTTAAAAAAAAATCCCACATAAAATTATACCTCTTAATTCAAGTCTTCAAAAAATCGCTTGTGAAATTGAGCTAGGAATGAAAATTACATACTTTGGGATTTACATCCCACCAAAATATAATTTCCAAACTAGTGAGTTGCACAACATTGTTTATCAGACCAATACACCATTCATTCTTGGAGGAGACTTAAACTCATGGAGTGTGCTCTGGGGATCTCCCATCATAAACTCTAGATGTGCAGTTTTTGAAGATTTCCTTTTAAAATCCAACCTCACTCTATTAAAGGACGGCTCTCCAATTCACCTGTCTACACATAATAGTTTTACGCACATAGATATAACTTGTTGCTCCCCCAACTACTATGGATTTCGTCCTGGAAAACTCTATAATAGTGAACATTGCCCGATCATGACATTGGTTAACATCGGCCATCTAACCGTTAACAAAATTTGCAACGCCAAATTTAAAACAGACAACGCCAATTGACCTTTGTTCAAGAAAAAAGTAATGAATATCGACAAAACCGTAACTACCAATACGGCCGAAAGTCTTGCCGAAGAACCTTACGCTCGAAACGACTGAGGACATCTTCATCCGCTTTCGATAGAGCCCATGTCTCCGCGCGATAGAGTACGACTGGGATGATCAGGGTCTTATAAAGAGGCTTCTTTGATTTTCGAGAGAGGGCTTTACTACTCAATTGCCTCCTAGCCATAGGAACAGCGATTGACAAGAGTAATTCTTCGCTTTATTTCTATCGAGATGTTGTTATTAGATGTTATAGCGAATCCGAGGTAGACAAAGTCCCTAACTACATCAAAGTTGTACCTGTCTATTGTGACGTTTTGTCCAATGCGCCAATGTTGTGTGTCCCTGACAGCAGGTACTTAGTCTTGGCCGCATTGACTGCTTGTCCCATCTTAGCCGCTTCAGCTTCAATGTTAGCAAACGCTCCAGTGATAGCTCCCTGGGTTCTGCCAATGATGTCTGTGTCATGAGCGTAAGCTAACAATTGCACAGACTTGAAAAAAATTGTGCCAGTCTTACAATTTTGTCAAGTATTAAGTTGAAGAATTCGCACAATAGCGCATCACCTTGTCGGAATCCTTTTTTGACATCAAAAGCTTCTGTAAATCAGTACCAACCTTATCGGAGCAGCGAGAGTTTGGAGTACTTGGGTAGTTTCCAGGATCTGCCGTAGCGTGAACATTTGATCAATTGTGGACTCTCCTGGCCTGAAACCGCAATGAAAGGGTCCAATCAGGTTGCTGACAAATGGTTTCAGACGTTCACAAAATACGGCAGAAAGTATCGTGTACTCGATATTCAGGTGACTTATTCCTCTATAGTTGGCACACGTCTTGCGGATATTCATTACAAGAAAGTTAATGCTAAATTTTGCAGAAAGCTTAAACACAGCAAAGTAACAAGCTTTTCAGAATTTACAGCCACCATAAGTCCCAATATACTTCCCTTGTGAAAATATGGCACAATATACGCCAACTGGAAACCGCTCGACATTACATATTAAAACCATAAAAACACCTAACCAACTAATCAGCGACCCAGACCAAATCCCCAATCTTTTGCCAAAATCGTCAAATCTTTTCTTACCAATAAAAAATGTTATGCTAGTGGCGGTAGTCCTTTTCATTATACATTTTGACGACATCTGCATAACTCTATCGAAATACAATAATAATTTTAATAATAATTTTATCTCTACTCTGTTCAATTTATATTTTCAGTACAGGAAAGATAGGATATTTGCCTTTCAACCTTACTATTATGGATTTCAATAAGCTATCTCTATTTCTATAAAGCTTTTCCATTTTCCATGGTTGCCGTAGTGAGCATTATAAATTGGAATATTTCTCTCACAAATGTCGGTTGGGTTACCAATTGTTAATTTAGATTTCATGAACAGAAACATGTATCTACGTCGTAAACTAAATCTCAAAAAAATTAAACTTAATCCAAATAAAAATAAATCTATCTTTCTACGAACCACCTAGAAGTAAGATAGTAGGTGCGTTTTTTAAGAGTTTCCCAGACGGCCTAATCTATTTTAACGTGAAAATAAATTACAGAAAAAAACGTATATATAAGGTATAATAAGGAACTTGTATCCTTCGAAGAAATTGAAGTAATTTTAAATGTAAATAAACAGAGTATAAAAATAATAATATCACCTCAAATTGCACCGCACTATTTTAAATATTATATTTATATACAAGAAACCACCTATATTTTATTTTCATGATATTAAAAACTATTTGGGAATTTAAGTTGCAATTAATTAATTATTAGTAATTTTTTCTTAAAAACAATACTCAACAAATAATATATATGTAGCTGCATTTTAACTGTTTTCCAAAAAAAAAACAAAAGATGTAAGCAGAAAAGCACGCAGCGACAACACCTTTTTCATTAAACTTAAAATATATGCTCTAAAAAGGCTTCTATTCTGAAAACTCCATATCGAAAACCAAAGAAAAAGGTATTGGAATTTTTATCAACGGACTAATGGTAACTCTTAAATCAATTTGTTTCTTTTTTTATTAACACTATAAGCGAGAGTCAAATTGGCGATCAGTCTCCTCTCAGCCGGGGAGCAGACAGGTCATGGTGGACTGTGCGTGGGTTTATGGAATATTTCAGTAGCAATTTCTTAAGTTGTGTGCCACGCAAACACCAGCCGGCCCTCCCATAAGGCCGGTACTGAAAATATAAATTGAACAGAGTATATATACCTGAAAGACGGCACGGCACTAGTTAGAAAGATTAGAAAGAATTTTTTGTTGGCACAGTGCATTTGAGAATTATTTATTATCTTATTTTAGCCCATGGGCGGCATCCAATTAAAATTGGTGGTTTAGAAAAGAATGCTGACTAGCGTGGGGATCGAACCCACACGTCTAGATTAGTAGTCAAGCACTATATCCACTGCGCCATTGCCACCCTAATCCTAACAAATTGTTAGACTTTTGTATTTATGCATACGATATCTACATTCTAAGTAAAGTCAACATTTATTTAATAACTATCATGCCGATGAAATCTAGTAATGTCCACTACTCATCATGAGTTTCACAACTAAATCGGCAGTTAGGTAGGGCTGGTGTGCAAAGAAAGCTCGTATGTAGAAGAATAGTGTGATAATAGATTGATGAGAGAACTATATACAAAATTTATTATATTTATATTCTTTATAACTATTTAAGATAATTTCAAAAAACTACCAAATAAAAAGTTTCAAAAAAATCCATTAAGTCGTTTTCGAAATTTCGAGTTTTCAAAAAAAATTTTTTGTTTAAATATAATAATTTTTTGTGCCTATGCAGATACTCCTTAAAATTATAAATAATAGCATTAAATTTTACTAACTTGTCCTTTAAGTAAGTGAATATCATTAATTTATAATAAAAATTATACCTTTGGCAACACTCATAAGAAATATGTGAATGATTCCTTCCATGGAACAGAGCATTTGTTTGCAAATTAAAAGCAGGCACCGGTGGTTTTGTTTGAAATTTTTCGTTGTCTACATTATATTGAACGTGCAATTGCAAAATAGCATATCCAGTTCCTTTAGCTTGAACTTTAACTGTACCCCACGCATTTGGAATCTAGAAAAAAATAAAATATTTTAAAAAACAAATCGATCTCATTCAAAACTGTATACAACTCACATCAATACTTTGTAATTGAGCCAAATTACTTTCATCAATGAAAAGCGACTTAGTTTGGCCTTTCATTGAGGTTGCCTCCAATGATATAGATAACGCAGAGACATCGCGAATCCTGGAATGCACGGTGTATTCGATAAGCGCTTTTAAAGCAGCTCCAGTATCCTTTAAAAAAGAAGATACATATGTATATGTAAATATTATATTAATATACAAAAGAGTTCACGTATACAAAATAAACAAAAAACTGACCTGCGTAGAAGCCCACCCACCATCGGTCAGTCTTTGCGCATTTAACCATTTCACAATTGGATCCACCATAAATTCTCTCCGGTGGACATACACCAATAAAGCATAAGCTGTTGTTTCGATATTCATTGAATCGAATTCGTACGGCAATCTGGGCAGTGAGAAATATTTTTGGTTCTCTATTTTACTAGGCGGCGATGACAAATCATCCCTACCCCAGTACATGTACTCTCCAATGGTTTTGGCGTGTTTTCGCAATATAGCAAAAGCATGTTCTGCTGTAGGTGCCTTGCATAATTGTAATGCATAAGCTGTAAGTGCTACATCGTAGGCCTCTGAGGTTTCTTCAAGCAACTGCATATTTCTTTCGATCCAATAGAGCGCCCTTTGTTGAGCAAGGACTACTCTTGCACCCAGACTGCCCGAAAGATCTTTCATCGTAGCCAGCGTAATCAAAACGTGTGCAGTTAGGGATATATTGCGATTTGCAATATTTGAATGGTTCATCTTTCGATCGGGCAGCCAAATGACTTCAAAGAATCCACCCTCAGCCCCTTGATGCTGTAGTATCCAACGAATTCCTTTCTCAATCACACTCGGATCGATGTATATATAGTTTTCCCATTCATAAAATTTCGCTTCCTGGAAAGTTCTCACGCAATAGGCAGTCAACCAAACCGAAGATTGGGAATTATTCCAATCGGAACGAAAGAGTGAAAACGAGCCGTCATCACGCATGAAGCTCAGTTGTCTCTGATAAATTATGTTCATATGGAGAAAGGAGTTATTCTCGATTGTCTTATTTCGTTGATTAATCAATCTCATATACATGACGGTGTAAAGATTTACAGCAAAGCTAAAAGCATTCTGTTCAGCGCATTCCATTGGCAAATTTAGGAGGGATGTTGCATTTACAGGCATTGTTGGAAATATTGGTCCAACCACATCTCCAACAATGGAAATCTTAGCTGAATTTGATCCATACACAAAATATCGATCCTCTTTATATGGAATTATGGGTGTTTCTGTGATGTTTAAATGCATGTACTGAAAGACATATGCTCGATTGCTTAGATCGAGGAGAATCGATTGATGTCGGTACTGAGGTAGACCATCTGATTCGACTTTAAGTCGTCTTGTTACTTGGGCTGTCCCGAGGAGAGTTGCAGCATGTATTGTGACGTCAATTTCTCCCAGTTTAGTTGGTACAATGGGAACATAAACAATGCTTGAACCCTGGGCCTCTAGATAAACAAAGAATTGCTGTTCACCAAATGAAGTCCGTGGGTTATAGGCTGCTACAATGCCATCCTCTTCCACATGGACGAATTTATATTCATTAGAGGAATGTAAAACCACGGTGGCCTCTATCGCACTGCATCTATAGTTAAAGACCGTCACCCGAACACCAACCTGTTCGCCCTGCCTCGATTCCATGGGCATTTCCACATTGATATAGAACGGTTGTTCACCAATATACTCAAGTGGCTCTGATATTATACCAAACCCACGAGAAGGGCTAACACTAAATGCTGATATCAACCAGTGGGCCGGACCATCCGGTACACTTGCAGTGAACATGAATCGCCCATGAGGACCAATGTTGACATCTCGCCACAACCAAACGTTATCGTAATGCCTTTGGACTCGATTAAAACGGTATTTGCGATATGCCATCAATTCTGATTTATTTAACCCTTGGTCCTTCATATCGTTTTCATAACTTGACCATGAAGGTTCAAATTTTCTAGGCACTTCGGCATCAGTGAAAATAACCAGGTCACACAATTCAAAAGTTCTGTTAGGATCTATGCCAAATGACGTTGCAGAATATGAAACCAATCTATCGTACAAGTCGATGAATGTGTGCCTATGGACTCCACTACCTCTACGTCCATCAAATGTTGACATTTTTTCGATGATTTGCATTTTACTAAGATCGCTTTTGAGAGTATTGTCTATAGCGGAAATGCCAACAAAAGAACCTGGTTCTCCATACACAGCTACTTCAACTAGGTCACCCGTTCGAGATTTACGATTATTGATGTGTATATTAAAGTTATTCCTTGACAAGCCATTCACTGTGAAGCTTAAGGAATCAACTACAACTTGACCTTGTTGGGTAACCTGAAAACCAAAATCAAAAATTTGAAAATTCACTTTTTTAACATTAACACCAATCATTACTATTAAGGAAACGCCAAAAAACAAGTATTTTTAATTCGAAGGTTAATAAAGGTTCGAAGGTTAAAAAAAGTTAATAATAATAAAATTTAAAGAAAAAAACTCAGTTCGTTTAGTATATTTAAGTGTTTTTCATATGATAGCTAAGAAGAAGGTAAAATCTGTTGCCAAAGACAAGAATCGAAAGTACCGAATACAATTTAATTTATATAAAGAATTTTACAAAATAATTATTCATTAAGAAGTATTGTGGGGTAAACCCTTGGAGAGACACAAAAGAACTGATTAAAAGGGAAATGAAGGATCCTGATTATATTATCGACTTCATAGAGATCAAAGTTAAAGAGCTATTGTAAATTGTGTTTTTAAAGCGAAATAAATATCAACCCCTGAAGAAGCTTTAAAACAACCAAGCGAAACGTTGGGTCAAATTTGGATTAGTTCTTTTTTGCATCTAACTAACTGATCATCAAGGCCCAAAAAATATTTAAATATAAGAGCCATGTTTTTATGTTTTTGTTGAATAAATTAGTTGAGCAAATGCCTCGTAAGTCGAAAGGTAATGTGTTGGGAGATAGTCTCCTCTTCTTCCTCATCCATGCAGCTTCTGCAATTCATTGGAGAAAACGCCAAGTCTTTTGGCATGTCTGCCAATTAAACAGTGTCCAGTTCGATTGAACTCAGCCATAATAAATAGTTTCCATAAGTTTTCTACTACATAGTTTTTTTTCAAATGGAACATGATAAAAGTCGTTGAAGATAAATATTTCTTTAAAGTTTGAATGTGAACTCTGCAGTCCATTTTACTGTCAATGCTTATTAGGTTAGTCTTTCGTGACTTGGCTACTTTATGGTTGAAAACCAGGCAAAGTTTGAAAAGACACAAACTTTTAGCTTGTGATCACGTTTAATAAAAAAACAAATTAGGAAACGACAGCACAGATCACAACAAAAATTTTTAAACAATATGGAGTTTTTCTTTAGACGGTTGTCTCTTTTAACTGGAGCAGTAGGCCAGTTGCTTGTGACGTATTGCCACTAAATACACTACACACTAAAGGTTTGATCCACACTCTGCCAATTGGCACCAAATTTTGCCAAATCCTATTCCAGACTTACAAGTTTGGTAGTTTTGGGAAGAAGAGAGCGTACTTGAGAGTAAAATACAGTGACGTTTATTTATAGGTGCGCAGGTGTTTACCGTACACTCTACCAAAATCATCTGTATTTTGCATGTGTTACTAAAATCCCTAAATGTTTTCCAACTATCTGCCTTCTTCAAAGATTTTCTAATAACTTCAACGCAGCGATTCTACGTTCAAAGATATGAAACAAGACACGAAATGCATGCTCCCTTATAAATCTTTCTATAGCCCTTGGTATTCACCTTCATCAAACGCACGGTTCTCCTTTTCCTTTTTCGGACAGCAAGAGAATTCATTCTCAATCAAAAAAATATCCAACAGAAAGATAAGAGATGTGTTCAACAACATCCAGTACAAAGTCGCGTCGGCCAGCATCATTCATTCCACCATAGGTTTTCGGTTTGGTAGTGCAAGAGAAGCAGGATCAGTACACAGTACGAAGAGAATTGGTAATTTGGTATTCATTTTCATTAAGCCTGCTATGGCTGTGTGCTTTGGTGAGGATTCCTTCTCTGTACCTGTATGAAAACGTACCTTATAAATAGATAGATGCTACGATCAGAGAAACCATATATGCCAGTTAATGCCATGCCATGCGAGATGCGACACGTGAAAAACAGGATAAAGAGACAAGAGAGCTTTAATTTCTTTTTACTTTTAATGTTTGGCTCTTATTTTGTTCATTGCGTGCTTGCGGTGCGGATTCATTGCGTGTACCAAGTACAAATTCATACTCATAAGCGACGTTCACGTACAAGTGTATATAAAGCGACGTCGAAGGTCGAACAAAATACAAAATGACTTAATTAATGCAGTATTTAATGTTGTTTCTGATTTGGATAACATTTAATGACAGTGCTAGATTTCAAATAAAGAACTTGAGAACGAGTTTTCATTGAATTGAACTTTTATTGAAGTATTTCCTTTCTAAATTATATTTTCCTTACAAAGAAAAACACAAAAAAGTATAAAAACAAAAACTCAAAAAAAAACAATACAAAAAACACAAAAAAAATTAAACAAAATAAAAACAACGTCCTCGTCCTAATCCTGAATTGTATCTACGAAGAAGTTAGTGAACGCCTTGCTTGAAGCACCACGGCACGTCACTGGTAAAATATTTCCCCTTCCTGACAATTTCTTGCAAATTCAAGCCCAATAAATTTTTGTAGGCAGCAATTTGTCAGGCTGATGTTTGTCATAAACGAAAAAAAACGTTTCGTAGTTGTTGTGGAAAAATATTTGTTGAACAAATAAATTAATTTAGAAACACTAAAATACAAAATAATTAGTTTGGAGAGAAAAAAATGTGAATTTACAGCAAATAAAAAAATAAAACAAATGTGTTGACGTTTAAAAATTGGCAGAAAATTGTACTCAAGCTGTTCCAGAATTTTTCGGACTTTATTTCCAAATGAGAGAATTTCATCCTCACCCTTTAACATTTTATAAGCTGCCAACTTCTGCCCTAACAAACTAAAATTAATAAAATATATACATATATACAAAACATAGAATATCACTTTTCTTAGAGCGAGACATCCATACATAGTAATTTAAAGTTACTTTTCATCTGTTTATAGAGCGCGAGCTCTGATAATGTTATGATCCCCTTTGGAAGGAATTTAAAGTGTGAATAATAATTAAAAGACTAGTTAACTCGTTGACAATCAACAATCGACTGACTGAAAAATTATATATTTATTCTTTAGTTTATCTTTACAGTAAGGTTTTTTGTACAATTAGTTATTCTTAGAATTGAGAAATATTTTGTATGGCTTAAAGTTACGTTCCAGTATTCTTAGAATTAATAGTTGTGTTCACCATAAACTAATAACTTAAGGACCAGAAACCTCTGCTTTCATTTGACATTTGCCTACAAGCTGAAACACGCACACAAGTAACATTTCTGTTCCTCTTCCAATAGATACATTGATAAAAACGCACACAAGAATCTTTTCTGTTCCTCTTCCTATAGACACATAGACAACACAGCCCTAGTAATTTGTTTTTGTTTTGCTTTTCGATTTCCCATCTATTCATGGATATAGTTTCAAAGCTACAAATAAAACAATGTAAACAAATGAGTTTTGGGGGGGTGAAACGTACGAAAGTTTCCAATCTTATTTGGCTAATTTGTGGTGTTCACATTGGTTTAACATTACGTTTCAGTATTTTTAGAATTAATAGTTGTGTCCGCATTGGTTTAACATTACAATTCATTTTCTTAAAATTAATAGCATATATTAGAGTTATTATATACATATATATTGT
The DNA here is from genome assembly GCA_910595825.1 of Philhelius pedissequus. Lineage (NCBI taxonomy): Eukaryota > Metazoa > Arthropoda > Insecta > Diptera > Syrphidae > Philhelius > Philhelius pedissequus. The sequence continues at coordinate 254,254,734 of OU343160.1, forward strand.
TCTTATATGTTATGGCTCTTAACACCTTCCCCCTTAAAAAAAATTGATTTTAATTGTACATAAAATCAATTTGAAAGATTAAAATTAGATCCTAAATTTGAGGCCTGAGATCTTCTATAAAATGAACAGCTGGAATATCAGGGGATTCAGCACGACTGGTTTCCTTGATTGTAAAACATTTATTAATAATTTGAACTAAACAACCAGTATTTCCTGATTGTGTATCCCTTTGATGGGTTCTTTTATAATTTTTATATCGTTTGCAACATTTTAAGAGTACATAGAAAAATATTATAATAATTATAATGTAAATAATGCTTGCAAATACTGAATGATTGTAGGATGTCTTTCTGCTTGATTGAGTTGTGCATTGAATGTGTCTAGTGTGTGCGAGATAAATTTTAAGTTTTCAAGGTTAACATTTGAAAGTCTAATACGATTTAGTTTAATGTATTCGTGTGAAATGTTATATGGAGTTTTATCGTAGCAATCATCTTTGATTATGTCAACTTGGGGAATAACAGCTTCGGCGTATTGTATTGTAATGGTATTTTTGCTTTTAAGAAGGTTTAAGCCAAAATATGCCTAGCAATTTCCTTTAAGGGAAAGTATGGATAAACCTACGATTGTGAGATCGTTAATGCGATCTTCTTTTTCACAAATTATGGTTAAATGTTTATTTTCGGATGTGATAGTATCCATTTATTATCTTGTAGTTTATGTATAATGTCTAAAACTCAGTAAAAGATTTTAGTATCGCAAGTTTTTGGAATAATTTTAGTTCTTCCGGTTAATAAAGTTACTTCACAGTTAGCGTTCATAGTAGTGGAATAATAAACGTCTTCCTGGCAAATGAAGTCAAATTGTGAAATTTTCTTGCAAGAGTTTAATTCTTGTAGCTTTACATATTTTTGGTTATTTTCGGAAATACCTAAAAAGTTAAAATTTGGTTGTATGTAAGCATATCTTTGGGTATTTTCTCTATACGGTATTGGCAACGGTATGCATTTATAAATGGTTAAAACAGCTGGATCCGTTGAGGGAATGTTTATAATAAACATGAGTTTACTATTTATATAGAAGGCTTGGAGACCAACGATATCCATAAAAATATGAGCATTTTCGATATTAGGAAATAAGGGAAAATTCAGTCAGGATTTGAGAAGGTAGCTATTATTACTAAGTTCAATAATTAGCTGAATAGGTGTAAGTACTGAGGGATGTAGTACATTACGTTTTGCGAATAAGATTGAGTTTATTATATTATCTAATTCGTCATTTAACTTGTTAGTCAAATATGTAAGGAGATTTACATGCTGAGATGCAAGCTCAGTTAATTATAATTTATTTATTTTATACTTGAAGCTGATGTAATAAATACATCTATTTTTTTTATATTTTCATTTAAGGTGTTTTCGGAAAGTTTTAGATTATTTATTGATTCGTTTAAGTTGGCGATTGTTGTCTTTACGACATGGACCTGTTGTTGCATTAAGTTTATTATTTCGTTATCATCCATTTTTAAGTCATTAACAGTTTTTTCAAAATATTCGCCATCTTCATAGTCAAGGGTATCGAATATAGTTTAAAAACAGTTCCGATTCCATTGAAAATACCTCTTTTCTTTCTAACTTCATTTTTTTCTATAAGGTATTCAATTGATTGATATTTTGAGTATGTGTAAGGAATTTTGAATTATACATAATTTTGAACGTTTTGTATGTATTTCATTAATTTTTTTTATTGGTTTAAAAATTAAATTTTATTTTAAATAACTTATGGTTTTTAAAGATGATAGACCGCAAATGACCTCCACGCTCATCCAAGTATATGTGGCAACTGATCAGAAAAATGTTCATTGCGGCCTGAAGGGTTGAAATTGGGATCGCCTCAATTATTGTCTTAATGGACTGCTTCAATTCAATCAAATTCCTGGGTTTCGTTTTGTACAATTCCTGCTTGACATAAAAAAGTCTGCTGCAGTCAGGTCAGGTGACCTTGGGGGCCAGCGGAATGTGCAGTTACTGGATATCAATTTGTTTGGGAACAATACACCTTGATGAAACTGCGCACCACACAGTGACTAGTTCTGGGTGCAGTTCCGTCTCATGGAGCATTTCTGGATTAGATTCACTCCATATGCGGCAATGCTTGTTAACGTTGCCGTATAAGTCCAAATGGGCCTCATCAGACATGAACAAACAATTTATCAATTTGTTGTCTTCTTCGGCCATTGCAATCATTTTTCGGTAAAATTCCAGGCGAACAGGTAAATCCTGAGGGTTTAACTTGCCTGTAATTTGGACTTTGTACGGAAACAAGTTTAAGTCATCATGAAGTATCCGTTGTAAGGACCGTCTGCTAACTCCAATTTGGCCCGATAAGTTTCGAGTCGAAACACTTGGATTTGCCTGTATTGCCGATGCGATGTATCCCGAACCCGAACATTGGGATCTCGATGATACGGTCTTCGTTCGATGCTTCCAGATTCGGCAAACATGTTCACCAGCCTCATAATGGTCCACCTACTCGGGGTAGTACCGCCAAACTCCAGCCTAAATTCGCTTTGGACGGAAATAACGGACTGCAAAGAATGGTATCGCTGCACTATCCAAATCCTTTTTTCAGTATCCCAAGTATTCATTTTGATAAATCTAAATAGTAGCCTATAAAATAAAAAAAATAAGAGGTTTAGATATTTTGCTAAAGTTTTCAATAAAACGACGATATTAACCGACCAATCCCAGAAATGAACGAACATCATCAGGATTTTTAGGTTTTGGAAATTCCTTGATTACCTCAACCTTCGAGGGGTTGGGTTTAACTCCATTCTCGGAGATCATTTGTCCAAGGTATGCGACTTCTTTTCGAAGAAATGCGCATTTATCGGTTTGAAGCTTAAGATTATTACGCTCTAATATCTGAAAAATTTCAGTAAGTATCGTTTAAGGAAAAATATATTTGAATATAGATTACATAGGCTTAAGAGGCTTTCTTTTTCCTATGAATTAAGATGTTCAGTTCTAAGTTCGTTGTGTAAGAGATCTAGTCGATCTTTAATTTTATTATTTCCATTTTAAAATTGAAAAGATTCGGATGTTAAAGGAATACAAAATATTTCAATTAGCTTTAATCCACACAGTCCACAAAAACAAAAACAAAAACAAAAACAAAAATTATAAGTACATATTGTTTGCGTTTTCTTCGAATGGAATTAAAAATTCTCAAAAATTTTAACTTGGTAATCAAGTGTGTTAAGGACTGTAGCTAAAGCTTGATTTTTGTTATTATCGATTTTAGTGATTGCTCTGCTTAGATACACTTCTTCTAAAATCGAAAGTTCTTGCAGAATTCCTTCCTTAATTTGTGGATTTAATATATTTACCTTTATTAAAGTTTCTGATCGAGGAGGCAAAATATATGGTTCATCTTTACAATTATTTATATAGAATGGAAAAGATTCTCCATTTTCTAGACTGAAAGTTTTATTTCTGTACTTAAGATTGGCTTTTCTAGAAACGAGAAAGTCATTTCCCAAAATACCGTCATAGGGAATATTACATGGGGAATCAAAAATATGAAATAGATTATCAAAATCTATGATTTTAGAATTTTCGGACTGAGTAAAAAATTTGAGATTTAAGAAACCTGTGCTTTCGATAGGATTTGTACCCTCGTTGATTCCTTTAAGTTGTATCTTATTATGTGGAATAAATTTTGTATTTTCTTTAAGATTTGATTTTTTTAATATTGATACACTAGCACCACTGTCAATTAAGAGTTTAAAATAACCCGATTTAGAGCTGTTTGAATTAACTATGGTAAAAATTGTATTGTCGTTAGACAAAATTATTCTGAAGAGTCTGCGGCTGTCATTATTTCCGCTCGAAACCCCACAGCGTTTGTTTCGTGGGTTCTTAAGTTTTCCGAAGGCTTTGGAGAATTGCTAGAATTCTTTAGATCTTGCTCTTTTTTCCATTTGAGATTTCTACATTCTTGGATAGTATGACATAATTTTTTGCAATAATTGCAATTATTATTGACATTATTGGAAGTTGTATATAATAAGGATTTGGTTGTAGTAGGATTTTTAAAACAGTGATTTGCCGAATGTCCTATTTTATGACAAATAGAAGAGGTTTAAAATTGGACTGTTTTACTTTGATTAACAATTACACTTTTTCTTCTTCAATCGCTAGATTAAAAGCTTCATTTAAATTTTCAATATTTCTCGCTCTCAAAATGTTACTTATATCAGGTTTAATATTTAATATAAAAGTATGTAATGCTAAGTCATTCATGGCTGCAAGTCTTCCCGGTAACTCAGCGGGTATTGTTGTGTTTTGTTGGGTTGATGTTAATAAACGTGTTAACGCGGTTTCAACCCTACAAATATATTGCGAAATTTGCTCTGTAGTTTGCAGTTGGCAAGATAAAAGATCTATAAGTAAATGCCCATGATGCTTAGAATCAGCATATATGCTTTTGAGAAAAGTTTTCAGCTCTAACCAAGTATTCAAATCATGATTAGAAACTGCTGCTTCTGCTTTACCACTTAACTGTGTTTTGGAAGCGCTTCTGAAAGCTGCGTCTACAGCATTTATATATGGAATTAGCTTCTGACTGTCGGTATCGAATGGCTTTATAGATTTAAAAAAGGTTTGTAGTGGAACAGTTATCGCTAAATTGTTTCCAACTACTTGAAATTCATCATCTTGTTCTTGGTTTACGTTAGCCATATCAAAATGTTATCTATTCCAATATTATAATATTTATAAAATCATATAATTACTAAAGTTTTTTTCTTTATATATGTATGTAGGTGTATAATATAAAAGTATACTAAGATAAAAATGTATTGATAATTTTTTTTTTAAATTACTTTAATTTTCACTTTTTATAATGCTTTGACTTACAAAAATATTTTCATTTTCCACTATCAAGGATGCTGCTGAAAGATGACAGGTGATAGGTACTGCTAATATATGTGGTGATATGTGGAGACTGCTATATCTAATTCACTTGTTGATTACGATGATCTGATGAAGATGATTATAGTTATAGATACTGCTACATGTATATGATGCTCTGATGAATATGATTGTAGTTATAGATATTAACTTTGTTGATTATGATGATCTGATGAAGATAATTATAGTTATTGATACTGCTATATATATGATGCTCTGATGATTGAATGTGTGTATCTTATATACGATCGAGGAGAAGAAGTTTTTGCGAAACTTGTTTTATATTCTCAAACACAATTTTGCTTTTGGATGGATGGATGGACAATGTATGCGAGTTTGAATGATTGTTACTTTTTATTATATTATTATTTCAATTCTGACACCAATTTATTTATGTTATGATCCCCTTTGGAAGGACTTCAAAGTTTGAATAATAATTAAAACAAATCATACAATTGTAACACGACACTGGTGAACAAAAGTGTTCATACAACCTTTATGTTTGTTTGATTTGTTTAAAAACAGAAAAAAAATGTATTGCCCTGATGATGTCCTAACTAAGACGAAACGCGTTGGCCTTAAAAAAGTTTTTTAATTAGATATTAATAAAAACCAAATTTTAAATTGTGGAAAAACAAGTGCTTAATTACTTCTTTATACAAAAATGTCAAAAATTAATTTCCACCAAGTGTTAAACTCTCATACTATTGATTATATAAAAACCGTAGAAACACACAAACTAATTCTGATATATAAGCGACTGAACATACAGTTTAAACGAATGTGCAATCATATTTGGTTTAACACGGAATGTAAAAAACATAAAATCTTTCCTAATTATATTAACTTGAAAAGTAACGCTCGCTCAAAAGTAAGTAAAGTAGCTATTTATAAAGCCAAAATATCTTGGATAAATCTGGAGCTTAAAATGTTATATTTTAAAAGAGACAACATTGGCGTTCATCTTAAAGTAATAATTAAAATAATTAAAAGAGGCAGAGAACCAAACTAGACAAATTTTGTATTATAAAAAAGCCCAATAACAATAATAGAGGTAGCCCCCACAGCAGCTCGATGACATTGGATTTTAAAGAAAGAGTGGTCAATAATTCTAATGTTGTTTTCTCTCCATCTGAATTGGGTTTGCTTCAAATGGGTCTGAAATTTGCATATATGCCTAACCCAAGCAATCGAATAAACAGTTTTACTGATCTCTCTGTGTATACTGATGCTGCTATACATGATGATAACATAGAGACTAGAGTTGATTGTGCACGAATTATTGCCAAAGAAGAAAACAAAAATAACTTGACACACAGTTCCAAAGAAGTGAATAGTAATATTCGCTCTATGCAATTTAAGCTCAGAGACCTAAATTTAATTTTGTGTAAGGCAGACAAAGGTAATGCTATTACTATTATACAAAAAACTGAGTATTTAAAAAAAATGGAATATTGTTTGGGAGATATGAAATTGGAAGTGTTGAGTGAGGATCCAACCAACAAGTACAATAGACTGGTGTATGATATTAATAATTGTTCAGCACAAGTAATTGAGCCAAAAGTGAAATATCTTGTTCGCAACCCAGGCAGGCACTCAAAGGAATCTTGTTTCTTTCCATGAATTTGTATTGAATAACTTGGAGGACAATATTTCTTTTACTTTAGAATATGGACCAAACTGCATAAATTTCCTTGATTTAAGCACCACATATTCTTCAAGTCGTATTCTTCAATAGCATGCAAAAAAATTGGTTATTATATGACCATAACGCTCCGAATTGACGGTGACAGTCGTTCCATCGTCGTTTTCGAAGAAGTAAGGTACAGTCACACCTGCGGACCAAAGAGCGCCCCAAACAGTGACTTTTTGTGGATGTAATGGCCTCTCTTCAATTACTTGAGGATTCTTAGAACCCCAAATACGACAATTTTGTTTATTAACATACCCAGCGAGTGAGAAATGTGCTTCATCTCTGAAGAAAATTTTGTTCGAAAAATCGCCGTCCACCGCCTGTGGTTCAAGCACCCATTCGATGAATCTACGACGTTATGAATGGTCAGCTGGCTTCAGTTGTTGTGTGAGCTGGACTGTATATGGATGTAGGTGTAGATCCAAATGCAAAATACGCCATAATATGCCGTAAGACAGTCCTAATTCCTGAGAACGATGAGGAATCGACACATTCGGGTCTTCGGGAACACATTCACTTACAGCAGCGATATTTACGAAACGATGATGCACAGGCTTACAATATCTATAGCCAATCCAGTCTCTTCAAATTTCTTCACAATTTTGCCAATTGCTTGCGTAGTTGGACGATTATGTAAACCATAATCTCCTCTTAAAGAACGAGATGTGGCTGTGTCAGAATCACCATTTTTGTAGTAGGTTTTAACAATTTGTATGCCTTGTTCGATAGTTAAGCGATCGAATTGAAAATATATTTATATACCTGATTCGCGGAATTGAAGAATCGAATTCACATCTGATTCTTGGTATGTGTGTGCACCAGTGTTTTTTTTTGTGTTAAGTGGGTTTCCGTTTTCTTTGTATTTTATCTGTTGCATGTTTTTGTTGTTTATTCTGTAAGCTCGATTGTCACTTCGATTCCATTTTAATTCAATTTTCCGATCCCGCGAGCACATATGCCTGAATCGAAATCTCAATTCGGATTCAATTCGATTCCCCAATTCAATCATATACATATACCGGGGTAACTAAAAGCTTACATAAGTACAAAAGAGACAAACATTACGCCAAATTAAACAAAGTTGAAACTATATTGCCAATATCCCCGTTCATCAGCTGGTCGTTAGTATGCATGAACAAACTTTCGTATGCGTCAAGTCTTCTTAGATTTGTTACGTGCTTAAGCATTTTTACGTTCTCAAATTTGATGTCAAAATGGTTGTTGCTTAAAGCATGTGAAGCTATCGAAGATTTTTCAGCTCGGTTAAACTTGATGTGGCTGCAGTGAACTCCCAAACTTCGTTTTGGGATACACTTTATCTCGCAATCACCACACTTGACTTCATAAGTCCTGGATTTTTCTTTTATATCGGTTTTGTCTTTTGTTGTGCCTAAGAGATTATTTATTTTTCCATCGCTCTAAAAAACGCATTCTATATTTTTCTTCTTAAACTTTTGTTTTAATTTGTTGGATACATGCGGCTTATACGTCATCGCTGCTCGATCAAACTTGTTGTTGTAATCTTATTGTTTTTTCTGTGTAAATAAGGTTGATAAATGTGAGTTTTTAATTTTGTTTGTATGTTTTTTTATTAAAAGGTCCACCATTGATTCGTTGTATCCATTAAGCATTGCAACTTTTTTAATATGATTGAATTCATTTAGGTAATTAGATACCGACAAAGGTAATTTACATAAAGCATGGATCATTGAGTGGAAAACTGCCGATTTCTGTTGTACAGGACAACATGAATCACTGGTAATGTATCGTGGATTTTCTGTAGATGGAGAAGTGAAGTTTGTTGTTAGTTTTTTTGACGAGGAGATCCAAGAAGGCGAGTTTCTTGTCATCTTCGCGTTCGAAAGTGAAATTAATGCTATCAAATTTGGAATTAATGGTTTCCAAAATTGCGTTAACTTTATCAGCTTTTATTATAGCGAAAACGTCATCTACGTAGCGCAGCCAGATATGGGTGAGTAGACCCCTTCCTTTGAGGTCAATTTCGAAGTTGGCCATGAAAACTTTGACAACAAAAGGTGAAAGTGAGTTTCCCGTACTTGTTCCAAAGTCGATCTTACACAACTTTCCTCTGAATTCAAAGAAATTCTGTGAAATACAAACTTCTGTGGCATCTACATTTTTGTGTTTGTATTTTTTCCTTGTCAATTCCAATTCTGTCGAGGTGAGATCTTAGGAAGTTGATGGCAGTGGGGATGCGGATGATTGGGAAGGGTGCTTCGACATCGGAAGACTCCATAATTTTGTCGGCATTGATGAGAAGGCTTAAATATTCGGTTTGACATATGGGTTTTCCTTGCTTTAATAATTCGTATAAGAGCAAGATCTCTGACATAGACCCTTTCGTCGAAGAGCATTGCCATTAAAACGTTTACAGGATGTGCAAAGAAAGCATTATTTTCAATGACAGGGTCAACGATTGATTTTAAGTTGTCTGGCAGCCATCTTGAAAAAGAGATTAGTTTAAAAACATGATGCGGGCCATCTATCAATAAGGCTTTGTTTTTTATCGAAAACCACACTGGTGCATACACTTTCATGATATACTCCACAAGAATTTCAAGATTTCCAGATGGGTTATTTGAACTAATTTAAAGTCGAAGAATTCTGTTTGCAGTTGTGACCCATTTTGAATGTGCCATTTTACCAGGTTGGCGATTTGCTAGTTCGGGAGAACAGTAACCTTTTTTAATAGCTTAACACATTTCGAAAAGATATTTTTGTTCAGTACTCAATTGTACGATTTCTTGGTCGATTTCAGGTACATTTCCGGTCACATGTAAAAATTGAGTAACATCAGTAAGTTGGCAATTGGTTAATGACTTACCAATAGGGCCAGAATATTCACTGTGGCCCGAAGTAGATCCATCTAACTTTGTGAAGAGATGTCGTAGTGCCAATTCATTCGCATGAAGTAAGCATATTGCCCACTGTAATGGTCGACCTAATTCAATTTCTATGTAGCGTATGATCCCTCCTTTCCAGCCAGTATTGGTTGCAGTGACGTCACATCCAATGTAAAGATTTTTTTTCAAATCGATTCCCTTTTCTTTGAAAAAATTGAGCATTGAGTTACTTATCCCCTTCCCTGTACCTGATTTAGGAGTTATATGGCCTAAGAAAATGGATTCTGGCTCTGCAATAATGGTAACTTGTTATTCAAGAACCTCCTTCCGATAGTATCGTCCATCTTTCTCTTCCGAAGTTCGAGTTTTATCTGTTCGCTCATCAAAATAAATACTGCGAATTACAACATAATCGCACTGATTTGATAGCCTTTCTCTTGATTTTAACAAGACTCTATGTATTTTATTTTTATCAATAACTAGAGTGGTATCATTGTTTTTGATTATACCTACATCCGGGTGTACTGCTGAAGCAACTGCTACAGCAGATAGTACGGAAAGCCCATATCGATCACAGACTCTTGCTACGGATGATAGAGTAAGTAAATTCCGCTTACCTGATGATGTTGACGTTGAAGGCTCAGATAAAAAAAAGCTGTGGCTGCACTACTTCGATTGGATTGACTTTCTCTAAAGTTTCGTTTGGATTTGCTGCATCGGAAAAAGTTGCTACCGTAATAGATTCAGCTCTTTGGGTACCTAATGCACTACGCTTTCTATCTAGTCGCTTTTGATTTTTTTGGGTTTCAACTTTGTCAATAGCACCGATCACCATTTTTCTATCATTTCTCTGGTCCACTAAATCTGATCTCTCACTAAAAGGCACATTTTTATACTTTACACAATGACAGTCATTAAAGGGATCACACTTAAACGATGCAATGTCAAACAATGTTGTCTTTGAAAGTGCAATAAAATCTTTCAATCTGTTGTGATAGCTTGTATTTTTTTTCGAGTCTGGTTATATTTTAAGTGTCATGTATTTATCAAAGTGGATTTTCATTATTTATATCTATTATTCGGCTATGACACATAATTGGAATCGACGCATTCTTCCATATCGTTTCGATTTCTTTACTAACAATTACAAAAACTTCGGAATTAGATGGATTTCTGCCATTGTATTTCGTTTTGAGATCACTTTGTACGAAAAGTATACATAGCTATATCTGATTACATCTTTTACTGTTGGCAACTTATTTTTGTTTAGATCACTAAAGGGGCCGAAAAAGGGGCAAGTTGTTTCTTGTCGACGAGGTCCGGTACTCATTTTGATTTTACGTTTAAAATATTTTTCAGAAAATCAATACAACTTTACACAAAACAAAATTAAACAGTTTTTCTTAGAGAGTTGCAACAACAATACATGACACAAAACAAATACGATGTGACATACGGTGCCACATCAAATCCGCCATCATGTTGTAACTTACCAATGCAAGTGAAAAAAAAACAACTCAACAAACAGCACAAAAAAAAGGTGAGCGAAATTGAAGAAACATTATCAACCCATCTATAGGCACATTCTTTCTAGGGGTACAATGTCGGCTAGAGATTCGGGAAGTTCTAGCTATAATTATCTCGTTCGTCATTAAAATACCAGTCAATAGCCGTGTTTTATTGGGAAATTTATCCGCCGTAAGTTTATCCGTCGTAGCATTTTACGTACAATTCGCTACGGTCGATACAAATTTAAAGTAGAAGCTACGGTGGATGGCTGGTTGACGCTCAGTCGAGTCTCGATTCTGATTTTATTAGTTTTGTTGGTACGATTGATAATTGAATTGAATCTCGATGGATGTGTTCATGGAGTGTTATAATTATTAATTTCATTCGTAAGACAAATCGATCTTTTTGATTTTTTTTTAATATCTGGCCAGTTTATATTTCTCAAATCTTAGATAACTCCATTTTTTAATATATTATAATCTGTTCTTCTGAAAGGTCCCTGACTTTTACTATTTAAACTGTATTCTTTGCTCAATTATTTTCTGAAGTACGTCTAAAATTGCACCTATATCTGCAATTTTACATACCCCTAATGTCAATTAATCAATTTTAACAAATTTTGATATCCATTTTGGAAAAGAAACCAATATTTATCGAATGAATTCCGTTTTACTTTTATTTTTGACTAACCAAGCCCGGTGAAAAAAATCATCTTTTTAGATCTACAAAAAAAGCAATTTGAGAAGACAAACCGCATAGGGTGGAACTGCACTATAGAGGAATTGCTTGCCACTGCGGCGCTAAATATTTATTCGTATAAAATTCTATGAGCTATAAGGCCAGAGGCGCGCACATATGCAACTTTCAGTTTTCAACAGTTTGTTGAAAAGTGAATACCGTGGACTTATATGAGAGTGCGCGCACATGCAAAAACTATTCACTCCGCCATTCGAGCAACTTAAGAGTTTGTGTTTTGTCACAAATCGAACGATCGCCCCAAATAAGTTCTTCAGGTTGTATCACATCGAACTATAATATAACTGCGCGTACATTAAATCAAAATGATGTTTGTGTGTTCGTTTATCTCGTTGATTGATTTTTAAGTTGCTTATCTGCGCGATCATCCTTCAACTACTGATTAAACTATTTTGTTTTGGAAAAATTGCATGTGCGCGCCTAGCCTAAACGCACTAAGCGGAAACTGAACTCACAAAGTGTGCTTTTTCTTCACTGTTCAATGGACGTTGGCCATGGGCGGTATTCGATTCACTACATGGACATGGACTGGGCATAAATTTTTGTGATCCAAAATGGTGAAATGGCAAACCAAATGTTAACTTTTTGTTACTTACTCCGCGTATGTTAAGTGCAGACTGATGAGTAAATATTGAATTGAAAGCAAAACATACTCAGAAAATAAATTTGTAAATTGACTTGAAAAATAAAACTCTAGCTATCGATAAGCTCAGAAAATAAATAAAAGCATGAAATATAAGGGGAGTGAACACTTTAGGTTGTAGTGTGCGTTCCAAACCAAGAAACATTAAAAGGAAACAAGTAAATCACCGGCACGTTTGTTTCCTCGTGTGAAATGCATAGACCATTTTTAAAGCAATACAAAAATTGGACTGTGTAAAAAGGGACTTAACCATAGTCTATGAACAAAGCCATTCACTTAACATGTCCGTTCTAATGGTGCAAAATGAATGTTCGAATTTAAAACTGCAATTGCAGAAAAAATGAAAACAAGAAATAGGTTTGTAACATAAATTAAAGATTGGTACGTTTTTCTACTTTCTATTTTATATGAATAAAAGCTAATTATTGGTCATTATTTTGATATTTTCTTAATTTTACTTTGCAAAAGACTCTTTCATTACTTGTGACTGCTGTACAGGGGTACCATTTTTACAAAAATAAAAAACCTACGCTCCATGCTACGGTCGATGCGTTTTTTTGGGAATTACTTACGGTACAATGGATAGATTCCCAATAAAACACACCTAATACAGTTTTTCAGGTAAAAAATTTAATCATAAACTAAAATTACAAAAGTTTTGTATTATTTTATGACTTTTAATTTAGTGTAGCATTTAATCGCCTGGCGTCATCAATAAGATAAAAGTACACTGAGTAAATCAACAATAATAGACTACTATAACTATTGCCGTGACATAACCGAAATTATGGCCTCACACAATGATATTAATATCGGCGGCGAAGGGAAAACGGTGCAAATCGATGAAACTTTTTTGACAAAAAGAAAATATTACCGAGGGCGTATAACAGATCAAATGACAATAGTGGTGTTGGGGTTGTACTGTAAGGAGGACAAAATAGGACTCTTCTTTAAGGTCAATTCAAAATGCAAGGCAGATTTGTAGCCTTACATTCACAAATTCGTAAACCCGAAGACTAGCTATATTTGTACAGACACTGCTCGCCAGTATGCAGGTATTGAACAAATATTCCAAAGGGATACTGTCCATAAAACCACGAACCAAAGTAGAGGTGAATATGTGAATGAAACCGATCCAAGCAACACCATTAATGATCTGGAAAATCAGAATAAACTTTAAAAAAAAAAAATATTTTATGCCGAAGAACGACAAACCACATTTACCAGTACATGGCCCCTTTTTTCCTACCGAAAATATTGTCTTGAGAGAGAATACAAGAACGATTTGGGTTCTCAAATCATGAAATTTTTATTAGACATTAAAAATTTAATTTTAACTATATGCCGGTACTAAGGTCTTTTAAATGCAACCTGAATTGCACGGTACTAGTTTGGCTCAGTGGATTTGAGAATCAGGTATTGAATGTCTCGTTTTAAATGGGCGGCATCCAATTAAAATTGGAGGTATAGAAAAGAATGCGCCTAGCGTGGGGATCGACCCCACACGTCCTAGTTAGCAATCAAGCACTTTATCCACTGCGCCATTGCTACCCACAAAGGTCTATCAATATACAATCGGTGGAGCTGAAAGTGTGGGATTACACCTAAAATCCATTACACCTAAGATCCACCCAATGTTCAAAGTGAAAATATAGAGGATGTAATTCCTCCAAAACAACCCAGACTTCTGACCATCAACGAAGAACTGAATGAACTCTACGAACACCACAGAAACGAGACTATTGATGATGACTTCATTGATGAAACTGACATACATTTTTAAGAACACAGACTTAACAAATTGACTGACTGGCTCGCCCAGACACCGACTACACAAGAACTGGCTGACTCAGACGTGGAATGCAATGAAAGTTTACCTACACGCGGTGCATTCTCGATAACTTTCTATAAGGAAAAAAATTAAGTATAAAATTAGTTTTGGTAATTTTCAATTTTCTCATAAACTAGAAGATTAAGAATTTATAGGAACATCAAATAATTAAATCCAATTTGTTTCACAATTTTGAATACAAAAATTTTTTTGTTAAATTTGCCAAACTAGTGCCGTGCAATTCAGGTTGCATTTAAAAGACCTTAGGTCTTACAGGCATATAGTAAAATTTAAAAAAAAAAAAAATATTTGAGTTTCAAAGTATTTTTTTTCAAAAACTGTTAACACAAATAACTATATTGAAACAAAATATAAAAGACCAGGTTTCTGACTTTCAGAAAACCTATAATTTTTCTATTATATATAAGTGTTATATATAAGTGTTGCCGTTGTTTTATTTAATTTTTTTTTTTCATTTTAAGTAATTTTTTAGGAAATTACCACTCCCGTATAAACGGGGCGAGAGATATCCCCCCTCCCTCTCGTATCAAAAAATACTTGTAACTAACTGCTCTATAAGAATCCGTTTTAATTTTTTGGCGCCTGAGTTATCGTACTCTCCCGCGAAGATGACAACAAACTCGGCTTCTTGGATCTCCTCGTCAAAAAAAACTAACAACAAGCTCGACTTCTCCATTAACAGAAAATCTACTTCAACCGATCGATACATTACCAGTGATTCATATTGTCCTGTACAACACAAATCGGCAGCTTTCCACTCAATGATACATCGTTTATGTAAATTACGTTTGTCGGGATCTAATTACCTAAATGAATTCAATCATATGAAAAAAGTTGCAACGCTAATGGATACAATCAATTAATGGTGGACCTTTTAATAAAAAAACATACTAACAAAATTAAAAAATCACATTTATCAACTTTATTTACCAGAAAAAAACAACAAGTTTGATCGAGCAGCGATGACGTATAATCCGCATGTAACCAACAAATTAAAACAAAAGCTTAAGAAGAAAAACATAGAATACGTTTTTTCGAGCGATGGAAAAATAAATAATCTCTTAGGCACAACAAAAGACAAAACCGGTATAAAAGAAAAATCCGGGATTTATGAAGTCAAGTGTGGTGATTGCGAGATGAAGTGTATCGGACAAACAAAACGAAGTTTGGGAGTTCATTCCAACGAACACTGCAGGCACATCAAGTTTAACCGAGCTGAAAAATCTTCGATAGCTTCACATGCTTTAAGCAACAACCACTTTGACATCAAATTTGAGAACGTCAAAATGCTTCAACACGTAACAAATCCAAGAAGACTTGACGCATACGAAAATTTGTTCATACATACTAACGACCAGCTGATGAACGGGGATAATGGCAATATAGTTTCAACTTTGTTTAGTGTGGCGTAATGTTTGTCTCTTTTGTACTTATGTAAGCTTATAGTCAGAGCTTTAATATTTAGTATCTGTTGTTTTACCTTCAATGACATTCAGCTTCTTATGTTTTGTTTTGGTTTGATCATGTACTTTCTTTTATCAACTTCAATAGTGTATTGCTGATGATGAGTCGAAGCAGACTCGAAATGCATATAAATAAAATTAAAAAACTTTAAACTTTGTTTTTTTTGTTTAAAAATTTGTGTTGTGATCTGTGCGGTCGTTTCCTAATTTGTTTGCTTGTCAATGCTTATTCTAAGATATTTATACTCAGTAACTGCTTCAATACAGAAACAGTTTGGAGAACAATTAATAGTCAAAGTATTAAAAGGAATTTCTTCGGAAGTACAACAAGAATTACTAATTAGTGGGATTTGTTTGAAGTTATATTACTATGCTGAACAAAAAGAGGAAGATTCAAATATATACTCAGCCGAACAAAAATAGTCAGTACAGGAAAGATAGGGTATTATATACAATTTTCTTGTCTTATCTTTCTATTCTTAATGTCTATGGCTCAAAATTTTAGTCGATTTAGTAATATGTTAAATCATTTTTAGTATGATACTAGGCTAAAAAGAGGATTTTGCTAATTTTAAACTAGTTTAGTATCGTACTATTTTCTTAACATTTTACTAAAGTTAAAATCACAAAATGGCTACTTTATTATAAATTGCCGTATATGAAGTGAATCTAATCCAGAAATGCTCCATGAGACGCACCAAGAACGAGTCACTGTGTGGTGCGCAGTTTCATCATGGTGTATTTTCGGGCCATACTTCTTTGAAGAAAACGGTGTAACACAAACTGTCAATGGAGACCGTTATTTAAAGATGTTGAAGGAGTTTTTTTTACCCAGAACTTCGCCGAAGACGTTTTCCTTTCAGCAGAATTTGGTTTCAACAAGATGGAGCAAGTGCACACGTAGCCACACAAGTTATAGCAGAGCTCCAACGAAAATTCCCAAACAAATTGATATCCAGAAACTGCACTTTCCGCTGGCCCTCAAGGTCACCTGACCTGACTGCACCAGACTTTTTTTTATGTGGTTATGTCAAGCAGGAAATGTACAAAACGAAACCCAGGAATTTGACTGAACTGAAGCAGTCCATTAAGACAATAATTGAGGCGATCCCAATGTCAACCCTTCAGGCCGCAATGCACATATTTTTGATCAGGTGCAGCATATGCGTGGATGAGCATGGAGGTCATTTGCGGTCTATCATCTTTAAAAACCATTAGTTATTTACTATAAAATTTAATGTTTAATAAAGAAAATTAATGAAATACATCGAAAAAAGTTATTAAAATTTCTTTTTGTAGCACGATGCGCCACCCTGTACAAGTAATTTGCTTTGAACGTTTCGATATACTTTGCACAAAGAACTTTTCCTGCAAAAACACCGTAAGCGAAATAAAAATTCACGAATGGATCGCACGTACGTGCTCCTATGTTCGATCACATAATATGTCAAAGATTTTTAATAGAAACGGCTAAATGTATTTTTAAAGTCGTTTTTCACTCAATTTTGTATATATATATAAATTCTTAATTTTTTTTCTAAAAAAAATTGGTATGAACATTTTAAATATTTAATAATATAAATTTAAAAACAAAATTTCCGAAAAAATCGTCCATTCCTTTTCGAAATATTGAATTTTCAAAAAAAAAATATTGTTTTTTCAAAAATCCAATAAATACTATTTTTCGAAAATTTTGAAATGCAGTATTATTTAGAATTCAAAGGAGCTCCTGTGTAAAAATTTTTATTCAAATTCATTAAGCCGTTTGTGAGAAAGCCGAAAATCAATAATATGGTTGTATGGTAGGTACTATTAATAATAAAATATTAAACGAATTTTTTCGGCCAAAATGTGGAGCATACTTAAAGTGGTACACACACCAACTTTTATCAAAATCGTTAGACCCATTTTCGAGATAATTAAGATGGTAGAAAAATTTGTATGGCAAATATCTATTTTGGGCAATCACCTAAAACGCCTAAGCACCAAGTTTGAACAAAATCGGTTCAGCCGTTACGGCTGAAGATCGTTCTGCAGACAGAGGCAGACAGGCGGAATTGCGGGACCCACTTTTTTAGTGTTCTTTATCATCCTAATGTTGTTAACCTTGATTAAAATCTCGAGTTCGATTTTTTTTCCAAATGCAAAACTTGCCCTACAGTACCTATATCGCAAGTAATAACTACATTTTAACGGGCTATTTAGAAATACAACCAAATAAAAAGGAGAACAAATCAAAGCGACAATTAGACAGAGTATACAACAAGTGATTTGAAAAATATAAATTTTGTTTTCTCACTAATAACGAGTTTGTGAGCGCCAAAACAATGTCTAAATAACTCTAAGTCATAATTAATTTCTGAAAACATATCAAGAAAACTGGGACCAGAAAAAACACACACTATATCATTTGTGAAGCCTTTAATTTACGTTTTTAATTAAGACCAAATATACTGTTAATATATATAAGAAATAATGTTGGACCTAATACGGAACCTTGTGGGACTCCTATATTAATATTTTTTACTTCACCTATTTTGACCATTTGTTTTCTGTTTTTTGAAGTAAGAGCAAAACCAATATACCATAAAGCCTCTGAAATCCAGCTTTCTCTAACTTTTTTATTATTATTTATTATTTTGTCATGGCCGACTGTATCATATCGATAATATAAAGAGCAGTTGTACATATTTTTGTTTAGCTCAAACTTACATAAATTAAGTTACAGTGAGCTAAGAGTGTATGTTCCGTACGTTTTCCAGCTCTAAAGCCGAACTGCCTATCATTGAAAAAAGAAACACTCTCTAGAAAGTTCACAACTCTTGATTTCTCAACTTTTTTTTTAAATTGTTTTGAAAAAAACAGGTAGAATAGAAAAAGGTCTATAATTAGAGATTTTGAATAGCTCTAAAAATTTCAATAGAGGAAATGGGTTCGAAAAAGAAACTACGAGGCTGAAAATTTTCTTTAAAACAAGCTTCGAACATGTACAATCGTTAATGCCGGTAATATTAACTCCACCTTTAAGGAGTTAATAATGCCGGCATTAACGATTGTATCAGTAGCTATTTAAAAAAATAATCATTAAAGATTTAAGCGATGTCAGCATGATCAAAGATGTTTTGAGAATCGTACATTAAAAGAGGAGGAATATCCGAAAATTTGTTTTTACCGAATAGATCATTATTCATTAAATATACCCTATTCATTTCTTAAGTCACCTTTAGCTTTACGAAACTTATCTATATACAAATTTTATTTACAAATTGATATGTATTTCAAGCCTAATTTCTTCACATAAATTACCATATTTGTCGCGGTACAAGATGTTATTCGGATGCTTCTTATGCTTTATTCTTAGTTTATTTTTTTTAATAAATAAGTAGACATCAAAGGTTTATTTTTTTTTTCATTTTACCGCTTTTGTTCACAAGAACTTCGGAATTATGCTCAACATGACATTTTAAGAAGAAAACAAAATTATTAAAAGCGACGCAAGGATTAGGAATACTAACAACTCGTGACCAGTTTTCCATAAGAAGAATAAAATTCACCTGTACGAAATTAGTTTTAATATTTGACCAATTGAAAGTCTGTTTCTTAAACTGAATTTGGTTGACATCTTTGAAATTGAAAAATAAACATGTCATATGATGATCAGGGATCAGTTCTAAAATTAGATATACTGAATCTGAACTGTCTCAAGCATACAATTTTTTTTTTTTTAGGGAAAAACGATTTTGTGGAATTCACAATTCCAAAAAAATAATATGCTAGGACCGCTCCGGTACCTATACATGTGCCAGATTTAATTTTGTTTGCATGAAAATTTCTTACATGCCAATCCCTATTTTTAGACATTCAGTTTATTTGATCAGGAAAAATTAATTTACTATGAGAATAACTTTTATAGTGGCAAGGTTACATTTTAGGCCTATGATATTCCAGAAACTATCAATCTTTACATAGATTTGGAGAATCTAAGATTGTTTTGACTGATTGGAAACTGACAGTATTATATATTTTTATAAAATTAAAATTCACGACTGGGTCGCTCTTATATTGGATCACATAAGTACATACATCTAAGTAGAAACGGTTAAATATATATTTTTAGGCCGTTTTTACTTAATTGTTTATATACAAAATTTCTTTAATTTTTTTCTTATATAAATGTTGGTTGGCAATTTGAAGAATTTAGCAATAAAAAATTAAAAACAAACAATTTAAAAAAAAATATCGCCCACCCGTTTTCGAAATCTATATTGAATTTTCAAATAAAAAAAAGATAATTTTTCTCCAGAAATGCGAAGATTTTGGTAGGCAGTATTACTTAGAATTTGAAGGACCTCCTTATAATTTTGTTTTATCGAAATCCTATCATATTTTCGACACTCTCATAACTCTTTGAGCGAGTATACCTAATTAAAAACAACGCTCTACAAAGTTTACTAACTAAATGTAAATTATTTGAGATCATAAATTTACATATTTTCTTACCTTCCACACAACAATAGTTGCAACTGGAGCCATCTCAGCACTTAGCGTTACTGCCATAGTGTGACTGCCTTCTTCCATTGATTCCTCCTCGCTCAATATCACAACTCCTTTCGACATTATCAAATAGTTAAACGACCTAACGAAAAAATTTGATCGAATATGAAAGATAATGTATTCGCCAACCTCTGGTTCCTCAGTACTCGTTGACACTCCAATAAATTGATTTCTTGGCGAATAATGTGTTATCAAGAGTAATTCTGTTTTAACATCACGATATCTTGCTTCGAGTTTCATCGTAAGAACGCCCGAGAGGAACTCCCTCTCCAAATCCATATCAGTGAGAAGATCGATTTTCAATGCCCATATACCAATTACGTTTGACATTTGCAACTTTTGCAATGAATATTCTTGGGCACCACTTTTACTTTGAATAGTTCCAGTTACAATCATTTCGGTTTTATCAAGGAATTCTTTACCTAATGACGAACCATCTTGATTTTCTACTACTATGTGCGCAGTAAATGGTATGCAGGGTTTAAAAACTTGAACTTCACCACCCAAAAATGCTGCCTTTAAAGTTGGACTATAGAGCCTAGTTAAGGAGTAACCAGAGATCACTTCATTGTAGAATCTCTCCCCTACCGTTGCTATAATTAATAGTTCCATTTCAGCTAAGTCTGTTGTCATCTGCTGTAATTGAGCTATAGTCAGTTGAAACTCATATGTCCCGTTGAAGTATCTCAGATATGGCAGAAGATTTTCATCGGAATTAGGTTTACTAAGCCAAAATGGCCACTGTTCATCGAAGTTGAACGTGTGCTCCTCAACATCTTCCAATAATGCATTCAGAATGATTTTCGGAGTTCTTCCAAAACGGTACTGCTCATTCAGGGCTCGATAGTCAATCGAACCTAATGGAGCAAGAATTGCTCGGAGAGTAAGATTCCCCTTGACTGGAGCACCACTTGTAAAGTTTGCCATTACTTTTCCGACTATAAATTGCTGTGAAATAATAAAACTTTCAGGCATTGTGACGTTCACCTCGAACCTTGTTTGATAGTACTCCTCTACGATAAAGGGCGTTTCTTCGATTTGTCCCTGAGCCACAACTCGAATTGTCCATTCCCCAAATACCGGTTGATCAGAAAGCTTGTACTCCAAACTTACACTTCCAAGATAAGACAGTCTCGATAACCACCTACGCATGACATGTTTGTTCGGATCCAACATGAATACATCAATTGCTTTGTCATAGCCCTTCAGTTCGGTATTAATTGGAATCGTTCGAAATCGTACTGAATCACTTTGCCTGTAGAATGGTTTATCCATTTCCACAAATATCGTAAGGGACCTCTGTGAGAAGCTCAAAACGGTTTCGTTGAGAAATGCCAAATTTTCCGATGGATGGATATCTGCATAGAAGCCTTTAACCCGCAATTTATAGTCACCAGCTACACTACTCGCAGGAATTCTCATCAGAAGAGTTTCAGGAATACCTTTTTTGACTTCCTTGGTGTCGCCACATATTTCCACACCATTGTGAGAAATACTTGCATGTACCGTTATAGGATGTTTGGCTTCTAATATACTCACTGACACCTTATAGATAATTCCTGGACGGACTAATTTCGATGCCACTATGAAGTGGGTTGCTTGTTTCGAAAAAATGTTGTCACGAAACTTCGCAATTGGTTGGTGATATATTGATTTTTGCCCGTGTGAATTCTTCAAATCGATTTTGTTGGATTTTTCTATGTCATTTCGACTATCGGTCTTGTAAAGAGTCTTGCCAATACGGTCTTGATGGTCATTCATAAGTTTCGTAGCGCTTTCAATGCTGTATTCGATGATGCTTGATTCGGGATAATTATCATCGGAGTAGAGTTCAGTAATGGGATCTATAATTTTTGGTTCGAAGTTATTAACTGCAATATATCCATGGGCAGAGGCAAGAAAAAGAAGAATAAAATGCTGGATCATGTTGACAGGAGATCCTGAAAATAGAACCAAGTTAATACTCGTATATGTATATAGTTGAATTTACATTTTTTTAAATTAGAAAATGTGAGGTATTTCCATCAGGAAGCTGATTATTTATTAAACATAACATATGCAGAAGTGCAAGGTCATAGTTTCAAACTCACGCTACATACACATTACAAAACATCCAGACGGCTCCATAATATAACAAAACAAATCTATTATGTTTAATACCCTTTCTGCATAAAACAACTCATGATTAACGTATTTAAAAAAAAGGAATAAATTTATAGTATGCGTTGTTGTAATATGTTTATGTTGCTTTAATAAACAAAACACATCAATATAGTAGGGGTGGTGTTAATATTCCATTTGAATACCTTGTTCCATTCAATGCTTATGTATTATTCCAATTTAGAATTTTGAACTTGAATTATTGTATAAGCACAAAGAAATTTCTTTTTAGGTAGATAAACAAAAAAAACACTGAAAGAGGGAAGTCCTCTTATTAGTCGACTTATGACTAAATTGGGGAAGGTGGTGGGCATGATGAAGAAACTACTCTACCGATGGACAAATAAATATTTCGGAAATGGATTAATTAGGACTAGGGTTGTAAGTGGGGAAGCCAATTACGTGCGAGTTTTAGGTCTTAATGATATGTGCTCTAAATCCGGGAGCTCTAAATCCTATTGAAACAGATTTGACATTTTAAATCATAAGCTTGTTATAGTCACATCTATTGCTTGAGAAAGGAGGATTATTGTGTATTTGACAGTATCAAATGTTTTTGTTTTATTTTAGTAAGTATCTCAAATATTTGATTTTGTGTCTTTATATTTAAGAAAAAATTATTTGTTTTTAATAAATTGCTGCTGAAGTTTTTTAATAGATATCTACAATAGGCGTTTTTCTTTTTTCGTTCAAGGCAGAGTTTGAGCACAGTTTGAGTGCATATAGAGTACAAGACTTGGTATAAGCAAACCGCTATTGTATATGCTTTATGACATGCTAAATGGTAGAAAGTTTGTTGTCAAGAGTGGCAATATAACTTCTACCGCAATTTTTAACATTAAAAATGGTCTTCAATAGGGAGCGGTTAACTCGCCGATTCTATTCAGCATTTACAGCAGCGATCTGACAGGTAGTCTAACTCAGGCAATTGCGTACGCCGACGATCTAATTGCGTACAGAACAGCTCATACAATTGAGGTGATCAAAACTATTTTGCAGAGTGACTTCGACAAGATTCAGCGATATTGTGATGACTGGAAGTTGATTTTCAACTTCCGGAAATCAGAAACTATTCTGTTTAGGACTCCGTTGTCTAGCGCCTCAAGGGATACGAGAAAGAACTGGCACAAGCTGGTGATCGTAGCGCCACATGGACATCCACCGGCGAGTAAAAGTGTAGTAAAGTATGAGAAGATCTCCAATTTGGAATTTAAGAGTTGCCTAAGCAAACTAAGTGGCAAAATGCCAAGTAGAGATAGGATATCATATCCAATGATAAAAAATCTTTCCACTCTTGCAACTGCCAGACTAATTCAATTATTTAACAATATTTTAGAGACGGGTGTCATCCCACAACAATGTTAGTGGTTATAGACCCATATCACTGATACCCTGCATCTATAAAGTACTGGAAAAATAGTTGCTAAAAGATTGCTTTGGCTAATCGTAGCTCGCAAACTCATTAAACTTAACTAAGTCGCTTTTCAGCCAAAAAAAGGGTGTTCGGACGCCCTTCCTCATCTTGACTTCTATATATCCAATGCCTTCTCTGCACGCAACCACGTTACTATTTTGTCGCTCAAAAAAGCATTTGATAGAATTGGAGCTCATGTGATTCTAACTAAACTTAAAAATTGGGGAATTGATCTAAGATTATTTAACTATGTTAAATCATTCCTTACAAATAGAAAAATCTGTGTGAAAGCAAACAATTCTTTCTCAACCTTCCACCACTTATTCAATGGTATCCCACAAGGATCCCCTTTATCCGTGGTGCTTTTCATAATAGTGTTCGATGATTTGAGCTTGCTCACTTCCAAACACAAACAACTGGATCATATGTTCTACGCTGATGATTTTTATATTCTTTGCAAACATACACATCTAATAAAAACGAACTTACTCTTTACTAACCATCTTAATTACAAATAATTGGTCCAGTCTTTCTGGATCCAAACTTTCATTAGATAAATGTAAAACACTACATATATGTCGTAAACCCTCATGTAATAAAAATTCCATTTGTTTAAACAACAACATAGTAAACTTAGACATTATGAACATTCTAGGCATTACATTCAATAATATATATAACTGGAAAACTCATTGCTTAGTGTTAACAAATAGCTTAGTTAAAAGAATAAATATTATAAGTTTTCTAGCCAGTAAAAAATGTAATGTTCATGTAAATACTTTATGTAATATAAAGAAATCACTTATATTAGGTAAAATTGACTATGGGCTTTTTTATATGGTACTTCACCGAAATCTACACTCAATATCATCAAATCACCACATCACCAAAGCGCACAAAGAAGTCTCAATGCATGCCCTACAACCACAATTAAAAATAGGCTTGTAGTAGCTGGTTTGCCGTCGCTTGAGGATAGTATCGCATTTACAAGGACAAAACTATACATTAAGCTTTCATTCTTAAACGGATCTATAATAGATAAAGATGTGGCAAGTGTTCTTTAAAGCAAACTTTCAAAACGAGTTCAATCAACAATTTCCACTTTAATTACATCAGCTAAAGTATTGGGAATATATGTGAGTAAGGTACCAATTGTTCCCACCATGGTTTCTATCACCAAATACTATCATAAGGCATTTTTTAAGTTTGAACAAACACAGTACATCTAACGAGATTTTCATCCAAATGTTTCTTAGTATAACATCTAAACTAAAGCTAAATGGTTGGGCCTTGGTCTTCACCAATGGATCTAAAACACCGCACCATCGTATGCCTCGGTTTTCGAAAATGGCTCGGTAAGGTCTGTCGGACTTTTAGATTACAAGGTATCTATTTTCACCGCAGAGACCATAAACGTTTGCATAACAAACACTGACATTGACACATTCGTCAATGTCTCAGATAGCCTTTCAGTTATTCAGGCTGTAAGAAATCCTAAACATACAACAATCATTATATCGCAAGTCCGTGATCTTCTAATAAAACATCAAAAAACGGTGAGACTCATGTGGGTAACTAGCCATAAATGTATAAGAGGTAATGAACAATTATTTGCCTTCACAAAATGACTCAACTCGACCTTCTCTGCGATGTCAAACAAAAACTAAGACAGAATTCACTTATACAATGGAATAACTATAGTCATCACTACTGAACATCAATCAAAATAAAACACAACCTATCTATCCAACAACAACTACTAAATCAATGAATGCTCATTTCATAAGAATGCGCCTCGGCCATACAGCTCCTTCTTAATAAGCCATCCAACTAATGCAGATCCGTTTTTTTTAACTTATGGACATGGATTGATTGCAGCAACAAATTTAACAATAACAGAACACGTGATTTCAAAATTAAATACGGAATTCGATTTAACATCTAGAGAGCTTAAGACATAAAATATGGTTCTATTTTCATTCATCAAGAAACATATGCAAAAATTATTCGCAAAAGCTTCCGAATGGAGGACGTGAATTCAGTAGCAATACCAGCTGATCCTCACCACCAAATGAGTGCAGATATTTATAGAAATAATAAAGCAGAAATGTGAAATAAGCCTTATCGTCAATTAATTGGCAGCCTTATCAAACGACACTTTGGCACTACACCCTTGGATACTCTGACACTACACCCTTTTTACAGGATCAAAATCAGGCGATTGTCAACCCCCTCTCTAAATTCAGCAACTTCAAACTCGCAGCATTTGCTAAGGAAGAACCTGAAGATTAATAGAGACTAGACGACCCAGCTCTCGAAATTCGAGTGCCAATTTATTTATTTAATTCATTTTCATTCAATAAAAGACAGAGAATTCACGATTTTTTTTAAATTGCTTAATGCAATGAGAAGTACTTACTAAGCACTCAATCTTGGAGTAAAAAGGAAAACAGTTATTGGTACACAAACTTTCAAACATATACACATTTTTGACACATTAACAATTTTTGTACAACAAATGTTCCTGATTCTTACTCTTGCACCTTTCATTGTTTCCATGCTAAACAAAAATACGTACATACAACAATACTGACGTCTTAAAAGAATTCAAGAACTATCAAAATAACCCAAAACAATGGATTTAAAGATGGACACGCTTCACACACCTGGTATTTATTTTCACCACACTTTACCTCTTATGAAATGCCACCACATATGAAATAAATAATGATTGTTTTAATTTGTATAAATTCAATTATATTAACTTAACTATTGTGACGGTCTTTGTTCAAGTTGTACATACGTTTAAATATTTAAATATTAATTAAATACTTATTTACACTTTTCCACCACTTTCCTGTACTCAGCTATTCACCATCCTTGTGTTGCCCAGCACTAACACAATTCAATAAATAAGTATGCAGCGAACACTCAAGAGTATGCAATTTCGAATTCCTTTTATATATTTCATTAAATTATCCAATGCACAAACCATTTTCTTTTGTCAGCAACAGATGTCGCTAGTATATGTGTGTATTTTTTTTTGCATTTTTATTTATTGTTTTAAACAATTTCTGTGTAGTATATTTAATTAATTTTGGCATTCTGCACATCTATTCAAAAAATTCTTTCGTTTAATATGTAATTTATGCCCCTTCGGTTTGTGTGGGCCGCGAAAAGTGTACCACAAAAAATATGTTCGCCGTTTTATTATATGATAACTGTTATTTATTGATTGCTAACTTAAATTGTGTTGGTTTACTTGGCAAGTTTTTTTTTATTAGCTAATTACTCAATTTTCAAATGAAAACTTGCCAAGTAAACCAACACAATTAAAGTCAGTAATCATTAAATAACAGATTTTTCTGATAATTTTCCGGTTCTTCCATATTATTCAAATTAAAATATTTGATATTTAACATTAATAAACTTAGAACTTGGCGTACTTTTATATCTCCCTAATTTTCACAACTTCCTTGTTACGTAAAGGTTTTTGGATATAGAAGAACTTGGCTACTTTTTTAACTTTGTATTTGTATGTATGTATTTACCTATGGCTATTTGACCGGATATAACATTTGCAGTCAAAAGCGCTAGTCAATTCATGGAACAACCGAATAAAATACATTGAATTGCTGCCAAAAGCATTTAAAAATATTTAAAAGGAATATCAGATTACGGATTATATCTTCCATCCAAACAAGAAAGTTATCTTCAAAAGTTTAGTGATTCTGATTATACAGGAGATGTCGAATCCAGAAAGTCAACAACTGGAATTTTACTAAGGATTGGTAATTCTACAATTGCATGGAAATCTACAAAACAGAAAGTGGTAACATTGTCGTCTACTGAAGCCGAGTACGCTGCAGCAAGTAAAGCAGTAAAATAACTTATCTGGGTTAGAAGTCTTCTAGTTAGCAAATTAGTTAGTAGCAAATTAGTTTAAATGTTGACAACGTAAGTGCAATAAAATTAATTTTCATCCAAGGAGCACACACCTAGATGATGGTTACACCTTTATTCGGGATAAGTATAATAAAAAGGAGTTTATATTGCAACATGTTTCCTCAAAAGATCAACAGCTGATTTGTTAACCAAGCCACTACCAAAATTAATTTATGAAAAAGAAAGGAATATGATAAACATCAAGAAGAAGAATGAAATTCAACTAGAGACAAAATAACAATAAATCATAATTTATAGAATTAGAATTTTTATAAAATTAGTTTCATTCTTCAAATTTTACATTATTACAATAAACATTAATATTACAGTAACATTAATTCTGGTTACGGAACTTTTAACAAAAAACGATGCAACCCAACAGCAAAAAGGACTCATTAAATATTTTAAAACGCAATAATATTACAAGCCCTTTGTTCAGTATGTCGTGAAAGGAAACAAAAAATATCCATCGTTATGAAAATTGAGTACAATGAACTGACAAATAAAAAAACTGAAAGCAGGCAATACACCGACAAAACTGAAATACTGAACAGGATGTTATAAAGGACTCTAAGGACTATTTATCATTCTTGCACTACTCTAAGACACACACTCGCGTTACAAAATTCACTCACGCATGAGACATGCAAAAGAACCTGCTCCTCTGTCAAGGGAATATTTTTTGTAAACGTTGTTCTGTGAAAAAGGATAAGATCCGAAGGCTCTTAAGTTATTTTTTTATGAGAAAATGAATTATAAAATCACTTTAATCGATTTTTTCATTTACCTAGAAGAGAATTTGTTTAACTTGGGTTTTCTTTCTAGAAAATGGGGACGAATTGATCTCGGATTGATGACCAAAAAGAAATTCAATACAAGTTAATGGACTTTTAAACTAACAAGTTCAAATTGTTTTGAACTTTGAATTTTGACTTTATCTATTTAAAAAAGTCAATGTAACCGTCACAATTTTAATAAATAAAAACTCGTTTTTTGTGTGTGCAGTCCCTGAATAAGTGCAAAAAAATTTACTTACACAAAGTAGCGCGTGCCTTTCAATTTACTAGCGGAATAGCATTTCCTAGAGCACAAACTTAATCTGAATTTTGTTATTTTCTTTCAAAATGCGGAAGATTATTGGAACAATCTATCAAATTTCAACATTGCATAAGATGTACTTTTTGTAATGAGAAAAAGAGGCCCATCCAACAATCTCATTCGTCCGAAAAATTAAGACCAACGATTATTTTTTTCTAAATATAGATGCACCGACACAAGACGACCACCACCACAATTCACTGCGGAACTAAAACTGAAGAACCACCTACTCCGACTTCAATTAGAATAGAAACTGCCGTGCGTGTCGAGTGGCAAAGCCGGACAGACAAAACAAGCATAAAACAATGACAATGCACCCTCTTTTTTTAACGACAACCTGAAGCGCACTGAAGCATAAACAAAATTCGAATCGAGGTAAAACTTTTCGATGCTTAGGTGTGTTCTAAATAATAAAAAGGAAGGATCAACAAATATAAAACTTATTGGAACTTTACTGAATATTTATTCGTGAATTTGTTTGTTAAAGATTTCATCTTGCATTCAGAGCCGAGGAATTTCTGGATTTAATTTCAAATAGATTTTCACAACACAAAACTTACCCCTGTGAATATGAATTTTGTGTGTAAGGTTGGAGAAGAATTGCTGTGAACTCACATTAAAATAACTAAAAAATTAACGATGGAATGCATTTCATTAACTTTATTATTGTTTTATTTCAGAATTTTATATATTATCAAATAAAATGCTTTGCATTCGTAATTTGCCGGTAACTCCCACCTAGAAGTGACACTTGACTGTGAATGTGAAATGACAGTTTAAAAGGCTGTTTGTGCTTCGATTACAGGGTGCCAATTAGTAAAACTTAAAATTGACATACTTGAGTTTACACAAGGAGTGTTTATTATAAATGTTTGGTTTGTACAAGTTCTAAACCTTCTAACTTGGGAACCGCTCTGGGCAGCATGTAAAAAGAAGAACGAGATCATTTTTTATGGACCGAAAAATAGATAGAGTAGTCGATATTCAATTGGGGATTATTTTTTATGGACTAGATATGAAGACAAATGGAGAGAAATAGTTATTTAGACCTATTCTGCCACATCTGTTATTGTTCTATGAATTTTCTGTTATGATACATAACAGATATTTTCCGTAAAAGATATTTTATAATTGGTATTCAGGAGTTCGATCTTTTATAAAAGTCCGTTATATAAATTCGAAAAAGAAGCATTTATACAAACAGACCTAAAAACTGCTATCAAATGCTGATTTTTTCAATATTTTCAAGAAAACAATTATTTCTTTAATTTTTAGCAAAGATTGGCACTATAGTGCCTTGACAGAAAAGACTTTTTTCATCATCAGATGACGAGAAAGACGAAGCAATCAAAAACTCCACTGAATGTATAAAATATAAATTATTAACTTCTTCGTCCATTAATTCTTTATTTTTTAGAACGGATTGACTCTAGTTCACAAGTTCACAACAAATTACAAAATATTTTCTATTTGAGCCTTGACAGAAAAGACTTTACATCATCAAATGACGAGTTTACAACAAATAAATTACAAAATATTTTCTTTTTGTGTGGCAGGACCCTAGGAATTGTTAAAAAAAAAGAAATATAATTGTAATGTGGCCTCACCACAAGGTTGTATCAAAACCAATGGCCTCGTTCGGTGCGCGGCCGATAGGCTATCCAAGATACCTTTGTAGCGGATTTATTTTCGAACGATTCAGGTAGCTTTCTCGTTATGTCAGTTGTATTGCCTACACAACTGAAGTCTTGAATCAGCTGTTCCTCACATTTCCAAACGAATCTCAACGAATCCAATAATTTTTGGGTAGTTTGAGATTTGTGTTTGACAACATATGTTTAGTTCATCAGCAGTTTTTTCCTTAGGCGTTACAACAACACCAAGCAATCCGGATCGGTTATGTTGTGCCACCGAACGAGGCCAATTTCAAAATCGACTAAACTAATGCTTCGTTTTCACCTAAAGATAATCCGGTTTAAATTAAGAAGATTAAAAGTTAATCTTCCAGTGTTTTCACCAGTGAAAAAAGATTAGTTTGACGTTTTCACTATGAATTGTCATTCAAAAGTCAATACAACAAGACAAAAACAAAATAATCGTGAAGAAGAATAATAATTTCGGTGCAGTGAACCAAATTAATTTCAATAAATAAAAATGAGTAATAACTTTAAAATATTGTTATCCCAACATCTTGCAGCATATAGATATATTTACATAAATACTGTAATCGCCTTTGCACGGTTATCGTTTTCATATATTTGGGAAAGAACAACTTCAAAGTATTACTGTAGGATAGCTAAAACATTTTCCATTACAAATTCGAGGCACCGCCCGCGTTGGTCTTTGTAGCTTTATTGCATTTTTTATTTTTATACTTATTTATAAAAAAAAGAGAATTTAAAGGCAACGACAAATTATGCCAGACAAGAACAAATTAAATAATGTTGGGCAGTTCTTTTTTTTGTTGAATGTCAATGGAGAAAATATGACATTAGAATAGGCGTTCTATGAAATAAGGTTTGTTACTTTTGAGAATCTTCTACTACGAAGAAGATTTCAATGAGATTAATTTCTAAACTTCATTTAAGGAGATTAAAATTTGTATGGGAAATCTTCAAGATTTAGAAGATTTCAAAGAGGATTTATGGTTAATCCACTTTAATGTGGATTAAGTG
Organism: Philhelius pedissequus; assembly: GCA_910595825.1. Taxonomy (NCBI): domain Eukaryota; kingdom Metazoa; phylum Arthropoda; class Insecta; order Diptera; family Syrphidae; genus Philhelius; species Philhelius pedissequus. Next base: position 254,286,330 of record OU343160.1, read on the forward strand.
GGAGGTGAAAACGTAGTATAAATCTGCAAAATGAAAATGGGAAGTTGAAAAGAAGCACACCCTTCACATATCTTATTGGCGAACAAGATGTAGCGGATCTTTATTTGGAGTGCTTATTATAACCAACTAACGACTTTTCTCATACCTAGTGCTAGTGCTTAGATTAAAAATAAGCTATGTTCTTTTAAAATTTATTTATTTTAAGTGACTACTAAATAATAATATTATAAACAAGATTCAGTAGTTTGTTCTGCAATGTCCATATCACGATTTTTAAAATCCATTTGTTCCTCAGACTTTTAAATTCTATGCCACCTTTGACACCATATTATTATCAAAAAAACACTCACCATTTATAACTACATACTTTCAACACAATTGTCACAAAGAAAAAAATCAAATCGATCGCCCGTTACTGTGAGTACGAATATGAATTTCCGACGTGGTCGGGACAAGATGTATCCAGGCCGGAAGCCAAAGGTAAGCGGCCTACCGCTGCACCAATGACAATCAAGGAAATTACCGTTACCACAATAATGTTTGGTTGCAAGAAGGCCATCGTAAACGATACCCACCTCAAAATAGCTCTCTATCTGGGAAGCCTGTTTCTGATCTCATTGATTGGCAATTATATAGCATACCCCAGAACTATTATTTCTCCCGTTCATATAATCTGTTTAATGTTTACTCCGTGAAAATCGGTTCGGGATGGACATTGTTATTTAGTCTAAAATTTCTGGTGATGACCTCCGGAGTCCTTTGTTGTGGTGATAGAAAGAAGATGATGACAAATTCCATACCTCGCATTGCCATCGCTACCTTCTTTTTGTTTTTCTCGACGAAGTTTTTTAATACAATTGAACCATCGTATGTCAGATGCACTGCTCGTGGATTTGATAGCAAATCAATCTGCTTGCAAGCTGGTCACTTGTGGATTGGATTTGACATATAAGGCCATGCATTTATACTATTCATTCGATTTCGGTATTAATTGAGGAAGCAAGACCTATAGTTACAATGGGAATCGATCAAAGAGCTTTGCGAAACGAATTGAATAAATGCAGCGTAGCAGAGCGGTCAAGTACAAACCCACTAAGAAAACTTACTGATGAATAAGTGAAAATGCAACCCGTTCCAAAAGCTATTCACTGTTCTCTTTGAAATATATAATCTGAAAATACTTTGGAATGTATCTTTTGATGTTATTTGGGTTATCCTTAAAATTTGGTCGATAACTTTTTGTAATCTACTCTTGATATTCTCAAAATCAGCATCAAAAGTTTTTAGGTAGAAAGCTTATTGCAAAAAAATCACTTTTGAAATACGCATATATAGAATGATGTATGCGTATTCCTGGAGTTATTTTTTTAATACAACTTCTTTGCAAAAAAACTGTTGATACTTCCTTTGAAAGTATGAAGTGCTGATTCTAAAAAAAATATCGCTCGCCTTTATTGGACAACCCGTTCCAAATATATACTCCAAAAGCTATTCACTGTTCACTTTGAAATGTAAAGAATATATTTTTAATTTATTTATTATAAAGCAATTCACTAGATTCTAGCTGTTTTTGCATTAAAGATTAAAAGCATTCTTTCTTTTACAAAAACGAATCCAAATTTTCAACAATACTGGAACTTTTTGGAAAGTGTAGTATGACACATCATCTCTCCTTAATGTCTTGTCCTTATTGTTGTTGTTTTCACACCACATTTTTAAGCTATTTCACAAAAAAAAAAAAAAATATATACAATTTCAAAAACAAATTCCAAACTTTTCAATTTAAAACTGTTTCGCTTTTCTTGTTTTCATTTTAAATCTCGTGTGACATCCCACAAGTTGTCAAAAATTACAACAACAAAGCGAAAAAATTTAAGTGTCGTAATCTGGTATTCATTCATTCATGAAAATTGAATATGTTTTTCTCTATTTGTTTTTTAAAATATAAACAGTTGATTTTAATAAAGGGATTCGACTTCTGGCTTCCGTCAAGAACAGACGGGGGTTTACTCCCTCGTCTCACTAGCAAAAAAGTAACTGTGTTTTATATTTTAATTCTTGCTATAACAGTAATAAGTAACAAAAATTGTTTAAAACTATCATAAGTAACAAAATAAGAGTGAACCGTGCTGACACGTCCGATAAAAGCGGAAGTACAAGTCAATCCGTAACTGACATGACTCACACAATCATCACTCTTTGACCACATATCATCCACGTATGGATGACGCTATACCGTAACTGGAGCATCCCCAGGATGCATAACATAAAAACAACTGATGAAAAATTACCAGTCCCAGGAATGGCATATAACTCAACGAGGGATCTGCGCATTAGCCGCCCATAACCGACAAACGGAATTACCCGTTAATCAACTACTGTTCATAACAGTCACCTAGAACCACATAGAAGCAAGCGCAAGAGGAGCAAACGGTCTCATATGAAGCAGAATGGACATCACATCCTCATAAACTTACTCCACAATTCTATATGTTTTCCTGTCATTCAATAGTATAAAAAAAAAAAAAAAATCGTGCTAAGTTAAAAATGAATTTCATAGAAAATCATAACCTCTTAACAGTTAATTTCTTAACCAGTTTTCTCATATAAGTACAAAATCACATGTCTTATGTAAATTATATAGTGCGTTTGCAATCTCATTCATTTATACGTTAATGTATATATGTTAATGTATTAACGATGTAGAGTTCTCGCTCTACCTTAATGAAATGTTAAACATAAGTGTTTGTATATATGTATATATTTACTGATTGATTGATTTATCTTTATGACTTGTAGGGACGTTTTTGCATTATAAATCTATTGCTGTTAGCTTTAGGTGGCACTATGCCACAAGTTATATTATATGTATTTATTTATTTTAGGTTAGTTTTAGGTGGCACTACGCCACAAGTTACAGATGCACTGCCTCTTTGAAAGAGCAGTTCCACTACTTAATCATAAACATCAGATGACAACACGTCACAAGTAACTGATACACTGCTCATGAGCAAAGCAGTTCAACCGTACAAAACTACAGCGACCAAGAGGTGAGCAACTACATTACAGACAAAGCAGGCAATACTTAACAGCCGCAGTATAATATTCTAAAGTAAACGAGAAACACACCATTGTAAAACCATTTTATAAAAGACTCAATAAAGAAATCAAATCAAATCAAAATTGATTTTAATAACGCCGCTTCACGGAATTGATCATTGTGATTTCTTTTAAAATTAAATAAAAGTATAAAGCTATCGAAATAAAAGTTTTTCATTTATCTAATAGGATCGCTTACATTTGATTCTACGAATTTCGAAATTGGTAGATAGATTTTTCGGGATTCGTAGCAGATTTTCGACTTACGATGGATTCTGTGATAGGGCAGCTTACATTCAAAATCGTTAAAAAACCGGCGTCGTTGGGCAGATTGCGTAGCCATAATTGCCTGTCTATAAGGCTTGCATAAAAGACAAATTTTTGAAAATTGTAAAGTAGTTGTTTTTTTTCAAGAAGGAATGATTTTGAAAATTTAATATTGCTAGAATATCACATTTTATTTGGTATTGCTTTATTTTGATTTTTATAACATCGGTCTTCTATACCAAAATGTATAAACATATGTATATGCGTTGTTTTTACGGCAATAAATCTCTTAGTCGTCGTCACAATGACACACCTCTATATCGCCTTTTGCGGTTGAATTGGTGATTGTAGGTGAGTTCTTCGACTCGAATACAACCGGAATCTCCGTGAACTCGACAATGTACTACGACGTAAAATAAAAATAGTTGGCAATCCAATTTTTTTTTTAATTTTTAGTCGTAAAGAAATCCTTACGAAATTCTTTAGGTCTTTGCTGGTCGAAAAGCAGCAATCGATATCCTCTAAACGGAACTCTTTCCGTGTGATTATAGGGATATGATGATTTTTGGGAAACTTTTGTGTCGGACAGGAATATGTTCCATGTTGGAATCTAAAAACAAAGACACACTGGGTACAATAGATTAAAATGTGTAAGAAATAATGAACTGTCTACGTGGTGTTATTATTGTTGTATGTTGTAAGTTGTATCTGTTGATAGCTGGTGACAAATGCTGAGACTGTTGTTGTTGTTGCTGCAGTAATCTTTGTTGTTTCCTTGATCGATTTATTGTCCCTTGGGCCATATTTTCAATGTGAACATAGTGTCGGTGCTCTTTTGCACCGTTGATGTGATTCAATGGACAGTAGTTCATATGTTTCGCTAAACCGGGCGAGTTCAGTGATGTTGTTTGTTAACACACGATTAACATTCGCAATTCTATTTGGTGAAATGCGATTTACAAGGCTGTTTCTATTACTCGTGGATAATTACCAGAAGTGTTCCTGAGTCCACTGAAACTCTTGATGTCACTGCATTGCATTCCTGCTTGTGTTTCCTATGGAAGTGTTACGTATTGTTGAGTAACCTAATAGAACAAAATTAACATTGAGTGTTTACCTTTAAAGCGAGTTAGGTAATAAAACCGCCTACCACTTGCCGGATGCGAAGAATTCGTTTGAAGCATTTGATCCAACAATCGACGCACCCTTAGCGCTGCCATTGTGTACGATGTTGCAGGATACACTGGGCCATTTTCTAGTTGGTTATTTCATTACAACTATTTACTGTTTGTTGTTGCTAACGACCATGTAATACCCAGCCATTAATACCATCGTATATAAACTCGTTTTCCTTAAAATCGGGTTCATGCGAGGATTAAATGTAATATTAAACATCGTCCTTGATTTTATTCACCTGAAATTACTTTAAAGGCATAATTAAAAATCACGTCTTTCCATTACTTTACTTAATTTTCAACTTATCGCTTGTTCCTGTAATTGTAATTTTGTTGAAGAAAGTTGCCTTCTTTATTTAAAATAACTATTTAGAATTTAATTTAGTTTCATAGGCGGAAAGACATAAGCAACCATCTTGTAAATATTAAATAATGACGTTTTGTCAATAAAATCATTGTATATATAGGTCTGATCCACACTCTGCCAATTGGCACAAATTGGCACCAATTTCTGCCAAAACCTGTTCCAGACTTACAAATTTGGTAGTTTTTGGCAGAAGAGAGCGCTCTTGAGAGAGTAAAATATTTCCCCTTCCTGACAATTTCTTGCCAATTCCTGCCCAATAAATTTTTGTTGGCAGCAATTTGTTGGCAGAAAATTTACAATTGTCAGACTGACGTTTGTCATAAACGAAAAAAAAACGTTTCGTAGTTGGTGTGAAAAAATATTTGTTGAACAAATAAATTAATTTAGAAACACTAAAATACAAAATAATCAGTTTGAAGAAAAAAAAATGTGAATTTACATCAAATAAAGTAATAAAAAAAAACAAATGTGTTGACGTTTAAAAATTGGCAGAAAATTGTGCACAAGCTGTTCCAGACTTTTTCGGACTTTATTTCTCAATGAGAGAATTTTATCCCCACTCTTCAAGTTTTGACAATCTACCAATTTCTGCCCAAAAAAAGTCTGGGTCAGACCTTATATTCCTATAGTACTCTCAAGAATTGTTTCGAATGTGGCGGCATCTAGTGTCTTATAAGATATGGTAGCTCTCTAATAAAATTGGAGAGATAAGAGAATATGGATATAATCCAAAGTAACGGTAAAAATGGCAGAACAGGAATACTGTATACAAACTCATGAGAGGTGGAGCGAGAAAAAAAAATGCCAATTTTGTATGGAATCAAATAAAATGCAAAAAATAGAAGATAGAAGAACATGAAAATTAATGGAGTGCAAGATTGTATTTGTACTTGCATAAATGTAGGTAGGTATAGAATCATAAAAGATTCAAGAAGGGAAAGATTTTTGTGAATGAAGTTCCTTGTGGACGATTTGTTACAATAAAAAAAAGAAACCTACGTACATACATAGTGAGTGTGTTTCTTTATTCATTCTGGTATGTCCAGAATATACGGAATACCAGTTTTGCGTTTCTTTATTCCATGGAATATTCCGGATTAACTATTTTGTTGTTTCTTTATTCATTCCGGAACGTTTGGAATGCATTATCTTTATTCCATGTTAAACACGGAATGAAAAGAATATTCTCGGAATAACCCTTTCATAAGAAAGCAATACAAATGACAGCAGCCAAAGACGAAAACCAAATAAGTAAACAAAATGGATGACTAAACATTTTTTATATTTTAATTATTGAAATAAATATAAATAAATAACAATTAATTGTGACTTTTCATGAATTAATACATTAATAATAATTTATTTTTACTATTTTGCATAGAGATATCTATTTGCTTGTCATCATCACAACACTTTAAAAGAGCTGATTGATGTTATCTTTTTTCTTTTCTATTCCGGAGAGAATTTTTGTTTCTTTATTCATTCCATTCTGGATATTCTAGATAAACATTTCGTCTTTTCCATCCATTCTATTCCTTATCCGGAAGTGGGTAGTTATGGAAAAATATATTTAGAGCGCTTTCCACTCACAAAAAGTATTTTCTTGTAGGTAATACGGAATGTTTTATTTTGTAGGATATGTAAGTATCATGTAGGTATATTCCATAAAATTGAAGTGAGTAGGTAGTATATGTGGGTACATTCATCCATATGTAGGTATGCAAAATAAACAACTTGTTTTTTTTTTATAATAAGTGGTTCTAAAAATCGTAAGTATCTTTAATATTTAAAGTGTTTAAATAAAATTTGGATAGGTACATAGGTAGTTATAGGTAGGTACCTATCTGACTTAATTTTGTGAGCAACACAAATGTTTTGGCGAGGAGATGGGTAAATAGTTTTATTTTGGAAAGATTTGATGAAGTTTTAAAGAATGTTGAGGGTGCTAAGCAATTTTGTTTTGGAAGGGCAAACCTTTTTTTGGGATATATGATATTTCATGTAGACTATGCAGGTACTAATTGCATTAAATTAACAAATATAGACGGAACAAAATTTTAAAAAAATATATTAGCGTAGTAAAATGGCTATAGGTACATACATACTCATTTCATTCTTCGAAAGTTTTAGAAATTTGTGAGTTTCCATATTTTTAAATTAACAAATCGGCAGAATTAAATTTAAAAACATTAATGTAGCAACCATGGTAAGGTACATACATATACTTCTTATATTCGTTACATTTTTCTTATAAGTATACATATTGGTAGGTAAGTGGGTACCTATATAAATATAATAAGAGGTATTCCTACCCACATAATTAAATTGTTTTGTTAACTGAATTTTAACTTGCGATAGGTAGGTATACGTATGTAGGTAGGACAAGTTTTGCATTTGCATAAAGATCGAACTCGAGATTTACATTTTAATCGAAATTGACATAAGGATGATAGAGAACACAAGAAAAGTGGGCATCGCAATTCCGTCTTTCTATCTGTGTATCCTCGAGTTTGCAGCCAATATGATTGGATGGATTTGCTTCAACCTTGGTAGGTATACAAATTGTTTTTTCGGTAGGTAACTAATATGTCCACTATTTTTCTCAAAAACGGCTCCAACGAGTTTTACAAACAAAATTAGTTCATTAATTAAGGGAAATCGTACTTTTTGATCATTTGTTTTTGTATTGTTTTTTTTGCATAGGTAGGTACGTCTAGTAGAACCATTTTTTTTGGTTTTGGATTTTCCGGAAAACGATTCATTTGATTGTTTTGAATATTGTAATGCAGAATCTCCTAGAACGCCTAAACACTAATTTAAACCAAAATGTTTCAATTTTTTTAAGCTGAATATTTCGAAAGCGACTCAATAGATTTTTCGAAACTTCGTATTTAGTAGATTTTTAACATAATCTTGAATAATTAAAAAAAAACTATTTTCGAAAAAACTAAAAACAACGGTACCTTCCATACAAATGTTAAAAAAAAAACCTTTAAGAAAAAAGGATTTCTTAAACGACTCAAAGAATTTGATAAAAAAGTGTGTTTTTTTTATTAAATGCATTTTCTATGTACAATTTTTAAAAAGATTCTTAAAGTATATATATATATATATAATAGATAATGAATGAATAATATAGGAACTTCTATAATTTTATAAGAAAACTAGAAGTCAATCAACCATATCAAATTAATTAATCCATAACTAACGTAAGTGAATATTTAGGGTACAAATGTAACTTACATAGCAAATGATAAAATTGTGGGGAAAATATCTTATAGAAAAATAAAAGAACAATAAAGAAACGAAATATTAACAACAATAGCTTAGGATTAAAAGAACAAAATGAAAATATATCAACAAAAGCGGCTGAAAAATTTTGGACTACATTTAAAAAGAGATGTTTGGCCATCGAACTATCCAATTCAAAGAGTCATTTCTCAACTGCTTTCTAAAACAAATGAAGATAATTTTGTCTTCTTATGTGATATAGTATTTATTAAAGAGTTGAGGTGCTGATGCAGTAAAAAAATATAAAATTGGGTCTTATTACATTTTGGGACGTTCACCAAGATCTAAGGTTACCCTTAAACTATATGTATTTGAATTTCTTAATGTTTGCCTGGACTGTATACGCAGTTTTTTCGCATGGAAAAACTTTGAGAACCTTAAATACATATAAGTGTTTTAACGGCAGAATTAAACGTTCTTGAAATAAAGGCCAACTACTCGTTAGTCTAGTTTTCTTACATACGATTCGGACAATATGCTTCTGCGTTGCAATAATTGGGTTTAGCGTATTGAGCACCGCTCCAACTTGTTATACAATATTGAAGTTTTGAGTCAACTAGAACAAAGCATATTTTTGTTAAAAGGCTTTTTGAGCATGTGGGTTTTAATAGAAACATTTTCCGAGTCAAGAACATCATATATTTTTTACGGTTTGCAGTATGCAACTTCCAGTTTAAGTTTTGATCCATAAATATTCCTAAGTATTTATAATTATTAACAAACTCATTATTAAAATAAGTGTTTGAACACGGAGTGTCTTGTAAAAAACTGGGTCTACTACAGGAGTGAGTGCCTAGTAGACTAAATTTTTCATGTCGCGGAATGAAACAGGACATTACAGTTAGTAAAAGGTGATGTTTCTTTTAGATTGCAGGACATAACTTTTGTTTTTTCAATCATTATTAGTTCATGTCTGGCAAACCTTAAAACAAAAAGTCAAAGCCATGTTACCAGCGAATGCAGTTATACTGCTTTTAAAAGATTGTTTAAATATAGAATTAGCATACACTAAGAATAGCCAGCTTTGTAAAGTATTGTCCAAGAGTAACTTATGATTGACCATGTCAAATGCTTTAGCCATGTCAATAAACAGCCCTGAATTATATTTATTTATACTAAAGCCTTTAAAAAAAATCAACATTTTTCCTCATACTACGAATGTTTTGATGAATTATTAAAGGTGAAACGTTTTCAATACTACCAACATTATATTTTTTTGCATTAATTAAGAATTTAGTACACATTATTTTTAATCAAATTATAAAATATTTAAGTCATCATTTTGCGCAAAAAATTATATTGTTTTTCATTCATAAAAACTTATATTTTTTGTCATCCTCACCTTCTTAAGCTGCATTATAGAGTTCACGTGTATGAGAAGTCATGCTGTTGTTGATGTAGATTTTACCATCATAACATCTCCAAATATTTTTGTTGTTAATGCCGCTCTCCTCTTTTGTTTCATCTTCATGAAAATCTGTTTGGTATTGCGACAGGTCAAATATAACTAAGATGTTAGCAGTTGATGACAAGTGGAATAAATTAGTTTAGTCCACTTTTACGTAAAAAAAAATATTTTATTTTGCGTAATTATTAACGGTACTTCCCATAAAACTTTTTATATTTTCGACTTTCTCACTTTTTGCTGAGCCGGATAAAATTATTTTTTTTTATGCAAATGTTCCCTATAAGTGAATAAAACTGCATATTCAAATTAAAAAAAAAGGTTTTTCGATTTAAAAAAAAAATAATAAATTTTGGTTTTTTGAAAACTCGATTTTTCAAAAACCAGTCACTGATTTTTTTTTAATTAAAATTTTATATGCATGGTAATAATTATTTTGAAAAGGCGTTTCAATTTTTTTTTCTAAAAAATGCATACAAAATAATTTTTTTAAAAACCTTTGCAACGATTTTTGAATTTTTTTTGATACATTCATATTTGTCTATTAATTTATAATTTAAAAAAAAATCTCTTGTCTGTTTCATAGGTACATGTACCTAATAAAAATTGAGTGGTTTTAAATCGAAAAAACATTTTCTTAAAAATTTGTATATGTAATATTATTAATATCTACTTTTAAGGAGCACTTGTTTTTAAAAAAAATTAATCGACAAATATTGAAGGTTCGAAAATATGAAAAGTAGTTCCATAGGAAGTATGTACCTTATCTACCTACTTACCATTAATAAGAACGCAAGAAAAATTTATTTGGGTAAATGTAAACTGCACTAAGCACTCTTATTTTTTTTATCAAAATGTTTAGATCCGTTTTTGGTAAAAAAAATTTCTCACCGGATTTTTGAAATTTTTATATGACCGGTGCCTTTTTTTATTTTCCAAAAAAATTAAAAGAACGTGTCGGGATAGGTATTAGCTGCGTTTTATTATCTACGGGTCTGGGTTATTTTTTAACACGTATATTACAAAAACAACACGACATATAGGTTTCTATCGGGGTTTCTATCAGGGTTTACAAATATTAGTATTAAATTCGGCGAACAGAGGGTACATCTACATATCAGAGTGCATAACCCAGATCGTTTTATTTTTACGGGGTGAACCATATGGGTTATTGGCGATAATAAAACATGGCTATCATATCCACTTTTTTTCTCGTCTTCGCTCAAAACCTCAAGTTTCATTTTGTTACGAATCCAAAACTTGCAATATACCTACCTACATATTTTATCATATGTAGGTTGGTATCAACTTTTTATATGTTCAAAATTGTATCTTTCTGAATAAGAAAAATAATAATATAACTATGTAATTGCATAGATACTTACACCACACGATTCATAATCTTTTTATTTAATTCATAATGCAAAAGAATAACTAACTTGCTACCTACATAACCTACATAGCTATGTCATCAATCATCACTACAGATTATATTGCAACCTTGCCTACAATTTCATTATCTCGCATAATTATGTTGATATACCTATAGTGAATACTACCTGCAATGTTGCGTTAGAAAATCATTTTATAAGTTTTATACCTTTACAAAGGCCCAGCTGTCTATATTTTCATAATATTAAATATCAATACAATAAAAATGAATTTAAGGAAAAAAATCATTTTTTTTATTTGATAGGTACCTATCATTTTCATTTTACCTAAGTATTAAATTTTTTGCATAAAATGTTATTGAAAAACTATTTTCTTCATAATATAAAAGTTTTAGAAATTGAAAAAAACCTTGCGTATTGACATATTTTCATAAGAAACAATTTTTTGCTACCTTCACTACTATACCTTGATAAAATTTAAACTGATAAAATCAAACTGTAGTTGAGGTAAGTTTTACCAATTTTATCTTTTTCTGCTTAGTTAATTTCGAGCCAATTTGTGCAAACTAACTTAATTTAGAGCCAATTTGTACCTACAAAAATTTATTTTAGGCAATCACCTAAGACACTTAAATAAGCACCTACACAGGTAGGTCGTAGGTACCTATACCAAGTTTGAATAAAATCGCTTGAGCCGTTTCCGTTTTAGACAAAGGGAATTGCGGGACACACTCTTTAGGTGTTCTTCATCATCGTATTGTCAAGTTCGATTTTTTTCCAAATGCAAAATTTGCCATATATGTAGTACCTACCTACATACATCGCAAGTAAAAACTTGTGAATTGCAACCTTCCTACACTTCAAAAAGAGAACAGTAAATTAATAACCTGGTAAGTAAGTAAACTTTATTGAGGTATTTGGTTTGTTTTACATTTGTTTTTTTTTTATAGATATAAACTTTACATATATTTATTTATTGCCGACTTAGAATTGGTTAGGCAAATAAATAACATATGTATTACATCTTCTGACATACGTCCTTGAACTTGAAACAAAAAGATTTAAAACATCTTTTCTACGAATAGGTTTCTTGTTTCAAGGTTATATACAAATATCAGTAAGCATTTTTTTGCCAACAATGCAAAGATGCAAAAATTATAGGTAACAAATAATCTACACTGATATAATACCTTCAAACCAAAAGCTATTCGCAAATTACATACACATAGAAACATTCCCTTTTTTCTATTTTCAGCCTCAATTCGCTTCGTAGAAATGTCGAACAATGCTGTTTTGGTAATCTCTCTTACTCGCACTAATATTGTCAAAGTTGTTAAATAGAACCCTCTCTTTTTTCTTTTCAGTCTCCAAAGTATAATTTATCACTACACTAGCGCGGTCACATGGCTCACAAGATTGTACAAAAAATCGAATCCATAAGAGTACAATAGGTTTTATATACAATGATAAATTGCCATACGTTGTTATACTATTATACTGTGATTGCACCATTACAATTATTACACTTCTTCTAAAAGAGCCAAGTACGAAACTCTCCATTCCTGACTTATCGTATCTAGGGATTAATGTGATTCCGCAAGTAGTGGCGAGACGTTACCCTAAATTTTTCATTTTGTCTGGCTGGAATTTTCCAATGAAAGGCGACAAATTGAAATGTCATTTTGGCATCTCAAAAACAAAATAACAATTTTTTTATTTTGTTTTGTAATTTGTTTACTTAATTTTGCTAATTTTGTGATGTCTTTAATCGTTTCAGTTTAATACTTTATTTTCTTAGAGGTTATTGTGTTATTCAGCGTGTTATTCAAGAATTCGTTTTTAGATGAACGAAATTAAAATTCATCTGTGAGTCTTAGATCAATGTGCGTAAGGCACAGCAAGAGAATGGGGCATTCTTTCTAGCGATTTTTATTTAATACACTTCAGCAAACATAGTGCAAAATGCCTTTACATTCGGTTTCGCGAGAATGCAGCCGATATTCAAATTGTTAATGTGAACAATAAATAAATAAAAAAGATATAATAACACTTCCAAAAAAGAGGTTTCCAAAAGTAAAAGCCATAAGTGATAGACCAAAGGTTACGTCTATAGCTAACAACCCACGTAATACAGTATATATGTATATATATATTCCTAGGCCGAATAAAGGAACTGAATACCCAACATGCAATTGTAGATCTTTTTATTAAACAGGTTCTTTTTTAAATCTCGGTTATTGTATTAATTATGTTTGATGTGATAATTTCCCTTTAGGTTACTGATAAAGTGATAACCTTCCTTTGGTACTAAGGAATATGTTCATTTACTAATTAATTAATGTAACTACATGAAATGGATTAATAAATGAGCAAAAGCTAATTTTGTTTACCGAATGGGGACACAGCTGTCTATTTACAAAATCTTTATCATATCTGACAACAATTACCGAAGGAACACATAAATAAACCTTCAAATTACAGTTAAAAAGTTCTCACAAAAAACGATGTCAAATATGTAGATATTCATTACCGAATAATAATACATGTATGTATGTATGTATTTAAATTTTATTGAGACTTATAATAACTAAGGCCGACCTAGAATTGGTCAGGCCTCAAAAAAGATTAATTCAAATGAATACCTTAGTAGATAACTTAAAGATTAATGTTACACAATGTAAAAAGAAAATTTATACATGTTCGCTCGAGAAAACAACATGTCAGCTAATTATTTGCCTTAAAACTAAAATAACCTGAGAGGAAGATGGAAAAAATAGAGAGCAGCTCACACCAGTCATACCAAGTGATGAAATGTTGCAATAGATATTGTTTATTTTTTTCAAACTAGATATAGAAGGCAAGTGAATTGTTAAATATTTTAATTTGGAATTCAAATCGAGAATATAAGAATTTTTAAATGAAGAGTTCTAAAGGTAAGATATAGGATACAATATTAATAGTGATGAAATAAAATAATATTTTACTGATATTGGTTGGACTTTCTTTACATTGGCTTATTACATAGGGTAGCTCTAAAGTTGTGTTTATAATTGAATTTCAAGAATTAAGATTAATTAAATTAATGAGGGAAAGTAAGGAATTACAATTATATTGTATGGTCTCTTATATATGTCTATTTTACGTTTTTTTTTTCATTTTTATTCATATATTTAAAAAAAAAATTTACATTTGTTGTTTTATAGCTTTTCTTTTTATTTATAAAAGTTAGATACATGTAATATTTATTTGATTTGTTTACACTTAGTGAAATGAAAATGTTATCCTCTATATGATAGAATATCACTGGATTTAAAAAAGTTTGAGAGAAACTGACCATCATCAACTATTTCGAAGTGGGGGTTGGACTCCCCGTTGAGAATGTTGATAGGAGACATAATAATAATTGGCAACTGAGTGTATTATATTGTTATTGTAAATCCTTTGTATAAGTGGGTTTGGGTGTTGACTAGAATTCTTAAGTCTGCGTTTGGTAAGGTATGAAAGTAGGGTTTCAACTCTAGATATGGCATACAGAACCTTGTTTCATTTACCGGATGTTCTTCTAAATTCTTGGGTGCATTTTCTCAAGATAGATCTTTCAAATCTTTAAAGTTGGTGAGCTACGGTTGGGGAGATTTGGAACCAAATCGCGAAACCGTATGATGTTATTGCTCTAACAAGAGTTTTGTATAGTAATAGTTTACTTTTCATTTCAACATTTTGGAAGTTGAAAAGGCTTTTCAGTTTGGCACTAGCGCTTTGCATTTATTTAAAACTTGTCTGGTATGAGGATCCATTTTCCAACGTTCCTGTTACATTTTATGTAACATAATTTTTAGCATAACACTATTTTTATAAGATGTATTTCTTACTGTGTATGCATTCAATAAATAAATCTAAATCTAAATCTAAATCTGTAATGAAATTCCAAGATATTTTATGATCTGTTTTAAGGCGATATTATTTCCTTCAATACTGAGCTTAAAATTTTTGCTCTCTTTTGCGTCCAGATGGTGACCTTTTGTTGAGGCATTTCTGAAACAAATAAGATCACATTTAGATGTGTTTAGGCTTATGCCCCAGCGTTTATAGTATTGAGTTATTATGTCGAGATGTTTTTTTGACGCATGTAGTGCATCACGGCGTCTTTCATGGGAATCGTATAATAGAAGTGGGCCGAGGATGGAGCCTTGGGGTACGCCTGACGCAACTGGGATTGGAGAAGAGCAATTAGAATCCAAGTTGACGATGAGGGAGCGATTGGAAAGAAACCTGAAAATTAATCAGGTAAACGTTGAAGGGAAGTTCAAGGAGATTATCTTATAAAGCAGACCATCGTGCCAGACAAGGTCGAATGCTATAGTAAGGTCCAATGCACAAGCTACGGTGCAGGACTTATTTCGTAGATTATTTAGGATTTCATTTTGTAGATGCATAAGTGAATGTTCATGGAGTGCTTTTTTTTGAACCCGAACTGACAAATCGGAATAATATTATGTTCCGAAATGAAATCTTCTATTTTAAAGTGCATCACTCTTTCGAGTATTTTTTCCCAAATTGGATAATATGGAAATTTCCGATATCGTTCAAGTTTGCTTTTTTTATTTGCTATAAGCTTAGCCACCTTCCACCCAGGGGGGAAATATCCATTGTTAACGCAGTTGTTTATGATAGGCGTGAAAAACTTAGGAAGTGAGGTAAAGCATTTTTTAATTATAAAATTTGAGATCATATCCGGCCCGGACGATCTCTTGCTATTAAAATTGTGTATTATGGATTTGACTAGCTCTTCCGAGGCTAAATCGTCCGATGATGTTTGTATAGAACTATTGTTAATAGTGAATTGAGTGATAATAGAGCTGGAATTCCAGGCAGAGAATGAGCTAAAACAGGTAGAAACTCCAAAAGAGTGTTCAGGAGAAAAGCAAGGGACCGTTTGGGAATATAATTGAGCGTAAAATTGTTCAAATGCCTTCAGTTTATCTGTATTGGAGTAATAGGGAATATTGTTGTAAACTATGGGGCTGGAGGATTGGTTTAGTATGCGTTTACGACCGGTAATACGGTCTATTTCCTTGAAAATTGCTGGAGATGGTTTTAAAAGTTTTAATCTGTTTCTAAGTGTATTGTTCATATGGATTTTTATTTTTTCATTTATTGTTTTGGTTAAGCAAGTAATTTGGAATGCGAGAGATCAAGGGACATATTATATGATTGCTTTGAGAAATTCGACACATGTTCAAATCTTCTCAACCCAAAAACATAACGAACGGTATTGTTGAATGCAGCATTAAGCTTTCTCCTGCTTAGCATCACAGATACTAAATATCTCGCACCCGTATGTGAGTGTTGGTAAAACAAGCGTATAAGCCAAAAGCATACGTGTTTTCAGCGGGGTATAATATTGCGAAGGCTATAACCTTCGAAGTACGCCATAGGCCTTACCGACTGCAGAGTTGATATGCGTACCCAACTTAAAGTACTATTAAATGACAGACCAAGATTTCTTGCAGTTGAAATGTACGAAATGTTTTCATTGCTTAAATATAAGCTGGGAAAGTAATCAAGAATCAAAACTTTTCTACTAATGACAATGCGTTTGGAGTTCAGTGGATTTAGGAACAAACCATTATTCATAGACCAACGGGAGATTCTCTCTAAGTCCTTATTTATTCTGTATGCGCAATTTTCTATAACTCCCAGGGAACTGCTTTTGTACAATTGTACATCGTCAGCATACATTTGAATGGAGGTGGAGCTTGCAATCTTAGTGGGAAGCTCATTTATGTATAGAGAAAAAAAGAAGAGCTCCTAAAATTGAACCCCGAGGAACTCCTCTAGTGGTCGGAAGGAAACTTGAGATATTATTGCCAACTGAAACTGCTTCCCGAAGAAACGAAGACAATAAAAGAACTGCAGGATGAGAAACGATAAAGAGATGAGAGCTTTAAACATAGATTAGAGTGATCTACTGTATCGAACGCCTTCGAAAAATCGAGCAGAGGATGAGAAACGATAAAGAGATGAGAGTTTTAAACATAGATTAGAGTGATCTACTGTATCGAACGCCTTCGAAAAATCGAGCAGTACAAGGAACGTGACATGGTCTTCATCCAAAGCTTGCCTGATGTCTTCACCAATGTTTATAATGGCGGTGGAACAACTATGTTTTTGGCGGAAACCCAACTGCTTAGGTGAGGGAATGTTTTTTTGGCTAAGGTATGCGTTAAGTTGTTTTTGCACGACTCACTCGAAGACTTTTGATAAAAAAGGGAGCGCAGAAGTAGGTGGAAACTCGTGTCCACCAGCATTTTTGGGAATGGTCAAGATTTTGGCTAGTTTCCATTTGGATAAAAAACAGTCATTAAAACGGTATTATAGATGTGCGTGATGTAGGGCAAAATTGCCGGTAATAGTCACTTAAAAAAGAAAGGGTGAATTCCATCAATACCAACAGAATGGATGAAGTAAAGACAAAGCAATCTTCTGTCGAATACTCAAAAAGAGCCCAGGTAATTTAAAGAGTTACTGGAAAGAGCTGGAAACGGTAACGTTATAAAGTCATGTTTCGCAAATCAGGTTTTTTCCCCTAAGCCTATCTGCTTCAAGCTTTTCCATAGCTGACGACTATTCATTGAATGACATAATATTCTACTGTACAGTGGTATCTTGGTAGCAGATAGTATTTTGTGGACCACTTGATTACGCAATCGTATAAACCGTTTCCATATATTATACGCCCGATCGCGTTATAGAATTAGGTTACTAATTTCATAACTAAACCAAGGACGTTCATCAAGTTTAATAATTCTGGTTCTAAACAAGACATATCTATTAAACAAACTATATATATTGCTATTGAGAAGACTAATTTGCTCATTTATTCATCCGGGTTTGTTGGGATTTCAATTTTAAAGTTAAAAGTCATATAAATAAGATCGTGTCTTGAGAAAGCTGCAGCGGACTGGTCATATAAAATAAGGTCACTTACAAAGAAAATAAGGTCACTTACAAAGAAAACATCTAACAGAGTTAGTGAATTTCTAGAAAAATGAGTAGGAATGGTAGTGTTAAATGGAAACAGGTTAAAAGTTCTCAAACCCTCGATAAGAAAAGTCTGATTTAAAAGATTACTGTTTAAATCTCCAGATAAAATAATCTTGGATGGGCCCAAGGTAATTATTTCCAAAATACTAAGCAAGTGACTTATATCTACACAATTATATGGCCTGTAAACAGATCCTAAGAGAAGAGTTCCTTCATCACCGAATATGTCTAAGAACAGCAAATCGATCTCACTACCCTCTAATGACTTGCAGTTAATTTTGCACTTAATACCCTAACGAACATAAATAGCGACACCTCCACCTCTTCTTCCTTGTCTATCAGCCGTAAAGAGCTTATAACCATCCAAAAAATACATCGAATCACTATTCTTATCGGCAAACCACGTTTTAGTAACACAAATTATATCAATCTCAGATTCTTCAAACACATCCGTAAACTCAGAATAAGCTTTGAGCATTTAAATGACATACTTTCAAACCCGACTTCTGTTTGCAAAGAATTTTGATCATCGTTCGAAGTATTCTATCAACACCGCCGACCGCAGGAACAACACCATCATAATTTAAAGACATAAGGAAATAGAGATCTTAAATAGAAAAAAGTAAAAACAAATAGAGATGTTTTGTAGATCAGTGCGCTAATTAAAAAAAAAGAAGTAATTTAAATTTAAAAGTGGAAAAAAGAAAGTAAGGTATACAAAGTTCTTATCAGAAGAAAAAAAAAAGAAATAATATTAAAATGAGTATTTATCAGCAGAAACAAAAATAAGAAATAATATTAAAATGAGTAAACGAAAAAGAGCAGAAGAAACTATTATAATAAATAGTAAAAAAAATTGAAGTTATATGTAATTAAATTAAAGGTGATCATGTGATGCTGGCAATTCCATCAAGGGTTTCGCTGTTTTTGACACATACTTCTTTCTCATCAGAGAACAGAAGCATCCTTTCCATTCCGAAGAGCGAGCAAAAAGGCAGCCGAGCAAAGAGCATCGTGTTGTTTTTTTAATATAATTGATCTATGTGCAAAGTAAAGAAAAATAAGTAACAAACAATAAAGCGACTGAAGTCTACTTTTATCACTCATAAGATTAGTAAAAATTTCATTACGCAAGCTGCGGAAAATAATAGCTACCGAATATTGTGTGAGGTTAAGTGATCGACCTCCTGTTCGTATAACGCAAAGTGTCCAAAGGGAATTTTGTCCTGAGACAAGATTTCATAATTCTGCTCTCCGCAGACTGCAGCACAGTTTAATAACTCAAAGAAGAGTTACAATACTTTTACACAGGAGGATTTCCAGACATTCCACCGACAGATGGTTAGCCCATTCCCGGAATTTTGTGGATTCGTCCGGCACGTGTTCTCGTCGAGTGCACCTCTGCATTAACATAACGCACAGTACACCTTGCAGTACTAGTGCTCATTACCTGCAACCATGAAACATTTTTCCGAGGTCAGTAGGGTTAAAAAACCAACGCTCTACGACAAAAAAATGGAAGCAGCAGAGCAGCTAATTCAGCTCAGCAACAGTCCCAATTACTCTGGCATTCAGACACCCGCACTTACTGCTATGGATAATAACGTGGCTAATCAATATTTGGACATCGCATACCAGTCTAACAGCATACTTTCTGCCACTACAGCTCACAAATCGGATAGCACAGCGGGGCTACACCCAATTGCTAAGCAAACAAAAAAATTCTCCCACACTGAAGCCGACAACCCGACAACGAGTTGGCAAAAGCCGTCTAAAAAACATACCGCATCGCAACTCACACCTAGCCTTGCTATGGATGTAACACCTGCAGGCGAAAAAAAATTCTCGCCGCAGCTGAATGTGAAAATTTCTACGATAAAAGCTTTAAACAACAACAATTTTGCTAGTCAACTACAAAAAACTGCAATTAACAATGATGACAATCCTGCTATTCCTGGGAACACAAACGAGAATGCTGCCAATGAAACCATAAAAGACTCATCACAAGAAGAAGAAAAGATGGAATCAGGTAAGTACTGTCCACCCATAATCTTAAAAAATATAGATGTAAGGAAACTTTCATCAGACTTAAAAAAAAACCTGTGAATTTTACATACAAATTAGTGAATCGAGGCACAATCCTTTTCTTAAAGGGAGGATAAAACAACTAACGTTGTACTAAGAGGACTAACGTCCGACTATCCAGCATCGGAGATTCTTAACGAAATAAAGCGAAAATTCCCAATATTGCTGATGTATCACCTTTTGAAACATTGAGATAGAAACAAGACAAGATTAAATACAACCTCTTCTTATACTACGCTTCCACCAACCACTAAATCTCCTACAAATCTTGAGGATTTACCAAACAAATTTTAATCTTCTCCTTTAAAAATTTAAAAAAAAATCTTATTTAAATCTGCAATCGAACTACCATATTTCCATATCGAAATGAACACATTCATCTGGAAAGTGAATTTTTCTCTTCGATTGACACAGATGAAGCTGCCTGTCTCACTTCTACATCATAAGAGAAAATGAAAAGATATATGCATTCTGAATAGTGCTGTCAAAATTAATTTACTTTTGGAGCGGTGGAAACACTTTTTGAGATTAGTAAATCTACAAGAGATTAAAGTTCGGTGGAAACATAGTATTAATTCGTCTTAACCCAGGTTCGAGCGCGAATGAATTCTTCAAAATTAAATATTTATTTCACACGAGAATGTACTGGGAGAAACCCAGGGGCAACCGAGGCCCCCCTCAATGTAAAAGGTGCCAGCAGTTTGGCCATTTGGCCAAGAACTGCGCCTTTCCGTACAAATGTGTTAATTGCATGGACCTGGCCTCTGTCCTGTAGTAAGAGACGAAGGAAGGCCGTATGTATTAACTGCGGCGATAACCATCCTGCTAATTTTAGAGGATGCAAATCGTTTAAAATATACGAAGCCCGTAGAAAGGCTAGCCTCAAAAGAGCCAAAGCCAAAAGCATCTCACACGTCCTCTCGATGGGGGCCTCCGTGATCCCTGGGATTTCTTTTGCCAGCTATTTCAATGCTCAAAGCATCATTGACCCTAAGGAACCACTCACACCGGGACCTCCCAAGAACAAGAATGGTGATAATGTTTTGAACCAATTCATTGCTCTCTCTAACGACCTTATCGGGTACGTTATGAGAACAGTCATTAGCAAAATAGAAAAATGTATGTCAAATCTTGAAAACTTCTGCTCTTTAGCAGAAAAACGATTGGCCTACATTGATTTGGTCAATGAATTACTTTTCTGTTCGGTATGATGTTATTAAAAATCCTTCAATACAACATTTCGTCTAAACTTCCCACTCTCGGAGAATTGAACTCTTAAAAATTATCCAAGAAAACAAATGCGAGTTTGCTTTCATTCAAGAAACTCATTTATCAAGCAGACAAAAGGTTTTATTGATAACTTCAACATAATACGTAATGACAATTATCAAGGTGTAGCGTTACTTATCAGGAAAAATATAAAATATGAGTTTGTTAACTATGGTCCTTCCGATTTTCTTTCCATATTTATTAGCATCAGCTGCATTCGAATTCAGTATACTTTCCTTCCAATGTTCCTGTTTCTTTATTAACATCAGAATTTAACAAACTGGAGAGATTATCGAATGTCCTCTAGGGTGCAATTATATGCGGTGATCTCAATGCCAGAAGCCCCAACTGGGGAGATCACTCATACAACCTCAACGGCAAAACATTGGAAGCTTGGCTTCATAATTTTCATCCTTCTCTGTCTAACTTGTGCTCCGACACTCCTAGTTATCCCAGAACTGGTTCTTTTCTGGATCATTTCCTGATATCTAAACATTTGGTCAACAATATTCACCCAAACCTTTCTTTCACAACCCTTCACACCTTCTCGGATCATTGTCCTCTTCTTTTGAGAAACCGCATGCCAAATGAATCCATCTGCCTTCAAGGGGAACAAGCTTCACGCTCTTTTAAAAACACGAATTGGAGACTCTTCAGACATCAACTTGACCTTCGCCTGCAAAATTCATTCCCCCAGCAGCTGTAAGCTCTATTTCGCAAAACATTCCTCAACAAATCTTTCATTTGGATTTTGATAATCCTATACTAAGACCTTTACCGGATCTATTTTTCACAGACACAGAAACAATTAAAAACACAATTAAGCATGTAAAACCGAAAACGTCCTTAGGTCCCGACAATATCTCTAATTTCGCGTTGAATTCACCATCCGAAAACCCGATGGATCCTATTCCTATTCATTTGAATTTAATAGTGTTTGGAGGAGGGGTCTACTTGCTAAGATGTACTCCCTTAACATTCCACCTCATGTATTAAACATTCTCTACAGTTTCCTTTTCGACAGACACTTCTACATCCAAATTCAGGGCTCCAAAGGTAATATATGAGAATGTAACAGCGGAGTCCCGCAAGGATCCATCTTAGGTCCACATCTATATCACATTTTTCTCCACGATTTTCCCCACCAATTCACAAAAAAACGACTTGGTGTCACCGGGCCTCCTTTATGCTGACGACACCATTGCATACTCGAGTCACAATTCTCCCTTATCCACCCTGTGCCTTCTAAAAAAACACATTAAAATTATTAACAACTCAGAAGTCATTTGTATTCGCAATGCGAGCGGAAAGGGGCCACCTGTGGTTGTCAGCAAAAGCAAATTCCTCTCCCTCAGTCTCAACAACTGTAACATACAGGTCAAAAACAAATTGAAATACCTAGGAGTGAATTTCAACAACCTTCTCAAATTCAATCAACACGCGAAAATTACGATTGATAAATCTAGGAAAATCTGAAATATGCTTATGCCTTTTTTCAAACATAAGGCTCTCAACCCCAAAACCAATCTTCTTTTTTACAAGACATTAGTCAGACCAGTAATGTCATATGCCTTCCCAATCTGGTTTTCCATTCCCCCACAGTGGCGCAGACTCTAGAAAAACTCGAAAGGAAAATACTCAGACTTTGTGCTGGGAAAAATTTTGAAAATCGAACCAAACGTTACTCTAACACATACATTTATAATGTCACTTAAACCATTCCGTTGCTGAGATATAATTTATTGTTCATGAAAAAAATCATCTCCAACTTAGACCTTTCTGTCCGGAAGGCTTCCGAATACTTCTGAAACTGTTCGATTGGTATCAAATGACAGTTCTTCTCCTGAATAGAAGAGAAATTTCCATCTGGATTTGAAGTCAGAATCAAAACCAGAAGCACGCACACACTCATACCTACCAAATGTCAAACTCACATTAATTCATGTCATTGTTTTGTTTTGGTCTGCCTGAAATTTTGTAATTTCAATTTTTAGGGAATTATAATTATGGATATTTCAATAGGAGCCGTAAGTGATTTGCTGATATCGTCATCATCTTCTTCTTCATCATCGGATGAAGAAGATGTTGCTGTAGTGGAATTCTTGTTATGAGAATTTAATAAAAAACCAAAAGTCGAGAACTTCATTGAAGACGTTGTACAAAATTATTCGGAAGAAGAGGTAGGTTCAATATGATAGAATGTTACAAATGTTAATTGGAATCCAAAGTTTCGTTTACAGTTTCGAGTTAAAAGAAGAGTTTCCGATATCCTGATACAAAATTATGAAAGCTCAGCTCATTTCAAAAGGAAAATAGATTCTGGCGGAAAGAAGGAAATCGCAGCTAAAACACAAATTCTTGCATTTATTTGGTATGTAGTACCTACTTAAGCCAGTTTAAAAATATGTGATTTTATAAAGAATAATCAAAGGTTTGCTGGGAATAAGGATTCCTACAGAGAAGTTGCCAGTCTATTTAACATTTCTATCTCAACAATGTATAGGATTTTGGAAAATGTCCTGGAATTTTTGTTTGAAGTCTCTCCAAATTTTATAAAGTTTCCTACAACACAACAAGAAAAGCTTCAAACTGCAGCAAAATTCGAACAGGTAGTAAAGCCTTATGTCATAATTAACTATTCACTCATTTTATTTGCAGATTGCAAATATTCCAGGGGTTTTAGGTTGCACGATGGTTGTTATATATATATAACGAAACCTGCAAACAAAATTCGCTCGACCTATATCAATCGTCACGACCTGGTTTCATTGACTCTCCAAGGAATTTGTGATTCTGAAAAACGCTTCATTGATGTGTTTGTGGGTTCTCCCAGCAAAATGCACGATTCAAGGGTGTTCCAACTTTCTTTCATCAGCAAAGATCTCGCGAGAATATGCGGAACCCAATATCATTTATTGGGTGACGCTGCATACCCATTAAGGGAATATTTGTTAACCCCCTATAAGAACACGGGAAACTTAACAAGGATGGAGAGGATATATAACAAAAAACACTGTCAAACACGAGTCAAAATAGAAAATTCATTTTTGTTAATTAAGACACGATTTAGGCAGCTGTTACGAATAGATTTTCATAGAGTTGAACGAATGTGCAAGTTTATCTTGGCATGTTGTGTTCTGCACAACCTCTGCATTGATGAAGGAGACCTTTGGGAAGATCCTAGTGATAACGCAGGAAGTGATGATGACGACAGCAACATACCGTCGGCAGGCGATAATACTGTTAGGGATTTTGAACTAAAAGAGTTGGGAAAAATAAAAAGAAATCGAATAAAGGAATCGTTTTTATAAAAAAACTTTATTTGTTAATAAAGATTAAATTAAAGTATCACATATTTCATTTCATTTCATTTCATAGCACTTCAGTTTTAATACACATATATATAACTTAAAGTAAAAACTAGGTAGGTATAGTAGATAGGTACGGTATTTCATAAGCTACATTATTTAATAAGGCACAGTCTTTGAAGAATTCATTACAAGTAAAATAAAAAATAAATATAAAAAAAATAGAATTTTTCAGTCTTTCAACTTCTGCAAAATTTGTTCCAAGAGGTTTTCTAAATATTTTTCTCTTTTCCATCCTTTTTTTGTGCCTTCGCTCTCTATTTTCCTCTTTCATTGCAGCACGAACCTTACTTTCTTCGATCAACCGATCGACCATTCTTTCTTGGAGGCACTTTTGCTTTTTTCTTGCTGGAAGAATGGCCTCATCAGCACTTAGGTCTCCTTCACTTTGTGCCGGTTGTATTGCACCTTCAGGAGAAGAGTTGATGTGGGACAAGTGTGGATGTGAACTGGAGCCTGATGTAGAAGGCAGTTCATTAAGAAAGCTTTCTCTCCGTATAAGCTTATTAGGGGATATAAAAACTTCTGGAACAATTGAATCGTCGTTGGAAATTATGACATCCATTGACGATTCAAAAGGAATTTTTTTCGACAGCCCCACTTGTTTGGTTGTTTTTTATGATGTCCTTGGTTTTTTTAATTACGGTTTTAAACCGGCCTTCAACCTGATAAGGTGTCACCATCACATTATTGTTTATTGCCATGTTCTCGGCACTGTAGCACCACAAATTTATTTCTTCCTGCGGAACTTTTTCATAGGTCCCACTTTTGAATGGTTCTCGCTGTATAGATTGAGAAGAGCGTGGGTCTCATCGTCGGACCATTTATGTATTTCTGAAAAAGTTGTCACATTAGATTACTGATTGATTATATTTTGGTGTTTCGGGTGATAGTTACCTGTGGTGCCATGCTGAATGTTTTATTCTGATGTATTTAGAGGGAGGCCGTAAAACTCAGCGACTTCTGTATACATGGCTGAAATAATATCCCCAGCTGTAAAACACAAGGCACTTAGAACTAAATTGAAGAAAATATATTATTCTTACTTACTTAATTTGTTTCGAAGACAAATTTTCCCATCAATAACTGCAATTTCGCCATTTTCATCAGCAATAACTTCGAAATTTTCTAAGTTTGTGCCAGCCATGCTTACAAAATAAAATAATCAAACATGTCCGTTTGACATTTGCCGTCTTACGCATACACTCACATTAATTTTCAGAATCAAGAATCTAGTGTTTACTTGTTCGATTGGAATCCCGGATCGGAGAGTTCTTCCGGATTACCAATCGAAAAGGACATTAATAAGAAAAGTCTGTAATGAGCAGGATTGAGATATCATATAACTGACCGCCATGAGGCAAAAATTGTATAGCCATTATACAAGGGTATGTTGGGTAAGTTTTTTTTGTCGAAAAAAAGGTCTAAATACGCCATGTACTTATATACATGCATATACATATTTATAGGTATATCACAATCGTTCATACAAAAAACTAAAATAAGCATATATTTTTTATCTTTTTTTTAGAAACCAGTACTTGCTGCCAACTCTCCTATATGCCACAGTAAGAATTTTGATTATTTTTTTTTTGAAAAAAAAAATCAATAAAAATACTTCTTTTTTCAATTTGCGGGAAATAAACCGGGGTGATTGTCTTTTGAAGGCAAAAGGAAGATATCATTTGGCTGATGTGTTGGAGGACATCCAGCCGGAACTGGAAACCCTGATACTGGAGGCCAATGAAATTGGTCCCGAAGGAGGTATGGCTTTAGTACCGGCTCTAAAACACAAACCCAAATGGAAGTTACTCAAACTGGATTGCAATAAATTTGGAAATGGCAGCATTGAGGAGATCTTAGAAAATTTTGGCCAATACTTGTCCAAGATCTTTAATTGCATCGTTTGATGAAGGAGAAGGTGAAGATAGTGATGACGAAGATGATGATGACGATAAATGGCGATAACGATGAGGATGACGAAGAGGAATTAAATGAAGGTGTAGATCACCATAATGATACAACGAAAAAGGCTGAGGATGTGACGAAGAAAATGACACCTATGGTGACGAGTACGCGATGAGAGTGCAACTGCAGACAATTTCGTCACAGGTGTGTTTAATAAAGTAAATGGTTTTATCCTTTTCCCCATTTGAGCTGTTTCTTATCCAAAATTAATAGAACATTGTACCTATAATTATTGTCCTTTATTTGTTTCATATATTATTAGCCCAATGATGACACCGCCGAAGGACCCTTCCAATCCAATACATGTGCTACATTTGAGGGCGAACAATCTCATCCAAATATAGTGGAGACATTTTGTAATACACCAAATCCGTCGCTTAAAATATTTGAAAGCATCGAAGACACATATAAGCTTGACGAATTCCGTGATTATTTAAAAGTAACTTTAAACCGTAGAGTGGTTATGTTTATATTTTAAATCTAATTATCTTTTTATTTTTTAAGGGATTCAAGCGCGACAACTTCCTTATAATGTTAACACTGCCCTCAAATGTGTAGCACTATCTAAAGTATCTCAAGAAGCTCTCAACGTTTCTACGGCCTTATTTGAAGATTCGATTGCGTATGCCGGTAGAAGTTGATCAAGTAACACGTGTCATGAATTTCTTTCTAATACAACTGGGTTTGCTGAAGAGCGAACCGGCTTACAATTTGAATGGATGCCGATACGCACTCAGGAAAACTGGGAAGGAGACAGACCTTATTCCTAGATCGATTTTATGATTAAGAGCGGAGATATTTTTTATAAATGTGTACTTGTTTAATGTACTTTTAAAATGTTAAAACAAATTAAATTTGTAAGTTGTTTTTATAATTGAATAGTTTTGTGAGTAAAGTTGCCTACCATTTAACATTTGGAACATAATTCGAATATTTTTCTATGGAATCTAGTCTTACAGAAATTCAGCAAGCAGCAGAAGTGTGAGTGCGTTAGCAATACCTTCGTTTCACTATAGGTATAATGTTATAATGAATAAAGTCTCACAGTTGTTATTGAAAACAGGACACTGGAGTTTTGTTTTGAGAGAGAAACAAGGGCCAATATAATTTACGGATATATTCCTAATTTAAATAAATTTCGAGGACACAGAGTTCGCAGTTACATTTTCTAATGTTATTTTACTCTTGAATATAGACAATTTGTAATAGAAATGAATAAGTGAACATTCACTCGAAAAGGACAAAAAAACTCATTAATGAAACAATCAGGAAACAACTCAGGAAATTTCGTTTGCCACGGAATATTTTACACCCTCAAATTTTTTCATGCGATCGTGATTTCCCACGGAATAAATTTACCTCGAACAAAAAATTATATGAAATGACAGCAAAATTCCCTGGGAATGCTTATTTCGATACGAATAAATTTCGAGGGAATCTTTTGAGCATAATTTACTTTCCCAAAATTCGAATTGGAGAAAATTTGTAATCAAGATAACCCCATATATATAAGAAAAGTGACGTGACAGCTCATCTTTATATTAAATTCCTTTAAATTAAGAGAACCAAGGTGTTTGAAAAATTTGGGAGTAACAGTACACTTATACACCAGTGGACAAACTTCCGACACTTAAGGCCAGTCGAACAAACCTGGTTCAATATTTAGTAACAGTAAACTGTCCGTAAACGCAAACATACAAATAACTTCAATGCAGACCGTCCTAAAATGCAGCTCATTCTTTTTTCTTGCGCTTATTTTCTTGTTCAGATAGGAAAGTTATGTTCCATATTTGCCTTTCAATTTTAACTTAAGTTGCTTAGCATAAGACTTCCTTCACAAATCTGGCGCTTAGGAAATTTGGCTAGTACCTACATTGTTTTTACTTGCGATTATAGGTACTATACGGCAAGTTATGCATTCGTCGAAAAAAAAAGTTTTGAGATAACAATCAAACATGACATTAAGATGATAGCGAAGACGAAAAAAGATGGTCTAAGAATTCTGTCCGTCTGTTTGTATGTATAGACACCCAAACAGCCCAAACGAGTGGTCCGAATTGCTTCAAACTTGGTATATAAAGTTTTTCAGGTATTGTACAGAGGAGAAATTGAATTTTTGTTAGCTTAAAAAATAACGGTACCTGTCATATAACCGTTACATTCAATCCTATTTACTCGGAAACGGCTCTAGCGATTTTGATAAAAAAAATCAGTGCGGCTTTTTATCCTACCGAGCATATGGTTGAAAAAATACATTAGAAAAATGCCTAAGAACGGTACTTTCCATAGGACCGTTTTTTTTGCTTTCGACTATCTCATAAACGGCTTAACCGATTCTTTCGAAATTTCACACATATATAGCTTTAGGTTGCCCAAATTATACCGCGTACCAATATTTGTAATTAATATTTTTTTTGTATTTTAAAAATCATTTTTAATTTATATTTCGAAAACTGCTCATTCATTTTTTTCAAAAATTATATTTATATGTATTTGGAGAAAGTAAGATTATTGCGCTTGATATTTCAAAAGCATTTGATAGACTTTGGCATCATTTATAGAAAATGCGTGCATTTGGCATCGATGATGAATCTCTTAATGGTTGGATTAGAAACTACCTGTCGGACCGCTCAATACAAGTTGTATTAAACGGTTTCAAGCCTGAAATTCACAAAATAAATGCTGGTGTGCCCCAGGGCTCCATTCTGTCTCCGACTCTTTTTCTCATTTTCATTAATGATCTCTTATCTGGAACTTCTAACCCACTAAATTGTTTTGCTGACGATAGTGCCCTCAGCTTTTCATATTCGTTTGCAGAATCACTTCCTTGTTCTGCGGATGTGGAAGAATTAAATTCTGGGGGAATAAAAATATGCGTAGAACTTAATGCTTCAAAAACTCAGTGCTGTCTTCTGTCGTTAAAGCAGAACCCACCTCCCATGCCGCTATCCATGAGCGGCACTTGCATTGAAGAAACTGATCAGCTTTCAGTCCTTGGCATGTGCATCACAGACCACCTCTTGTGGAATGAACACATATTTGATGTAGCCAAAAACACTGCAAAGTGTCTCAGATTTTATCTCCAGGGATGGCGGCTGAACTAATGCGGAGAAATTTCCGTGTGTTATTTATCTATGTCTCTTATAATTCGCATTAATTTTTTTATCATTTGCCTTATTTTTATAGGTATATAGTTTTACTCAATCACATGTTGACAGTTCTATGCCTAAACAGCATGTAATGAGTAAACCAGCAACTCATATAGGTACATAATATTCATGTGATATGAATGTACATACATATATATTTCCCCCCAGATGCTATAGTCAGGAGGTAAAGTGTTGACGAGCAGCATGATATAATGAATGTGCGCCAGCGTACCATTAAAAAATGCGTAATCGAACCGTTGATCTGAAAAGATCTGAGCTAAATATAAAACGTTCACTAGTAGCCCTGCGCCGGTATTCTTTTTTATTAGAAGATGGGTAGGTAATTCTACAAATAAATCTTTAAACCGGTTATCCGACACATGGCCATGTGGCAATGCAAATTTCAGCAAATCCAAAAACTTCAGCTGCTTATCGTTCATTCAGTTCTGGACAAGTCGACAGTTTGTGATTAACTGAGGTTCAACTAGTGTATATAGCTTGAACCAAATCAGTTGGCCAACGATCGGTTGCGCAGAGGGACTTTAATAGGCATTTTTCTTTTTTAGTTCAGAGCAGAGTCTGAGTTGTCAACAAATTAGTCTGTGTTTCTTTTTACCAATGTTTTAGTTAATAAAAATCCTTAAGATAATTATCTAAATTTGTTGTTTACGGTAGAAAAATCCTTGGGATTGTTCAGACCAATAATCCGGTTCTAATCCAATGAAAAGTCTTCGGTGGTTATTGGGAAAAGACGAAGAGATGTGAAAAGGGGCTCTTAAAAGGAAACATCAATCACGAGAAGTCGAAGCAGAACGTCCCAGAAAAAATAAAAATCGTAAAATTGTAACAAATTCATTAGGTATTGCAACATGGCCACAATAATGTTAAGCGTAATGATCGCTTGTTCTATAAACATGCCAAATACTCAAGCTCTGGTAAACCATACAAAAATAAATGGAGGACTATATGTAGAAAATTTAGGACATTGGTTTTTAAGCAAAGGAACACTACGGATTGAAATCAGTATTCTAACTACAGAATTTTCACAAGACAAACACCAAGTTATAGCAACAACCAAAAGGATGGAAACGCTTGGCATTAAAGGTAGATACATAAGCGCAGAAATAACATAATTAACATAATTACAATGCGACATAGTCAATCACCACTTACAAGCTATAAGCACAGGCATTACTCATCGGATTGAATCAATTCAATTTTTACGGTCAAAATCACGGAGAGGTGTATTAGGAACAGTTCTTACTGCAATGTTCGGAGTCAATGAAGATGTATACCATGACATAGACAACTTATCAACCAACCAACAACTCTTATCAGTACGGTATCACATCAAGACAAATTAATGCTAAAGGCAGTCAAAACTCTAAACGACACAAACACTAGAATCGAGCAGCGACTAAGAAGTTTTAATATTCAAATGAATGGATCAATCGAGAAGATTAATAAATTTGCAGCAGGATGGATTCTAGAGGCAGATCACAATGGTATACAGACAAAATACCTGAGCATGTACCAACAAGCAAAAAACTATTTAGAAGAGGTTGCTGATAAATATGACTGCATATGGCAAATGGTTTCTAAGAAAACGAGCAGCTGGCAGTGTCCACATGTATTGGACTTAAGCAATGTATTAAACACAGCTGAAGAATCTTTACCGCCCACACTAAAAGTCCAGCACCTCATGTCCAGTCAAACAATAATCAATGCAAATATGGAAAACATTTTAGTTATAAACGGTGATTTTTTAAGAGCTTGGTTTTTGAAAATTAAAAAAAACACAGAAACTTGTAAAAAGTGAATGAAATTTTTATTTAGATCGATAAATCAATTTCTGCCATTTACTTTTTAAAAATAATTTCACTTAAATGTTGCCCGCGGCTACGCTTCAGGCGGTCCATTCTGAAGGTCCAATTTTGGCAAACTTTTTCACACATTTCGGCCGGAATCTCACCAATGACGCGTTCAATGTTGGCTTCCAAGGCAGCAATCGTGTTTGGCTTGTCCCCATAGACAATAATAGACTTAACATAGCCCCACAAAAAATAGTCTAACGGGGTCAAATCACATGATCTTGGTGGCCAATTGACTGCGCCAAAACGTGAGATCAACTGCTCACCAAATTCGCCTCTCAATTAATGCATGGTTTCGCGTGCAGAGTGGCATGTGGCACCGTCCTGTTGGAACCACATGTCGACCGAGTTCAATTCTTGCATTTTCGGCAAAAAAAAATCTGTTATCATCGAACGGTACCTTTCTCCATTGACCGTAACCCTGCGGCCTTCATCGTCCTTGAAGAAGTACGGCCCAATGATGCCGCCTGCCCATAAACCGCACCAAACAGTGCATTTTTCGGGATGCATTGGTAGCTGCTGAATTGCTTTTGGCTGCTCTTCACTCCAAATACGGCAATTCTGCTTATTCACGTATCCATTTAGCCAAAAATGAGCCTCGTCGCTGAAGACAATTTTGCGATAAAAAAACCGATCCTCATCCAACTTTTCTAAGGCCCATTCACCGAAAATTCTACGTTGTGGTAGGTCGCCTGGCTTCAATTCTTGCACCAGCTGTATTTTGTATGGCTTTAAACCAAGATCTTTGCGTAAAATCTTCCAGGTGGTCGAATAACACAAACCCAATTCCTGCGATCGGCGCCGAATGGACATATCGCGATCTTCAGCAACACTGGCGGATGCAGCAGCAATATTCTCTTCGGTACGCACTCTACGGATACGATTTGGTGGATTAATGTCCAATAAAGTGAAACTGGTGCGAAATTTGGTCACAATGAGCTGAATAGCCTGCTCGGTGGGTCGATTATGACGACCATAAAACGGACGTAGCTTGCGAAACACATTTTTCACAGAGCACGAATTTTGATAATAAATTTCAATAATTTTGCATAATTTGTAAACGTCTATTCATGATGAAATGGCAAACAATACTGAATCGAAATGTCAAATGTTCGTGGAATTTGTCATGTGTGGTCTGTCAAAAATATAAACGTCAAAAACCAAGTAGCAAAAAAATCACCCGTTGGAAAGGCTTCCAATTTACGAAACCAAATCTTATGAGTTAATAAAAGCAACGTCAGTACCAACAAAAATCAGTAACTCCATATACACTGTTCAAAACATTCCAACTGAATTACAAGGTATTCACTTTGATTCACAGACGTACTTCAAATACACAGAATGCTTGACAACAGTATTGAACTACCTAACGCCGAATATATAGTGCCAACACAAGCTCTGTACAACATTCAATCAAAACCAAACTGTGTAATCTCGGAAATTTATCAAAAATTAATTGGAATAAGGTGCCCAAGGTGCTATGGAAACAATTACATCAGACACATACATGGCTCTATGTAAGTCCAACTCAGACAATAACTCAAGCAGTTTGTAATGGACGAAATTTGCCTAGAGGAGTCTGGAATAATTCAAATAACGTCAAATTGCGTAATCAAAACAAAGGAAGTCATAATATCGCGACTCCATTAGAAATATTTATTTCGTCCATTATTGTAGACACTACTCCTTAAATTTATATTTATTTTCTATGAGGGCAAAAATAAATCGTGAAATTTCATTGGTCTCCGAGGTGCTCTAAACACTTTAGCTACTTTAAAATATGTATAACCCTTTTTTTAATGAAATATTTTAATTAAACATAAAAATAAGTAAACTATGTACAAGATTCAATATCGTGTGTCAAATCTTATTTCTGCTTTTATTTCTTCCGAGAAGACGAAAAATGAATTCAGATTCTTATGCCTGAAAATAAAAAAATCCAACCATAAGGCGCCTCCACAAGAAATATTGACTACATGACATATTTCTTGCAATCATCTATTTCAAGTGGAGGCCTAGGGTAATAACCACAGAACATAAAGAATCTACACAGAAGGTGCTAGCATATAGCAAACCATCATCATTCGTTCTGTCCAATTATTCAGTACTCGAACATTCACAACTTTTGTTTCCTAAATTAAACAAGTCTCAAGTCCTCCAGCCATCGGACTCATTCTCAGCACTAATTAAAGAAGCGTCATACATGGAAGAGAAAGTTGACAACGCGATTTGGAAACCAATCCAAAGACACTCAATCTCATCAACAATATCTGTGATCGTCTCTGTTGCAGTAGTCATAATTATATTATCGATGTGGAAATATGTACACAAAAAACGGGGGCTGAAATTTCCAGCCCGACAGCGACCGACGACACATAATTCGCTTCCGCATCAGAATTATGTGTCATCAGTCAATACATGTAATTAAAGAGCATTCAGAATTATGTTGCATTCCATACAGTTAATTAAAGTAATTAGTGCAGCTACGTCGCCACTGTGGTCCGAAAAGGAAAATTTCGTGGCAAAAATACTAATTTCGATGTTTTATTTTTAAAGTTTTGTTTTTTATTTCTAATAGAGATATAAACGGAGCTTCAAAAACAGCAAACAAAAAAATTTTTCGCTAACTAGTTTGACTTATAGAGCTTTTCAAAGTTGGTCAATTTCGTTCTAGAGCTAAAAAAAAAACAGAAAAAACTAACTTCTTCGTTTTCGTATTTGAAATTTTGGCATATTAAATGTAAAATATTAATTTTCTAGAGTTTATTCTAGTTGTATTATTTGTGCGAAAATCAAAATTTTAATTAAAAAAAAAAAATATTTAATGTTTTTAATAAATTAAACAAAAAAACCCTTTTTTAGCAGATTTTTTCGGTTTGAATAGAGCTACAAAAAAATACTCGCGAGTTCGCGCGGAAAATTGACCATGATAGTTTACCCTAACTATTTCTTAAACCATATGCAAAATTGTAGCTGCAACTATTTGCAACCTTCAGAGAAATTGTAATTTGTTTAAAAAAAGTCGTGTTCCCAGTGCTGAACTTTTGGTCTTAAAAGCAAATTCCCTTATGGAAAATTTCAATTATTTTATTAATTAAAATAGTCGAGAACGTGAAATTTTCTTTTTAATTAAAAGTCGTTTTATTACTATCTTGATTCTGACAAAAAAAAAACTGCCCACTTCTACGCCCCTTTTTATACAAATGCCAATTATTATTAAAAAAAATATATAAAATATTGTACACAAACTATTGATTACTTTATTGAACATTAAATTTTTTAATCCGCCCACTTTAACGACCCTCTTTGAATAAATTCCCCTTAACTTAAATTATTGTAAATATTTATTGATCTTATTCTAATAGTAACTAAACATAGATTAACTTGCCAAAAGAAAAGGATTAATAGCTTTATTGCCTACTCCATATACAAAGTTGAAAGATTTATTTAATTTTGGATTATTATTTTATGATCTAATAAAACAGGTAGGAATAATAATTTCCTTCCGATACCCCATATTGTTAAGCTTAAATTTCACAGGTAAAATAACCCTTGTGCATATTCATTATGGAGGTATATATAAACTATGACAATGGATATATATTGTTAGTTTTCAAGAGTCATTAAGAGTGGAGTTTGCAAATTAAATACCAATATGAATATTTCAAACAGAACAATTTTCGAACATTTTATCAATGTTTTGAATTCTGAAGAATTTTTAATTCTGATCCAAAACCAATACGAAGATATAAGTGACAACGATGAAACGAAAAAGAAACTCCAAAGATTATACGCATCATTTAAAAAAAAATGGATTGACTGTTTTAGAGTTAAAACAAGACTTCTCTCAAAATATGAAGAATTTTTTGAATGGAACACTTACAATCCAATGTAATGAAATTGAAGACAGTGACGTGCCAAGTACATCAAGAGGAAGGCCTTCGAAATCCTTAGATACATGTTCAGTATATACCAAAAGGAGGAAACTATTGGAAACTACGGGCCATATTTCGACTGAAAATGTTTCCACGGCTCTGAGTATAAAATATAAAAAGGAACACGAAAAGATAAAAGCGGATATCACAAAAGCAGTTTTTAATGCAAGCCCATTGCGAGTACAACGGATAAAGGAGAGTATTCCCACACCTCAAAGGGATCCAATAAAATACGATGGTCCCACTGCGCTAGCCTTGTTCTTGGATATGGGGCTTTCTAAAGAAAAATATAATTTGATGAGAAAATCCTTAAGAAGCCATAACGTTGATGTGTTTCCGAGCTACAATTAATTAATGGAAGCTAAAATACAAGCAACTCCATCAAATTTGATAGTAACTGAAACTTCTGTTGAAGTGAATCTCCAAGATTTGGTGGACCATACAGCAAAGAGGATTTTAAATAACCTAGTCAATCAGGATCTTCTTTTACTTCCAACAAATCTTACTTTGATGAGCAAATGGGGATGCGATGGATCTTCCGGACAAAGTGCATATAAGCAAACAATAGTTTCAGAAGATGGCCAGGTAATACCTGATGCGAACATGTTCATGGCATCACTAGTTCCACTTCGTATAAAAGGTGAATCAACCGAATATTGGAAAAATCCAAGGCCGTCATCAGTTCACTTTTGCAGACCGATTCTTTTTAAATATGCAAAGGAGTCAAGTGATATTATTCAGACAACTGTCAGAAATATAAGGAACCAAATAGAAAATTTGAGGCCAACTGTAGTGACTGTTGCTGAAGAAAAAAATGTGATGGTTCGACATGAGCTTTTTCTAACCATGATAGACGGGAAAGTGTTAAATAAACTAACAAATACAAAATCAACATTGTCATGTCCAATTTGCAAAAGGACACAAAAAAATTTTCGAAAAGAAGACGAGTCAGCCGAAGCAGATGAGAGGAACTACGAATTTGGAATTTCACCATTACACGCTAGAATAAGATGTATGGAGTTCGTTCTTAAACTATCTTATGGACTATACCAAGAAGATGAGACAACCGACAAGAAGGAAGCCGAAAGAAGAAGAAAAGCGGATATTCAAAAGGAATTTAGGGAATAACTCGGGTTAATCATTGATACGCCAAAACAAGGATTCGGTAACACAAATGATGGAAACACTTCACGAAGATTTTTTGAAAATCCAGAAATTACGTCAGCTATAACCCGAGTAGACAAGGATCTTATAAAGAAACTGCAAGTTATTTTAAATGCGCTGTCATCTAAAGAATCTATTAATGTAAATAAATTCAACGAGTATACCAAAATCACTTCGGATCTTTTAAAAGCCAAATACAGCTACAAACTCCTGACACCAACTCTGCACAAAATTTTGGACCATGGAGGGGAACTTATAAGACATCAAATTTTGCCAATCGGGGAGCTTTCAGAAGAAGCACAGGAATCAAGGAATAAACACTACAAGCGATATCGATACTCAAATACATGCAAAGTTTCAAGGAAACGACAAAATGAAGATTTATTTAATATGCTAGCTATATCATCAGATCCATTTGTTTCATCTTTAAGACACGTTAGATCAAAAAAAGAGCTGAAAAAGAGTTACTGCCCAGAACTAATAGGTCTATTAATTGTTGAAAATGATAACGATGCCGATGAATTTTTTTCTGAAAATTAGATCTATAGTAGTTAATTGTAAACAAATATTTATAATGTATTCTATTTTATTTTGTTAATATAAATTTTATATTCTATTGATTTTTTTATTTTTTTTTTCGTCCGTTTACTTTTTTCCTACACTGTTTCATATAAAATATATCAGTCAAACAGTTTATAGAATAAACTGATGCCCCACAACATGAAAAAATACTGTTTTATAATACTCCTTAAAAAATATTTCTGAAATTGGTGCGTTAACTTTAAGCATCCACTGTTGTTATGAATTCACTTGAATAGTCAAAAACTTTTTTTTTACAAAGTTTTAAAAACTTAGGACTGTTTTTAAAAGGTTTACTTTCAGACTTTATTCTGTTAACTTCTTTTTCTAAGAAAATCTTACATCAACCAATTATTCTGAAACACCCTGTAAAGTAATTTTCTTAAAATTCACAATTTGTATAGCCTTGAAAATTAGCTTTAAGGGAAAAAAAAATTGTGGCGATAGCTTCACGTGTTCAAAAGTTATGATTTTTGCAACGAAAAAAGTCATTTTGGACCACAGTGGCGTCGTGAGGAATATGCGACGGCGAAAATATTGATTAATATGAACTAACAATAAGTAGGTTAAGAAATGTTGAGTAATAAATAATAATAAGTAGGTTAAGAAATATTGATTAATAAAATAATAATAAGTAGGTTAAGAATAAATAGTTGAATAGTAAATAAGAAATAAGTTAAGAATTCGGTGTTAAGTTAAGGTATAAATAGATTAGTAAAATATAAATAAATTGTCTTTCACAATAACGACCGAAGAGTTTTCATTGGATTAGAAACGGATTTTTGCTCAGAACTATTATTATTATTATTATTATGAATTCTTTATTTAACCAAAACTTTAAATATAGGTACCTATTCCAAAAATAATTTTAAGAACATTAGCATGGCAAAAAATATTTGCCGTCTGCCTGAAATTGACATTTATTGAGAATAAAAAAAAAAAAAAAAAAATAAAGAAGAAAGTTTAAGATTATAATAAGCTTAAAGTAAATATAAATAAATAGTACAAGGATAGATAAATATACATACATACATTTAAAATTTTGAATTTACTCTAAAGAACTGTTTCGGTAATCTAAGGCATGATCAATAAAACTGATAAAGACCTTCCAACCGCACTCTCCGTTTAAAATTTGTTTCGCTTCCTCGTTATTTAAAAAGCTCTTTGAGAAATAAAGTCTTCGAAGTTCTTGCAGAATAGGACAAACGGCTAAAAAATGGTTGACATCTTCGATTTCATTTCGATTGCAAAGGTTGGGATTATCATTTCTATGGGGTTTATAATTCAAATTTAGCATCTCAGATCTTGCCTTAAACAAAGTACTTATTTGATTTGCAGAGAGTTTACTATTAAAGTAATTGTTTACAACCAGAGTGTGATTAAGTTGCTTATAGACCAATCTGCTTGGAGAGGTTTAAGCCCTATTCAAAACCTTGAGATACAGTGAATCATCGGCAATTGCAATACAATCATAAAACCTACCTTTCCAACTAGCAAGGGAAGTTGCACTAAGGTTTAGATTAAATCCGTGTGCAATTGCTATCTCCTGCCATTCCTTGAATGGAGACAAATTCCTTCGGAATGCAAGATCCATCATTTGCTTATGAAGATTTTCACTTGACCTTTGCATTACCTTTATTATATAGTCGGCATTATATTTAAGATTTTTAAGATAGATTGGAGGGATACCTGATTCCACATGTATGGCATAATTTGGTGTAGCATTTGGAAGTTTAAAAATTCGTTTAAAAAAGAAGCGTTGCACGATCTCAAATTCATCGAGATCTTGGTAACCAAAAACTTGACTGGCATAGCATAAGCACGAGTTTATGGTGGCTTCAAAGACTCTAAATTTAGCTGAGATGCCTATGTATTTGTTGCAGAAGATTTTGTTCCATATAAGATTTATTGCAGTTTTTGACGACAAGCATTTATCTCTAACATGAGGACGGAAATCTAGATTGCTACGAAAAAGAACACCTAAATATTTAAATTATTTAACCACTTCTATAGATTCACGCTCCAGAAACCATGTTTCTCGCGGGCTTATCCTTCGACGGGTACTTTCAAAGATCATAATTTTCGACTTCGCGGTGTTTATATTCAGGTCCCATTTCTCACGAAAGCTTTTGAGTCTATTAATTTGTAATTGTAATATGATAGGGTTGTCCGACAAAACGACAAGGTCGTCCGCATAAAGTAGAACCTTAATAAGAAGATTCCCAAATCGAACACCCCCAGGCAAATTACGCGAGACATCATCAATGAAAAGGGCGAACATAATCGGGCTTAAGGGACAACCTTGGGGCACACCGCTATTGGTACTAAAGAAGCTGGACATTGCACTCCCATTTGCCACAGCGGCGCAAGTATTGGTAAGGAGAAGTTTATAGAGTCTTAAAAATTTCGTCGATATACCCAACGTTGATAATTTATACAGTAGTGAATTCCGGTTGATATTATCAAATGCTGACCTAAGATCAATAAAAAAGACAAAGTTTTTGTTTGTTATCGATGAATCGTTTTGCTATATTGAAGAGTGCGAAGATCTGATCCACAGTTGAAAGACCAGAGCGAAAACCAGCTTGGAAAGAGCTTAGTAATTTGTTCTCCTCTACCCACCTCATAAGCCTACAATAAAGAATTTGGATAAATATTTTTGTAAGACAAGGTAGAATCGAAATGCCCCTATAGTTTGCAGGTGAGCTTGGGTCTCCTTTTTTAAAAATTGGACAGATTTTTGACATCAAAAATACCTGAGGTATTTCTTCTTTTTCAAGAAGCTTATTAAAAAAATCAAGAAGAAGATTTATGAACGCCGGAGAGGAGTTTTTATAAAATTCGGCTGGAATTCCATCTAGCCCGGCTGCCTTGTTGTTTTTCATATTTTTAAGAATTGCCTGCAATTCATTTATTGTAATAAGCTCATCGAGGTCTGAAACAGCAATTGAGGGTAAAGCATATTGAAAAATTTGTGAATTTGTTGGAGGGTTAAGAAGTTCCATGAAATGGTTTGCTAGTGACTCTATATTTATTGTCGTTGCTGGAAAATTCTTAACCCCACTTAAACATCTTATCTTAGACCAAAACGATTTTGAATCTTTACATTTTGATAAACCTACTGCTATGCCGTCCATGAAAGTTTTTTGTTTATATTTGCATAGACTCTTATACTTTTTGTTTGCATCTAGGTAGAGCGATTTAAAGAAATTGGACTTGGTTTTCCTAAAAATGTTAAGCATTGCAAAAGATTTTTTCCTGAGTTTAATGCATTTCCAGTCATACCACTCAACTCGCAGGACCATGATACATGGCTCGCTAGATTATTTACTTGAACATCGAGTCTACGCTCGTACACAGCTACCTGACTATTGACCCATTTATATTTTCGAACTGATTCGGTCAACATAGAATCGAAGTTTTGAAATTTTATGGATACCACTATTGGGAGGTGACCTGAATAGATTGCGGGCTGTACCTCAAAATCCTCTATAAAAGTAGGCCAATCGCCTCTTGCTAAGCAGTAATCAATTACAGAACAACCCTGACCAGAAATAAATGTTAGTTCACCTCTGCTATCACTTTTTGTAATTCCATTCAAAATCATTAAACCGAAGTCCTCAGCCAGTTCCATTAAACGCCTGCCATAACTATTAACAGTTACGTCCAAAGACCTTCTCAAACTAACAAACGCGTGTGAGGTATTGTTCATCAAAGAAGCTCGGTTTTGAAATTCACCGATTCGTGCATTTAAATCACCTAATATTAAAATATTCTTAAACTCAATTTCATTTAGAAAGGAATGCAACTCATTAAAATCGTTAATCCAATTAGTACAATTCAAATACGTTGGAAGAATGTAATATTGTTCATGCCTATGATTTAACATTATCACAGTCCTTCTATTTACAGAGCCTATACTAATAAAACTTTTTAAACTACTTCGTATAGCTATCAAATAACCTCCACTCGCTCTACCAAAACTACTATTGCGGGTGGCGGAAATAAATTTAATAAGAAAATCTTTGAAAACTTAACAAAATGGGCTTCCTGACGATCTTCAGGAAAAGTTTCTAATAGAATAATAATGTCAAACTCTAATATAAACTTAAAAAAATCTGGAATTGCTAATTTGTTTTTAAGACCAGATACATTATAACTTAAAATTTTTACATTGAAATTTACTTGGCAGACGGCAACACTATCCTACAATTGATGACGATGTTGACTGGATCCTGGTTGTTGATGTTGACTGTTGGGTGGCACTGATATCGTATTGGAGTCTTTATTGTTGTTGTAGCTGTCAAAAAATCGTAGTCCACTATCTCCAAATGTGTTTTTGACAAAAGAATATTCCTCCGCATTGTTTACAATCAATCCGCGTGCAAAGTTGTAGGAAAATGCATAGTTATTAATGTGCATTTTTACTCCTTTTATCAAAATTTTCGCGCTTGGTGTTATGGCGAGTAGATTGTTTTTGATTCCGTAGAGTGATTTCCTTTTTTGTCGTGTGATGAAAGACTGTTCACGATGAATCATAATACCAGAGTTTTTGAGTTTTGGCGTTGCGTTAATAACTTTATTTGCAGTGTCTCCCGGGTGAAATTTTAGAACCACAGTGGATTTGTTCGTATTGTTGTTTGTGAACTTTTGTGCGCTTTTTATCGGTAAATCTGCACTATCTTGAAGATGAAGAAGACCCATACAAGTTTGTTTTGCATACTCAACTTTATTGGTCTTCCCTTCTGCAGGAAAATGCACCACAACAGAATTTTCGTAGTTTTTACGTGATATAATATCTAGTTGAGGTTCTAACAGTTGGCAATAGTTTTCCATTGCAGTTACTCGCTGCATAAGATCTTCATTTTGTGCTTTGAGTGACTGCATTTGTGATGCAATTGCTTGAATATCATCCTTTTTAGCAATGTGTTCAAATTTTGGGATAACGCATTCGTTAATGCAATCGAACAGCATATCCTTTAGTTTATCAATGGACATATTTCCAACTGCCATATTATTATTTTTTCCAGTGTACACCTTTTTTGAGTTGATTGAAAGTTCTGGTGAGTTTTCTTCTCTACCTCGCTTAGGCGTCATATGCAATTTTGATAACGGTGCACTATTGATTATGTCGCCGAGAAAAGTTAAGAATTTTGTGCCTTAAATGTGTAGTTCAAGTAACAAAGACGTGCATTTCCCGCAAAACAGATTCACTCAACGATTTTAAAAGTTTTTATAATAAATTGAACAATTTTAAAAGTATAAAGCAGTTAGAAAAGAGGACCGCACACAGAATCTGCCTTTCTCAGTTAATGACAATTGTCAACTCTCAGAACTATAACAAGGATTTTTCTGCAGTAAACAACAAATTTAGATAATTATCCTAAGTATTTTTATCAAATAAAACACAGAGCATGCAGAGCTCCAAATGTGTGTTTCTTTTTTCGTTCTGAACATGTGTAGATCACACTCGACGCGCTCGAACATAATTGACTACTAAGCATGTGCAATTATGTATATACAATTTTTAATTCAGCTCAAATTTTAACAGAGTTGTACATATTTACAAATAATTAATTCTTAAGTCTAATATTATGTATCTGCGAGCAC
Organism: Philhelius pedissequus; assembly: GCA_910595825.1. Classification (NCBI taxonomy): domain Eukaryota; kingdom Metazoa; phylum Arthropoda; class Insecta; order Diptera; family Syrphidae; genus Philhelius; species Philhelius pedissequus. The sequence continues at coordinate 254,329,370 of OU343160.1, forward strand.
ACAAGGGGCTCTGCTTCGTTAAATTGTTGGGTTTTTATACATTTTATAACAAAGGTGTCTTAGGTCTAACATAAGGTTTGTTTTTTTTTTTATAAAAATTTAGTTTTTTCTACGGATTGAGCAGTGCTGACGGTCGTTGGCTGGTGTGGTTGAGATGGGGTTTGGAGGGCCTTAACTCCTGTTGCTTCTTAGCTGGCTTGATCCTTTGGTGGATTCAACCTCTGTTATACGGCGTTCCTGCAGCTACGTAGAAGTTTCTATAGACAGACAGAGGGAATTGCGAGACCAACTTTGTTGGTATTCACCATCATCGTAATGTGAAACCCTCAAGTTAATCTCAACGGTACAGTTCGATATAACCTGAATGGATGAGAGGCCAGATGCCACCAAGTCTTAGTCTCTTTCCTACATATTATTATGTACACATGCGTTATATACATAGGTATGCCAGAAAACCTACTCATCATATTGGAGATACCAACTCCATTCGTAAAGATCTAAACATTTCCATACATACATATAACGTGCGTATACAATATGCATAAGATACCGTCTTGACCTTCAACAACTTAATTTTGCTTTCATTTAATTCCCACATTTGTAGGTATGGGTTATTCCACAAAAATTGGGTAACTTGCTGTCATCAGTCAGTAAAACTAATTGTTATTATATTTTTTAATATTTTTTATTAAACTTATAGTCTTTTATTTGGTCACCCAATTTCAGCTATTTATTTTAAATATAAGTTTATAAAACTTCACAATATATTCCCAAAACGTCAGTTCCTTGGCATGTCACAACTACAAAAATCTGGAATCAAATGGCTGTGAATTAAATATTAACTTCAATTTAAGCAAATTTGGTAATTCACTACAATCTGTGATGTACTTAATAACGTATATCACAATTTTCGTAACATAATATTCTCACCGCTGTTGTTAAAATAGTAAGAAACTTTGTGTTCAGTTTTATTCGTCAGTCCGCTGTCTGTTGTTCGAATTTAAATTTCCCGCGAAATGTCACATACTCAAATTCAAATTACTGTTAACGTTCAAAGTTGTTAGTAAAGTTAGCTGCAGACCACGCCATTTGACGGTTGCCATTACTGTGCCAGTGCTAGTGTTGTGTTTGGCGTGGAAACACGTGCGTGTCCAGTCAAAATATCAGTCCTATGGCGAGTTAGTATTTTCTTATAAACATGTGTTTTATTTTAATTTATGACTAGTTAACATTTATTTATATAAATGTAGCTTGTTTTTATTCAAAAGTACCAAAATAAAGGTTGGTTCTAATAATAACCTCAAATTCATGCCTTTGTTATCAGTCCGTTGGCGTCAGTCCTTTGTCTAATATTGCGCCAGAGGACTGACGTGTTTCCAGGGTACTGACTCATTTTTGTTTTAGATAACTTTTATTTCAACTATTAGAGTGCGTAAATATTGTTTTACATTATTTTTAGTTTTATTTAAAGCATAATACCGCCTCTTAAAAAACACAAAATATGTCATGATCGCTTCAACCCAGAACTCATAACTCATTCTTGCATCTAGTAGCATGCATTTTGCCATTTCAACCAAAGACCTGTTCTTTCGTTCATCAGTCCCGTTTTATTGTGGTGTATATGGAGCTGTGTGTTGATATACAATGCCTTGCTTTTGTACAAACTTTAAAACTCGACCCGCTGTGTCTTCATCACCATTGTCTGATCTTATTATCTTAGGTTTTGTTGAACATTTATTTTCCGCATCGAAAACTTGAGATTTCTCCTTTAGCAAATAAACAACAGTGTATCTAGTGAACTCGTCAATAAAAGTTATCTTTTCCCGCTAAGTGTTTTCGTTTGCACGTGTCCGTAGATGTCACTGTGAATGAGGTCTTAAGGTGCAATGCTCCTTCTGTTTGACTTTTATTAAATGGTTGACGAGTCATTTTTGTTTCAACACAAATTTCACAGTCCTTGATCTTATTACAATTTATAAACTTTAGAGGATCACTTACCATTTATTCCGATTCTAGTCATTTAAGTGATTCGTAGTTGCGATGGCCAAATATGCGGTGCCAGTGATGTAAACAGTTCCCTTCTTCGCTGCTTTCTTCAATATATAATACTTTGAAGTTTCCAGAGCTGTTACAAGTGTATCGTGTTTTTGATGTAAGCTGCTGAGTAACATATCGATAGTCCAATTATCTGATAGTTGATTCTACCCTAGAGCAGTAAATTTTTCAAATAATGTTGTCATCTTTTCGATGTGTTCCTCCATGTTACCACCTTCCATCAGTTTTAAGTTACAAAATGCTAAACATTATGTGTACCTTATTACTAAGACTAGCCTTTTCATGGTGTTCCTTGAGCTTATCCCATGCTGCCTTGGCTGTTTTAGCCCTTCTCACGTGATGAAGTTGCCTATCTTCTACTGATATACCAATAATAGTTCTGGCCTCGCAATCCTTTTTGGCCCATTCCGAAGTGACTGGACCTAGAATCGTTTTGATAATAATGTCCCACAAACTATCCTTCCTTAGTAGGAGTTCCAGCTTAAATTTCCATATGTGGTAATTTTTCGCTCCCAATTTCGAAATTGATATTCGTAAACAATCAGCCAATATTTAAATTGTTTAGAGCTCTGGGGCCATCACATATTACATCTAGTTTTTAACAAATGAATATACATAATATCCCTTTGATATATAATACTAAAAACAAGTTATCTTTTCTGAATGGATTTTAATTTTAAAATAAAACGAAAAACTAAAGTTTCTAATTACACAAACATATCTGTCTTCTAGAGCAGTGTTTTACGTTGTATATAGTATGTAGAGTGACTTACTCTAAATGTTTATAAATTCCATTATTTTCTTATGAAGTTGTGTATTTTGTCACCCTCGTCAGTCCCCTGGCAGAGAAATTCAGGAAAACCGATATATCTCAGAATCTACATAAAAAAAATGACTGGCCCGGTCATGAGCAATATCTTCATTAGAATAACTATCTTAAATATCAGAATTTGTAGGAATTTTGTATAAATAATATCATAAACAAAATATCCCTAAAAGTTACCCAATTTTGTGGAATCACCAATATACATAATGGGTACATTCAGATGTCGGTACGATGTTAGTATCCACTGAAGTTCCTGAACAACCAACATCGAATAGGTAAAATTTGTATGGATTTGTGCATATGTTTTTGACATTTCTCATGGGATACAAAAGTATGCCAAAGTTTTTCGGATAGCTTAAGATTTTTTTTTCGGCAGCAGTTGTTTGGTCATCAGCTGTATTATTACATGGGAATACAACAACACCAACCTATCCGGATAGCTATAGTTCGGTTATTGAATGAGGCCAATTTTATATGATTGGTGAAATATACATAATATTCATGTGATTTTTAAAGATATGTACATTTAAGTGTATGATAACCTACATGGTACCTATTATATAATATGAAATTGAAACGCAAATTTAAAGTAGAAATGTTTTTAATAGTGTAGATGGTCCGAATAATAGTTTAATTTCAAAAAAAAAATCAATGATAAAATATATTTTTGTTTTCTTAAAGGTAGACTGCACTATTCTAAGAACGCACACATATTGTTTTATCAATTTTTTTTCTAACATTTGTGTGGGAGGTACAGTTGTTTTTTTTTGTTTCGGCACAATATTTTTGTTTAAGTACCTATTCAAGGTAAAGTCAAACAACTATTAAATACGAGGTTTTGAAAAAATCAATCAAGTGTTTTTCGAAATATTGAGTTAAACAAATTTGTTGAAACATTTCATTCGTGTTCTCTATCATCGTAATGTAAAGTTTGATCAAAATCTCAAGTTAATTTTTTTTTTAACAATTCAATAGTACCTCGCACGTAAAAAGTTATACACATTCTGTTCAATCAGAAATGCAAAAAAATATGCATTCTTAATGATACGAGTAGGTATACCTAGGTACGAATTGAATTACATAAAATGATTAAGTTATTTCATAAAATTTATATTTACTTGCGATTATAGGTACTATAAGGCAAGTTATCTGCACTCCCTCCAAGTTTGGCGTGTGACCGGTATCAATGCTGTGAGGAGCCAGTGCCGTCTTCTCAGAACTTTTTAGGCGAATATCTGACTTGCGGTTCGCCATTCTTTGCCGAAGGATTTGTTTGGTGGTGCCGATGTAGTAAAGATTGCAAGATTCATCCGTTTTCCCTTGACAATTTATTTTGTAAACTACGTTGAACGGCGATCTTTGTCGGTTTTCGTCTTCAGGTTGGTGAATAGAGATGCAGTAGTCTGGTTTGACTTATGTGCCAAGTTGTCTTCCAGATTGTTTTTCGCGATCACTTCTTTAAAATCTTCGGAAAGTTTGGGCACATAAACAACACTTTTGTAAGCACATCTCCTCTCTTTCAACTTATTTTCTGAACGAACTTGGTGTTTTTCACGAAGTATCAAATTCCTTATAACTTCTGTCGGAAAGCTGTTGTCTTGGAGTATTTGCTCAACTTTTTCTTCGTTAGCGGGGTGGAATTTTCGGTCACTCAATGCAAAGACTTTGTTTATTAAGTTCGATGCAGTGTTCATACGATTAGATCGGACATTGACAAGTCTCCCAGTTGCCATATCTTTCGGGTACCAGTCGAAAGAAAGTCGGTCATTTTCGCGACAAACCTTAACGCCCAAGAACGTTATCGATCTGTTTTTTCCCTCTCTACGGTGAATTGTATATTTTCATTAAATTGGTTAAGGCATCGTAAGACATTATCAATTTCTTCTCTATCCACAATCGCAAAGATATCATCAACGTATTTTGCTATAAATTTAGGTTTGTAGCTTAGCTTAAAACATTCCTCGAGTACAAAAACTAAAACCAAGTCCGCAATCGTCGGTGAAAATGGATTACCCATTGGCATTCCGTGTACTTGTTTGTACAAGTTGTTCTTAAATTGCAGGTAGTTGTTATCTTTGATGCAAAAATTTAATAATTCGATAAATTTCTTTTGGCTCAACTTGGTATTTTCAGCTATAATTTCCATTTCTTTTTAATAATGTTGATTGCAAGCTGAACAGGAACATTAGTTCAAAGAGGAACAGCGTCATAAGAAACCAATATACTGTTTGTGTCAAGTACAAAATCTTTTGCCTTGGATTTAAATTCCAACGAAACATTAAAGAAATCATGAGTGTTACATGAACCGGAAGAAGTTGGGATCAAAAAATTAGACATGGACTGAGCACTGAAAGGGCATTTGTTTTCATTTTTATCTTCTTTAACACCAAGTTTTTTTTAAATTATTCCATAATTCTTTTGAACCGAGAGACGGATCAAGCTTCGCTGATATATATTCACGCTTGGAGTTACGAATGAGAGAAATAACTTTATTACGAGCTACTGTATATTGCCTTCTATTGTATTCTGTTCTGTTAGCTTTAAACTTCCGGAAGAAACACTCCCTTTCCCGAACCATAACCTTTATGTTATCATTAAACCAACGACATTTTTTAATTTTAAATTCTGTAGTAACAATTGCAACATATTCATCATACAGCTTGGCAACAACATTATTGAAAATAGAAACTTTAGAATTAACATCTGATGAAAAATAAATCCCATGCAATTCTGAACTCAGAAAACTCGCTTGTATGCTTTCATGGTCAAGGCCACTATACGACCTGTAACTAACTGTATGAATTCTATTTGTTCTATTCACGTCAAACTGATAGGAGCAAGAAATAAAATCATGAGTAAAATCAGACGTATGCCTTATTTGATCATTTCCTAAAATCCTCCTCTTAGAACTTGTCAAAAACATGTCCAGTAAGGAAGGATTTGAATCTGACTTAAAACAAGTTGGCCAAAGGGAATTTATAACTGACAGTCTCATAACATCACATAAATGGTTAAGTAATTTCGTTACATTGTTGTTAAGTAAAATATTTACGTTCAAATCACCCCCAATCAAATTTCCCTAAATCCATGTAAAGCGGCCAAGACATATCATGCTAATCGACTTTAGATATCAAACAGCTGTTCACAGAGCCATCAGAACTGGTTCTCTTGCTTCACCTATCCCTTCGGCCCAGATCGGATACAGTCCTACTGAATCGAAGGCGCTCTTCTCCTCCTTGAGCGTTGACGTCATGACCATACAGGAGTCGCCTATCTACAGTTCTCCGGCTGACGTGGTAGATGAGCGGAACCGCCATTATATCCTGAATCAGCCCTCGACTGTCTAAATAGAGGAATGACTCGGGAGGGATGTAGCCACTTCACCGCTCACTCTCGAGGTATTTGTTATTGGGGTAATAAGCCCCAAAAATTAAGCTGTTGGTTGAGGACATCGCTCTAGCAATGTGACCCCGAATCAGCTTACACAAAAAATTATCTATTCTATTAATGTTGGCTCCGTTGTATAGAACCTGGTTGGAATAATATCGTTTGTACTCCGACTCTGGTATTCTGTGTAATCCAAGGCAACGTCTAAGACACTGCCTCTCAAACACCCGAATATTTTCCATTTGAGATGAGGCAACGTTGAACCACATAATACATCCATAGGCAATCATCGGCCTGATGAGGGCCATGCAGAAAATCACCTTCATCCTGCTGTCAAGACGGCTGCTATAAAACAATCGTTTTGTCAGGGCAAATGCTCCTTTAGCCCTGGCCAGAGCAGCACCCATATGTCTGTCGAAATATAAGTACTGATCCAACCAGATGCCTAGGTACTTTAGTACACTTTTACTCGCCAGTGGATGTCCATTTGGCCCTACGGTTACCAGCTGGCGCCAGTTCTTTCTCGTTTCCCTTCAGGCGCTAGACAAAGGTGTCCTAAACTGAATAGTTTCTGATTTCTGGAAGTTAATTTTCAACTTCCAGTCATCACAATATCGCTGAATCTTGTCGAAGTCACTCTACCAAAGATTTTTGATGACCTCAACTGTAGATCGTCGGCGTACGTAATTGCCTGAGTTAGACTACATATTAGATCGCTTGTGTAAATGCTGATGAGAATCGGCGAGTTAACCGCTCCCTGCTGAAGACCATTTTTAATATTAAAAACTGTGGTAGAAGTTACATTGCCACTCATGACAACAAGCTTTCTACCATTTAGCATATCCTAAAGCATATACAATAGAGGTTTACTTATGCTTAGTCTCTTAACCTTTAGATAGAGACCTTCAAAACATACGGTGTCGAAGGCCTTCTCAAAATCCACCAGACAGGCACCCGTACACTGCTTTTTAGTTTTTTTCCATTGGATATCAGAAACCAGTTTAGACGCGGCATGAATTGTATCATGTCCCGCCTTAAAACCAAATTGATTATCCGGCATGATATTTTTGTCCTCCGGCCACTTGAACAGACCCCTATTAATAATCTTTTCGAATACCTTGCTGATACTCGGAAGAAGACTTATCGAACGGAGATTCGCCGGATTGGGTAGTTCTTTCCCTTTTTAGGGAGAGGATGCATCACTGCTGTCTTCCACCGTACTGGATAATATGCATTATTCACTGTTGTGAAACAGTGTGGTATAAATGTCAACTGCTTCGTGAGGCAAATGTCGTCCTCTGGAGCTTAAGACTCGGAAGATCATTTTGATCCTTTCTTCTAAGAATCGTATTCATTTTTTGGAACATACTCGGGTCGCTGGAGTTAACGACGCGAATTTTATTGTCCCAAAACCAATTAATAGAAAACCTATAATTTTGTTTAATCAGTTGGTTGATGTTTTTGATCGACGACTTGAGTGTCCTAATCTCCAGATCTCTTGTGTCAGTAAACCGTCTGTATAAGCGGTTTAGTTTGGTCAGTAGTCCACTTTTTTGTTTGTGTAGTACGTCAATGGTCGCGTTACGGTACATGTCGGTTGCATTACGTTCTTTGTATTTTGGTATTGTTCTGTTCACTGTTCGTTGAATCATTTCGTCCAATTGTTCTAAGTATCTGTCGATTTCCGTATGTGTCAGGTTCCTGTCATTTGGTGGGGATATACCATTTGAACGTAATTCGCTCAATAAGGCGTTGAAGAAGCGTGGTAAGTGCACCTTACTCTAATTGTAAGTATGCACAGGCACATACTCCTCCAACTCCATAAGATAGTTCGGAAGTTGTATTACGGCGACGAGTCGGCAGTGGTCAGTGTTGTACTCAATCGTTCGTAAAAAATTTCTTAGCCGTTGACCCACAGTGTCAGTAATTGTTACCCTTGCGTCTTTCTTCTTGAAAACGATGGCCTCTCTGTACCAAGAAGGTCGATGCGATACTCAATGTTGTATTGACCCATCCAATTATACAGATGGTTACCTCGTGGATTTAGTATTTGATTTCCCCAATCTGTGTGTTTGGCGTTTAAATCACCGGCCAATATGTAAAAGTCTTTTTCCGAGCTCAGTCTTAAGCATTAAAAAAGCTTTTCAAGGTCTGTTATAAGCTGGGTGGGCTGAGGTGTTTGCGGTGCATAGGCAGAGATCATATACATTCGCTTCCCCTGTTGGAGATGAATGCATATGATGCATGCCTCTAACGTCCGAAATTTTCGCACATCACTATTATATATTACCTTATGTCTAATGCTTTTAAGTACAAAGATTGCGACGCCTCCTCCTTGAGTGGAGTTGGGTCGGTCTCTTCTTACGATATTGTGATTGTTGTTAGTCAATTTATGTTTCTTGTTAAGCTTAGTTTCGCCAGCCAAAAACACATCTGAACTTATGTCTTTAAGCAATTGGTATAAATTCGCTCTACGTTCGGTCCTAATCAGTGGATTTACATGCTACGATCTTAAAGGGCCTCTCCGGCAGCGCGCCCTTAACCTCTATGTTGCGTTAAGCTCGACAAAATGGAGTAGAGATGATCCACCCTACTCGCCTGCTCCCTGATCTGGTTCTGGAGGCCAGTTACCTGTCCCTGGATGGCCAGCAGAATGCCCATAATATCCGCCTGGGCGTTGTTTTAGGAGGGCGCACTGTTAGGCGTTTCTCTACCACTGTTTGCTTTGCTGCTTTATTATTTTTCATTAACTAAAACGTCGGGCATCCCTGATAATTAGCGGGGTGTCCGTCGCCTGGGCAGAGTACACATGTGAGCTGGGTCCTATCTTCGACCCGTTCCGTCGCTAACTTGCATTCATCTGCATTGTGATTCTCTCCACACTTAACGCAGCGTGACTGCATTTCGCTGCGGCGTGGCCGAACCTTTGGCTGCGCATGAATTGAAGCATATGTCCGCGCCTTTTTAATTTGTCTCGAGTTACAACCTGGTAGTTGAGGCTGGAGATACTCCTCAAACTATCCAGTTTGCTGCTGGGTGAAAGTTGAACAAGGAATAATGGAAGATTCCGCTTCTCCCGCCTAGCTCTTATTGTGGCGGACGGCTTGACCCCCATAAACTGGAGATCGTCGCTCGCTTTTTGGCGGATCTCACTTAAGAGCACCTGTGGTTCCTCGCAGGAATCTATGCCCTTTAAAAGGGCCATTTGCAACTTTTCGCCCTTATGGGTGAAACTAAAGAATTCAGTTGTGGATTCTTTCAGCAGTGCCTTTATTTTTGTGTGCTGCTGCACTGTGAAGCAGTGGATAGCATGTCTATCTATATTTAAATGCTTAATGATAAAGTTTTGACCTATGGCCGACTTACACAGATTTATGGTATCCTCTAACTCCATCTTGTATGTGTTGATGGGTGGCACCTTTTCTTTTTTAGTCATCGGCGGCTGTGGCTGCTGCTACTGATTCTGGTGCGGTTGTCTCTGCTGCGGTTGTGTCTGCTGCTGCTGTTTTGTCTGCTGCTGTTGTTGTTTTGTCTGCTGCTGTTGTTATTGATGTGTTTTCTGCTGCTGTTGTTGCCTTTGCTTTTTAAGCTGCTGCTGTGGTTGTATGTTTTGCAGTTGGTCATTTGGCTGCTGTTGGTTTTGAAGTTGTTGTTGTTGCTGCTGAGCCTGCAGCGACTTTTTGCCTTCTAAGGCTTCATTCTCCTTTTGTCTCCGAGCTTCCTATTTGTCTTTTAGGGGTTCTATAATGGGCTATAAGTCGGACATGAGACGTTCAACTTCCGCCTCCATTGCTCCAATTTTCTATAGCATTATTAGCTCTTCGTTTGTTTCATCCTCCTCGGAGGACGCCTCTGAAGTGGAGAGGTTCACGAAGGCAGTACTATCGCCCGTCGTGAAGTGCCCTTCTCCTTCCTCAGACATGTATTCGATACCCTGGTCTTTATCCGAGGGTGACGTGTCAAGTTGGGTTTGTATTTTTGGCTGTCTCTAACGTCTCATCTATATCCGACGTCTTCACCCCAGCTGTCAGCTTGGCTGAGGTGACCGTGGATCTCCTCTTTACCAAATTTGGCGCGCACTGATCCTTTTTCTCCGCTTCGGATTTACATCGAATGATGCTGTTGTTGTTGTTATAGCAGATGGCGTCATTGGTACAGAGTCACTGCTTGTAAGGGGAACATCTTTCGATGTTCCATCAGCTGATGCCATGGCTGGCCTCAGTGGCCCTAGGACACCTTTCGATGCCCCGGTGCTTTGACTCCTCCTCCTTATCTGGTTTTCCCAGACAATAAAATTCTCAACCTCCCTGTTATGGAAAAAAGCTTCCACAGTACGAGATCGACTGATGTGGCGTGATGTTCTGAGACTAGAGCTGGTTGTTGTCTCAAATGTATCTCCAGGGATGGTGGCTGTACTAATGCGGAGAATTTACTGTGCCATATTTATCTATGTCTCTTGATTCGCATTATTTTATTTATTACGTTGTCATATTGTATGGGTATACTAGTTTACTCAATCACATGCTGTTAGTGTTATGCCTGGAAGAGCATGGATTAGCAAACCAGCAACACATTTTATGACAATTTTAGAATTAGTTTTTAATGAAATATAAGACGACAGGAATCGCACCTGCGACCACGAGGTTGACAGGCGAGCACACATCTATCGCGCCTCGGCCACCCCTAATTTTGAGAATAACATAAGGTCACGTAAGATATGGTGAATTACTGGAACGTGTCAGGTAACTTATAAATAGCGAATAGTAAATAAATAAACTATTACGTCTACTGACATTCGTTCTTGAACATGAAACAAGAAATCAATTCGTAAAAAAGATTTAAAACATCTTTTTTACGAAAAGGTTTCTTGTTTCAAGGTTATATACAAATATCAGTAAGCATTTTTTTGCCAACAATATAAGATAAAAAAAGTTGTAGGTAAAAAATAATCCACACTGATATAATACCTTCAAACCAAAAGCTATTCCAAAATTACATACACATAGAAACATTCCATTTTTCTTTTTCGCCCTCAATTCGATTCGTAGTAATGCTGTTTTGGTAATCTCTTTTACTCGCACTAGTATTGTCAAAACGGTTAACCCTTCTCTTTCTTCTTTTCATTCTCCAAAGTATAATTTATCACTACCTTTATATTTATATGAAACTTATAGTACTACTATGAGACAGAATTTTTTAGCTAGTAGTTCGTTCGTTAGGGAGCGCTAATTTCGCTTTTCTTGAAATTGAGTTGTTGTTGTGGACGAAAAAGCGTACAGGCAGAAATGCAAAAAAAGAAGCGACTCATTCGAGTTTTACTAGTTCTGACAACAATATAGAGGGTAAGGGAGAAAACCGAACAAGCTGCTTTTGCCATGGCAACCTTAAAATATGGCGGGTATATATAAATTATATCAAGGCTATTGCCGTATACATGAATTTGAAGTAAGAATGTATATGGGTATACATGCATGGATAGGTTATTATAGAATTTATTTTAAATTTTTCTTTTAAATTTTGGATATTTGGTGGAAATCCTAAGATTTTGAATTGTAGCAACGTTGCTGCTTTTCACTTTTTCTATGCACAAATAGCATAGCGATGTTGAGATATTTCAATATTTTTTGTTTAGGTAGGTACATATATACCCATACACTCATTTACATACAAGTATGTACAAAGGTACTTTTTTTTTTTTTTTTTTTTAATAATATCTATTGGGAATAATTTAATTTTTTGCTCCACAGACAGATTTGATGGGAAATAAAGTAGGTCTAGGTAGTATTTTTTTTAATTTATTAATAATTAAATAATTATTATTATATTAATGTTTTAATTAAATTAAAGTTCGCCAACATTGTATGAACACGATTATTAGTAGACAACTAAATACCTATCTATATTTTTAAAAACGTTTATACTTAATATTTTTAAATACCTACAAGATTTGTTTAAATTTTTTCTACAAATGATCTTGGTGTGTTTATTTAGTATTTAACAATAAAAACTAATGTAATTAAAAAAATCGTCAATTTTCAAAAATATTGATTATATTTTTTTTCTCAAAATTCAAAAAAATATAATTATACACATAAATTTTTAATTTGAAAAAAGCTTAGTGACTAGTTTTTGAAAAATCTATTTTTCAAAAAAAAATTGTCTTTTGAAAATTTGAATATGCAGTTTTATTTACACTTTTAGGAAGCGTTTGCATAAAAAATAATTTCAATCGGTTCATCGAATAGTGAAAACGTCAAAATTATGAAAAGTCGATTCAAAAATTTTGACAGGTCAAATAAATTACTATTTATGTTCTATGAGAAGTACCATTAAGAATCCATAACTTGTTATTACAAGTACCTACATATAAACGGTGATTTTTTAAGAGCTTGGTTTTTGAAAATTCACAGAAACTTGTAAAAAGTGAATGAAATTTTTATTTGGATCGATAAATCAATTTCTGCCATTTACTTTTTAAATATAATTTCACTTAAATGTTGCCCGCGGATACGCTTCAGGTGGTCCATTCTGAAGGTCCAATTTTGGCAAACTTTTTCACACATTTCGGCCGGAATCTCACCAATGACGCGTTCAATGTTGGCTTCCAAGGCAGCAATCGTGTTTGGCTTGTCCCCATAGACAATAGACTTAACATAGCCCCACAAAAAATAGTCTAACGGGGTCAAATCATATGATCTTGGTGGCCAATTGACTGCGCCAAAACGTGAGATCAACTGCTCACCAAATTCGCCTATCAATTGATGCATGGTTTCGCGTGCAGTGTGGCATGTGGCACCGTCCTGTTGGAACCACATGTCGACCGAGTTTAATTCTTGCATTTTCGGCAAGAAAAAATCTGTTATCATCGAACGGTACCTTTCTCCATTGACCGTAACCCTGCGGCCTTCATCGTCCTTGAAGAAGTACGGCCAAATGATGCCGCCTGCCCATAAACCGCACCAAACAGTGCATTTTTCGGGATGCATTGGTAGCTGCTGAATTGCCTCTGGCTGCTCTTCACTCCAAATACGGCAATTCTGCTTATTCACGTATCCATTTAGCCAAAAATGTACCTCGTCGCTGAAAACAATTTTGCATTTACACATTTTTCACAGAGCACGAATTTTGATAATAAATTTCAATAATTTGCAAACATTGTTCAGGCGTAAGTCTATTCATGATGAAATGGCAAACAATACTGAATCGAAATGTCAAATGTTCGTGGAATTTGTCATGTGTGATCTGTCAAAAATATAAACGTCAAAAACCAAGTAGCAAAAAAATCACCCGTTATAATATCGCTAGTAAAAAATAATGATCTGTCTGGATGACATTTGGAAAACGTTAAAGCTTTTAAGCAAAAGCTCAATGAATTTCAAACATCATTCGGACTCAAATGGTTGGCAACATTGTATATAGATATTAATATATAGATATTGTACGAGTATTGTATATGGATATTAATAGTAGTATCATGACGATGAAATTCATCCAGCCTGCAATAAGGTCCACTAACAAATCGGAGGTTAGGTTTTGTTGGTGTGCAAGAAAAGCAAATATGAAGAAGAATAGCGTGATAATTGATTGCTGAGAGAAATATATACAACATTTATTATAAGTTAGAAGAGGGAAGGAAAACAATGTATTTCAAAGGGTTTTTTGTTTTTTTATGAGGATTTTTTTGTTGAGTAGGAGCTGATTGTGTGTGTGTGTTTTTTATTCTACGGGCAGATAGAATGAAAATTGTTTGATGGATGTAGGGAATATTTAAATATTCAGGTATACACTTGTGTATAATGGTCACTACTCAATAAAATAAAGTTTTTTTACCAAATGCACAAACATGATAATAATTTAACAATTAAAATTTGAGATTTTTTCTCTTAATCGTTGTGCAAAAAAAAAATTGTTCGTTTGACAAAATTTTTTTTATTTCATATTAATAATTTTTTGGATTTTGAAAAAAAAAACTTTTTTTTGAAACTTCGGATTTGATAGTAATTTCGTAAAAAATCGAGTTGACGAGTTTTCAAATAAGTTTATTAGTAGATACTAAATATTTTTTTAAGTCGTTTTTTACTTATTTTTTTTAAATGAGTATTCAACAGTATATATATATACATTTTAAAATATTATTTAAAAAAATCTTCAAAATATTTAATTTTGCAAAATATTGTTTTTTTTTTTAAATCCAAAAAAATAAAATAAAATTTAATACAATTTTTTTTTTTGAAAATTTTTGGAGCCGTTTTTGAGAAATATATTTTTTTCTTAACGTTTTTTTTTTTTAACATGTGAGGTATTGAGTTTCCAAAAAAAAAATATTTTTTTTTTTTAATTAATTTTTTTTTAATTTGGGCTACAACATTAGTGGTAGGAGCTTATCGAAATTATCAAAAAGTACCTTTTCCCTTGATTAATGAATTGATTTTTTTATAAAAATTGTTGGAACCGTTTTTGAGAAAAATAATATTTGCCTTTTTGGTCAAAAAGAAAGTATGGAAGCTAGGTAGGTACCGTCATTTTTCGTCTTAAAAAAATGAAAAAAAAACTGGGGGCATATTTATGAAAAAAAACGTTTAGGCTGTAGACTAGATGACAGACAGACTGAGAGACAGAATTGCGGGACCAATTCTTTCGTCCACAACAACAACTAAATTTCAAGAAAACCGAAATTAGCGCCCCCTAACGAACGAACTACTAGTTACAAAACTCTGTCTGATAGTAGTACTATAGGTTTCATATACAATTTTGGCGATTAAATTCAAAATTCAAATATGAATGCATTTGAAGAACTTTATTATTAATTAGTAATATTATGTAGTTATATGTGTATCATTATTATTATTGTTATTCTATATGTATGTTTATGTATGTTTATGTATATTTAGTGTTTATTCGTATGCAAACGAAATATTTCCATTTAACTGCAATATGAGGTTTAGGTTGATAAACATATTTGTATGTATATAGGTACTCAGTGAGGTAGGTCAAAGCGAAAGCTCCCTAATAATTTGTTTGGTAAAATGGAAAGCATATATGGCATGAGTTTGTGGATGAGGGTAGTGTAATAACTGAAGGTTTGTTCGAGCCGGCGATGGGGAGAATAAGAATGGAATATGGGTAGACAATAACTCGATACTGACTATAGTTACCTTGGACATACTAGATACAAGGGTGGGCAGGCCAAACTTTTGCCGACAACATCTGGCAAGGCCTTCTAGTGTCTCGACGAATCATTGCATTGGAGAGACAGTGGGACGCTTGAAGTTTGGGTGGGCAGGCATTCCTTTTCTTATTGTTAGATTTAGGATTTAGATTTAGATTTAGGTTTAGCTATAGTCAAATATACATATGCATGCAAATGTGCATGGATATTTGTATCTGTACATTTTTATATACGTATATATATGTATACAATTATACAATACATTTGTATATATAAATATACAACATTTAGAATCTAAGGGCTTAGTATGTAGGTTAGTTCAAGTTTCATAATTAAAGGAAGGGGGATTTGTGACCGCTGGGAATTTCAAAGCTAACCCCATCCTTTCTTCAATGCAGTGGCATAGGTAACTAGATTTGTGCAATTCCCATCATTTTGGTTCCAGGTCCTTATAATCCTATCCTCACCATATTCCTTTTCCATATCCTTATACAAAGCCACGAGTTTTATTGTTTGCTGAGTAGAAGGTGTGACGGTAGAGAGCAAGAACCCTCAATCCGTCGAGCTTAGCCGTGCGATAAGCAAGCGTGCCATTACTCTCTACCAGCACCGAAGACGCCCCTGCGGCCTAACCTAGACTAGCAACAAAGTGTAAAAAAAACACGTTGATGCCATTTGAATTCGTTTACTTTTAAACACTATAGCAATAAATAAATAATTCAAAAATATTTAAAAAAAAATTAAGTAGGTAGATACATAACTATAAAATTCAGCAGAAATCCTGTTTTATTATAGAAGATTCAAAAGCCGCAGTATTTAATCAAACAATCGACAAACAAATGCAAAGGCTCTGGTCTTAAAAAAAAATCAAATACACGGATCGTACGAACTTGCTTTTGTAGCTTACAACTTTAATGTAGCTAAACATTGACGCTGTACTAACAGCGTCTAGGTATAGTCCAGTTATTATATGCAGCCGATGAAGGTAAGATTACCTTGATTCTTTGTATAATGAATTGATGATCCAAATAATAATAAAAAATAAAATGCACGACTGGATCGCACGAACTTGCTCTTATGTTCGATCACATCGTATGCAAAAGATTTCTATTAAAAATCTAAATATATTTTTAAAGTCGTTTTTTACTTTATTTTTTATATATACAAAGTTTCTTTAATTTTTTTTCTAAAATTTTTCTATTTAATAATATAAACTTAAAAATAAAAGATTAAATCGGCTTAATCAAAGAAAAAATAATTCAAAATTCTGAAATAAATACATAAACTAATTTGATTTAAAAAAGTACGCCATTTTATTTCTTGTATAAATTTGAATTCATGAGAAAAAAAATTAAATATTCTGTGAAGCTGTTTTTGAGAAAAAAAGTTTTTTCTTAAACTTTTTGAAAAAAATTAAAAAAAATAAAATTCAAGAACTCCAATTTACAGGTATTCAGCAAATACATATAACTATAATTTGTGAAAAAAAAATTATTGAGCAGTTTTCAAAATATAAATTTTTAATTTTTAAATAATAATTAAAAATATTGGTATGCAGAATAAATTGGGCAACCTATAAACCTAAATATGTATGAAATTTTGAAAGAATCAGTTAAGCCATTTATGAGATAGTCGAAATAAAAAAAAACGATCCTATGAAAAGTACCGTTTTTAGACATTAAAATTTTTTTTTTATTCATATGATCGGTCGTACCTAAAACGCTGCACTGATTTTTTTAAATTAAAATCGTTACAGCCGTTTCAGAGAGAAATATTCTTCAACGGCCATATGAAAGGCACGATTATTTTTTTAGCTAAAAAAATCAATTTCTCATCTGTACAATACCTAAATACCTCTATATACCAAGTTTGAAGCAATTTGGGACACCCGTTTGGGCTGTAGGTGTCTATACATATATACAGACAGACTGACAGACATACAGACGGACAGAATTTTTAGACCACCTTTTTCGTCTTCGCTATCATCGTAATGCCATGTTTGATTGTTATCTAAAAACTTTTTTTCGACGAATGCATAACTTGGCTTATGGTACCTATAATCGCAAGTAAAAATAATTAAAAAAAATAACTAGGTATGTACATATGTACTTACTTATGATAATGAAAATGAAGGATATAGGTTGGTAGTTAGCTATATGCATATAACTATAATTTAGTTGCAATATGCATACCTACATAAGACTTATGGGATTTTTAAAGATACATAATGTTATGTACATATAAATGTATGAGGGCCCACATTGTGCGTGTAGTATTCAGTGACGTACGCAAATATAAGTAAAAAGGGATCAATAATTAATAAGGTAGAAATAAATCGATAATACACATAATTATATGATTTTATATTGTTTAGTTATTATAGCTTCAGGGAAAATAAAGATTCCATTTGAATTCCTGAATAAATGGAAGATATTGAAAAAAAAATCAAAAATTAATTTCTTAGGTATACAATTTTAAAAACATTAAAAAAAATTGAAACGCCATTTTAAAGATATTACTAATAGATTCAAAATAGTTTTTAACGGCCTTTAGTCCACAAAATTTGCTTTTCGCCCCGGCAAAAGCTATTTTGAATTAATAATTCGACAAGTCCAATTAAATATAATGCTAAGTCTTCTACTTGGCTGAGTAATTTCAGTAGTATATAGAATTGTATTATAAAAAAAACACCTTGATATTATTAATATATATGTATACAGAATTGAAATTTGAAAAAAATTCAGTGACTGGTTTTTGAAAAATCGATTTTTCAAAAACAAATTTTTATTTATTTTTTAAAAATCGAAAAACTTTAATTTTTTGAAAATTTGAGTATGCAGTCTTATTAACACTCTTGTGAAACATTTGCATGAAAAACATAATTTAAATTGGTTCATGCAATAGTGAGGAAGTCGAAGATATATAAAGTGGTTCTATAGGAAGTACTGTTAATAAGTACGCAAAATAGAATATTATTATCCATGAAAGTGGACTGCGCTAATTTAAGAACACACACATTATTTTAAAAAAATTCTTGGAGCCGTTTTTGAGAAATGCATATTTTCGTTAACGGTTTTTTAACATTTGTATATGAATATAATGTAAAAAACTACCAAATACGAAGTTTTGAAAAAATCTATTGAGTCGTTTTCAAAATTTTGTGTTAAAAAAAAAATTATTTCCAAAAAATTTTTTTTTTTTTTGAAAAATGTTGGCGTTAAATGGTGTTTAAACTTTCTAGGAGTTTCTGCGTAAAGAAATTCAGAAAAATCAAATCAACCGTTTCCAAGAAAATCAAAAAACCAAAAAAATGGTTCTACTAGACGTTCCAAAAATAACCATGTCTTCCAAAAAAAAGAAATTATCAAAAGGTACCCTTTCCCTTCATTAATGAACTGACTTTTTTAAATAAAAATCGTTGAAGCCGGTTTTGATAAAAATAAGATTTTTGTTTTTTGTTAAAAAAACATGTGGTCATATTACCGCAAAAACAATATGTACCAAGTTTGAAGCAAATCCATCGAACAATTTAGGCTGCGGACTCGAGGACAGATAGACAGACAGACGAAATTGAGGGACGCACTTTTTTGGTGTTCTCTATGATCGTAATGTCATGTTTGATTGTTCGAATTTTTTTTACGAATGCAATAAAAAAACATTTATAACAAGTTTATGATTTAATTTTTTCCGTATGTATGTTCCTTTTTTCCAAATAAATTTTTTCTTATTATTTTAATCAATAAAAATAGGATAATAAATGAAAATCCTAAGCATCGAAAATAAAACAGAAGGAACTGATGAATATTTCGGACCTAAAAAAATACAACCCTCTATTGCTTTGACAATATCGATTTAATAATCCTTATATCTTTACATATATAGTGTCATTCATCACAGAGGACAATATAAAAGGAGATTTAATAAAATGAGCAATGTGGTCATTCTAAATAAACATAATTTGATTCTTCCTTACGCATTACGCCTCAATTCCTTCAAATTATCGAAAATTAAATTAAACGAAAATACCAAATGGATATATATACTTAATTTGAAATTATATTAGGTACTTATAACATAAAATCATCGTTGTGTGGATATTCCAGGGCATTCACCCAAAACAAACCATTCTCATGGATTATGACAATTTCCATTTTATCTAAACCTAATCATCATTTCATCTGCCTGGACTTAATAATATAATTTTTCAGTTGAAATCGTAACTACCACGATATATTTTGATAAACAGTGAAAACCACTTTTGTTTTGGGGAAGCTTTTGGGATTTAAGGGATTTTTCTGGCTTAGTTGTAATTCTCAAATTATATGAGATAGGACAGATTGTAATGGGTGTTTTTTAGGTGCATGACAAGTTTCGATGGATGTTGTTAATGGTTTGACAGTTGAGAATGTCAGCTGTCCTTACGGTGAATGTTGACTGCTATCGAGCCCCGCTGACTGATTTTTTGTTTAAAAAAATTAATCAGCTGAACATCCGCGACATTATTGTTTTTAACAAGTCGGCGCAACTTGCCATACAGCACACTTAACCATAAATTTATTGAAAAATCAATTTGGTGACAGCTTTATTTTCAGAAGTTGTCCTGTTAACTGGCCCTCATTCGTGCGACTTAATGCGTCCCAACTGGTATCAAAGGTGCAGATTGGCAAAAGAAATACGTAACCAAAATCCGCATATTTGCCCTTAAATTTCTGCTTCTTAGCTTAGAGCCTATTACAGTTCACTTCTTAGCCCAAACCAAACGGAAAATCAGATTTTATACCCACCTAACTTAATCCGGGATCTGAAAAAAGTAAAACTCAATAAAGCACCTGGAGAAGACAGGATTACCTATAATTTTTCAAACGGCAAAAGCTGTTTCCACATCACTAAAGATTGAGGTATTTCCGGAAGGACTAATACTTAGTAACCTATGTACATTCATATATATAAAATATGAAATGTTAATAATATATAAAGTATAAGAAAAATAAATATAATGACTTAGGAAAACTTAAATAAACTTTAGTAAGTTTTTTAAGGTAAAAAAGTCAAGGTCATCATAGTTTAAAGACTCTAATATCTCGTTTTCTATTTAAATTATAGACAACCCTACCAACCTTTCTTTTGTCATGGTTGTCCTTTATTATCTTGAGTTTATAAAAACTGCTTTCTCCTGAAGGTACTGTTACTGGTATTATGCTTAAAATTTGGAGGGCAATAACTAAATTGAGAGTTAGATATTCTAGAATTGAACTAGAAATAAAATTCAACTATTCTAAACATGAATTGCTTGACAAGGCTTAAGAATTTTGGTATTAGCAAGCAAAACATAAAAACAAAAGTTGGAATCTCTTGATTTTGAATAAATCAGCCAAAGTCTCGGAAATACCTTGCCAGTGGTTAGAATTCGTTGGTAGCTGGAATTTTAGAATTTCCTATTATTTATTTTAGGAAAAGAACTATTTTGAACCTGAATTGACACCTTTTTTATGATTTTTGTCAAATATTCACTATTTTAATTAGTCCCGTTACTTTGATCGCCAAAAAACTTATCCGAATTTACTAATAATCCTATATTTACTGTAGATACATAAACTACTTCCTGCTTCCACAGTATCTACATAGCTATTTTCACTAGTTGTATTCCCCATAGAGGTAAGCTCAGCTACAGGTTCAACGCTGCATTTAATTTTTTTAGTATTTTTTTTATTTTCGTCTTCAATAAACCTACTCTTTCTTATATTTTACGCTCACTAAAGGGGTTATGCCTACCCTTAAAATGTTTTAACACAGTGCGAGCGATTAGGAAAATATTAAAGGATTTATTCTTATTTCTATTTTCTGCCACCGCAGGCTTTTTTTGTCCACTTTCTTTTTTTAATAAAAATTAATAACACTTTTCACAAAACCCTTTTTATTTTCCTAAAAAAATAAACCGCGACTTAAAAAGCCTAAAATGTATAATATTGATAATAATTAAATATTAATATTAATTAGCGTATTCCTTTATGAAAAAAAACAAATTAAGTGGAATAATCCCATAGGTGCAGAATTATAATCTGCACGTTTCACTCAACTGGTTCTAAAGGAATTGTACAATGAGTTTATTATTTTGAGATTTTATCCTATGAACATTTTTAAGTGTTTGTGCAAGAAATTATCTTTCACAGCCTTGGTGTGATTTTATTGTTTTGGCTCATATGAACTTTTTTTGTGTAAATGGGTAGGTAGCATGAATCAAAGAAAGCAATTTTACGACACTTCTTTGTTTTTCTTATTTCATTGACGTCACCAGAGATCGAAATCCATTAATCCACAAACAACAACAATTTTTGATCTCTGGTGCCGTCAATAAAATAAGAAAAACAAATGACTGTCGTAATCTTGTTTTATATGATTCATGGTTAGGTAGCTGATTTCGTTTGGATTTTTGTTGAGTTTTTGTGCAAGAATTTAGCCGTGTTTTATTTTCGCCAATAACCAATGTGGTTCACCCCGTAAAAATAAAACAATCTGGGTTATTTACTGATATGTACACTCGGTTCGCCGATTTAATACTAATATTTGCAAACCCAGATAGAAACCCCGATAGAAAGGATCTCGCGTTGTTTTTGTAATACGTGTTAAAAAATAACCTAGATCCAGACGCGTAGATAATAAAACGCAGCTTTTATCCTGCTCGCCTGTCCAACGTATTCTTGATTGGATTTTTTTATGTTTACCTTATTTAAGCTAGTGTCTCGTGTAGCTAATTTTGTGAATGGTCTTTTGCGTGAACAGATGAAATTACTTAATTTGAATTATTGGAAGATAATTATTTCTCTCAAATTACTTTTAGAAATGCATATGCATAGGTAACTGGCCAGACGAGCTTAAATTTGAAGAATGGAAGTATAAATATTCAATATTTTTTTTGTATTATGGCTTGACAATGCGCCCCCACATCTTTTCGCCATGTGCATTTGCACATCCTGCACATATGGTAGGTGCGACCCTGGATAGGAGCGGAGGATGGTCATTTCTATACTCTTGTTCTTCATCTCAGATATCAAAAACAATACTTGAATATGGTGAAATGAGACTTCCACATCAGCTGTCAAAAATACTTTTGAAAGAAAAATTGTTTTGTGTTAAAGAACTTAACCAACTTTGATATTGTTTTAGGGTGTGTTGGGATGAGAGAAATATTTCTCAAAGTGCATTAATGAAAAAAGGCTCTGATTGATTTATTACGGCTGCTGAAATCAAATAGTCAACAAGAAAACCTACGGAGGGAATCCGAGAGCAGTACATGCATCTACAAACATCTGGATCAACGGACACACTAAATATGGAGTCAAAATTTGGAAAAAATCTGGTTCCATACTTCTTATCAATTTCAGCGAATATTTCAGGTCAAGCGGCGAAAATAAAAAATAAATTGAGTACCACCTGTTGTCAATATTACCTTTCTACAATTTTTAGGCAAAGAAACTAGAACCATCTATTGGTATATTGTATAAGAAGCCCTACAATCTAGTGTTTGTTAGAAACCCAACAATTGATGTAATGCTGGGGGACAATAAAAAAATTCCTTTTTCTTCAGTTTATATCTAAAAGATTGCTTTTAGAGTTCATTCGAAATAAATGGAATACATTTTGACACTGCAAAATACGTTGTTGTTGGTCGCGTAAGAAATATTTGAATGCAAGTTTTTTAATTTAAACTTATAATTCGCAGTATTTTTTCTAAAAATTTATTCGTTTTGTTTGTTCATATTATTTTATTTTTTCATATGGTACAAAAAAAATTTATTGCAAAAATTAGTCAAGAATTGGGCTGATCGATTGGACCATGTAACTCGTAGCCATGGTGTACATATGCCGAAAATTTTAAAAAATAATTAACCATGCCAAATTATATACAAGATTATAATAATAATAATTCATTCCAACAACATGTTTGTCTTGTATTACATTTAAAGTTCGCAATCTCTTAAAAAAAACACCCTATATGTGTTTATTGAAACATTTCAGTATTAAATCTTTTTTTTTGACTTTAAAGTGTTTTAATCAAGTTAAGACTTAAACTGATAACATTTAAGTTGTATCTGCAATGAAAATAGAATGATATTGAAAGTATAATAATCCTAGCTATGTAAATGATTTATAAGGAAATCCTCTTTAGTATCGAATTAAGTTCCTCTAACTCCCTATCATTCTTAAATGATTTTTATTATTTGATTGCTTATAGTTTTCTTTTTTTTTAACGAACTATCACTTAAATGCACATTCAGTTTGACTTAATCTTAATACGCGCGATACTGGGGTAGAGATTCTGTATCGCCCAATCCATCAAACTTTTTCGTGCGTGCGAACGATTTGATTCATGTAACTGCAAAAACGATAAGATTCATTCCCACGTGCGAAAGAACTAAGACGACAGCAAATTAGTTGACGTTTTTTTCAATACTAGGTATTAAAATTTGATGTTTTGGGTGAAACAGACAAAACGAAATTCATTAAAATTGAACCTGACATGAAATTAATAAAAACCGAGCGTTAATTTTTAAAAATCAATTGTAAATACAAAAAAAAAATATCAAATTACCCCAAAACTAAAATGCCACAAGGTACCTAGAGACGGGCGCACTTCATGCACCTCGTAATTTTGCCACACTTTACATGTTATATGAAATCCCACCTTCATATAAAATAAATAATAATTGTTTGTTTTGTATTAATACAACTATTTTAAGTTCGAAAATGGAACTTAATTTTTTTCTTAATTTATTTTTAAAAATTTTGTTCAAGTTGTATGTACATAATACAAAAATTGGTTACTAGTGGAAAACGAAATCCTTAAAGCCATGATGGCAACATCCGAAACAGATAGCTCTGATGACTACATATTCGATGGGGCTGTATGGCGCAAGGGAGTGAAAGTTATGTGTTGCGGAAACCAGAAATATCTGGAGTTCCTCACTCACACAATCACCAATATTGGCGAAGTGTTGGCGGGAGCATCCTTCAGGGTTCTTCCTGTCACAGATCTACCACTTAGGCAGCAGATCAAAATATGGATCCCTCCTCCTGCTGGCTAAACAAAACAAGGAGTTCCTCATAATGGAATATAAACTAGTACACTTCAGAAAGAGTTCGAGCGGGAAAGGAAAGAACCTCTTGTTCGTTATCGACAAGAAATCTGACCTTATGCTAAAATGGAAATCGGACGTGTAGAGGTATGGTCTTGGAACCGTCAAGGTAAGAAGGCATGATGGCAAATGGGAGTCAAAAGCTGATAGTGGTGGAAGTAAACTTGCAATACGCTAAAGCAGCAACGCACGACCTAATGCTCTTCATGTCCTAAGAGTCCGTGGATGTGGCTTTAACCCAGGAACCATGAATTAACAAAAATCAGGTTAAGGGGTTGAGGTCGAAATAATATAACTGTTCCACTCGACGTCAGAAGGTAATATTAGAACCTGTACTCTAGCAAAAAAATCAATTAATGCTTTCTTTTTATCTAGGTACAGCAACGGAGATAATGTGGCAATCAACGTTGAATCAAAAGAAGGAGACTTCCTTTTGGCATCAACGTATATGCCGCATGATGAGGATAGTATTCTAGCAGAGACGGTCCGCTATCTTGTCAACTATAGCGCAGAGAGAAGGATACCTCCTGTGATACGACGTGATGCCAACGCTCACCACACTCAATGGGGTGACAATTTAATAAGAGGGTGAGTCAATCTTTGAATACATTTTATGTTCCAACCTAGTGTTGTGTAATAAAGGTGATGAGCCAACATTTAGAAAGAGAAAAAGGGAAGAAATTCTAGACCTCACTCTAATGAGTAATAATGAAAAAATCTCTGTAGGGAATTGGAGGGTCTCACCTATGAAATCCTTCGCGGATCACTCTAGGATACTGTTCACTATAGATAGAAATAGAAATGAAATAAAACCTTTTAGAAACCCAACTATAACAAATTGGATAACATACACTTAATGGTTAGATACACGTATCATTTAACCAGAGGTGGATAAGATGACGACAACATGAACCATGACACTAATGTTAAGAATCTTACTAGTAAACGGCCTTTGAAAACCACAGTCCCATATCTCACAATGTTAAGCAAACAAACCCGACTTGGTCGAAAGGTGAGCTTAAAAAGCGAAGAACAGAGGTCAGAAAACTTTTCAACAAGGCAAAACAGATCAAATTAGAGATAGACTGGAATTCATAGAGTGCGGAACTCAACTCGTATACCAAGGAGTTGAGAAAGGCCAAAAAGGATTCTTGGGCTAGTGACTGTGAATCTATTGAGAACACAAGTGAGGCGGCTAGACTTCGTAAGGTCCTAGCATGGACGAATTCGAGCCAAGAAACACTTGAACTCTTTATGAATACACATTTCGCTGGCTGTTTGGACCCTGAAGAGACAGGTTGTACACAATCAGAATTTTTAGGTTCTAATCAGTCAGTACCAGAAATGGATAGTATTATCACAGGTCAGAAGATTATGTGGGCAATAAACTCGTTCAAACCCTATAAATCAGCTGGACCAGACGGGATTATTGCGGCATTCCTTCAGCATGCTCTATAGATAATAATCCCATGGCTTAGGGTTATCTTCAAAAGTTATATAGAAGTTAAATACGTCCCTATTAGCTGGAGAAAAGTCAAAGTGGTTTTTATTCCAAAAGCTGGAAAACCAACACACTCGACTGCAAAGCATTATAGACCGATAAGTCTCTCCTCGTTCCTTCTCAAGACACTGGAGAGAATCATTGATCTATATGTAAGAGACCATCTCGGTCCAAACAACTTGCGTAACTACCAACACTCTTACCTTAAAGGTAAATCAGTGGAGACAGCATTGCACGAAGTCGTTTCAATAATAGAGAAAAGTCTTGAGCACAAAGAACACTCCTTAGCAGCATTTCTGGTTATCGAAGGTGCGTTTAACAATGTTAAAACGAATTCCATTAAATCTGCCTTGGAGAAAGTTGGAGCTGAACTCACCATTGTGAATTGGATATATCCTATGCTGAATGGTAGGAACATAAATTCACAACTTGAGGACGCTATGGTAGAGAAAACAGTTACAAGAGGCGCACCACAAGGAGGAGTAATCTCTCCTCTTCTATGGGTCCTCCTGGTAGTAAACAACATTCTTACAAGATTTAAAAACAAATGAATTAAAGCATTGGCTTATGCAGATAACATAGTAATTCTGATATGGGGTAAGTTCCTTACCACCATCAAAGATATTTTTGACACAGTTTCGCAAACGAATAAATAAATTATGACCGACTGGCTCGAGTTCACAATACAGAATGAATCGTTTTATTTCGTCTTTCTTTTTACATCTTGCTTATTCTAATCGAGAACATAAGCATGTAAACGTACATTAGTATTAGTGTGAATATTACATGATTCTTATATTCTCCTTACTACACAAATTATATAAATAGATATTTGGTATGTACATTAGTATTAGTGTAAATATCACATGATTCTTATATTCTAATTACTGTACAAATTAGGGTTGCCGTGTCTTTACTTACTACAATTCGGCCATCTTGACGATATAGGATCTCCTGATCCTTTTGTGTAAGTTTTATCGCTTGGCACCTCGACTTCCAAATCATGGTCGCATATTACCGACAGCACAAACACCTTGATATGGAAGTCTTGTTTGTTGAATATTGTCTACATCTTTAAGGACGTACCGATCATTTCTCAAAACTTTTGTTATTTGACCTTCCCTTGAACTTTGTGTAACAACTGTTTGGACGTATCTGCATGAGAGTCAAACATTTTTTATTAATAGATAATCTCCTATTTCGCACTTTTTCGGTCGTTTCCGTATTTTATTTACATACTCTCTATTGTAGGCCTGTGCCTGTTCCTGTCTTAAGACCACCTCTGTCTCATCTGTTCGTGACTACTTTGAACTATCTTTTGTTTAATATCTACTAAATTCTCTTTAAGTTCATCTATTACACTTGGATGTTTTCCTATCATTCGATTTACTCTGTTGTTTAACGTACATTGTACAGTCTCCACAACATGGTCCCAATAAACTCCCTCTTCTGGCTTGACAAACTTGGCTGTCACTAGACCTATATTTCTGTTTACTCTCTCCACTTGGTCATTAGCCTGCCGAGACTCAATGGCTATTTTTATATGTTGTACATTTTTTTTTAGTAAAAAACTTTTGAAATCGTTTGACGTAAACGAACTGCCTCCATCTGATATTATGCACCTTGGTCTACTATAGGCACGAAAATAGTAATTCATTGCAGTTATTGATTCGTTTGTATTAGTTGTCTTTGTGGGATACAGTCTAACAAATTTTGTGAACGCGTCAATTGCCACTAGTATGTGTTTTTTTGAGCTTCGGGAGTTGTCTACAGGTCCATAATGGTCTATGTTAACTACTTCAAATGGGAGATCTCCCTTGGGTATATTATTTAGGAATCCTTCTTTTTTTTTCATGCTTGGAGGAATATAATATGCACTTAAGACAATTTTGTATGTGGTTACTTACTTTTTCTTTCATCCTTAGAAACCATTAACTTTTTTTTATGAGTTCTATCATTTTATCGGTTCCTGTATGCCCCATCTCGTCGTGATGCTTATACATAAATTACTTATACAAACTAAAATTGTTCCATCATTTTGTTTTTTTCTTATAAATTACACCATTTCGCATTTTCTATAGGTGATGTTCCGACTGTAGTAACGGCTCTTTAACTTTTTTTAATGTATCATCTTTACCATAGGATACGATTAAATTCTCTTCGAAAGTATTGGTTTCTAAAACTAAAATATTTGTTAACCGGCTTAGCGCGTATACATGCTGCATACGTGTACCAGCTCTGTGTTCGAGTTCGAAATCATAATTTTGAAACTCAAGTACCCACCGCTCAATTCTAGGGTTAAGCTCTTTTTTGTTAAGTGTCATTGTTAGAGTCTGTCTTTCTTTTGGAAAAGTAGAATATCGGGTGTAATTTTCCATCACTCTGTTTTTGTAAACCTATCGAACTCGCATCGCAATGTAACTCTGTACTATCTTTGGGATTATATAATCCTATAATTGGGGATTCTATCAGTTCTGGTTTAAGTATTTCGAATGACTTTAACTCTTCTACACCGAAATGAAACACCTTGCTTTTCCCCGTAAGATCATGAAGTGGTTTAGATAAAGTTGAGAAATCCTTAATGAATCTACGGTAATACGAACATAAACCTAAGAAACTTTGAACTGAATGTACATTTTGCGGTATTGGAAAATTCTTTATCGATTCTAGTCCTTTATCATAAGCTTGTATACCTTCGCCCGAGATGGTATAACCCAAATACTTTACTTTTGTCTGAAGAAACTCACATTTGTCCAACATTAACTCCAATTTGTTATCAACCAATATTTTGAACACCTCTTTTAAAATTGTAAAATGTTTGCCATGGTTTTCGGTGGCTATCATTATGTCGTCGAGATATACTCTTACTTCATCTTTTATAATCATATATGCAAAAATTTTGTTACCATGTGTTTGGAAAACTGAAGGGTCATTTCTCAGCCCGAAGGGTATTCTTAGGAATTCGTACTGTCCTTGAGGTGTGACAAATGACGTATACTTAACGGACTCTTCGTGCATATATACAGGAAAAAATCCGTTTTTCAAATCTAACTTTGTAAACACCCGTTTGTCTGCCAGACGATCTAACAAATCGTCTATCAATGGAATAGGGAAACTATCTTTCGTTGTCACCTTGTTAAGAACTCTATAGTCTATGCACACTCTAAGATCCCCAGTTTTTTTATTTACTAGTACTATAGGGGACACAAACTCTGACTCACTTGTTCTAGTATAACCTTTTTCTAAATATTCGTCTTCAAATTTATTTAACTCGGATTTCTCAGTATATGACAGTCTACGAGGCGGACCATAAAAAGGTTTAGTAGAAGTCAAATTCAACTTCATTTCTGTTTTTACTAATCTTGCAAATATTTGTTTGTCATACAATCTACATTTTGTCCAATAACTAGAATTTCTTATGCACGATCATTAGTTTCACAATCAATCATAAACAAAGACTTTTCAAAATATTCATTGTCATGTTCTTCAAAATCTACAACCTTAATATTTTCCTGTAAATTGCTATGGTTTTTTTTTTTTTTTTTTTTTTTTTTTTTAATTTTTTTATTTCATATTAACTTATAACTATCTGAAAAATGTGTTGATGGTGCTGACCTTTTAGATTATAGTTCTATTTGAAAATGGGCTTTAGGTCAATGAAACAAGTAAAATCTTTGTCACGACGTTTCGTTCATGTCTATGAACATCATCAGGTGTCAATGAATCTATATTTTAACATTGATAATAGGCTACATATTTTAACATAATACATCAAACAACAATAAAAATTACTTACACTTGTTAAATTACATATATAGTAAATACAAAATTTTTGAAAACAACAATAAATAAAATGAGCTTCAAAGCCAGACTCCACTGTACAACTTTAAATTGACAATAACAAGCATGAAGAAGAAAGAAAGAAAATTAAAGTTACTCTATTGTGAAGATCATACATATGTTAAAAGCTTTTAAATCCGTTCCCCTCTAGTAGGTGTTTGTATTGCGGGCTGATTTCCTCGATATCAGTTCGTCGGTTCATGGTGTGGTCAGCATTGATAATGTGCAGAGTTTCCATTATCATTCTTTTGTTCTGATGTTCCTCTCTTTGCAATACTTGGACGCTTTCAAAATTGGGAGAGTGATTTTTTAAAGTACAATGTGATGCCAGTGCTGTCTTCTGCGTTGCGTTACTTTTTATGTCAGATTTATGTCCTGCCAGCCTATTTTTTAATTTTTGTTTTGTCGTTCCGATGTATATTTGGTTACATTCTTCGTCAGCGTTGCCATTACAATTGATTTTGTAAATAAGGTCAGAATGTTCCATTACATCGATTTTTGTTTTTAGGTTAGCGTATAATTGTCGAGTTGTATAGTTTGATTTCATCGCTATTTTATACCTCTCTTTATCAAAAAGTTGAGCGTTTTTAAGCTTTTCAGTTATGCCTGTTACGTAAGTGAAGGATTTGTATATTGGTTTTAGTTTTTCTTTTTCTTCTTCTGTTGTATGTTGTTTTTGTTTTTCATGTTGAATTATTAGTGTATTTATTATTTTGTGTGGAAATGCATTGTTCTGTAGTGTATTTCTAATTTTTATTTTATTGTCTTTATGGTATTCTAAGTCACTAATTGAGAGAACTCTTTTTATAAAATTCCTGGCTGTGTTAAAAATAATTTTTTTTGGGGTGTTTAGAATGGAAATTTATTATCCTTCCAGATGAAGTCGGTTTTTGATACCAATCCATTTTTAACTTTTCTTCTTCTCTAATGACAATTGTATCAAGGTAAGATAGTCGGTGGTTTGTTTCCTTCTCAACTGTAAACTGTAATTTTCTGTGAAAACTGTTAAGGCAAGTTAGAGTTTCTTCTAAGTTTTCAACTTTTACGATAGCGAAAATGTCATCAACATATTTCGTCAAAATCTTCGGCTTAGTTTTCAGTTTTCCTAAACAGTTATCCAGGAGGTCATCAAGGATAATGTCTGCTATTATAGGTGAGGCGGGGTTTCCCATAGGCATTCCATCTCTTTGTTGATAGGTTTTTTTCCCGTAGACTAGATAATTGTTGTCAATAATACAGAAACGTACTAACTCCAGAAATTTAGTTTTCTTAATAGATGTATGTTCTTTAATTATATCCCACTTTTTGTTGATCAGTTCTAGTCCTGTTTTCAATGGAATATTCGTAAATAACGAGATTACATCGAAAGACACTAGAATTTCGTCGTTATCGGTTTGTATTCCGTGTAGTTTTGTTTTGAACTGCAGGGAATCTTTAACGTTGTATTTAGAATTCACAGTAAGGTTTTTCAAAATGCTGATTAAATATTTGGCCAAGTTATAGCATGGGACTTTAGTGGATGAACAGATTGGACGAAGAGGAAGGTCTACCTTGTGAATTTTTGGGAGACCGTACAGTCTCGGAGCAACTGAGTTGTAAGTTGTCATCTTATGTTTTTGACGTTGATCAATAATTTCATTTTCAAACAAGTATTTAACGAAGTTGTTATTCGTTTCTTGAAGCTTATTTGTTGGGTCGGTGCGTAATGGCCAATATGTATTCCTGTCGTCCATCATGTTTTTCATCTTAACGACATAATCATTTCTATACATCGCCACTGTTACATTACCCTTGTCTGCCGAAATAATAATTATATCTCTGTTTTTGCGGAGAAACTCTTTTGTTTCGTTCAGAGTATGTGTAATGTATTTGTCGAAATCAGAAAATGATCTTTTTCCCATGTAGTTATTAAGCATTTTTACAAATTTGCAGCGCGCGTTTTCCCTCTCATCGTTATTGTTTATGGTTTGGATGCAGTCTTCGCCATCAGCAATAATTTTGAAAAGACTACTAACCACTCCACTCCCAATTCTCTTTTCAAAATTATTGCTGATGGCGAAGACTGCATCCAAACCATAAACAATAACGATGAGAGGGAAAACGCGCGCTGCAAATTTGTAAAAATGCTTAATAACTACATGGGAAAAAGATCATTTTCTGATTTCGACAAATACATTACACATACTCTGAACGAAACAAAAGAGTTTCTCCGCAAAAACAGAGATATAATTATTATTTCGGCAGACAAGGGTAATGTAACAGTGGCGATGTATAGAAATGATTATGTCGTTAAGATGAAAAACATGATGGACGACAGGAATACATATTGGCCATTACGCACCGACCCAACAAATAAGCTTCAAGAAACGAATAACAACTTCGTTAAATACTTGTTTGAAAATGAAATTATTGATCAACGTCAAAAACATAAGATGACAACTTACAACTCAGTTGCTCCGAGACTGTACGGTCTCCCAAAAATTCACAAGGTAGACCTTCCTCTTCGTCCAATCTGTTCATCCACTAAAGTCCCATGCTATAACTTGGCCAAATATTTAATCAGCATTTTGAAAAACCTTACTGTGAATTCTAAATACAACGTTAAAGATTCCCTGCAGTTCAAAACAAAACTACACGGAATACAAACCGATAACGACGAAATTCTAGTGTCTTTCGATGTAATCTCGTTATTTACGAATATTCCATTGAAAACAGGACTAGAACTGATCAACAAAAAGTGGGATATAATTAAAGAACATACATCTATTAAGAAAACTAAATTTCTGGAGTTAGTACGTTTCTGTATTATTGACAACAATTATCTAGTCTACGGGAAAAAAACCTATCAACAAAGAGATGGAATGCCTATGGGAAACCCCGCCTCACCTATAATAGCAGACATTATCCTTGATGACCTCCTGGATAACTGTTTAGGAAAACTGAAAACTAAGCCGAAGATTTTGACGAAATATGTTGATGACATTTTCGCTATCGTAAAAGTTGAAAACTTAGAAGAAACTCTAACTTGCCTTAACAGTTTTCACAGAAAATTACAGTTTACAGTTGAGAAGGAAACAAACCACCGACTATCTTACCTTGATACAATTGTCATTAGAGAAGAAGAAAAGTTAAAAATGGATTGGTATCAAAAACCGACTTCATCTGGAAGGATAATAAATTTCCATTCTAAACACCCCAAAAAAATTATTTTTAACACAGCCAGGAATTTTATAAAAAGAGTTCTCTCAATTAGTGACTTAGAATACCATAAAGACAATAAAATAAAAATTAGAAATACACTACAGAACAATGCATTTCCACACAAAATAATAAATACACTAATAATTCAACATGAAAAACAAAAACAACATACAACAGAAGAAGAAAAAGAAAAACTAAAACCAATATACAAATCCTTCACTTACGTAACAGGCATAACTGAAAAGCTTAAAAACGCTCAACTTTTTGATAAAGAGAGGTATAAAATAGCGATGAAATCAAACTATACAACTCGACAATTATACGCTAACCTAAAAACAAAAATCGATGTAATGGAACATTCTGACCTTATTTACAAAATCAATTGTAATGGCAACGCTGACGAAGAATGTAACCAAATATACATCGGAACGACAAAACAAAAATTAAAAAATAGGCTGGCAGGACATAAATCTGACATAAAAAGTAACGCAACGCAGAAGACAGCACTGGCATCACATTGTACTTTAAAAAATCACTCTCCCAATTTTGAAAGCGTCCAAGTATTGCAAAGAGAGGAACATCAGAACAAAAGAATGATAATGGAAACTCTGCACATTATCAATGCTGACCACACCATGAACCGACGAACTGATATCGAGGAAATCAGCCCACAATACAAACACCTACTAGAGGGGAACGGATTTAAAAGCTTTTAACATAGGTATGATCTTCACAATAGAGTAACTTTAATTTTCTTTCTTTCTTCTTCATGCTTGTTATTGTCAATTTAAAGTTGTACAGTGGAGTCTGGCTTTGAAGCTCATTTTATTTATTGTTGTTTTCAAAAATTTTGTATTTACTATATATGTAATTTAACAAGTGTAAGTAATTTTTATTGTTGTTTGATGTATTATGTTAAAATATGTAGCCTATTATCAATGTTAAAATATAGATTCATTGACACCTGATGATGTTCATAGACATGAACGAAACGTCGTGACAAAGATTTAACTTGTTTCATTGACCTAAAGCCCATTTTCAAATAGAACTATCTGAAAAATGTTTAAAACTAGCCTAATTATAAATTACTTACAACTAATTTACTGGCCCTTTACGGGCGCTCTAAACTAAACAATAACTCTTAGAACTAATGTCTTTCGACATAAAAACTATTTTAATTCAATCTAATTATTTTATTTTTCAAGGAAACTTATTAACAAAAAACTTGGTATCTTATTTTTTTTTTACTTATAAACTAAACCTAAATATAGATTAAAAATAATTAAAACTAAATAAAACTAACTTATGCTAACTAAAAAATAACTTAAACTACTTAAAATACCTAATAATACTTAAGACTGCTTAAAAACTAGAACAGCCACAGCAGCATTTTTTTTCGTTTTAAAACATTTTTTTTTCGTTTATTTTTTATATGCATGCAGACACACAGCAACATGCAACCCACCCATACATGTACATACGCACATACATATACGTACGCACATACATGTACAGACACGCAGATACATGCACGTATGCCCCGCATACATACATATTTTAAATTTTTTTTGGTGCCACCCCGACTGTTCCCTATACCTAATTGCCCTACATCTATGTAAGTCGGCCAAGACCATCTTCATCGACTTTAAATATTATGATGCTGTTCAGAGAGCCACCAGAACTGGTTCTCCTGTTTTGCCCTATCCCTCCGATCCCGATCGGACACAGTCCTACTGAACCGAAGGCGCTTTTCTCCACCTTGAGCGATAACGTCTCGACCATACAGGAGTCGCCTATCCACAGTTTTCCGGCTGACGTGGTAGATGAGCGGAACCGCCCCTCCATCCTGTATCAGCCCTCGACTGTCTAAAAGAGGAATGCATCGGGAGGGATGTAACCACTTAACCGCGCACTCTCAAAATATTCGTTATTGGGGTAATAAGCCCCAAAAATTAAGCTGTTAGTTGAAGACATCGCTCTTGCAACGTGACCCCGAATCAGCTTGAACAAAAAATTATCTATTCTGTTTATGTTGGCTCCGTTGTATAGAATCTGGTTGGAATAATATCTTGTGTACTCCGACTCTGGTGTTCTGTGTAATCCAAGGCAACGTCTAAGACATTGCCTCTCAAACACCCGAATCTTTTCCATTTGAGATGGGGCAACGTTGAACCACACCGGGCATCCGTAGGCAATCATCGGCCTGATGAGGGCCATGTAACAAATCACCTTCACCCTGCTGTCAAGACGGCTGCTATAAAACAGTCGTTTTGTCAAGGCAAAGGCTCCCCTAGCCCTGGCCAATGCAGCACCTATATGTCTGTCGAAATACAGGTACTGATCCAACCAGATGCCAAGGTACTTTACTACACTTTTACTCGCCAGTGGATGTCCATGTAGCCCTACGATCACCAGCTTGCGCCAGTTCTTTCTCGTATCCCTTGAGGCACTAGACAACGGAGTCCTAAACAAAATAGTTTCTGATTTCTGGAAGTTGATTTTCAACTTCCAGTCATCACAATATCGCTGAATCTTGTCGGAGTCACTCTGCAAGAGACTTTTGATGACCTCAACTGTATTAGCTGTTCTGTACGCAATTAGATCGTCGGCGTACGCAATTGCCTGAGTTAGACTACCTATCAGATCGCTGGTGTAAATGCTGAATAGAATCGGCGAGTTAACCGCTGCCTGCTGAAGACCATTATTAATATTAAAAATTGCGGTAGAAGTTACATTGCCACTCTTGACAACAAACTTTCTACCATTTAGCATGTCATAAAGCATATACAATAGAGGTTTACTTATACATAGTCTGGTTAGCTTTAGATAGAGACCTTCTAACCATACGGTGTCGAAGGCCTTCTCCAAATCAACCAGACAGGCACCCGTACACTGCTTTTTAGTTTTGTTCCATTGGATATCAGAAACTAGTTTAGACGCGGCATGAATTGTGTCATGTCCCGCCTTAAAACCGAACTGATTATCCGGGATGATATTTTTGTCCTCCGCCCACGTGAACAGGGCCCTATTAATGACCTTTTCAAATACTTTGCTAATACTCGGAAGAAGACTTATCGACCGGAGATTCGCCGGATTGGAGTTGTCCTTTCCCTTTTTTGGGAGAGGTTGCACCACAGCTGTCTTCCACCGCACTGGATAATATGCATTATTGAGCGCGTTGTTAAACAGTGTGGTATAAATGTCAACAGCTTCTTGAGGCAAATGTCGTAGTACAACGTTGGATATACCATCGACTCCTGCAGACTTCTTTTTCTTTAATGAATCGAAGATGAGCTGGAGCTCATTCTTCGAAATTAACAGGGGACTGGGCCCATTTCGGTCGGCGATTATGGCGTCCGCCAAATCTTCATCATTAAACCCGGTAAAACCCAGGTTCTCAGATCGCCATTCGCTTATATCGTTTCAGAGCCATAAGTGATGAAGCAGAGCTCTGTTCTCCAGGTCATGATTCGGGCGAATGCTAACATTCACCTTGTACACTTGCTGGAAAGCAGCCCCCACAGCCTCCACCTTCTCCTGCGGATCTTCGATTATGAAGAGGTCATCGTCCAAGACGGCGTCATCTGGGTCTATGCCTGCTGTCAGAAGTACGTCTCTGTTTTGTGTCGACCTCTGGAGCTTAAGACACGGAAGGTCGTTTTGATCTTTTCTTCTGAATATCTTATTAATTTGTGGGAACATACTCCGGTCGGTATCGTTCACGACCCGAATTTTGTTGTCCCAAAACAAATTAAGGGACAACCTATAATTTTCTTTGATCAATTGGTTGATGTTTTTGATGGACGACTTCAGTGTCCTTATCTCCAGATCTCGTGTGTCAGTAAACCGTTTGTACAAGCGTTTTAGTCTTGTCAGTAAGCCACTTTTTTGTCTGTGTAGTACATCAATTGTCGCGTTACGGTACATGTCAGTTGCGTTACGTTCTTTGTATTTCGGTATTGTCCTGTTCATTGTTCGTTGAATTGTTTCCTCCATTTGTTCTAAGTATCTGTCAATTTCAGTATTTGTCATGTTCCTGTCATTTGGTGGGGATATACCATTTGATCGTAATTCGCTCAATAATACGTTCGAGAAGCGTGGCCAGCGCACCTTACTGTAATTGTAAGTATGCACCGGTACATAACTCCATAAGCGCGTTCGGAAGTTGTATTACGGCGGCGAGTCCGCAGTGGTCACTGTCGTACTCGATCGTTCTTAAACAATTTTTAGGCCGATGGCCCACAGTATCAGTAATTGTTAGTCTTGCGTCTTTCAACAATAGATCCAGATAGGCACCGCTTCTTGGAAACGATGGCCTGCCTGTAGCGAGAAGTTCAATGCGATACTCCAGGTTGTATCGACCCATCCAATTATACAGATGGTTACCACGAGGATTTTGTATTTGATTTCCCCAATCTATATGTTTGGCATTCAAATCACAAGCCAATGTGTAGTAGTTTTCTTCCGAGTTTAATCTTAAGCATTCAAAAAGCTTTTCAAGCTCTGTTATAAACTGTGTGGGCTGAGGTGTTTCCGGTGCATAGGCAGCGATCACATACATTCGCTTCCCCTTTTGGAGATGAATGCATATGATGCATGCCTCTAAAGTCCGAAATTTACACACATCACTATTATATATTACCTTATGACTAATGCCTTTACGTATAAAGATTGCGACGCCCCCTCCGCTGTTGATTCTGCTGCTTTTGAATCTGCTGCTGTTTTTCTTGCGGTTGTTTCTGGGCTTGTGTCTGCTGCTGTTGCTGTTGTTGTTGTTTTTGCCGTTGTATTTTTGGCTGCTGCTGTGGCTGTTGTTTTTGTAATTGTTCTTTTTTCTGTTGTTGTTCTTGTTCGTCGAGTTCTTTTAGTTGTTTCGCTCGGCGCTCTTCTTGGCTGGCCTTAACTTTACTTTTCAACTTTTGGATTTCTGCCTCCATTGTTTCAATTTGAGCGATCATTCTTTGTTCCTCGTCCTCCTCAAATGACGCCTCTGATGTGGAGAGGTTCATAAAGGCAGTACTATCGCCCGTCGTGAAGTGCCCTTCTCCTTCCTCAGACATATATGCAATACCCTCTTCGGGTGAAGTGTCTAGCTGGCAAAACCATAGCTCTAATCTTAATTCATTTAGCACGTGCAAGTCATTTTCGAGTTGTATTTCATTAACTTTAAATTCATGTAAACATTTATTATTCATCTTATTTTTTACATTTAGTTTACAGTTTATTTTCTTCTCCTTTTTATCAGTATTTTTTCCTACTTTGTCTAAATTTCTATTGTCTATTCTCGAATATGTTTGTGAGTTATTATTCTCAATACCATATCTTACTGCGTACACATCGTTGTGATTCTCAACTTTGTTGACTTTTTCACATTTACATTGATAATTTGAAATTAACTTAAAGTTACATGCCTTCAAAAAACTTCTCCCCAGAACTACCTCATAACTATTGTAGAAATCATCAACTACAAGCAATTCTGTCGAAACAACTAAATTTTGCCAGTAAATCATACAATTTCATTTTCAACAATAATCAATTTGCTTTATTACCAAACATTTCTGTCATCTCTTTGAGTAGCTCTGCCAGGTTTTCTTCGTTCGACATTGTATACTTTTTGTACACTTCGTAACTGTGCTACCCAGACATCAAAATTTAAACCACCATCAAATTCGGGCAGCATGTCTTTCTCCTCGTTGTGATTTTCGTTTATTCTTCTGGCACTCCTAACCGCATCGTTGCTTTTGTTTCTTTCCATTGTTCGTTCATTAAATTCGATTTTTTGCCGGAGAAATTAATTCTGGTTTGCTAACAACTCTTTTTCTCTTTTTAACAAATTTATTTCCCTCGATAGGATTTCGTGTTCCTTGCTTCTTGTTGTTGGTTATTCAGCACTATCACCGAGATCGACATATTCCGTTGCTGTAACCCCGTCGTTATTGTTGTCTTTGCTATCGTCACTGCCGTTGTCGTCGTCGCCATCACCACTCTCCTTGTTTGGATGTTCACCTCTTTTTTTTTCAGCTAGTATACTATTGAGCCGCAAAACCATTGCTGACTTGGTCCCGTTACTTGGCATCCCAAGCCGTTGCAGCCACTCGCGCACCTTGGCCGCTGAGAATTTATTTTGGTCGACTGAGTCATCCATTTTATATAATAAAAAAAAAATTACTAATTCGAAGCCACGAGAAGGAGAGCAAAAAACGAGCACAGTTTTGTTGATAGTTAAATGAAATATATTCAGGATTCTTTTTGTTATTTAGGTTGAATCCCTCTTCTGAGATATTAGACACAGTTTCGCAAACGAATAAATAAATTATGACCGACTGGATCGAGTTCACAATATAGAATGAATCGTTTTATTTCGTCTTTCTTTTTACATCTTACTTATTCTAATCGAGAACATAAGCATATAAAGGTACATTAGTATTAGTGTAAATATCACATGATTCTTATATTCTAATTGCTATAAAAGTTAGGGTTGCCGTGTCTTTAATTACTACAGATATAATGGAATCTGCGCTTAAGGAATTATCCTCGTGGGCAGAGCAAAGCGGTCTTAAGGTTAACCCCGCAAGACTTTATACCTCATAAGCTGAATGAGATCCCTCTGAAACCTTCCACAGAAGCCAAATATCTGGGAGTAATCCCAGACTCTACGCTAACTTGGAAAAGGAACACAAAGGAAAGAATGAAAAGAGCACTCTGCGCTTCTACACATGTAACAAAAACCTTGGAGCACAATGGGGCATGTCATCACAAGTCATCCATTGGATGTACACAGCGATCGTTCGCCCAAAACTTACATACGGGTCGATTGTGTGGTGGAAAGCTGTAGAGAAAGATAGCTATCTCAAAAACCTAAACAAGGTATAGAGATTAGCCCGTATAGAAATGACGGGGGCATGGAGGTCTACGCCACAAGCAGATGAATGCATATGATGCATGCCTCTAAAGTCCGAAATTTACACACATCACTATTATATATTACCTTATGACTAATGCCTTTACGTATAAAGATTGCGACGCCCCCTCCTTGAGTGGAATTGAGTCGGTCTTTCCTTACGATATTGTAATTGTTGTTAGTCAATTTATGTTTCTGGTTAAGCTTAGTTTCGCTAGCCATAAACACATCTGGACTTATGTCTTTAAGCAATTGGAATAAATTCGCTCTACGTTCGGTCCTAATCAGTGAATTTACATTCACAGCTAGGATCTTAAAGGGCCTCTCCGGCAGCGCGCCCTTAACCTCTAAGTTGCGTTAAGCTCGGCAAAACAGAGTAGAGATAATCCACCTTAGTCGCCTGCTCCCTGATCTGGTTTTGGAGGCCAGTCAACTGGCCCTGGATGGCCAGTAGAGTGCCCATAATATCCGCCTGTGCCGCCGGCGCCTGAGGCACGGGGGCCTGTTGGGCGACCTTTGGTGTAGGCTGTACCTTGCTTCCCCTTCCTGACGCCATTTGGGCGTAAGAAATTTGGGGGTTGACGGGCGTTGTTGTAGGAGGGCGCACTGTTGGACGCTTTTCTACCACTGTTTGCTTTGCTGCTTTATTGTTCTTTATAAGCTGTGTCCGCCGCCTCGGCAGAGTACACATTTAAGCTGGGTCCTATCTTCGACCCGTTCCCTTCCTAACTTGCATTCATCTGGATTGTGGTTCTCTCCACACTTAACGCAGCGTGACTGCATTTCGCAGTTTACTGCGGCGTGGCCGAACCTTTGGCAGCGCATGCATTGAAGCATGTCGCCGCGCCTTTTTAATTTGTCCCAAGTTACAACCTGGTAGTTGAGGACGGATCTACTCCTCAAACTATCCAGTTTGCTGCTGGGTGAGAGTTGAACAAGGAAGAAGGGAAGACTCCGCTTCTCCCGCCTAGCTCTAACTGTAGCGAACGGCTTGACCCCGATAAAGTCGAGATCGTCATTCGCTTTTTGGCGTAGTTCATTTAAGAGCACCTGTGGTTCCGTGCAGGAATCTATGCCCTTCAAAAGGACCGTTTGAAATTTTTCGGTTTTAGGGGTGAAACTAAAGAAGTCAGTAGTAGTTTCTTTTAGCAACTCTTTAATTTTTTTGTGCTGTTCCAGTGTGAAGCACTGGATAGCATGCCTATCGTTATTTAATCTTTTAATAGTAAAATTTTGACCTATGGTCAACTTACATAGATTTATGGTATCCTGTAACTCCATTTTATAAGTATTTATGGGTGGCACCTTTTCTTTTTTCGTAATCGGCGGATGTGGCTGCTGCTGCTGAGACTGACTTTTCTGCCGCTGTTGATTCTGCTGCTTTTGAATCTGCTGCTGTTTTTCTTGCGGTTGTTTCTGGGCTTGTGTCTGCTGCTGTTGCTGTTGTTGTTGTTTTTGCCGTTGTATTTTTGGCTGCTGCTGTGGCTGTTGTTTTTGTAATTGTTCTTTTTTCTGTTGTTGTTCTTGTTCGTCGAGTTCTTTTAGTTGTTTCGCTCGGCGCTCTTCTTGGCTGGCCTTAACTTTACTTTTCAACTTTTGGATTTCTGCCTCCATTGTTTCAATTTGAGCGATCATTCTTTGTTCCTCGTCCTCCTCAAATGACGCCTCTGATGTGGAGAGGTTCATAAAGGCAGTACTATCGCCCGTCGTGAAGTGCCCTTCTCCTTCCTCAGACATATATGCAATACCCTCTTCGGGTGAAGTGTCTAGCTGGCAAAACCATAGCTCTAATCTTAATTCATTTAGCACGTGCAAGTCATTTTCGAGTTGTATTTCATTAACTTTAAATTCATGTAAACATTTATTATTCATCTTATTTTT
Organism: Philhelius pedissequus; assembly: GCA_910595825.1. Taxonomy (NCBI): domain Eukaryota; kingdom Metazoa; phylum Arthropoda; class Insecta; order Diptera; family Syrphidae; genus Philhelius; species Philhelius pedissequus. The sequence continues at coordinate 254,371,265 of OU343160.1, forward strand.
TACATTTAGTTTACAGTTTATTTTCTTCTCCTTTTTATCAGTATTTTTTCCTACTTTGTCTAAATTTCTATTGTCTATTCTCGAATATGTTTGTGAGTTATTATTCTCAATACCATATCTTACTGCGTACACATCGTTGTGATTCTCAACTTTGTTGACTTTTTCACATTTACATTGATAATTTGAAATTAACTTAAAGTTACATGCCTTCAAAAAACTTCTCCCCAGAACTACCTCATAACTATTGTAGAAATCATCAACTACAAGCAATTCTGTCGAAACAACTAAATTTTGCCAGTAAATCATACAATTTCATTTTCAACAATAATCAATTTGCTTTATTACCAAACATTTCTGTCATCTCTTTGAGTAGCTCTGCCAGGTTTTCTTCGTTCGACATTGTATACTTTTTGTACACTTCGTAACTGTGCTACCCAGACATCAAAATTTAAACCACCATCAAATTCGGGCAGCATGTCTTTCTCCTCGTTGTGATTTTCGTTTATTCTTCTGGCACTCCTAACCGCATCGTTGCTTTTGTTTCTTTCCATTGTTCGTTCATTAAATTCGATTTTTTGCCGGAGAAATTAATTCTGGTTTGCTAACAACTCTTTTTCTCTTTTTAACAAATTTATTTCCCTCGATAGGATTTCGTGTTCCTTGCTTCTTGTTGTTGGTTATTCAGCACTATCACCGAGATCGACATATTCCGTTGCTGTAACCCCGTCGTTATTGTTGTCGTTGCTATCGTCACTGCCGTTGTCGTCGTCGCCATCACCACTCTCCTTGTTTGGATGTTCACCTCTTTTTTTTTCAGCTAGTATACTATTGAGCCGCAAAACCATTGCTGACTTGGTCCCGTTACTTGGCATCCCAAGCCGTTGCAGCCACTCGCGCACCTTGGCCGCTGAGAATTTATTTTGGTCGACTGAGTCATCCATTTTATATAATAAAAAAAAAATTACTAATTCGAAGCCACGAGAAGGAGAGCAAAAAACGAGCACAGTTTTGTTGATAGTTAAATGAAATATATTCAGGATTCTTTTTGTTATTTAGGTTGAATCCCTCTTCTGAGATATTAGACACAGTTTCGCAAACGAATAAATAAATTATGACCGACTGGATCGAGTTCACAATATAGAATGAATCGTTTTATTTCGTCTTTCTTTTTACATCTTACTTATTCTAATCGAGAACATAAGCATATAAAGGTACATTAGTATTAGTGTAAATATCACATGATTCTTATATTCTAATTGCTATAAAAGTTAGGGTTGCCGTGTCTTTAATTACTACAGATATAATGGAATCTGCGCTTAAGGAATTATCCTCGTGGGCAGAGCAAAGCGGTCTTAAGGTTAACCCCGCAAGACTTTATACCTCATAAGCTGAATGAGATCCCTCTGAAACCTTCCACAGAAGCCAAATATCTGGGAGTAATCCCAGACTCTACGCTAACTTGGAAAAGGAACACAAAGGAAAGAATGAAAAGAGCACTCTGCGCTTCTACACATGTAACAAAAACCTTGGAGCACAATGGGGCATGTCATCACAAGTCATCCATTGGATGTACACAGCGATCGTTCGCCCAAAACTTACATACGGGTCGATTGTGTGGTGGAAAGCTGTAGAGAAAGATAGCTATCTCAAAAACCTAAACAAGGTATAGAGATTAGCCCGTATAGAAATGACGGGGGCATGGAGGTCTACGCCACAAGCAGGCCTGGAAATCATTTTAAATCTTCCAAGTCTGGACGAGTACATAAGATGCATAGCGGCCAAGAGTGCACTTCGACTTAAAGAAACGGGCTCTTGAAAGCACAGTACCAAAAGTCATGGATCTATCTGGCAAATGTACGGAAACATGGCTGAACTTGATGTGACAACTGATTACTTACCACCGAGAATTCACTTCAACAGGAATTTCACGATGATTATACCCGAAAGACATGGATGGGAACCTAGCTAACTATTAAGAGAACAGGGTATTCCCACCTACACTGATGGCTCTAAAATGGAAGAAGGAACAGGAGCCGGGGTGTTTTGTGAAGCCATTAATATTAAGGAATCATATAAGCTCCCAGATGAATGCAGCGTCCTTCAGCCTGAGATATACGTGATTGAAAAAGCAGCTGAAATAATCCATAGGAGACAACTGTTCTAATCAGAGATCACATTTTTCGTGGACAGCCAAGCATCTATCAAAGCATTATGCAGCGGGACAATAAGATCCAAGGCAGTGGCAAAGTGCCGAAGTGTACTGAATGTCATTGGTAACTCTAACCGAGTCAAACTTTGTTGTTTTCCGGGACACAACAATGTAGAAGGGAATGATGTGGCAGATGAAATGGCAGAGAAGTCATCAATGGCAAATAGGGACAGCAGCAACGTATTGGGTACAAGTGCTGAAGTCCCGTTTGGCGTAGTGAAAAGGAAAATAGACATAAAAATAAAAGAGAAAATAAACTACGCCTGGATATCCAGCAGTGACTGTGTTATCTCTAGAAGTTTATGGCCTAGAATCAATGAAAAGAAACCCCAGTATATTTTATCAGTGAGTAAAAAGAGCATCAGAACCTTGATAGGCACCCGACTTCTATAGGAGCTATCAACACGCTGATGAAACAAAAACCATTAAACACATGCTCTGCGACTGTCCAAATCTACAAACAAATCGCCTCCGACACTTCGGAAACAGGTTTGTTGACGAGCTAGACGACCTAGTGCATATACCAATGGTATATATGGACAAATATATAGAGAGCTGGTTTGTAAATGAACCAGCCTTCACGAAACATTAGTTAGGAATATATCTTTGTAAAAGGGGATCACAATGGGCCAATAGGCCCCAGTGTACGCAACAGCCTTTGAGGTACGCAGGTCCCTTCTAGCTTAACCTAACCTAACCTATGTACATAATCCCTAACCCAATACATTAATTAAAAGTATGCAATTGTGTGACGTAAAAATCTGCAATGTACAACAGAGGCTCTTCTAAAACTTAATTAGATAAAATAAAATAAACGAAATGCGATAGGAACATCATGAAAACTTCGCTTTCGCTCAATTTCTTTTGTTTTTGAAAAAACAAGCGATATCGCTTTCGTTTCTATTATTGCAGAATCTGGCCCCTTAAATTACAAAATTAAGCTTAAAGTTAGTAAGCTGTTCGAAAATTAAAGAAGTATTAAAATACTACTACGTTAACATAGGCTGATTAAAAATATACGTCAATATTTATAACTGAATTATTATCTCTGTTGATTAAAGTTATTTCATTACATCGTTCTTTGTTAATTAAAGTTAAGTATGTTCAGTGATCGTTCTTTTTCTAAAATATTTCATAAATTAATTGAAGTTGCTGATCATCAAGTTTCTTTAGCAAGTACCTATTAATAATTATTTTGAACGAAACATTACAAAAGTTTTCAGAACAGTCTCTATAGTTCAAGAAAATTAGATAAGAAAATGACGTTACTTCGAAAAAAAATTCCCACAAAACTGAATTTTGGTAGAGAGCTTCATTTTTACGCCCTAAAACATTTCCTACCAACTACCTTAAATTTGGATCTGAGTAGCAAATTTTAGATGGTGGGGGAGATAGTAAAATTCAGTTTTTTTCCAAAATACTCTAAACTAGAGATTTCGAAAAAAGTTGTAGGTAGGCATTGTAGGTCATGTCATTTTACACAAAAAATTTTAAGAAACTTTTTATCGTACAATTGATAGATTTGGAATAAGACGGTAGAAAACATTTATTCAAAAAAAGTAATAAATTTATATTTTAGAGTGGGGAATTTTTTGTTTTTAGTAATGTTTGGAAAAGTTTAAAGAGTAGTACCGGAGGGGAAATGCTGCCATCTTAAAAATACTAGTTTATTTCCAAAAACATTATTTTTTGTCAAAATAACTTAAAAACAACTTGTGTGATTTCTGTACGTCGATTCGTTCTTAAGTTATAGCTTTCCAAAGTTCAATTTTTCTTCCTTTATTTCTTTATCCATTGTTTTTTTATTTTGATTCCGCTTGTCATTGATTTTGTAGTGGCCTTAATAACCTTTAAAATGAGCTCTGTGTCATGAATATCAGACAAATGATGTACAGTTAATCCAACGCCAAACTACACACTGCGTGAGTAAGTAAACTTAGCAATATCTATTTTTTGCATTAATGTACCTTTTTCCACACCACCCCAGAGGTACAATACAATGAAAATAAAAAATTATTACAAAAACAAACAAAACTAAAATCATTTTCCACTTTTAAAAATCAAAAATTTATAAAAAAAATAGAGCTAAACGAACTCATTTTCCGGGTGCATTTTTCCATTTTGTCATCATAGTCTTCATTTGAGTCGTGTTCTTCAGTCGCGGTGGCGTGTGAACATGCTTGCCCTCTGCAATGCCCCCATACTAAAGAGCATCGTAGACCAATTTTTCTACAACTGCAACTTTTATTATATCACTAGCAAACCCTGCGAACTCCGTTTCGCCACCAGCTTCGTTTTATGTAACATTTCGTTTGGTGATTAAAAGATGAAGCAAAATTTGTTTTATATTTGAAAAGGAAAATTTTTATTTCATTTCACAACAGTAATGAATTAATTTCGATTACAAAAATGAAGTGTTATTTAGTTGAACTTCTATAAGTAAATGAAAGTGAATCCATAGTAAATACTGAATCGAAGCGTTATACGTGTCCGCAAATTACCCGTTTCATTGAAGTGCTCTTTGGTAAACCACATTTTTTGTTTTTTGGTCTGACGTTAACACAAACAAAGCGGATGGTTTCCCAACTCGTGAACACGCAACGTATAACTGCCCATGTGAAAAACAATGATTTTCTAAATTTATCCCGCAAACACTAAGCGATTGGCCTTGCGACTTGTTAATTGTCATTGCGAACGCAAGGCGAACTGGAAATTGCAATCGTTTGAAGTCAAACGGAAGATCAGTCGGAATCATTGGTATTCGAGGAATACATACATTTTCACCTGCGTACTTTCCGTTAATAATGGTTGCCTCAATCAAATTCGGCATAATTCTTTTTACCGAAAGTCGAGTACCGTTGCAAAGTCGCGGTGGATTCAAATTACGCAATATCATAATAACTGTACCAACTTTGAGTTGCAAGTTATGTAGTGGAAATCCTGGTAACTCCAGAGAGTTCAAAAACTCCGTTGGATAATTTACTACATCATCGGGATTTGTCATGGAATCAACGGATTTGTATGTCACCAAATCGCCAGCAATTTTTAACCAAGCATAATTCTGATAATTCTCACTAATGTTTGGGAAATCATTTTCAAAAAGAGCTAATTGAGAGTCTACAAATCGGCAAAAGTCGTTGGTAAGAGTAATTAATACAGATGTCGCATCAACTGGGACTTTTCCATTTCTAACAGCTAACAATTGCTTGGAAAATTGCGCAGCAGCACTTTGATCAGTTTGAAGTTAAACTCTCATATTAGTGGTTAGCGATAATGTTTTTACGTTATTCCATAAAGGTGATGCCTTCAGGCAAGCATTAAATTCATCTGCAGGCGTTTCACGGGGAATTACTGGCAACGTCTGCCTGAAATCGCCTGCCAACAATATCATCAAGCCGCCAAAGATGTTGTTATTTCGCCGAAGATCCTTCAGTGTGAAGTTAAGTGCTTCAAGTGATTTCTTATGTGCCATTGTGCACTCATCCCAAACAATGAGCTTACATTGCATCAACAATTTTCCCATTGCACTGGATCGGGAAATATTGCATGTTGGATTATCAATTGTGATTAAATTGAGTGGCAACTTAAGCGCAGAATGTGCAGTACGACCGCCATCTAGAAGAGTCGCCGCAATTCCAGATGATGCTAACGCCAAAGCTATGTCACATCTTGATCGAATAGTGGGCAAAATCAATGAAATTACAAATGTTTTCCCTGTTCCTCCAGGTGCGTCCAGGAAGAATAGACCACCAGTATTATTCTCCACCGGTTGCATTAATGTTTCGTATACTTGTTTTTGCTGTTCATTCAGCAACGGCACATTATTTCGAACGAATTCCTGCAATGTATCATTGTATTGCAGCTCTCGATTTAATTCTTGGTTGAATGCATCGTGCATCGATTGATTTGGCGCAATCATTCCTACTTCAATCAGTAGCTTGTTTGCAATAGTCAAGCATTAATCCTCAATCAGAATCAATCCTTGATTGTAGATTTCATCGGTTATTTGGATGTCAGGATTATTCGTTTGGATGCGCCAGCGATGCAAGATATCTTCACATATGTCGTCTTTGTATTTGTTCCATAACTGAATTGGTTGTGAAGGAAAACATGTGGTGATGATAATTGCGAACCGCATTCGTATTTGGTAAGCATTTGATGAAACAACTGAATCAGTGGAAAACACCTGTGGCCAATCTAGAACTGGGGTTCCTTGTTTGCGACGTTGGAAATTCTTTGTTGATTGATTCCAAGTGTAATACTTGGGCATTTCAACGTACATCAGCGTCGCTGCGAATGGATCTGCTTCACACATTGCAAAGACGCTAGTCAATGTTGTCGATGGTGGTCTCTCAGCTCGTTGTGCCGCATTAGCCTCAGTGAAGTAAACTCTTTGGCAATTTTCCAAATGCACTGCTAAATGTACAACTGTGGGATATCTTTCATGAATTTGAAATGACAATAATCGCCACAGTGCTTCATTAGTACTGACGTATCTGCCCATTTGGAAGTTGCTGATTTCGTCATTCGCATTTTCCGACGCAATGCCAAACACAGCAATGTCGCTGCCTTTTGTGACGTACTTGCAAAAATATTTGATTGATTTGGCCGAATGACAACTCTCAACGTTGGCATGTGTTTCGAAAATTCGTGATAGCAGCATGCAATATGGTACAATGAATTCATTTCCGATCTCAATCTCTTGATTTTGAACTTTAACTTTGATAGTTCGACCATTATCTTCTTTTGAACGCCGACGATAAACTGGATATCCATCGTTCCCTTTGACTGTTTCAACAACTAACGGTCGCGGATATCGTTTTGTGCACTTTCCATCAGCCATGCAAGGCGATAATGGATTTAATGCACCGCACAGTCCATGCACCATCTGTGTCGTCACAATGTCGTGTAGATGGGGATCAATGACTGGATCAGGAATTTCAGCTGATATGATGTCATCCACTTCATTTGACTCTAATTTGTTCAGCAACCAAATTAGGATATGAGCATGCGGTAGTCCACGCTTCTGCCATTCCACCAAGTACATATAACAACGTGTGTCACCAAAAACTCGATACTTAGTAAGCACATCCATCATAACCTTGAGTTTTTGCTGAAATACTCAGGCGATTATGTCATGGCGATCTTGCGGTTTTTGGCCCGGTTCCAACTCACGTTCAATTTCCGTCCACTTCGGATTGCATGTGAACGTAATAAATAAATCCGGAGTTCCATAATTTCGCACGTACGTCATAGCGTCTTGAGCGTATTCGTGCATGTGGCATGGGCTTCCGATATAAGATGATGGGAGAATCGTCAGACGTCCAATATTCTGTACATCACCATTTGAATGAATAGCATCACGCAAGGGTATATAGTCCTCAGATCGTAGCTTTGCCTGATTGAATCGGATGAACGCTAAACGTTCGGTCTCAACTTTGACATACATGTCGACAGCGAATTGCTGGAATAGCCGACGGCACATCAGAATGACATTCTCCTCATGTGTACGAATCGTCATACGATATGCATAGTAATTCATTGCGCTTAGATTTTTATTCATTGATACGCCTGAAATTGCAAAATTAAATGAATTGTTAATGGAAACCAATAATAGCAATAATTAGTGTTTGAATATTGTACCTGTAATTGGATCGACCATCTTCAACGTGATGTCGTATCCGTCTTGATCTTGCCAATAAATGATTGGATATTGGATAAACGATGTGTCTCGTTTACACGATGCATGATATTGCTTCTTCGCTGAACGACAATGTCTCGTGATTTAGTTGGATCGCCAACAATAATTGCAGCGACATCATTAACGGTGGGTGCATTGAATCTTCGCACATGTTCACCTGTTGGGTTACAATCCGCTCTTATGACAAATTTGTGCGTATCCGATGGCATTCGTTCCAATGCTGTTTTGAACATATTAACCACAGCATTATTAGCGTGAAAAAATGCTTGCAACTGTTCAATAATTCGTCTCTTTAACTGTTCCCTGTATATTGCACCGCACATTCAGCTGATCCACCATCGACGAAATGAAATATATTTGCAGAAATTGATGCGGTTCATCTGGTGTTGGCACCATTGAACCATGCAAATGATATATTTGTCCTTGTATCTGTAATTGCAAACAATCATTTGTTGAAGAATACGGTGTAACTTCTGATCGTGTGATGGTGTAGTGTGTGGTGTATATGTAGTTGTTATGTGTTGCAATTCTACTTAAAATATTAGTTTGTAGTACATGCTGTGTATCAGAGATGGCGCTGTATCTGAAAAATGATTTTTCCGCTTTTCTGTCGAAATTTTTCCTGAATTTTCTTTGCTATAAACCTCACGGAGCCCGAGACCTTTCCAACGAATGCAAAACCGTGGAAGTCGGTTCGTGCGTTCTGGAGTTATAGTGTCAGGAAGGAAAACCCGACTTATTTTTATATAGTAGATTTTGAGCAGTTGCAAAATATATAATTGTTGACAAGTTGTTTCGGAGCTGGTGGCATGTGGTTTTTAACGTGTTGAAGTAGTTAGTTAGTTAGGTAGGTTAATAGATTGACTTATTTGAACTCTTGAAATAACTAAATTAAAGTACAAAACAATTTAGCGTAGCATTGTCGTCTACCTGATTGACAATTTTGTTTTCAATTTAAAAACGAATTTATCAAATTAAATATAAATTTAAAAATGGTGAAGAAGTTGAAATTTTAAAATACATATTTTAAAAAATCTTAGTAACCAAAGGAGTATCTAAAAAAATTTTTGTAAAAAAAAATTACTTCATTATTTAATTTCTGTAATCTTAAGCAATTTTGGAGAAGCTGTATAGTTGTGCAACATTGAGGTGGCTTAAGAGGTCCATAAATTCCACCGCACTAAGAAAGCATTTTCATATGGCAACGTAATGCTAGCTCCAGCCAATCTGCATACCAGCTTGATTTGCTTCTAATTGTCTTCAAAACTAATTTTCTCGGGAGTCGTTTATCCGCCATTTTTGTACTTTAAGAAGGTCGTCTATTTGTAATTATAAGGTTTTAATGAAGAGAGGCGACAGGCCAGCTTCTATCATCGTATAACAAAACTGACTCCACCAATGCTTCAAAAACTTGGAATTTGTTAATATGTGCTACATACAGATCCCGAAAACATCATTTCCATGTTGTGTTGATTGCTACCTTTCGCCTGAGAAAGCTTTTCTCGGTGGGTTTCCATCCTTAGGTTTTTTGTGATATGAATACCAAGGTACTTATACTTATTAACCACCTCAACATCAATATTAATTTTTCTTTTTTGCAACGTCGTCCACCACCTTTTTTGAAAATCATAACTTTTGATTTTTCAAGATTTGTTTCGAGATTTCACTGACTATCGTAGTCTTGTAGTTTATTCAACAATCAACATGAGCTGGAGTCATTCTGGTGTGTAGGCCAGAAGTACTACATCATCCGCAAACATCAAACTTTTAATACAAGTTTCTGCATCTGCATAAACTACACATCCTGGTAAATAGCTTGTGAGGTCATCAAGGAAAAGTGAAAAAAGTTGTGGACTTAAGGCATAGCTGCTTCAAACCGGATTTAGTTCTAAACCACTCAGAAAAATGATCACCAGTGTACACTACCACTATTGTATCTTCATACAAATTTTGCATCACTCAACCAACCTTCAGCAATATTCCTCTCGTATATAGCTTGTAATATAACAAATTTCTATCGATAGAGTCAAATGCTGCCCTAAAATCGACGAAAAATGCATAGATAATTCCATTTTGCTGAACAAAAGCTTCTGCTTTGCTTTTTAAGACGAATATTTGTTATATCGTCGAGTATCCTGCAGTAAATCCTGCTTGGTTTTCTAGTTTTTTGTTTGACAGCTGTCATTTGATTTATGCTCACTTTGGTTTGCCATTTCATAATGAATAGACTTACTCCTGAAAAACGCGTCGCACAATAGGCCCAAAACGAGATGGCCACTGGCCCTGATTTTCACAAAAAAATTTTGTTCAGCGATGAAGCTCAGTTTTGATTAAATGGTACTTTAATAAACAAAATTGTCGTATTTGGAGTGTGGTCCATATTTCTTCAAAACTGAAGCCGGCCATAATGTTACAGTCAATAGGGAACGCTATAGAACCATAATTAATGACTTTTTCGTGCACGAATTGGAGGATGTGGATATAGACGACCGTTGGTTCCAACAAGACGGCCGGCGCGGCGCTATATGACCTACAGCCAACGACGAAAGAATCAACTTATTGAAGAAATTTTTGAAGGAAGGAGAGCATTATCTTGCGCCGTGGGCCTGTGGCGTGGCCTCCAATATCGTGCGATTTAACACCGCTGGACTATTTTTTGTGGGGTTATGTGAAGTCGCTTGTCTACGCAGATAAGCCCAAGACAATTGACCCCTTGGAAGAGAATATTTGGCGCGTTATGACATACGGCCCAATTGCTGCAAAATGTGGACGAAAATTGGACCTCTCGGCTGGATATCGAGCCAACCGCGGCGGCCGCTTGCCCAAATCATTTTTAAAAAATAATGGAAAATCCTTATTTTTATAATAAAGCTAAATTCTTGGCCAAAATATTAAATTATATGCGGTTTATTTCTTCTTGAAAACCACACGTCTAAAAAACACTAGTTATTTTGTGGGATGCATTCAAAAAGGATATTCGCCTATAGTTCACTGGGTCTGTCAATACTCCTTTTTTGTCAATTGGGTAGATAAGCGCTTCTTTGAATACATGTCTCAAAAATATTTTTTAACACAAATTGCAGTTTTGCGAGTAATAAGCCTGTTTCATACTTATAAAATTCTGTCGATAAACAGTCCGATCCATTTCCGTCATCAGGAAAACTAAGTGCATTTATTATTTCTTGTTGCGTGATATACGCATCCAATACGCTATTGCGAAACTCTGATATCGCATGTTGAAGCAACACATTATGCGTATATCGATTAAGCAACTTTTTAAAGTGCATTCGAAAGTCTTCTTCTTGTGCAAGTATATTTTGTTTCATCTTCCATCTCCAGTCTTCAGGGTTTAACTCATTATATCAAACCAATTTTGCACCAGGGGATACATTCTTTAAAGATGATGTTGCTATTAGCTGAATGTACCGCGTAGATTGCTTAATTTTACAGCTTTATTAAGTCTGGTGGGTGCGAATGAATAATATCTATATTCTGTTCAGGCATTTTTCGGTAGGTAGAACATTTTATATTGTCAGAAGTATTCGTGTTCCATTTCTTGTATTTACTTCCAGTGAACTGTGAGACTGTTTGAAAACGTCGGCACATGCTAGTAAATCAGCGCGATTTTTAAGCAACTTCATTACTTTTTTTTCCAATTTGAAACATAACAGATAATGTAGCACAGCCACTCATAGCATGGATCAATAAGATATGATATTTGGTGTTCTTAAATGTACCCAAGCTTTAAGAAGAACAAACCTTTCTTTCAGATTTTGCCTTTCACTCTTTTAAAATGAAAATTTATGTATCTGGTAACCTCCTTGCGACTAACAGAATAAGCAAATCAACATCTTCTTCTGCACCAATCGCAATTGTTTTGTTGGGTCACGATAGTGTTCCAATGCTGTTTTTTATAAAAATAACAGCATAATCAGGAGCCTGTTCGGCATTGATGTTTGCGGATTCCAATTTTTCTTTTAATATATAAGGTAATGAATCTACACTTGTTTTTCTCATTACTTGGAAATTTTTCTTGGATCATGGGAACGGTCGTAGATACAGGGTGTCCACCGGGAAGCTATACTACTTTCTTAGTTTATAATTTTTGACTAAATGAAAGAGAATTGATCTTATATTGAAAAATGTTTTATTTAATATCAGCAATTATGTATGCAATACAATATCAGGTGAATGTCCGCCTCTGTTATTCTCACAAATACTAGACCTTTTGAGCACATATTTCATTACATTCTCACACATTTCACGCGGTATTTCATCAATTTCATCACGAATATTTTGTTTGAGTTGTTCAAGCGTTTCTGGTTTGTTTGCATAAACCTTGCTTTTCAGATATCCCCACAAGAAGTCTGGAGGAGTCAAATCAGGCGACCGTGGAGGCCAATTAACATCACCATTTCCTGAAATAACTTCTTGAGGAAAGAGGTCTTACAGTAATTCCATTGTAATCCTGGCTGTATGCGATATGGCACCATCTTGTTTATTCCACATGTTAATCAAGCTCAAAGCATGCAGCTGTGGCATTAAAAAGTTTTCAATCATATCACGATATCGATCCCCATTCACAGTAAAACGGCGTAACGGTAACTGTGTCACCGCTTTTATTTTCAAAGAAGTAAGGTCCAATGATTTCTCCTGACCAAATTGCACACCAGAATGTAACTTTTAATGGATGCAAAGGTGACTGATGAATAATTTGAGGATTTTCCATTGCCCGATACCGATTGTTCTGTTTATTCATATATCAATTCGAATGAAAATGTGCCTAGCCACTCATTATGATTTGTTCATGAAAATGGGGGTTGTCATGGGCAGGCTGTAACATCCTATTGGCATATATATATGTATACGGCAGCGTAAATGGTCTTGTGGAAGAAGCTCTTGTGTCAACTGAATCTTAAATGGAAACAAATGCAAATCCTTGTGGAAAATTGTGGCCAAGGTTATTCTTTGAAGACCAAGCTCCTGAGCACGGCGTCGAATTGACGTTGATGGATTGTTTTGAACACTTTCTTGAGCAGCAGTTATGTTCTCAGGAGGATCTTGCACGTTGTGGTTCATGCTTGTGCCTATCACCTGCAGACCCTCTTTCTTCGCAATCATTCACTACATTATAAATAGTGCGTGTTGTTGGCACGTCTTTGTGTTCTTATTTTCCATTAAAAAACAATTCTAAAAAAATGTCATAAAATGAGTTGCTGGTTTACTTATTACATGCTGTTCAGGCATAACACTAACAACATGTGATTGAGTAAACTAGTAACCCATAAATATGACAACGAAATTAATAAAATAATAATGTTTTAGAAGTTTCTATGTGGACCTTGGAGAATTTTTAACTTGTGATTCTCATGTGCTTTTTTGGTCGTTATTATGATCAAATGGAAGCAATTTTCATTTTATTTTCCCAACATTTGTCTTTATTTACAAAATGCAAAATTAAAAAGAGATATAATGTTTGAACATATATATACAAGTAAACGACCAAAATATGACTTACATAACGTTAAATTTTAAAATTGTACTAAGCTAAACAATAATTTGTTTAAAATATTTACAAAACTGATTTTGAACACTTCTCATTTGAAGATTAGTCTATGTTTAATGATATTTACTGTCAGAAACTAAGGAACAGTAAACGGCTGATATAGTTTGTGTGTGTTCTTTGCAGTTCATATTGTTTTTGTTCTTAATTATATGCAGTGTATCAAGTGTGTAACGTTTATATGTGTGTTCTTCTATTGGAAGGATCTCCACTTAAAACTTACCGCATCTTTGTGTAAATTCGTGATGCATTTGTCGAATGCGTCGTTGTGGAGGTAAAGTTGAAAAGAGTGAAGCATATTGCTATACTTAGCTCTAGTTTCTTCTTGTCCTATTTCATATTTTTCTGTTCTTATGATTTCTCCGCCATCTGCAATGAGTTGGAAAAGAGGGAACGTATTTTTACCAATTGGCAAAGAAAATTTTATTCCCAAGGACAGAAGCCATTTGATTTCGACGGGAAATTCTACGTCACTTTTGTTTGCAAACCAATCTTTGCAGCTTTGAGTTGATTAATTTTATGTGTGTGGATTTCTTTTTCTTTTTCGTGCAAATGGTTAAGAAATTTTGTTGTTGTTGAGTTATAAATTGTTTGTGTTCTTGTGATGTTATATTTTCTTGTATTCGTTTGCTAAGCATTTTGAGTGTGTTGTTGGATTGTTTTATTTTGTGAAAGGTTTCAGTTATTTCCGGGGTAAGAACTTTGAGATTTAATTTATGTTCTATTTTGTCATACGAGCTTTGTGATGCCTTGCTAGAGAAAACCGCTTTAGTGTTAACTGTGGATCTTTGTAAAGGTTTGGGAATAAATCCATATTGTCTACAGCTTAGCAAAAATTTAAGAGTTTGTTTTTGGTTTGCTGATTTACGTTTAAAGTTGCTGTATTCTTTAAGATGCATACATACGTGTTCACCATACTATGTTTTAAGGCGGGACATGACACAATTCATGCCGCGTCTAAACTAGTTTCTGATATCCAATGGAACAAAACTAAAAAGCAGTGTACGGGTGCCTGTCTGGTTGATTTGGAGAAGGCCTTCGACACCGTATGGTTAGAAGGTCTCTATCTAGAGCTAAGCAGACTAGGTATAAGTAAACCTCTATTGTATATGCTTTATGACATGCTAAATGGTAGAAAGTTTGTTGTCAGGAGCGGCAATGTAAATTCTACCGCAATTTTAAATATTAATAATGGTCTTCAGCAGGGAGCGGTTAACTCGCCGATTCTATTCAGCGTTTACACCAGCGATCTGATAGGTAGTCTAACTCAGGCAATTGCGTACGCCGAAGATCTAATTGCATACAGAACAGCTAATACAGTTGAGGTCATCAAAAGTCTCTTGCAGAGTGACTTCGACAAGATTCAGCGATATTGTGATGACTGGAAGTTGAAAATCAACTTCCAGAAATCAGAAACTATTTTGTTTAAGACTCCGTTATCTAGCGCCTCAAGGGATACGAGAAAGAACTGGCGCAAGCTGGTGATCGTAGGCCCACATGGACATCCACTGGCGAGTAAAAGTGTAGTAAAGTACCTTGGCATCTGGTTGGATCAGTACCTGTATTTCGACAGATATATAGGTGCTGCTTTGGCTAGGGCTAGGGGAGCCTTTGCCTTGACAAAACATCTGTGAAGGTGATTTGCTACATGGCCCTCATCAGGCCGATGATTGCCTACGGATGCCCGGTGTGGTTCAACGTTGCCCCATCTCAAATGGAAAAGATTCGGGTGTTTGAGAGGCAATGTCTTAGACGTTGCCTTGGATTACACAGAACACCAGAGTCGGAGTACACAAGATATTATTCCAACTAGGTTCTATACAACGGAGCCAACATAAACAGAATAGATAATTTTTTGTTCAAGCTGCTTCGGGGTCACGTTGCAAGAGCGATGTCCTCAACTAACAGCTTAATTTTTGGGGCTTATTACCCCAATAACGAATATTTTGAGAGTGCGCGGTTAAGTGGTTACATCCCTCCCGAGGCATTCCTCTATTTAGACAGTCGAGGGCTGATACAGGATGGAGGGGCGGTTCCGCTCATCTACCACGTCAGCCGGAAAACTGTGGATAGGCGACTCCTGTATTGTATGGTCCAGACGTCATCGCTCAAGGTGCCTTCGGTTCGGTAGGACTGTGTCCGATCGGGATCGGAGGGATAGGGCGAAACAGGAGAACCAGTTCTGGTGGCTCTCGGAACAGCAACATAATATTTAAAGTCGATGAAGATGGTATATCTTGGCCGAATTTCATAGATTTAGGGCAATTAGGTATAGGGAACAGTCGGGGTGGCACCAATAAAAAAAAATTAACATTATGTATGTATGCGGGGGCATACGTGCATGTATCTGCGTGTCTGTACATGTATGTGCGTACGTATATGTATGTGCGTATGTACATGTATGGGTGGGTTGCATGTTGCTGTGTGTCTGCATGCATATAAAAAATAAACAAAAAAAAAATTAAAAAAACAAAAAAAATGCTGTTGTGGCTGTTCTAGTTTTTAAGTAGTTTTAAGTATTATTAGGTATTTTAAGTAGTTTAAGTTATTTTTAGTTAGTATAAGTTAGTTTTATTTAGTTTTAATTATTTTTAATCTTTATTTAGGTTTAGTTTATAAGTAAAAAAAAAAAAAAAAAAAAAAAAAAAATGATAAGATACCAAATTTTTTTTTTTTTGGAAAAGTTTCCTTGGAAAAATAAAATAAAATAATTAGATTTAATTAAAATAGTTTTTAGGTCGAAAGACATTAGTTCTCAGAGTTATAGTTTAATTTAGAGCGCCCGTAAAGGGCCAGTAAATTAGTTGTAAGTTATTGATAATTAGGCTAGTTTTAAACATTTTTGTCTAGCCTTAAGATAGTTATAAGTTAATATGAAATAAAAATGAAATTAAAAAAAAAAAAAAAAAAAAAAACCATACTTGTAAAGCATACGTTGATAATAATTTCTCATCTTTTGTAAATAAAGAAATGTCGGCTAGCCGTCCGAATTAAATAATATTTTAGAAGTTTTGACCAAGTTGGTTTTTATGTGGACTTTGGAGAATTTTTGAAAAGTGATTCTCATCGGCTTTACTGGTCGTTATTATGATCAAATGAAAGCAATTTGCATTTTAATTTTCAACGTTTCGACGGTGTTTGCCGTCTCTTTCAGGTGTGTCTTTATTTACAAAATACAAAAAAAATCTGTAAAAAATTCGTTGGAATTTAAATCCAAGGCAAAAGGTTTTGTGCTTGACAAACGATATTTTGGTTTATTATGCCGCTGTTTCTATTTTTTTATAGATGAAAATACCAAGTTGATCCAAAACAAATTTATCGAGTTATTAAATTTTTGCATCAACGATAACAACTACCTGCAATTTAAGGGCAATTTGTACAAACAAGTACACGGAATGCCAATGGGAAATCCACTTTCACCGACGCGACGATTGCTGACTTGGTTTTAGATTTTTTACTCGAGGAATGTTTTAAGCTAAGCTACAAACCTAAGTTTATAGCTAAATACGTTGATGACATCTTTGCGATTGTGGATAGAGAAGAAATTGATAATGTCTTACGATGCCTTAACCAATTTAATGAAAATATACAATTCACCGTAGAGAGGAAAAAAAACAGATCGATAAAGTTCTTGGAAGTTAATTTTTCTCGCGAATATGACCGACGTTCTTTCGACTGATATCGGAAAGGTATGGCAACTGGGAGACTTGTCAATGTCCGATCTAATCAAGGCAAGCACATTCGTATGAAAACTGCATCGAGCTTAATAAACAAAGTCTTTGCATTGAGTGACCGAAAATTCCACTCTGTTAACGAAGAAACGCCTAAAAAGTTCTGAGAAGATGGCACTGGCATTTCACAGTGTTAATACCGGTCACACACCAAACTTCGAGGGAGTGGAGATCCTTCCAACAGAAGAACCCACATATAAACGTTACACACTTGATACACTGCATATAATTAAGAACAAAAACAATATGAACTGCAAACAACACACACAAACTATATCAGCCGTTTACTGTTCCTTAGTTTCTGACAGTAAATATCATTTAACATAGACTAATCTTTAAATGAGAAGTGTTTAAAATCAGTTTTTAATCTGTTTTGTAAATATTTTAAACAAATTATTGTTTAGCTTAGTACAATCTTAATAATTAACGTTATGTAAGTCATATTTTGGTCGTTTACTTGTATATATAGTTTTTACAAGCTCAATGGACTAGTAGTGTTTTCAATGGCGGGTGTTCTATCAAAGTTTTTTGCAATTATTTTGTACCAAATCGACCTCTTTAAAAAAAAGTGACATTAACCACATTATTGTGCAAAGTTTTAAATTATTATCATTGAAAACTCTTTTAAAAATTAAAAGAAAAATAAATTAATTCTTTGTTTGTGCCTTCGAACCTAAAAAAATCTATCATACCCTTTCTCCAAATCAAATAAAACGCTCTCATATGTCTGGCCCAAACAATCAACGAAGCAACCCATCAAACCCTAAGGTGTTTAATTACTCACCTCGTACTTCTACAGGCTCTTTAAAACCAATTAAAAAAATGGCCGACGAAAGCTCCTTGCTTAATAATTTGGATGAAAAATTAAAAACGCAAAGTGAGTTTATTACTTCTACTTTATCCGTACAATTCAGAAAAGAGCACGACTCACTAGCACAAAAACTACAAACACAATTTGCCGAAGTAAACAAAAACATTTCTGATGTCATTAAAAGTCTGTCACAAATGGAATCAGCAATACTATCGCCGACATAGATGCAGTTAAATCTGGCGACAATAATTTAAAAGTTTGTTTAACTAATGTCAACACCGAACTTGCAAAAACAAAATCAATTATTAATACCAACAAACAAGAAATTGCCGAAATGAAAAACGTCATTGCTGATCTTACAACAACACTCAATAACACAATTGCTTTACTAGACGATCAAGCCAATAAAAGAATTTATGGAGACGCAGTGCTCTTTGGAATGTCGTGCACACCCGATGAGAATCTTCGTTCTATGTTTAATTACTTATGCCACGATATGCATAAGTGTGACCGCCCACACTGCTTGACATTTTTCGTACACGCCCGAAGACAAACAACAAACACGATACAGTCTCATTCTTAAATTCTGATCGGCTTACGATAAGAACTTTGTGCTTACGTCTATAGCTAAATATAAAAAGGAAAACAACACACAACTTTCACTAACCAACGTAGGTCTTAAATCTACTGCACAAATTTATTTACGCGAGTGCCTAACTTCCAAAAACAACTCGTTAATACGATCCTCCTTGCAATTAAAAAAACAACATAAAATAGCATCTGTGTTTACAATTCGTGGTCTCGTATATGTCAAATGTCAACCGACAGATGAGAGAGGAGTACAACTAATAAATTATTCTTCTCTTCGACTTCCAGGGTCTCTCAAACTATTTGATTTTTAAATTATTTTAAATTTTTTTACTTTTTAGATTTATTTTTCTTTTTTCTGGTTTTCTTTTTAATTTTTATTATTTATATACATATTTTCATTATCTCTATTTTATATTATTATTTTTTTTGGTTCTCTTCATTCAAAAATGTTCTTAATTTTTTTGTTTTTTTTTCTTTTCTTTATTATTTTTTACATTTGTTCTACAAAATGTCTCTGTCTTTTTATTTTGATCTTCTATTGTCGTCGTTTTTGACTTCAAACATTCTTGTTTGTTTGTTTAGCATGTTTGTTGAAAATGTTTTTGTGCTTCGGATTCTCGCGGAACTTTCTCTTGTTCTTATGTGTCTTTTTTTTATCTTCCTTCTTCTATATGATGGCTTTAACTCCTAATTCAAATGATTTTTCTGTGGTTGGTGGTGATGATGGAATACTTCGCTCCATGATTAAGATTTTAAGTAAACAGAAGACAAGTTTACAGATTTGTTACATCAACGCCCAGAGCCTCTACTGTAAATTCGATGAGCTTAGTGATGTTTTCGAGGAATCAGGGGTAGATATAATTTGTGTTTCAGAAACTTGGTTTTCAAGCAAAAACAGTGATTCTATGTATCGTTTGCATGGTTATAAGCTTTTTCGGGCGGATATATGTGGTAGAAGAGGTGGTGGAGTGGCGGTATATGTACGCAATGGTATTATTTGCAAAATTATTTGTTAGTCAGAAGTGAATAGTGATATAAATTACTTATTTTTAAATATTTTAAATGAAGGGGGTAGTAACCTTCTATTAGGTGCGGTTTATAGACCTAATAATAACATTGATATTAATCCATTGCTAAGCCTCCTCAAAACCATCACTCTTGGATGTTGCAAGGTCATCATTTATGTGGATTTTAACTCCAACCTTTTCGATCAGACATCTCTCATTGATGGTATGAGAACCTTAAATTTGTTTCCGGTAAACACGACTAGTGCTACACACTTTTCTAGAAACTCGGCCACTCTTTTAGACGTTTTCTTTGTAGTGATTTAAGTGACGTTAAGCTATATGATCAGTTATCAGCACCGGCTGTCTCTATACATGACATTATCTTCCTATCTTTCAACTTCATTGTCAAAGGAGTAGAAACCTCTTATACATATAGAGATTTTAAAAATGTCGATTATGCGGGCCTTGAGCATGCTACCCTCGGAGTTCAATGGCAACAAGTGTACTTTTTAGAATCCCCTGACGACCAAATTGAATTCCTTAGTAATAATATCGTCAATTTGTTTAAAAGTTATATTCCTCTACAAACTAGAATTAAAAAAACGGGTGAACGTCGTTGGTTTTCGAATGAAATCCGATGTCTTATTTCACAACGGGACCAGGCATACAACAAATGGAAACGTTACAGACATAAAAGGTATCGGATGCTGCGTAAGCAAGTAGTTTGTAAAATAAGGCAAAGCAAAATCCAACTATATTGGAGCCAGTTATCTCATACCATGAATAGTAGTCAGTTATGGAAAAATATAAAGTATATGGGCTTAGGAAAACAGTTTCAACATATTGATACATATATCAATGTAGATGCCTTGAACCAAGAATTCGTTACTTTACCATTTCTACCTCTATCCGTCCCTCGCACAGTTTGTACTGATCTTCTTCCTAATGCTCGTCAATCTCATGAGTTGTTCGATTTTCAACGTGTTGAAAGCAATGATATTGTTGAATGTATATTATCCGTTAAATCCAATGCTGTTGGTACTGATAATATCTATCCAATTTTCTTAGTCAATTTTACCTGTTATCTTACCCTTTATCACGCATTCCTTTAACACGATTTTAATGACTGGTTTATTTCCATCCCAATGGAAATCCGCTAATGTGTTGCCTATCCCGAAAAATTGTAATGAATACAGACCTATTTCCATTCTTTCTTTTTTGTGAAAAATTTTTGAGCGAGTTGTGCAAAAGCAAATTAATGAGCACCAAGAGATCATAATATCCTTTCTCCAAAACAGTCAGGTTTTCGCCAAAAACATAGCTGCGCTACCGCCATTTTAAACGTTGTCGAAGATATCAGACTTGCTTTGGATGATGATCATGTATCTTTCCTTGTACTTCTCGATTTTTCGAAAGCATTTGACACCGTGGATCACTTCAAACTCTGTCACAAGCTCTTTGCAGATTATGGTTTCTCTTCGTCGGCAGTGCGCTTGATGTCATCCTATCTTCGGGATAGACAACAAGCAGTTTCACATGACAATAAAATGTCGAATTTCCTTCCGACTACTAGAGGAGTCCCTGAGGGTTCGCTACTAGGCCCACTTCTATTTTCCCTGTATATTAATGAACTCCCCAATAAGATCAGAGGATGTTATATCCAAATGTATGCTGACGATGTACAGCTTTACAAAAGCTGCCCGCTTGGGCTTATCGAAGACTGTGTTTACACAATCAATAAAGACCTTGAAGAAATATCGCGTTGGTTAACTTATAATGGTTTGTTCTTAAATCCTGCAAGATCAAAATGCATCATTATTAGTAGGAAATCGCTGAAAATCGATTACTTTCCCAGTCTGTACATCAATAATTCACCAATTGCCTATGTTTCTTCGGCCCGAAATCTCGGAATGTTATTTAATAGTACATTATTACATTATGTTATTTAATATACATATTAACGCTGCCGTTGGTAAAGTTTATGGAGTACTCCGTATTCTTTGGTGCTCCCAGCATTATACCCCTTTCAAAACTCGATTGCTCATAGCCAAAGCACTAGTTGTGGTTGTGAAGTTTTTTGTCATTGCGACTCAGTAAGCAAGAGAAAGCTTAATGTCGCCTTTAATAACACTGCACGATATATCTTTGGCTTGCGAAGATCTGACCACATATCAAGGTTTTCAATACAAATCTTTAATATCTCTCTCGATAACCTTTTGCGCTTCCGTACTATTATACTACTGTTCAAAGTGATCCAAAGCAAACAGCCGTGCAGTTTATACAATAGGATTCAGTTTTCTTCCTCTAACAGATCGCAACAACTAATTATTCCGCGTCACTCATGTCTTACTTCGGAGAGACAGTTTTTCGTCAACGCCATCCGCCTGTGGAATTCATTACCGCGGCACCTAAGAGGTATGAGAGGTGAAGCAGAGTTTCGTCGATCGCTAAAAATCCACTTTCATGATTAAATAAATCTTTTTTTTTTCTTTTCCTCCCCAACTGTTCTTTGATTTAATTTTTCTTTTGTCAACAGAGACATATTGTATTTATAACTATTTTTTCTTTTTATTATTTTTTTTTATTGCTTAAGCTTAAATTTAACTAATACTACTAATACTATTTAATAAGATTGTTAATTATTGTTATAGTTTATCTTTGTATACTTTTAGCGTAACACTATCTTAAAAGAAGTGAATTCTTACTGTGTAAGCATACAATGAACTAATAAATACAAATACAAATATATGCTCAAACATATCTCTTTTTAATTTTGCATTTTGTAAATGAAGACACCCCTGAAGAAGACGGCAACCACCGTCGAAATGTTGGAAAAATATAATGAAAATTGCTTTCATTTGATCATAATAACGACCAATAAAGCCGATGAATATCACTTTTTAAAAAATTCTCCAAAGTACACATAAATAAAATAATGCGAATTATAAGAGACATACATAAATAAGACATGGTAATTTTTTCCACATTAGTTCAGCCGCCATCCCTGGAGATAAATCTGAGACAATAACCAGCTCTAGTTTCAGAATCAGAACATCGCGCCACGCATCTTTCTTATCTTTCTTTCTCTTCTTTCACCGGATGCCGTGCTGTGTGTTAAAAACATATGAAGGGTATTCATAAACCCTTGAGGTTTGTTTTCGTGCCCTCTTTTTCCCAACTCCCCAAGTGTGGAGTGCTGTTCTTCGGTAGGTAGCTTTCGGAGGATGGATTTAAAGAAAGGTTTCCTTTTTTTTGACGTTAGTGGGTCCGCAACGCAGATGAGCTGACAAAACATATTTTTAATGTATGTAGGTACTTGATATATTCTCCTGCAATGACAAACTAATTGGTCAATCTTACGATGGTGCGGCAGTTATGTCTGGATAATTTATAATTTCACATTAAGATATAATCTTATATTTTGTGATTGGCTTAATTATTGTAATACAATTTAATAAAATATGATATAATAAAATACATCTATATATGTAAAATGAAGTTACATTTCCTTGGTAATCTTATAACACAAGAACCGCCGAACCGATTGACTCAAACATTTTACAGTTTGTTCCTACATATGAGGAGGTGGTATTTGTGAAGTTTGTTTCGAATCGGTGCAGCCGTTCCTGAGTTATGAGATTTTACGTGAGTAATGCTTTCCTCTCAAACGAAATGCCTGTATGGGAAAAACAACAACAAATACACAGCCGCTGATGAGCGTTTCTGTTGTACTGCATATATGTACACAGTTGTCAAATGCATTTGTAAGTGCATTATGTTAATATTAATTTGCTGTCATTGGAATTCAGTTGACAGTTCTCTTATGTGCTTTGAGTTCTTTTATATCGTGCACTCATTGCGAACAGATATACTTTTGGTGAGTGTTAACCATGTGTTTCTTTTTTAATACACTGTACCAAAATCCAGTCGATAAATCGTAGTGTAGTATTTATCGATTGAAATAATGCGTTGAATGAAGCGTTGCTTCATTTTCACAAGTTCAATTGGATTGCATTTGCCGGTGAGTGTTTTTTTTTATTTGCACAATTGAGGTTATGTCCAGTGTGTGTATGTGAATTCATATTTCCACGCACACACATTCATATGTATATATTTTTCTTGAAATAATTCAATTAGTAATACACTGTACTGAAAGAATGCCACGTTCAAGACGAGCAAACATTGTCAGACGTTCACGTCAATCAAATGCTACAGCGTTAAATCGAAGATCACAAAGTGAAGAAGATCGTGTTCGACGAAATAAAATGGAAACACAAGGACACAGACGGAGAACTCACTTGGTTAATAGTGAAGTACCCAGAAACCGTCGTGGGCGTACGTCCGTTTATGATATACGTCAAATGGAACGCGCGGCTTTCAATTACGATGCCACCATTGATTACAGCACGCATGCGTACATTGGCCAGATGAATATAGAATGTATACATTGCAAAGAATTTAATTTCAGAAACGAAATGCCTGGCATGTGCTGTGCTGGTGGGAAAGTCAAACTGCCCGTGCTAGAACTTCCGTCAGAACCTTTGCATTCATTGGTTTTTGGCAATTCACCAACGTCGAAGCATTTCCTCTTAAATATTCAAAAATACAACCAATATGCGTGTGTGTCTTCAAAATGATTCATCAACACGTGAGTTTTCAAAGCAATTGCTGTAGATTGGCGATGGAAAGATTGCAAGTGATCAAAATGGGCTTATCACGTTACCGAATAATTTTTGCATAATTGTATTATCAAAACAAGAAATCATTGATCGAGTTTTTCCAAATATTGTACAAAATTACAATAACCATGATTGGTTACGAGAACGTGCAATTTTAGCACCAAAAAATATCAATGTCAATGAAATCAATTTCCACATCCAGGAAAAATTGCCAGGTGATTCGGAAACGTATAAATCTATTGATACTGCTATGAATGATGAAGACGCAGTCAATTATCCGGTCGAATTTTTAAATTCTTTGGAACCACCAGGCATGACACCGCATTATTTGAATTTGAAAGTTGGTTCATCGATTATACTTCTCCGAAATCTTAATGCACCAAAACTTTGTAATGGGACGAGACTTTCAGTGAAGAAATTGATGCCACATTTAATTCAAGCAACAATTCTCACTGGCAAAGCAAAAGGTGAAATTGTACTAATACCTCGCATCCCATTAATATCAACGGACATGCCATTTGAATTCAAACGTCTTCAATGACGAGCGTTTATCCTTTGCTATGACCATTAATAAATCTCAAGGCAAACTCTTCAAGTGTGGTGTGAATTTGGAGGAACCGTGCTTTACACATGGACAATTATACGTAGCATGTTCCAGAGTGGGAGCCCCAAAAAATTTATTTATACATACACCACACAATCAAACAAAAAATGTTGAATACACTTTTTTTTTTTTTATTCATTTTTATTTAATCTTAACTTATAACTATCTTAAAGCTAGACAAAAATGTTTAAAACTAACCTAATTATCAATAACTTACAACTAATTTACTGGCCCTTTACGGGCGCTCTAAACTAAACTAGATCTCTTACTACTAATGTCTTTCGACCTTAAATCTATTTTAATTAATTCTAATTATTTTATTTTATTTTTGTTTTACCAAGAAAACTTTTTTTAAAAAACTTGGTCTCGCATCATTTTTTACTTACAAACTACCTAAATCTAGACTAAAAAAATTTAAAACTATATACAATTTACTTATATACTAACTAAAACTAACTTAAACTACTTAAGATACCTAAAAATACACAAAACCACTTAAAACACTCGGACACAGTCCTACTGAACCGAAGGTGCTCTTCTCCACCTTGAGCGATGACGTCTCGACCATACAGGAGTCGCCTATCTACAGTTTTCCGGCTGACGTGGTAGATGAGCGGAACCTCCCCTCCATCCTGTATCAGCCCTCGACTGTCTAAATAGAGGAATGCCTCGGGAGGGATGTAACCATTTAACCGCGCACTCTCAAAATAGTCGTTATTGGGGAAATAAGCCCCAAAAATTAAGCTGTTAGTTGAGGACATCGCTCTTGCAACGTGACCCCGAATCAGCTTGAACAAAAAATTATCTATTCTGTTTATGTTGGCTCCGTTGTATAGAACCTGGTTGGAATAATATCTTGTGTACTCCGACTCTGGTGTTCTGTGTAATCCAACACCCGAATCTATTCCATTTGAGATGGGGCAACGTTGAACCACACCGGGCATCCGTAGGCAATCATCGGCCTGATGAGGGCCATGTAGCAAATCACCTTCACCATGCTGTCAAGACGGCTGCTATAAAACAGTCGTTTTGTCAAGGCAAAGGCTCCCCTAGCCCTGGCCAAAGCAGCACCTATATGTCTGTCGAAATACAGGTACTGATCCAACCAGATGCCAAGGTACTTTACTACACTTTTACTCGCCAGTGGATGTCCATGTGGGCCTACGATCACCAGCTTGCGCCAGTTCTTTCTCGTATCCCTTGAGGCGCTAGACAACGGAGTCTTAAACAAAATAGTTTCTGATTTCTGGAAGTTGATTTTCAACTTCCAGTCATCACAATATCGCTGAATCTTGTCGAAGTCACTCTGCAAGAGACTTTTGATGACCTCAACTGTATTAGTTGTTCTGTATGCAATTAGATCGTCGGCGTACGCAATTGCCTGAGTTAGACTACCTATCAGATCGCTGGGTAAAATGCTGAATAGAATCGGCGAGTTAACCGCTCCCTGCTGAAGACCATTATTAATATTAAAAATTGCGGTAGAATTTACATTGCCACTCTTGACAACAAACTTTCTACCATTTAGCATGTCATAAAGCATATACAATAGAGGTTTACTTATACCTAGCCTGGTTAGCTTTAGATAGAGACCTTCTAACCATACGGTGTCGAAGGCCTTCTCCAAATCAACCAGACAGGCACCCGTACACTGCTTTTTAGTTTTGTTCCATTGGATATCAGAAACTAGTTTAGACGCGGCATGAATTGTGTCATGTCCCGCCTTAAAACCGAACTGATTATCCGGGATGATATTTTTGTCCTCCGCCCACTAGAACAGGGCCCTATTAATAACCTTTTCAAATACTTTGCTGATACTCGGAAGAAGACTTATCGACCGGAGATTCGCCGGATTGGAGTTGTCCTTTCCCTTTTTTGGGAGAGGGTGCACCATAGCTGTCTTCCATCGCACTGGATAATATGCATTATTCAGCGCGTTCTTAAACAGTGTGGTATAAATGTCCACTGCTTCTTGAGGCAAATGTCGTAGTACAACGTTGGATATACCATCGACTCCTACTGACTTCGTTTTCTTTAATGAATCGAAGATGAGCTGGAGCTCATTCTTCGAAATTAACAGGGGACTGGGCACATTTCGGTCGGCGATTATGGCATTTGCCAAATCTTCATCATTAAACCCGGTAAAACCAAGGTTCTCAGATCGCCATTCGGTTATATCGTTCCGGAGCCATAAGTGATGAAGCAGAGCTCTGTTCTCCAGGTCATGATTCGGTCGAATGCTAGCATTCACCTTGTATACTTGCTGGAAAGCAGCCCCCACAGCCTCCACTCTCTCCTGCGGATCTTCGATTATATAGAGGTCATCGTCCAATACGGCATCCTCTGGGTCTATGCCTGCTGTCAGAAGTATGTCTCTGTTCTCTGTCGTCCTCTGGAGCTTAAGACACGGAAGATCGTTTTGATCCTTTCTTCTAAAAATCTTATTAATTTTTGGGAACATACTTGGGTCGCTGGAGTTAACGGCACGAATTTTATTGTCCCAGAACAAATTAATAGCCAATCTATAATTTTCTTTGATCAATTGGTTGATGTTTTTGATGAACGACTTCAGTGTCCTAATCTCCAGTTCTCGTGTATCAGTAAACCGCCTGTACAAGCGTTTTAGTCTTGTCAGTAGTCCACTTTTTTGTCTGTGAAGTGCGTCAATTGTCGCGTTACGGTATATGTCAGTTGCGTTACGTTCTTTGTATTTCGGTATTGTTCTGTTCATTGTTCATAGAATCGTTTCGTCAATTTGTTCTAAGTATCTGTCGATTTCAGTATTTGTTAGGTTCCTGTCATTTGGTGGGGATATACCATTTGAACGTAATTCACTCAATATGTCATTGGAGAAACGTGGCCAGCGCACCTTACTGTAATTGTAAGTATGCACAGGCACATACTCCTCCAACTCCATAAGATGGTTCGGAAGTTGTATTACGGCGGCGAGTCCGCAATGGTCACTGTCGTACTCGATCGTTCGTAAACAATTTCTTGGTCGTTGACCCACAGTGTCAGTAATTGTTAGTCTTGCGTCTTTCAGCAATAGATCCAGATAGGCACCGCTTCTTGGAAACGATGGTCTCTCTGTGGCTAGAAGATCGAGGCGATACTCAAGGTTGTATCGACCCATCCAATTATACAAATGGTTACCTCGAGGATTTTGTATTTGATTTCCCCAATCTATGTGTTTGGCGTTTAAATCACCGGCTAATATGTAAAAGTTTTCTTCTGAGCTCAATCTTAAGCATTCAAAAAGCTTTTCAAGCTCTATTATAAACTGGGTGAACTGAGGTCTTTCGGGTGCATAGGCAGCGATCACATACATTCTCTTCCCCTGTTGGAGATGAATGCATATGATGCATGCTTCTAACGTCCGAAATTTACGCACATCACTATTATATATTACCTTATGACTAATGCCTTTACGTATAAAGATTGCGACGCCCCCTCCTTGAGTGGAATTTTGTCGGTCTCTCCTTACGATATTGTAATTGTTGTTAGTCAATTTATGTTTCTGGTTAAGCTTAGTTTCGCTAGCCATAAACATATCTGGACTTATGTCTTTAAGCAATTGGAATAAGTTCGCTCTATGTTCGGTCCTAATCAGTGAATTCACATTCACAGCTAGGATCTTAAAGGGCCTCACCGGCAGCGCTCCCTTAACCTCTAAGTTGCGTTAAGCTCTGCAAACCAGAGTAGAGATAATCCACCCTAGTCGCCTGCTCCCTGATCTGGTTTTGGAGGCCAGTCAACTGGCCCTGGATGGCCAGTAGAGTGCCCATAATATCCGCCTGTGCCGCCGGCGCCTTAGGCACGGGGGCCTGTTGGGCGACCTTTGGTGTAGGCTGTACCGTGCTTCCCCTTCCTGACGCCATTTGGGCGTAAGAAATTTGGGGGTTGACGGGCGTTGTTGTAGGAGGGCGCACTGTTGGACGTTGTTTGCTTTGCTGCTTTATTGTTCTTTATAAGCTGAAACGTCGGGCATTTAAGCTGGGTCCTATCTTCGACCCGTTCCCTTCCTAACTTGCATTCATCTGGATTGTGGTTCTCTCCACACTTAACGCAGCGTGACTGCATTTCGCAGTTTGCTGCGGCGTGGCCGAACCTTTGGCAGCGCATGCATTGAAGCATGTCGCCGCGCCTTTTTAATTTGTCCCAAGTTACAACCTGGTAGTTGAGGACGGATCTACTCCTCAAACTATCCAGTTTGCTGCTGGGTGAGAGTTGAACAAGGAAGAAGGGAAGACTCCGCTTCTCCCGCCTAGCTCTAACTGTAGCGAACGGCTTGACCCCGATAAAGTCGAGATCGTCATTCGCTTTTTGGCGTAGTTCATTTAAGAGCACCTGTGGTTCCGTGCAGGAATCTATGCCCTTCAAAAGGACCGGTTGAAATTTTTCGGTTTTAGGGGTGAAACTAAAGAATTCAGTAGTAGTTTCTTTTAGCAACTCTTTAATTTTTTTGTGCTGTTCCAGTGTGAAGCACTGGATAGCATGCCTATCGTTATTTAATCTTTTAATAGTAAGATTTTGACCTATGGTCAACTTACATAGATTTATGGTATCCTGTAACTCCATTTTATAAGTATTTATGGGTGGCACCTTTTCTTTTTTCGTAATCGGCGGCTGTGGCTGCTGCTGCTGAGACTGAATTTTCTGGTGCTGATGATTCTGCTGCTTTTGAATCTGTTGCTGCTGTTTTTGTTTCGGTTGTTTCTGGGCTTGTGTCTGCTGTTGCTGTTGTTTTTGCCGTTGTTGTTTTGGCTGCTGCTGTGGCTGTTGTTTTTGTAATTGTTCGTTTTGCTATTGTTGTTCTTGTTCCTCGATTTCTTTCAGTTGTTTCGCTCTGCGCGCTTCTAGCTTGGCCTTAAGTTGGCTTTTCAAACTTTGGATTTCTGCCTCCATTATTTCAATTTGAGCGACAATTCTTTGTTCCTCGTCCTCCTCAGATGACGCCTCTGATGTGGAGAGGTTCACGAAGGCAGTACTATCGCCCGTCGTGAGGTGCCCTTCTCCTTCCTCAGACATATATGCAATACCCTCTTCGGGTGAAGTGTCTAGCTGGGTTTGTCTTGCTGCCTCTAAAGTCTCGTCTATATCGGACGTATTCACCCCAGCTGGCAGCTTTGCTGAGGTGGCCGTGGATCTCCTCTTTACCAAATTTGGTGCGCACTTGATCCTCTTTCTGCGCTTCTGATTTACATCGGATGATGTTGCCGTTGTTGTTATTGCTGTTGATGTTGTTGCTGCAGAATCACTGCTTGTAATTGGAACATCTTTCGATGTTCCCTCAGCTGATGCCATCGCTGGCCTCATTGGCCCTAGGACACCTTTCGATGCCCCGCTGCTTAAGCTCCTCCTCCTTTGCTCGTTTTCCCAACCAATAAAGTTTTCCACTTCACGGTGGTGAAAAAAAGCTTGCAAAGTTCTGATGCCCGGCTGGGAATCGAACTGGCGACCCCCGGATTATCGGTCGGCCACTCTACCTTTGTGCTACTGCACCACTTAAGAAATCTTGATTTAATGTTATACTTAAAGGCACACACGAAATTTAATTTGGAAAAAAAACTTGGAAGCCGAAAACGTGTTAACACCTCCACAGTACGAGATCGACTGTTGTATACACTATTGTATTGAATTGATGTACAACTTTAGCATTATAAATAAAATCCTTTTAAAGCATCACCATTGAGTTGATCTATTACAAAATACATGTGTTTTCTTGGGCGTAGCAACGCGCGCCGGGTCCCGCTAGTTTTTATATAAAAAGTAAGTGCCTTATTATTTAAAGTGAACATTTTTGATTTATTTATTATTTATAGTGTTTAAATTGAATTTGATATAATAATATGAATTTGTAATTATTTGTCAGGCTTATGTATTCCTAGCCAAGTGCTTAAAAAGACTGGTTTTAAAAGCGTTTGCGTTTTTGATTCTCCTTTATTGTATGGAAAATGACTTCCACTGTCGGGTGACATATAGACCAAAAATGAACGTTCAGATTGCAAGCAATTAAATCTTGGTTGTATTATAACAGTTGTTCCTTGGGAATTAGGAAAATCTAGCCTGTTGCATTCAGGTTGATGTGATTGCATGATGCTATGGAGAAGAATAAGTGATCTAAATGTTATTAACTCTTCGAGCTTGAGGCCTGTTATTTGCTTGGAATAGGAGGAGATATGGTCGAAGTATTTTTTGTTGAAGACGTGTCGGGCCAAATTATTATAAGTTACTCTCAGTCTATTTTTGGCGTTGTTATCTACACTACAGTAAACTTCACAGCAGTACGTGGTGATTGGTAGGAGTAAAGCTTTTATAAGTTACATTCTTGTGTCAGTCGGTATAAATCTTTGAGTACATAAAATCATTCGAGGACCACTATAAGCTTTATAGTCGGAATTAAAAGATTTTTTTGCCAGTATTAATACTATTGCCCGTTTTTTTTTTTAACAAATCCACTGAACGTTCAGAACTTTTAAAACAAATAGACAACCAACGAAAGGCTGGGGTATCGGAAACTCTCCGGCATTATCATTCGCGGATAATAAACGTCGTTTTAAATTGTAGATTAAATATAATTCTAACCTTAATTAGAATATTAGACAACCCTAGTGAATGGGACACTGACTCGCTTATCGCTTTCTATTGCCGAGAGCTTGTTTATAATATTATAGGCAATAGATTTCTGTTTTTTTCCTTAATACTCTTTCTGAAATTTTTACTAAGACTGACCTTCTTTTCAATTAGTTAAAACTAAGTGAACCGATATTGAATTTACAAAAAGAGAAATCGAAAGTTTTGAGTCTTGGCATATCTCTGTCTTTCTTAATAAATTTTAATCCTTTTTGGAAATCATAAGCGATTGCGCAGAAACATCATGAAAACGGGGATTGCTCAAAATTGATTCCAAAACACGTTATAAACATCTTTTTTGTAGAAATAAAAGACAAATAATTACAAGATATTGTAGTGTGTTTATGTGCACATAGTGTATGCACGGGTCAAGTGACGAATACCACTCGTCACTTGATACGTCGCGAAGCGACATTGTGCACATCAGCACACCATAATCTTCCCACGATATGCAATGAACAACGTGCATTGCATATCGTGTTTATATTATTCTTTTTTCGCATTTGATATTATTCTTTTGCTGACTCCACAAATGTGTGAATATGGAGTCAGCATAGTTTTAAGTATGAACACATTATAACAAATAAAATTCATTATTATTAAATCATCTCTCCGACAATACACAAGTCTTTTTCTTTTATATTAAAAACATATTACATGGCGACCGTGACAGTGATTCTGTCCATATTAAAAATAAGTTTTTTTTTTTCTGTTGTTGTTGTTTTATTAACTTAATTCAATCCAAAAATGTCTTTATTTTAAATTATTAAAAAAAAAAAAAACATAAAACACATCGGAACATTGTGCGTTTTAAAAATATCAAGCCGGCAAATCGCTTGTCCAATTATTTGTGAAGTGCGCATTTTGATTACAAATAAAAAGAGGAACCATCTTTGGATAGAAAATACCCTTTCATCCACCACCACGACGAACATGTTTGCCTCCTAAAATCAGTTGAAAAGTAAATAATGATATGATGTGCTCGGAAAGCGTAAAAGTGATACGAACATGTTTGCCTTTCATCTACCACTAACCAACACCTCGTATTTCTTCATCATTTTTAATTGGGAACGAACAAAACTTCCTTTTACGACAAAATAACTCGTGATATACATTCATTAGAAAGTGATCATTCGGAAGTTGACAGACCACTATCGCCATCTGTGTGGACCTCCGACCTCAGCTAAACTCAGAAAACGAAACAACAATAATCTTCAAATCATAGCTGCCCAGCAATCAAATGATGATGATCAAATCAATCCAGCCCAGCAATGGTAGTATATTTTTATAATTCATCGTGAAAAAAAATGTGTGTTAATTGTTTTATATGAAGCTTAAATCTATTGAACTAATCTGTTTATTGTAAATATATTGAACTAATCTGTTTATTGTACAAAACATCGAAAATCCAATATTTAATTACTTCTAAAAGAAATTTGATGCATTCTTCTGCCGTTCTGTTTTTTTTCTTTAAACAAAATATAGTCAATCGTCTCAAATACTCTTTGCAAGTCTAGAATAATTGTAACAAAGATTATATGGAATCTTTGCTCGGTATTGCTTCTTCTGTTTAAAGTCATTGAGGTTTAAGCATTAATTTAAAATGGGAGGTAAAACCTCCAAAGTAAAGGATAGCACAGCAAATGTGTTAAATGTTGTTGACGTGATGGATACAACCCCACACTTAGAAACACAAACTATGCTCATTTCTTTATTGGTTGTCCTCACGGCAGTAAACTTAATTCTTAAATTTTATCTGTTGTATAAGCGTACACTTAAAAAACGCTACATAAGCCGAGCAAACGACTTAGATAAAATTTAAAATGGAATGGAAAATATTAGCAATAAAAATAAACGGTTTTAAAGACAATTTCCAAAAATCTTACAAATGTATTAACAAAAATACAACAATAAGAGTAGATACATTAAAAAACCATATTAAAACACTAATATCCCATTACAATAGTATTGTCAATGTTTTCAACGCATACAAAAACGAATTGACAGCTGATCATGAAAAAGATTGTAGGAAGCTTTTAAAAACACTTAACACTAAGTTAAAAAATATTAGCATTAAATGGGAAATTGAAATACATGTCCCAGATGAATTAGAGCTTCACGCTGAGTTTAATGAAAATCAAATAGAAAGTTTAGACGAATCAAAACCAGTAGTAAATACAGAATCTGACAGTGAAATTGAAACACTGGATGAATTCCCACAACCAATTATAAAAATCAAGGAAAAAATGGCCCAAACTTTAGTAGAATTTCTTAAACTTGCCTCATCACTCTTACCTGAGTTTGATGGAAAGGCAGAAAATTTACAAAGCTTCAAAGATGCCCTTCTCCTTATTGATTCCTTAAAAGGAGCACACGAAGTATCAGCAATTAGTCTCATAAAGACCAAACTAAAGGGACATGCTAGAAATCTAATAAGTAATGAACAAACGATAGTTGAGATAGTTGAAAAACTAAATGCAAAAGTAAAAGGAGATTCAGTAGATGTAATTTCTGCGAAATTACTAAATCTACAACAAAAAAATAAGACAGCAAATCAATATGTCCAAGAAATAGAAAAATTGACGAAGTGTTTAGAAGGAGCCTATATCAACGATGGTTTAGCTTCTGATTTAGCTGCTAAATACAGCACAACGCTCGCTGTCAAGGCTATGACACAAAATTGTTCTATTGATAAGGTAAAACTTATAATGCAGGCTGGCACATTCAGCGATATGAATGAGGCCATGTCCAAATTCGTTAATAGTTGCACAGATGCAACCGGACATTCTAATACTGTTTTGTTTTACAAGCAAACCAATAATAGAGGCTATCGTGGAAATTACCACGGAAGAGGTAATCATCACAATAATCGCTACCGCAATAACCAAAACAATTACAGGGGAAATGGCCGATCTAGAGGCAACTTTAGAGGCCGTGGTAACTCGTACCGTGGCCATAATAATAATAACGAACACAATAATGTTCGAATTACTCAAAGTAACTCGGAAAACTGCCAAGACCCTTTAGGAAACAATTTATAAATACAAAGGTCCATGCTATCAATTTTAATCTCAATATTTTCGTGTCATTTATAAATGTATTTACTAAACATAAACTCACATTCCTAATAGACACAGGTGCAGATATTTCACTTCTAAAAGAAGATTCTGATTTTTACCAAGACGTCCAAAATGACAAGATTATAAGTATCCAAGGAATAGGCCAGGGAATAGTAAAATCCCAAGGTCTAGCCCCAATAGAGCTTCAAACAGATAAATACATCATCCCACACAATTTCCATATAGTAAATTCAAATTTTACAATACCATGTGATGGAATCATAGGTATGGATTTTATAAAACAATTTAACTGCAAATTAGACTTCAAACCAACTGAAGATTGGTTTATAATCAGACCCAATAATTTAAATTTTCCGATTTATGTTCCAATAACATATAGTTGTGGTAATAATTCACTACTTCTACCAGCAAGATCACAAGTAATAAGAAAAATTGAAATAAAAACAACAGAAGACCTCATTTTTATTCCCAACCAAGAAATAAAACATGGCATTTATGTTGCAAATGCAATAGCAACATCACAATTTGCATTAGTTCGTCTATTAAATACAACCGATACTAACCAACTGGCCAGTTTAAATAACTTAAAATATGAACCACTCTCAAACTATGATGTGGTCCACACTAATCGAAATATTAGAACAGAATCAGTCATAAATCAACTAAAGAAAAATTTTCCGCCCCAATTCAAAAAACAATTAACAGAAGTATGCACCGAATATAGTGATGTATTTGGATTGGAAACCGAATCCATAACCACAAATAATTTTTATAAGCAAAACTTGAGATTGAAAGATAGCGAACCAGTATATATAAAGAACTACCGAAGTCCTCATAGTCATGTTGAAGAAATTCAAAAACAAGTTAAAAAATTGATACACGACAAAATAATCGAACCGTCTGTATCTGAATATAATAGCCCGCTTTTACTAGTCCCCAAGAAAGCCCTACCGGGTTCCGAAGAAAAAAAATGGCGATTAGTAATCGACTATCGTCAATTGAATAAAAAACTTTTATCTGATAAATTTCCACTCCCAAGAATTGATGACATCCTTGATCAATTGGGTCGAGCAAAATATTTTTCATGCCTCGATTTAATGTCAGGTTTTCATCAAATCGAACTAGAAGAAAGTTCCAGAAATTTAACGTCTTTTTCAACGAGCAATGGCTCATATCGTTTTACGCGACTACCTTTTGGTTTAAAAATAGCGCCAAATTCATTCCAGAGAATGATGACCATAGCATTCTCTGGACTTGAACCTTCACAAGCATTTCTCTACATGGAACTTTCACGAATTTATTTTTTTAAATTTACTTAATAAATCAAAATGTGATAATTTCGAAGTTTCCAGTCCAGATGAAAAAATATCATCTTTAATAAATTTTGTCCGTGGATTTTTGTATTTTACAGCTTTAAAAAATGAACTTAAATTTTGTATGTAACTTCTTTTCTTCGACAACTTAAAATAAATTTATTTAAGATATTGTATTTGCATCCGCCAAAAGATTTCTTTCCGCTTTTATTATGCCTTAAGCTCATTGTTGCATTTAGCTTAAATGGCTTAAGGTATAAAAAATTTGTTTTGAATTGCTCAACCTTATGGTTTGATACTAAGTTATGCATCGGACAAAATAATTTTAAGTAAACTTCGGAAATTTAATTTTTTGTGATTATTTTTTCTTCGACTTACCTTCTGAAATTAATCACGCCTCGCCACTGTAAATGGATAACCATACCTTTGTTACTAGAACAAGAAAATAAGTGTTAGGCTGTCTAATAAGGAATTGAAGAGTATCTAATGAAACCTCAATGTCTGATCGCAGAATAATAGTGTTTAACTTAGAGGGCCTTCTCGCAGAGAATACCTCTGGAAGGAACCCCAAGAAAACAAACTGGGACCTATATAAAAATGGTGTTAATTCAAATCTAGGAAAAATATACCCGGTAAGTACGACAAATAGTCACCTTGAATTATAATTTATAGTTAATTTAGAGAATAAACCCAACTCTATTTAAAGTAGTTGTTTAGATGCCAGCCCTTGTTTAACCTTATCTTAATTTTAAACACACTAAACAACTCTTCTAATTAAAGTAGATCTTTATAGCGCTAAGTTAATCTAACTTATGTTGAACACACCTTTTTTGGCAGATAGAGCAATGGAACAGAACGAAAATTAAACATAACCACAAGAACACACAAAACATATTCATAAATTTATAGAAGTTCATGTTTCAGGTAGATTTTTAAAATTTCAGAAAAACATTTTCATGTATAATTCGTTTCAGATAAAGAAATACATTTTAACAGATCTAATCAAGTGGGGCCTGCAGTTGATTGCTCTTATCCTCATATAAGCTTCCGCACATCTCGTTAGTATCACTTTTGTGACACACTAAACTAGTTGGTTGCGTAAAGTTCGTCTTGCTTATCTGCATCGTTTTCCACCGAAAGTGCGTCTTCTGACCAGCCAACAATACTACGAACAAGGAAACAACTAACACCCTCTAGGAGTTGCGTAATTTTTGCAGCAGCCCAGAATACAAACAATGGCGTGTTATGAAAAAACTAACCCCTTCGATTTCCAGAATTTGTTGAAGAGGAATCACACATTCGCTAAGCAGAAATTCTCCAATACGAGAGCTCACGGCAGGATTTCTCAGATTCCGTATTGAGCGTACAAGAAGAAGGCCAACTGATCGTCATGAGGTCCGACCATATGGCAGAGAGGATATCAGTGAGGACGATAACGACCCCGAATATCGTTTAACATTAACGTTAAATAATTCAATGACATGGTCTAGAATTGCTATTAATAGTCGGCTGGCCTATGCCTCCTCAAGTGCGCACGCAACCAACCACCGATTGCAATCAACTAGCACCGAAGGAGTTGAAATAAGCGAAGAAGAATAGAATTAGAAATAACTATGTATTCATGTTTGTATTAAATATTAGTATTTTTTCATCGAGTAGATGGATTTCACATTGTTCATCAAGGAAAAATAAATAAGTTGAAGATTTTACATTACTAAAATACAAACAAATGTATGTATATGTATACTATGTTCTTCGTTTTTTTATTCGAATTGAATTGAAGTTGAGTTTTCAAATCAGTATCTTAAATCAAATTCAAGGTTTTTAAAGTTGTGTTAACGGATTTGCTCGATATTTATTTATTTTTGCCTTTCTAAAAAGCTGAAAAACTTCAAAAATAGTATAATCTCCTTCAAGAAACATTTTTCTTTCATTTTTTGTTATGAAATGTCAAACGTTTACTAGAAAAAGTATATTTTAAGAAAGATAAAGAAGCGTTTTGCTTTGTTTAAAGTTAGACGACCTCTTTAACGTTAAAGTATAATTATAAATTATTAAATAATAAGATTTTTTAAAACTTATTTTTAGATTCAACTCCCATTTTAAAGCTAATTTAGAGTAGGGTTTAAATGTTTAGAATTTTGCATTAATGAGTTTAGTCTGTCTATAGAGGAGGCATTTGAACTCAGTTGCCCTATTAAACCGATTAAATAAACAGAAAGACGTCCCATTGTGGAACACAAATCTGACAAAATTAAGATCCAAGGCTAGAAAGCTCTTTAATGAGGCAAAAAGAACTAGGGAATTGATTATTTACTCCACATAACGTACAAATTACAACAAAGAAATAAGGAAACCCAAAAGAAAGAAAAAGTCTTACGTCTTTCTGTGAGGAAATTTCCTCAACCAGGCTACATCATGCTTTGCAGAAGAGAAGACAGTTACGAGTACATCATCAGCGCTTCGCGATAATAATGGGAGCTTCACGGAAAGTTAATTTTCCAGGAAGTCTACCAATGGTAGAAAACTCACAAGAGAGAATACCTCTGAAACCAAACAGAGAAGAGACTGGACTATTTCTTGGAAGTAGTAATGCTCTTGCGTATATACCAAGCTTTTGATGCTGCAGTTATCAAGTCAAGGCTTGTAACTAGCTGTCGCAAAAAGCTGAAGGTTCTTGGCACAAAGCACAACATTAGACTCTGCTGGGTCCCGAGTCACCGCAATGTACCGGACAACGAGAGAGCTGATGAACTGGCGAGGAAGGGTTCAACACTTGACATTACCCAAATAGACCTGTCGATTAAAACCCCACTCAGTGTCATAAAACAGAACATTGCAATGAAAGATGGAACGGACTCGACACCTGTGCTACAACCAGGAAACGATGGTCTAATTTTGAAAAGAAAAGAACAGAAAGTATTACCCACATAAACAAGAATTCCCTTCGAACACTTGTAAGCATACTCACCGGACATAATCTACTGGGCTATCATAAAAAGAAAATGGGGCTTAGTAATGATGACCTATGCAAAGGCTGCAATGACGAAGACGATCAAGAGGACACCACTCACTTCCTATGTCATTGCCCAGCACTTTGTCATATAAGGAACAAATTCTTGGGCAGCTATTCCTTCAACAATTTAGAAGAGCTCTCGAATTTTTCAGGCAAAAGCCTGTTGAAATTCATAAGATCCTCTAAATGGCTCGATAAGGACTATCCATAGTAATCGTAGGTTATACAATTCGAAGTTACAACACTTCGGGGTATCATAATGGGTCTACCTTGATTTAAGTGTGTCGGTAACAAGATCAACTGGCAGCCCATTTACGTAACCTAACCTAAAGCCTTTGGAGAAGATCTAACGTAATCTTTATTTCGAAAATTGGGAAAAAGAATACAACCCATCCGAAGTCTTTCAGGCCAATAAGCTTAACATCATTCATACTGAAAACTTTAGAGAAAATAATAGACAACTTTATAAGAAGTTTTAGTAAAATGGCCCCTTAATCTACGAAAACATGCTTACAGAGCGGGTAGATCTACAGAAACCGCCATATACGTGCTCACTAACACCTTACAAAAACCTTAATATACCTCGCATGATTCAGTCAATAAAGCTCTTGTTCGGAAGTGTGTACCCATCATGGTTATGGGTTAGAGAAATGTTAGGTATTAGAACAGCAGAGGCAACTACAGGAACGATTGTTCAGAGCATAATCACATAATCACAATAAGAGGCTGCCTTCAGGGAGAGGTATTATCAACCTTGCTGTGGAGTCTTGTAGTGGAAGTTGATGAACTGCTAGAAAATCTAACCTACCAAGGCACACACTGTCTTGGCTATGCCGATGACATCATTATTACAGTCCTAGGGAAGTTTTATACACTTTATATAATACAATCCAAAGAGGATTAAAAATCACAAGGAAATGGTGTTTTTCTATAGGACTAAATATTAACCCTACAAAAACGACGATTATGCCATTTACCAAGAAAAGACTTCCACCACGCATGAAACCTATCCGGTTAGCTGGCGAAGTAATCGTAACGAGGAGGGTGGTAAAGTACCTAGGTATCGCACTAGAAAGGGGCAAACATGTATAATCAACCGCCTGGATAGCCACAAAAGCCCTACTGATATGGAAGAGATTTGCAGCAAGTCTTGGGGTTGCAAATGCAGATGGATGTACACCATGATGGTAAGACCCATCATTATTAATGGTGCGGTAGCATGGCACAAACTAACCGAACTATTAACAACTATAGGAAAACTCTAGAGAAGGTACAAAGGCTCGCATGTTTAGTTATATTTGGAGCAATGAGAACTTGTCTTACATCAGCTATGGAGGTTAACCTTCATCTCCTCTACACTATGTTATTGGAAGTGAGCTACAATGCGTACCCACAACTTTTTTCAAATGATTCTATAGTTTTCGAATAATTTGGAAAAAACTGAATTTTACAATCTCCCACCCTGCAATTTCTTGCAGCGCTTCAAGTTTAGGACACTTTTTAGGAAATGTTTAGGATGTAAAAATGAAACTATCCACCAAAATTCGTCTTTATCGGAATTTTTTCGAATGAATTTTCCTTGGCTATATGTAAGAGCTTTATTTAGTGACTCTTACTAAGAGGGAGATGGATCTGCTGCCAGTGTGCCGGAGTAAGACGTTTTACGATAATCATTTTTTTTTTTTGCCGCCAATGGCGCAATTTTGACCTTTTTGTAAGCTATTCGTCTGAAACTAATGTACCTACAAATCTCATCTTTATTACGCAATAATAGCCTGTTTTATGAGAAAACATTCAATTTCTTAAATCGAGAGACGACCACCAGGACAACACGGTCATGCACAGTGAGACAAAGTAAATTTTAACGTGCATTATGTTTTTATCAGTTAATAAAGCTTGTGCACTGTCACCAATTTGTTTGAAGTAGGTACAAATATTTGTACATAATCTATATAGAATTTTAGTAAACATTTTTTTTTCAGCTATTGTGTGATTTTTTACTCATTGTGTTGAATTATTTTAATTATAAAAAAGTTTTGCCTAATATTTTAAAATGTTCCTTTACGTTTTAGCTATTGTTTTATTCTTTAACAAAATTAGTGAATTTTGCATCACAAACTTGGGGGCAATCTTTTAGTCGTATAATACCTTAGATATGAAGTTTAGTTGGCTTTAAATCTTTAAGGCCCTTTTCAAAAATGAGAATAAACAAAAATGTTGTATGATGGCGCTGTGGGCCACTCATTTTAGAGCAATAATGTAAGAAATGTTTGGGACTAAATTTAAAGCTATTGGGTTTACCCGCCCGTTTACATGTCCTTAAGTAAGTAAGACCAGAAATGTTGTACTGTTTCAAACAAACCATGATTCATGATTTTTATCGCAAAAGTAATACTACTTTAATAGAATACAGCACCACTGTATGATATAGTGATAAAGTTTGCAATCGACTTGAGTATGTGTGCTAGTAATATAAACTACCAAAGGATAACTCGCTTGAATGGGTTTTAACACTGGAAAGGGAGTGTTTTTGTAACAATAAACAATATGATTAAGAACCGAGTATAAAATTGCTGATGTTGTGTGATATGTGTACATAATCTAATGTACATATTATATGTTTGTGATGGCCGCAAGTAATACCGAAGTCCTTAATAAAAGCTGCAAGTTTGAAGTCTTTGAAAAATAATATATACTCGTATAGGTTAAGTCTGACAATAAGATGAACACACATAAACGTCGTTACATTACATATACTCTAATTCTTAAATGGTCGATTGGATAGGTGAGTATGAATGAGCTTTTTTAAACAAGCATTCTGCTAGAATTGATTATTATGATAAGGGACGCACTAAATTTACAACGTATAATTTTTTACTCCCGTAGAACATATGAAGGTATTGACGCATGGAGTCACGCACCTGGCAGTTTGCCCGTGAACTTTCAATTGGAGATAGATTCTTTTTCGATTTGACGTTCAATATATTTCCCATAAGAGAAAACCCAAAAAGTGTCTCATTATATTGCTTTTTCTGATTAATTTTTTGTAAACAGGTATAAATATTTTGACAGTAATAGACTAATAAAAATAGAAAGTGGTAAAAAAAACAACCCTCCAACGAGAAAACAACAACATAGGTTACGAAAAAACAATACAGCGTCGTAGCCGGGATTATAAAATTACGATTTTTTCCCGTAAATTATGTTTGTTTTTAAGATGAATTTTTTGAACAGTTGAACGGTTGTTTAGGGAACATATAATAATCTTTACATACAAATTATTAAAAAAATCAAAGGATTGTGTGCGTACATAAAATTTTGTTTATTTTTTAGACTAAGAAAATAATTGTATTTTGGTTTGCACATGAAATAATTTACCGAAAGAATAAAGTTTTTTGATAATCTGAGACATTTTATTTTTTTTTAAATATATTATATAAGTACGTAAGTTTTATATCAATAAAGCAACAAATATTGAAAACTCCATATCAAAGCTTAGCAACAAAATTAATGAACATTTTTATTGAATCCGCGTAAGAAGAGGTTAATATATTATTTATATCCTTATATCAAACCTTTATATTTATTCAATAGGATGTGTTTTTGTTTTTTAATAAAAAAAGGATTATATTAATTTATTTCACGAAAGCAAATGATTTTATCAATTTTCTGCTAATCAAAAAAATTAAGAAATATCTATATAAGCGTTAAATTAACAAAAATACCTACATCTATATTATAAACATATTTGGAAAAGCTCATCTTCCTTATTTTTTATATTATATATATTATAAAAAAGGCACAAACTCATTAAAACCCCTGTGTTATTTTATTATCTTAAACCACCTCCCTATACTACGCGCTTGATATCATTTTGAATAACGACATGAGCTATCGGCGGGGCGCGATAGTTGTGTGCTCGCCTCTCAACCTCGTGGTCGCAGGTTGGATTCTTGCCGTTGTCTATGTCGTCTTATTTTTTCATTACACGAGGTCTCCATTACATGCGGTCTCCATTAGCGATGAATCTAGAGCATGATTTAAAGCATGCTCTCAGTATCGCGAATGGAGACCGAAATCGCGGCTTTATTTTCATAGCATGCGATGGAAAGCATGCTTTCATCGCATACTGTTCATCGCTTGCTTTATCGCAAGGAGAACTCTTATTTTGTATGGCGTTTCTAAATATCATTTGTTGTTGTTGTTTCTACCAGCATCAGTTGCGTTCGACATTCTTCAGTAACTAAAAAAGTATGGTACGAAATGCCCACCAATGAGAATTTGTCTGTCTCTCTGCTACCTGCTTTCTGCTATTGCTATTGCGTTTGCTTTTAAATTTATCGCTAATGGAGACCGCGTGTAATGGGACCGCATGTTAAAAACGAATTCTTAAAAAAAAATGTCATAAAATGAGCTGCAGATATGCTCATTACATGCTCTCTAGGCATAATACTAACAACATGCGATTGAGTAAATTAGCATACCCATAAACATGACAAAGAAATAAATAAAATAATGGGAATTAAAAGAAACATAACAAATCAGACAGGGTAATTTTCTCCGCATTAGTTCAGCCGCCATTCCTGGAGATAAATCTGAGACAACAACCACCTCGCGCCACACATATTTCGTATCCCTCTTTCTCTTCTTCACATGGCGTCCACGCTGTGTTAAAAACATATAGAGGGTAACCCTAATCCCTTGAGCGCGAGTTAAATTATTTGTTCCAACTTGAGCTTTTTTAAAAAACAACACTACCACTTTCTTCAGTTAAATTATTATGTCTTTATTATTCTGATCTTTCTTTCCTACTGACAGCTTGGTGTCTTACATTTTATTTATTCTTAATACTACAATGCTTACATTGCATTTTACTTAATTCTAAGAAAATTGCCAATCGCAGTTGGCTTATTTAAATACAATTTATTATTGCATAAATTACAGACACTAGGACAGCAATTTATGCGATACTTTCAATATTTTTGTTAATTTCCCGGATAAGTTCATCGTACTTATCCGGCTGAGTTTTATATTTAACTCGCGTGTAAGATTATAAACAAAAAAAAACTATGCGGGCTTGTTTGTATTTTTTATCTCCAAAATAAATCAAATTGAAATTAAGTTTTGACACATATTCTTCTTGATTTACAAACTCACATGTATTCTTATTATATTGCATTCATAATATGGGTACCCGTTGATATAAAATAAATTAGTAAATTTAATGTTTTTCAGACCCTTTTTTCGTATTCTCTTATGGAAAATACATTGAACGTCAAATCGAAAAAAAAAATCTATCTCCAATTGAAAGTTCACGTGCTGACTTCCAGGGTGTGTGGAAAGGAACTTACCAGGTGTCAAACTTTGGTATACTTTTGTATCCCATGAGAAATGTCAAAGACATATTCACAAATTCAACCTATTCGATGTTGGTTGTTCAGGAACTCCAGTGGATACTAACATATCTTAGATAGACTATCGTACCGACATCTGAATGAGGCCAATAAAGGTTGAGTCAAATTGAAAAATGGCTATAGGTATACATGAA
Organism: Philhelius pedissequus; assembly: GCA_910595825.1. Classification (NCBI taxonomy): domain Eukaryota; kingdom Metazoa; phylum Arthropoda; class Insecta; order Diptera; family Syrphidae; genus Philhelius; species Philhelius pedissequus. The sequence continues at coordinate 254,415,751 of OU343160.1, forward strand.
TCAAAGAAAACAAGATTACGACACTTCTTTGTTTTTCTAATTTTATTGACGTCATATGTGAAACAAAATCAATTAATCCACAAAAAACAACAATTTGCAGATTTTGTTTCACATATGACGTCAATTAAATAGGAAAAAAAAAGAAGTGTCGTAATCTTGTTTTCTTTGATTCATGATATGTATACGTCTTTTGTCTCTCTTGGGATTGTCTGTCTGTTGCGTTACACTGCTACAGCCATAAAAGTTATGTCAATTTCGGTAAAACTTTTGTTACACTGCATTTAATGGATATATATTTATTTTTCATTTGTTTTACAAAAAACAAAAACAATGATAGGTACCTACCCTCCACACTCTACATAAAAATATTTAAAAACTGCATCCGAAAAAGGCTGCCAGTGAAAAAAGATTCTAATGATTTTTCTGTATCAAGCTAATTTTTGTATAATCCGAAACTGTTCATTCTGAAATCCAATATATAATTTTTTTATATTTTCCAATACGGTTAAGTTTATTTAAGAAATAAGGAGTAAAAAATTTAAAGGAGTTTTGTTTTTGTAGTTGGTATATACTCGTATGTTGAAAAAGTATTGTATTGTTTAAATAATTTGACTCCACGGCAACACTCTCATCTCTTCTTTTCTCTAACTATGTATACATATATATGCATACACAAATGTAAATCTATATACATAAGCTTTTTAATATTTGTTATCTCGCAATAAATTAGTCTTATTTCGGCTAACAGGTTTTATTTAACAGGTTATGGGCACAGCACCGCATAAAGTATAGAGAGTTTCTTTTAATATCGAGAAAGTCCAACGGTACAACTTTTTAATAGTTTTTGAAATTCAGCTTTGCTTTTTTTTGCATGAATTTATGATGAGGGTTCGAATGATCATTTCAAAATTGAGAAGTTGGAGAAATCAGACAGGTATGCTCTTTGGAAGTTTCAAGTTAATATACTATTAAATGCATCTGAGTTGAGGGATCACGTCGATGAGGATACGGTTCCTATTAAGGGGGGAAAAGAATCACAAGCCCTATACGATGATCGTGTGGTGGTTTGGAAAAAGGCAGACAGTAAAGCTCAGAGAATTATCGCAACGAGCATTGTTCCATCGCCGCTCAGGCACATTATAAATTGCAAAACTGCAATCGATATGTGGAGAAAATTGAAGGCTGTTTAAGAACAAACGTCCAAGACGAACGTTCATATACTGCTGCAACGTTTTTACAGCTTCGAAAAAATTCCTGAGGACGATGTTGCCACACACATTAGTAGGCTGGAAAATCTAGTTAGGCAGTTGAGGGACGTTGGTGAACAAGTGTCTGAAAGTATGGTTATGACGAAAGCTCTTATGACGCTTGACGAATCATTCAGTCATTTCTTTTGTGCTTGGGAATCAACTGCTAAGGAGCAACAAACATTAGAAAATCTGACGTCTAGGTTAATTCTGGAAGAAACGCGGTTAACCTCAAAATTAATTAAACCAACTTCTGCACTGGTAGCAAGGCGAAACATTCGTAAGCCACATGGTTCTCAGCAGCGGCAAACTAATTCCAAGTCAGGCAAATGTTATGCCTGCCATGAGTTCGGACATTGGAAGAGGGACTGCCCAAAGAAGAAAGGGGGTGATGGTACTTGGAAAAAAGACTGTCGCGTGGGGAATAATCAAGTGCGAGATGCTTTGATTTGCAATGCGTTCATGGTCACGGGGGATATGGAAAATAAAACGACAGTTGGTACTTAGATTCCGGATCACATATCGTTTAAGAGAGAGTGGTTTGTTCGTTACAGGGAGTTCTGTCAACCGATAGATATTCGCATTGGTAGTTGGGATAAAATCGCGGCGCTAGGTGTTGGAGACATAAATGTAATGGCATTTAACGGACAAGTTTTTTTGAAAAAACACCTCGCAAATGTGCTTTATGTACCTAGAATATCAGTTAATCTATTTTCTCAAACCTGTGCATTGGACAAAGGTACACGTTTCATTTCGGACAAAGACAACTGTAAATTTGTGAACATCAATGATGGTGCTATAGTTGCTGTGGGGGAACGCAGGGAACCACTATTCAAAATGTGTTTAAGGGTTCAGGTTGCTGTTGATGGTTTTGCAAATTTGGCAAAAAGACAGGTTATGTCACTACAATTATGGCATGAGCGCATGGCTCATTAAAATGTCATTCACGTACGTAGTCAACTCAAGAAACACGGCTTAGAGTTCAAAGATGTGCAGAATTTTAGATGCGATGCGTGTTGTTTTGGGAAAATGCACAGACTACCTTTTCCAAAAAGGAGCTTCAGAGCTCCAAATCCAGGTGAACTAGTGCATGCAGATGTGTGTGGTCCCATGGAAGAACCTTCAGTCGATGGGTCCATTTATTTTGTGGAGTTTAAGGACCATTATTCGCACTACAGGATGTTCTATTTTATGAAGCACAAATCAGAAGTGTGTTCTGTGATGCTAGGTTTTTTCAATGAAACCGAAAGGCAAAATGTGCATTCCGTGAATGTCTTGCGTACAGACACTGGCCTTGAATTTGCCAACAGAGGGGTAAGGTCACTTCTTGAGAAGAAGAACATTCGCCATGAAACAACAGTGCCATACACCCCAGAACAAAATGGGAGTTCAGATCGAGAGAACCGCACACTTGCTGAGGCTTCACGTACGATGCTTGCAGATGCGAATTTACCAAAAAGTTTTGGGCAGAGGCAATAAACACTGCTGTTCATGTTTTGAACCGGACTGGGACTAGTTCAATCAAAAATAAAAATCCCATCGAACTGTGGCAGAGTAGTGATTCCAAGGTTGACGATTTAAAGGTGTTTGGTGCGGAGGTTTTTGTACATGTTCCAAAATAAAAGCGTAGAAAATGGGATCGCAAGGCCCAAAAGGGTATTTTCATGGGTTATGCCGAGAATTCTAAAGGTTTTAAAGTTTGGATAACTACATTCAGAAAAATGGAAATTACTAGTAATGTAGAGTTTAGAGAACAGTTGAGTTCCCAGAACGAAAAAGAGTATGATCTTTTGGCTGTAGGTATAGCGCATTGAATTAAGGTGGTGGCACTAATCGAGACACAACAGTGGTGAAAAATCATGAGCCATGTACTCACGAGTTAGATGTTGAAAGTAGCAGCAATCATGATGAAGCACTGATCGAAAATGATGATGTGGAAAAATCTTGTGAAATTAACCATGTTTTAACCGATGATGAGTTCCAGTCTGCAGATGAAGTAAGCTCTGAAAGTTCAGAAAAAGATGAGTGTTACAGTGCATCAATGCGATCTGGTTCTGTTAGGTTCTCTATTCTATTAAGAAGTAGGTTGCGTAGCACTAAAAATAGACTTGAGTCGGATGATTCTGCGAATGCTAAAAGAAATGCTTTTTTGGTTCAAGATGAACCAAAGGACTTCAATCATGCTATAAGTTGCGTTAATGGAGACTATTGGAAGAAATCAATGGACGAAGAAATGGAATACCTCTTGAAAAATCGAACCTGGGATATAGTTCCATGTCCAAAAACCCGAAAATTAATCGATAATAAGTGGGTATTCAAAATTAAAGGATCTAGATGCCAAAGGTAATCAGATGTTTAAGGCTAGATTGGTTGTTCGTGGATTTACTCAGGAGTATGGTGTGGACTATGAGGAGACGTTTAGTCCTTTGGTTAAATTCCCATCAGTTAGGGTGATATTTGCAATTGCGGCTAATGAAGGTCCTTATCTCACTCAATTCGATGAAAAACCCTCATTTTTGAATGGAGAGTTGAGCTAGGAAATATATATGCAGCAACCACTTGGCTATGGTGATGGTTGAATGGGAGTTTGTAAGCTTAAAAAAAGCTTGTATGGCCTGAAACAAGCTTCGCGTTGTTGTAGCCAAACGCTAACACGAATGCTGAAGAAATTCAATCTTGAACCAACGCAAATGGATCCCTGTGTTTTTATTCCTAAGGAAAGTGGCAGGCGTATAAGAGTATTGACGATGGAATGGTGGCAGCTCAGAATAAGGCGGTTGCTCTATTTCCTGAAGAAGTCATATAAAATCAAAATCTTAGATGGCAGTTTTTTTTTGGGAATGCAAATATCCAACAACAAAAGGGGAGATATTCATATGAATCAAGAGCTTTATGTAAGACGATTGTTAACGCGGTTCAATATGGACAACTCTAAGCCAGTGTATCAACCCCAGCTGAAACTAGTGTAAGTGGAAGTGTCATTTCGTCAGGTGCCATCAAATTCCCATACCTTGAAGCTGTAGGTAGTTTGATGTATGTTGCAGTAGCTACCCGCCCAGATATATCGTATGCAGTGGGAGTGGTTTCTCGTTATTTGGGTTCGCCAAATCAATCACATATCAACTTCACTAAAAGAATAATGAAGTACCTTAGTGGAACAATAATAATGGGTATAATTTTTAAAAAACCTTAAATTTCAATTTGAATTGTTTTAGCGATGCTGATTATGCTGGTGATGTCACTACAAGACGCTCTACAACTGGCTTTATTTTTTGTCTCTCAAACGGGCCAGTGTCATGGTCATCTCAGAGACAGAAGTGCGTTTCGTTATCTACAACGGAATCGGAATATGTGGCGACTTCACGGGCTGTATAGGAATTGATACTTGTCCAAACATTTCTATCAAGACAACTCTTTATATGGACAACCAAGATGCAATCCGGCTGGTCAAGAACCCGGAATTCCATAAAAGGACCAAGCACATAGATGTGCGGTATCATTTCATCAGAAAAAGATACGAAAGTGGTCATTTTAATATTATCTATGTTGCATCTGAATCTCAAATAGCAGATATTTTTACAAAAGCACTTTGCAAACAAAAATTTGAAAATCTCATCGAACATAAATAGTAATTTATGTGAACCTATGTTAATCTCAAAATTTTTTAATCGATTAGTGGGCTACAGTTCTTATAGGACCACTTTTCATATTTTTGACTTTTTACTATTCGATGACCCGATTGAAATTATTTTTTTTATGCAAACGCTTCCTAAAAGTGTAAATAATACTGCATATTCAAATCTTAAAAAAAATGTTTTTTTTTTTTATTTTAATAAAATAAATATACCTACCTACCTACCTACAATTTTTTTTTTGAAAAATCGATTTTTCAAAAACTAGTCACTGAACATTTTTCAAATTAAAAATTTATAAGTATAATTATAATTTTATATAATTTTTGTACATCTAGGTACATGAATCTTACCAAATTCCCCTAGAAAAATATAATTTACAGTGAGTAATCGCTGTAAGTTTTCTTAAGGTCGGTAAACATCGATCGAAAAATAATGCGTCTTAGAAGGGTATTACAGCATCTAACTGATGAGCCCAGCTGTAGTACCTGGGCGAAACGCATTTTGGAATAAAGGTCACAAAAACATTCAATTGGCTTTAAATCCACACAGTCCACTAAAACAAAAATAAAAATAATATAAACATATTGTTTGCGTTTTCCTCAATTAATTATAATTTTTTGAATTTTGAGAAAAAAAGCATAGTAAATATTTTTGAAAATTAACAATTTTTTAAAAATTACATTAGTCTTAAATGTATATTGTTAAATACTGAATATAAGCACACTAAGATCATTTGTAGAAAAAATTTAAACAAATTTTGTAGGTATTTAAAAACATTAAGTATAAACGTTTTTAAAAATATAGGTAGATATTTAGTTGTCTACTAATAATCCTGTGCATACAATGGGGGCGAACTGTAATTTAATTTAAATATTAATATAATAATAATAATTATTTAATAATTAAATTATTTTATAGAAAATTAAAGCTGAATTTTGAAAACCTGTTTTTTCAATTATTTTTTTTATTAACAAACAAAAAATACAATACCTATACCACTTACTTATTTTTTGTTTAATGTTATTATTTATTAAATAAGTTTAGAAATATTATTTTAAAACAAATAATATTAATAAACAATTCTTATTTGAAATTTCGTCTCTTCTATTTTTTACGAAAATACTTATTAATTCGAAATCTGAAATTTCAAAACAAACCCCTTGGGAACGGTTCCCACAAATCTCAAATTTATAGTTAAATAATTATTATAATTAATGTATTTGCATTTGGTAAGAAACTTTATTTTTTGGAGTAGTGACCGTTGCACACATGTGTAATGTGTATGCCTACATATTTTTATATTTGCTACAGCCAGCAGATTTAACTCTGCCTGTAGAACAAAAAACACACACACCCAACCAACCCCTACTCAACAAAAAAATCCTCCTAAAAAAACCTACCAAAGACTTGTTTTCCTTTCCCCCTCCAACTTATAATAAATCTAAATATATTAATAGAAGTTACATTTCCTTCGTAATCTTATAACTCTAGAACCGCCGAACCGATTGACACAAAAATTTTACAGTTTGTTCCTACATATGAGGAGGTGGTATGTGTAAAGCTTGTTTGGAATCGGTGCAGCCGTTCCTGAGTTATGACATTTTATGCGAGTAATGCTTTCCTCTCATACGAAATGCCTGTATGGGAAAAACAACAACAAATACACAGCCGCTGATGATCGTTTTTGTTGTACTGTATGACTGTATATGTGTACACAGTTATCAAATGTAGTTGTAAGTGCATTATGTTAATATTAATTTGCTGTCATTGGAATTCAGTTGACAGTTCTCTTATGTCTTTGAGTTCTTTTATATCGTGCTCTCATTGCGAACAGACATACTTTTGGTGAGTATTAACCATGTGTTTCTTTTTTAATACACTGTACCAAAATCCAGACGATAAATCGTAGAGTGTAGTATTTATCGATTGAAATATTTTCAATTGTATTTTTAATGTTTCATTTTTATATATATAAAAGCGTTGCTTCATGTTCACAAGTTCAATTGGATTGCATTTGCCCGGTGAGTGTTTAACTGTTTCGGAACGTAGAAGACTTCTTCCAAAACTACAATGGAAAAACAGCTACCTCGTATTATTCCGACAAAATTTAGACCACGAAATTGAAAATGTGTCATCTTTATATGCCCAAGCAATATAGGTATAGAAAATTTAACGAATGCCATAAAAAAGCGGCACACCAAAAACCGTCGCGTCGGGAAGGAAAGTATTCACAAACAGGAAAAAATGGTTCGACGGTGAATGTATGAAGGCTAAAAATGCGTCTTTTGCTTTCTTGAAATTAGTAAGAACAAACAACAGCAATTATTTCAAAATTCTCTATGCTACAGCTAACAAAAACCTTAAAGTGCTTTTTAAAAGAAAAAAATCGATTTTGACCTATCAAACTTAGGAATTGTAAATAAAGCAAAATCCTCTGCAGAGTTTTGGAAAGCAGTCAGATTTGTAAGCGGAAAAAAGATTACGAGTACAACATTAACGGTTCTGGGTATAGATTAACTGAAAATTCATTTTACGAATCTCCTGAATAGAACATAACAATCCCCTGCTTTTCAGTATGCAGCACCCTTAATCTTTGATGATGTCTTGGACTTGCCTATAACTATATTAGAGGTAGAAAGTGCTATAGAAAATACCAAATATGAAAAAGCACCAGGCGAAGATAGGATACCGTTTGAGTATTTTAAAAATGTTACACAGGACTTCTTAAAGCTTCTTACTTTAGAGTATAAGAGAATTTTTGAGACAGGCGACGTTCCTGGATGTTTTCGAAGGGCGATCATCTTCCCTCTGCACAAAAAAGAAAACCCTGAAGATCCGCAAAATTATAGAGGAATTTCGTTTCTGAATACAGTAGCCAGATATTCGGTACAAAACTATTTAATCGGCTAAGCGAGTGGGTAGAAAAAAGCAAATTTTACACGAATGCCAAGCGGGGTTCCGAAAATACTACTCGAAGGTTGATCAAATTTTCTGTTTGGTTAATATCGCAGACATATATAAAAGGAAAGGAAAAAAGCTGTATGCATTCTCCGTAGATTTTCGTGCAGCTTTTGATACAATCCCTCGAGAAGAGCTTTTCTACCAGCTGTATAAACATGGTATTTCGACCAAAATTATAACTGCCATTAGAGCGAGATACGAAGAAAATGTTGCGAGGGTATGGGATGGCAATTTCCTTTCAGACGAATTCGGTACTTCGATGGGCGTTAAACAAGATTGCGTTCTCAGTACTCTTTCATTCATTTTATAAATAAATGACATATTTGATACGGTCAAAGAAGGAATCGTTTCAGGAGGAAAACACATGCCCGGTTTGATGTTTGCAGACGATATAGTCTTTCTAGCCGAAACCATAGATGGAATGCACTTGATGATAAATAGACTAAAACGCTATTGCAAAACCTGGAACTTAACGGTTAACCTCTCTAAGTCAAAAATGATGATATTGAGAAACGGCGGCGGCAGGTACTCTAGAATGGAGAAGTGGGTTTTTGAGGAAACTCAGATAGAAATAGTCAAGGAGTATAAGTATCTAGGAATCTTAATCACCTCAAACCTTAACTTAAACAAACATCTTCAGGCTAAATTAGCGGAATCTAAACGTGCTATGTGTTCAGTGTGGAAGAGTTGCATCTACAAGAAAAGTATTTCTCACATAGCCAAATATAAAGTTTTTCGTACAGCAGTAATTTCCATTTTATTTTACGGAGCTCAAATCTGGGTCTATCTTTATTTTGAACCAGTTGAAAAGTTCCTTAGATTTTTTATTCGGAGCTCGTTTAAGTTGCCCAGCAGTTCACCGAACTATATGCTCTACCTGGAAACAGGGATATTACCGCTGTTTATAGATACTCTTAAAATGCATTTCGATTATATAGCAAGAGTTATGGGGATGGGCCAAGAAAGGATGCCAAAACTGGTACTGTCGCTAACGATTAATTACGGTAGAACTTGTTTTAAAGAGTGGACAAAATTAGCAGCCGAATGTTCGACAACTTTATCGATATCAGTCAATGAAAATCCTGAAACAATTAAACTAAAATTCTACGACCTGATCCAGAAAACGGGAAAATTGGCTTATGATAAATTTATGAACGAAGCCGCGTCGTCCCAATATCGTGTCCACTATAGCAACCTGAATGACTTTTTAAACAGTAACACTTACTTTGTTGTTCATAACACTGCGGAAAAAATCAGGACAATATTTAAAGCCAGAGGTGAGCCCATCGGTCTGAATTTTATACCTCATAGACCGGAATTACCATTGCTGTGTGATCTATGCAATCTTAAGGTGCGAGAGGACATTTTTCACTTTCACGGAATCTGTCCCATATTAAGACAGTTCCGCAGGCGTTACTTTGGAGTCGAAATTCTGGACTTATTTGAAGCAATCAACATTTTGAATGGAGTACGAGACTGGGACCAGCTAAACAACTACATTTTAAACGCTATGCGTTACAGAACCTGCATTATACATGAAGATTTTTAAATTATTATTATAAATATACCCACACATTATATTATTAGTTTTTATGATATGCCACAATGTTTTTCGTTAATATTCATAAATTAAATTTAAATGTCAACCTGGTAGACGGCCTTCGGCCAAACCACTCAAGACTATGTCATATTTTAAAAGGATTCTAAGCTATGTATATTTTTGAAGTCAATAAAACTAACTAACTAACTAAATATTCTCCTTGTATCGTATTTAGTCGTTGGTTTAGGTATGTGATAGTTAGCTAATTTTTCTATTTTGGGTTCTATATTGTTAATAAATACTTCAAAATCGTTTACGTTTAGTAATTTTATGCGACATATACCTTTTGCAGGTATAATAGAGTTTGCTATGAAAACCCCAGTCTCTATTTCGCTATTTAAAATAACACTGTCTTCTTCTACTGATAAATTAATTGGACATATCATTTCTGTTCTGGGTGGTAATTTGAGTGTTTTTTAGTCTTGTAATAATCGGTATAATAATTTCATTCTCATTTATAATTGTAGTTATTGTATATGTTTCATAATCTATTTTACGCATGTACTTTGATATAAAAATCTCTACCTAAAATACCATCTGTCATGATTGGAAAATTAGTTTCGACTATATGGTATGTATGAGATATTGTGTTGTTTACAAATTTGGGGTCTAATTCTTTTGTGCCTAGAGACAAAATTTCTTCTTTTGAAATACCTGTGAGTTCACCAGCCCTATTCTGATATTCCCTTGAATCGTATATTCGATGCACCCATTCGATTCCCTTTCACACTGCGTTTGTATTCTGCTATCCATCGGGTGAACTGTACTATCCCAAGTTCATGTTACCATTTATAACAGATGTTCATGCGAAAATCGTCTGAAGTTTGGATAAAAATGTGTATGTATGCATGTATCGGACTTTTTTTCCCCGTCAGAAACATAAATAAGGACATTCCCAAATTGATAACTACTGAGGAACGACATAAAGAAAAACTTAATGAAACGTTGTATGATATTTGTTTTTAATGCTTAAATAGAAAATTTGTTATTTGAAGTTTAATATGTATTTATAAACAACTCCATCAAAGTTTTCAAGCAAATTTATTACATTTCAAGACCCGCTAACCTTTAGCACTCAACCAGACATAACCAAATATCAAATCCGCAACAATTGATATGCCTGTTTGAATTGTATTGAGTGATTGGGTTCACGTGAATGGCAGAATACCGCATAATATTATCGACTTTACCAATGTATACTAGATTCACTTCGAATGAAAAGCAGAATAGTGATGAGTGAAAATTCAAGAAAAATTCCTCTGAAGACGAAACTGATTTAACCAACAGTAAATAGGAGGAAAGTATCAGATCTAAAATTGGTGCAATTGAGGGGCAACTCCTCAGAGATCAACTTGCCCTACTGGTATTGGATCTGAAAAAAAAACAAGAAGCTCGCAGAGAACACGGAAGGCAAGAATGCGAGAAAAATCGACAGCATCAATACAAGCAGCAGTCACAGCCATCAAAGAAAATTAAGGAAAAGATGCCACCCATCAATACGTACAAGATGGAGTTACAGGATACAATAAATTTATGTAAGTTAGCTATATGCAAAAAGTTAAGAATGCAAAGAATAATTGGGGGTAGCGGTGGCGCGATAGATGTGTGCTCGCCTGTCAACCTCGTGGTCGCAGGTTCGATTCCGTTGTCTATTTCGTCTTATTTTTCATTAAAAACTAATTCTAAAAATTGTCATAAAATGAGTTGCAGGTTTGATCATCCATGCTGTTTAGGCATAACAATAACAGCATGTGATTGAGTAAACTAGTATACCCATACAATATGACAACTTAATAAATAAAATAATGCGATTTAAGAGACATAGATAAATAGAACACCTTATCGTGGTGCGAAAGCTAAAGTCTCAAAGACTCATCTGACCTGCTGGTTTCGGACAACCCCCAGAACCGTAGTAAATTTTTGAGGAGAAATGCACAAAGATCTGCCCCAACCCTAATCCAGGGTGTAAAGAGAACCATGTCCATTGGATGGTTTGCAGTCAGGGGGTATACCGACTGTATTATAACGGTGCCTCTTTGGAACCAGGTCGAATCAAAGAGTAACTAGACCCTGCCATATCATGCGGAGCGCTGATATGGCGGACCCCCTTAATTCTCTGGCTACTCGTGGGAACAAAATGTATGTCAAAACAACAAAAACAAAAAATAACAAAAATTACAAAAAAGTTCAACACACCGAGGGATGTTACCGCAAGTGAATACGCAGATCGAATGGAGAGAGATTTCGGTGGAGACGATCTGAGACCGGAAAGTAGTAAGTACCTGAAGACGATGCCTTACGGGAACTCACAAAACCAGTAGAAGAAACGTCGACCTCTGGCCAAGGGAGAATATCTCCTAGACAAGAGGAAAGTGCCACTCCAACTACAGCTTCCACTAGCAAGGGGAGAATACCTCCCGTGCAAGTGAATACTGTACCTCCAAGTGCCACAGAAGGCGCAAATGATGCCCCGTATAGGAAAGGGCTAAGTGGATTCGACGCAAAGTGCTATCACCGGTTCCTCGCCGAGGGCATGTCCCCGCAGGAAGCCAGGAATAAGGTGGACGTGATCAAAAATGCACTTACCAGTGAGACAATAAGCTTTACCGAGGGTAAGAGGAAAAGTAGCCAAATAACTCCTCCCCAAAGCAAGAATCCAAGAAGCCCAAGACGGGGGCACGATCAAATGAGGAACCCAAACTCGCTAAGACAAATCCCGTCGATCACAGGCTCTCTTATGCAGCTGTGCCTTGAGCTTCAGAGTTCCTGTCATGCCGGGGGAATATCATTAGGTCACACTGAATGCCGAAGAGTTGGCGGCACTTGAGGAGGCCATTATTGAGGAGGTTTCACTTGCCTGGAAGCACAAGCTGAAGTTCAATGACATCCACTTTAAAACCGGTCTGATTGTGGTCGACTGTGCTGGCACAGAAACAGCAGGCTAGTTTAAAGAAAGAGCACCAAAATTGAGCACTTGGAAGGGCATCGAGTTGACGACCTGCATGGGTGACCACATCCCCAAATTGCAGACCATCACTTTATACCAAGAAGTATGGGGCAAGACGACAAGAAATCCTTAGCACTTGTTCAAGCCCAAAATGAGGGACTAAATTTTCAGGCCTGGAGAGTGGTGAAGAGCGAAATTGAAGGCAAAGGGCAACTCCTGGTGATCAGCATTGATGCCAAGTCAGCTGAGACAATCCATTCCAACACCGTCACCATCTACAGCTCCGCTGTCGACAGATAAACCAAATGATAGCCAGGCAACATCACTGGCAAGTATTAGACTGGGTCCATCAGACAAAGAGATAGAGGGCATAGGCCACTCTCAGAGTCGTATGGACCGCGACGAAGTGATTTCCACCGAAGAGGAGGAAGAACACCTGCTGGTAGATGATGGGGCATTCGCCGGGATGACTGGAAGCGGGATCAGTACAAAACAAGCCCAAGTGAACATCCATCACGCAAAAGCAGCATCAGCTGTCTTGCAGAGGAAGTTCACTGCGGAGAACTTAGGGTTAGCATTGATCCAAGAACCTTGCATATACAAGGGTCAGGTAAGAGGGTTGACAAGTAGCGACTCTAAACTTATATGGGACATGAGAAGTGACTCACGCAGAACTTGCATAAAACTAAGAAATAACATAAATTTTATATGTCTTTCAGAACTTATGCCGGGGAATTTGGTCCCGATACAGCCCTAAATAAATATCCAGGGAAAGTATCGAACAATGGGTGTAGCAGCAGCCTACTTTGACGGCAACGAGGCGAACATTGCACCAACCGAGGTGCAAAGGCTAGAGGGCTACTGCAGTCAGAAAAGGCTTTCATTGCTGGTCGGATGTGACGCTAACGCCCACCATACAACATGGGGAAGCACCGAGATTAACCGAGGGGGTGAGTACCTTTAGGACTATATGTTGGAAAAAAAATCTAGAAATATTTAATGTAGGGAATACACCTAGCTTTGTTGCTAGAACAAGAAAAGAAGTGTGAGACATAACTTTCGGAACTCCGAACGTAGGCTGTCTAATAAGGGATTGGAGAGTATCCAATGAACCCTCAATGTCTGATCACAGAATAATAGTGTTTAACTTGGAAGGCCTTCTCACAAAGCATACCTCTGGAAGGAACCCCAAGAAAACAAACTGGGACCTAAACAAAAATGTTCTTAAATTAAATCTAGGGGAAATAGGCCTGGTAAGCACGACCAGTAGTCACCTTGAATTAGAATTTATAGTTAATCAGTTCAGTGGGGCAATCCGGGAGGCATTTAAACTCAGTTGTCCTATTAAACCGATTAAAAAACAGAAAGACGCGCCATAGTGGAATACAAATCTGTCAAAATTAAGATCCAAGGTTAGAAAGCTCTCCAATGAGGCAAAAAGAAGCAGCGAATGGGATAATTAGTCCACAAAACTGACTAATTATAACAAAGAAGTAAGGAAAGCTAAAAGAAACAGTTTCACGTCTTTCTGTGCGGGAATTTCCTCAACCCCTGCTGCCGCAAGACTACACAAAATGCTTGCTAAAGAGAACACAGTAACATCATTAGCGTACGCATTACAGAAAACGAAGAGCAGAGGGCGACTCTGCTACTTAACACGCATTTTCCAGGCAGTCTACCAACGGTAGAAAACGCAATAGAGAGAATACCTCTCAAGCCAAGCAAAGGAGAATGGAAGACTGCAGCAACCATATGCTCAGGTAAAAAGATTGAGTGTGCGATTAGCACCTTTCAACCCTTTAAGTCACCAGGGGTAGATGGTATCCTCCCATCCCTTTTGCAAAAGGGCAAAGAAGATTTAATGACCTACCTTATTAGTATTCTCAGAAGTAGAATTGCTCTTGGGCACATACCATGTCTATGGAGAAGAGCTAAAGTAATCTTTATTCCAAAAATTGGGAGAAAGGATACAACCCATCCAAAGTCTTTCAGGCCAATAAGCTTAACATCCTTCATACTCAAAACTTTAGAGAAAATAATAGACAATTTCATAAGATCAGAAATTTTAGTTAAACGGCCTCTCAATCAACAACAACATGCTATAGAGCGGGTAGATCTACAAAACTGCCCTATATGTGCTCACTAGTACCTTACAAAAAGCTTTAGATGCAAAGGAAACGGCGTTAGCTGCCTTTCTAGATATAGAAGGTGCTTTTGGCAACACCTCAAATGATGCAGTCAACAAAGCTCTTGTTAAGAAGTGTGTTCCCATCACCATAACCAGATGGATTAGAGAAATGTTAGTCAGTAGAACAGCAGAGACAACACCAGGAACTACAGTTCAGAGTATAAGCACTACAGGAGGATGTCCTCAGGTAGGGGTATTATCACCCTTGTTGTGGGGTCTTGTAGTGGACGAACTGCTAGAAAACCTGAGCTCCGAAGGTATGCAGGTATATTGGCTTTGCCGATGATATAGTTATTACAGACCTAGGGAAGTTTGAAGAAACTTTATGTAATATAATCCAACGAGGATTAACAATTACAAGAAAATGGTGTCTTTCTGCAGGACTAAATATCAAACCTACAAAAACCCCGATTATACCATTTATTAAGAAAAGACTTCCAATAGAAACTAAGATGGAGGTGAAATACCTAGGTATCACACTAGATAGTAAACTCCTCTGGAACAAACATGTAGAATCAACCGCCGGGAAAGCCACAAAGGCACAAATGATATGCAAGAGACTTGCAGGCAAATGTTGGTGTTACAAGCGGAGAATCCTTAGATGGATGCACACCATGATGGTAACACCCATCATTAACTATGGTGCGGTGGCATGGCACAAACGAACCGAAATATTAACAACTAGGAAATCTCTAGAGAAAATACAAAGGCTCGCATGCTTAGTCATAACTGGAGTAATGAGAACCTGCCCTATATCAGCCATGGAGGTTATACTTCATCTGTCTCCTCTACATGAGGTTATTGGAAGTGCTGCAAAACGATCATTGGGAAATGGGACTGGCAAATGTATAGGTATGAGGGAAAGAGACAACATTCAGAAGTCTTCAGTAATAGACCTTATTGACATTCCAAGAGATGGTATGATTAAAACATATAACCTTGAGAAAAACTATCCAACCAAGTTAAGTTGCAAGAAAGAGTGGATAGGGGAAACTGTTAACTATATTCGAAGAAAACGCAAAAAATATTTACATATTATTTTTGTTTTTGTGGACTGTGTGGATTAAAGCCAATTGAAATATTTTGTTACCTATAGCCCAAAATGCGTTTCGCCCGGGCACGATAGTCGGGCTCATCAGTTAGATGCTATCGTACGTTTCTAAGACGCAATATTTTTGGTCGATGTCTACCGACTCTAATAGAATTAGCAGCATATATATACTGTAAATTATATTTTTCTAGGGAAATTTGGTTAGAAAATGTTAACTATACTCTGAAAGCAAACACCATCAAGTGGTACACTGATGGATCGAGAACATCGGAAGGGACTGGTACAGGCATATTTGGGCCAAGAATCAAACTTTCTAAGCCGATGGGACAGTCTACTAGTATTTTCCTAGCTGAATTACAAGCTTTAGGAAAATGTGCAGATCGTAACCTCGAAAGAAATTACAATAAACAAAATATTGCGATCATGTCAGATACCCAAGCTGCACTCAAAGCTTTGATCTTCTACTCTATGAGTTCTAAACTGGTATGGGAAAGTGTAGGCAGCTTAAATGAACTCGGCAAAAATAATAATATCACACTTCATTGGGTACCTGGCCACGAAGGTATCCAGGTCAATGAGGCAAACTCCTTAGCAAAAATATGTGCGTCGACTCCCTTAGTGGGGCCTGAACTATACTGCGGAATAGGAGAAAATGTGATTAGAAATAAAATCAAAAAAGAGGAGGCCATAAGATCCAACAATTGGATAAAGCCCCCAAACTGAGACAGTCCAAGCTACTACTTGGGAATTATAACCAACAACGTTTCACAGGCTGTATAACCTTAAGCAAAAACAACCTCAGAATAATAAGGTGGTCTCCTTGCAGGACACTGAATATTAAAAAGATATCTTAACATCTTTGGCTTAGCAAGTAGTGCCACATGCAGGTTCTGTGATATAAAAGAGGAAACGCCGGACCATATTCTAGGCAATTGTGATGCAATTGTTCATCAAAAGAAAAAACACCTTGGGCAATAGCAGGTGGAAGAGAGTGACTTACATTCTCTAAAAATACTTCAAATGCTCAAATTCATAAGGGAAATAAATTTGGAGGAAGAGCTGTAAAATGGGATATCCTCACCAAGCTCTAGGCGGGCCCCGAGGGGGCACAATAGATCTCAAGGTCGCAGTGCAAAAACCCCATAGTAATATTCATTCATTCAACACGCACCATAACGCTACTATTGATTCATTACGCAGACAAAAAAGTGGACTACTGACAAGACTGAAACGCTTGTACAGGCTTACTGAATGACGAGATCTGGAGATTAGGAAACTGAAGTCGTCCATCAAAAACATCTACTAAAACCAATTGATCAAAGAAAATTTTAGGTTGTCCATTAATTTGTTGTTGGACAACATAATTCGGACCATTAGATCTTAGAAGAAAGGATCAAAATGATTTTCCATGTCTTAAGCTCCTGAAAGCAGGAAAAGCCCAGAGGATGCCGTGTTAGACTATAACTTTTTTATAATCAAGGATTTGTAGGAGAAAGTGGAGGTCGTGGGGGCTGCTTCCCAGGAAGTGCACAAGGTGAATGCTAGCATTCGCCCGAATCATTAACTGGAAAGCAGAGCTCTGCTACATTACATCTGACTGCAGAATGATATAACGCAATGACTATCTGAGAACTATGGTTTTACCGGGTTTAATGTTGAAGATTTGGCAACGCAATAATCGCCGAGGGAAGTGGGTGCAGTTCCCTGTTAATTTCTACAAAAAATCTAAAAAGCAGTGTACGGGTGCCTATCTGGTTGATTTGAAGAAGGCCTTCGACACCGTATTTCTAACTATACGTCCCTATCTAAGGCTTACCAGACTAGGTTTAAGTAAACCTCTATTATCTCCTATATATAAAAGAGAAAAATCGTCCGTGTGTGCGGGCATAACTCGAGAACGGTTACTTCGATTTTCACGATTTAGAGATTGATTAATTCGTATTGACCCAAGAAAGGTCATAAGATAAGATACTGGAGGAAAATCCCGGAAAAATTTGATCTCCGGGATAATATTGTTTTTAGTGCATAACTCGAGAACGGTTACTTTGATGTTCCCGATTTAGGACATAAGATAAATTAGTATTCACCCTGGGAAGGGCATAAAGAACACTTGAAGAAAATGCCAACAATTTTTCAGAAAAATTGCAAATCAGGGATCATCCTCATTTTACTTGCGATTATAGGTACTATAAGGCAAGTTATGCATTCGTAAAAAAAAATTTTAACGATGAAACATGACATTACGATCATAGAGAAGCCTAAAAAAGTGATCGACAAAAAATGTGTGGCTGTCAGTTCGTCTGTCAGTCTGTCCGTCTGTATGTATAACGAGCTGCAACCTAAACCGTGTAAGCGATTACCTTCAAATTTGGTATTGTGATTATTTTAGCATTCCTCAGAGGGGAAACTGAAATTTTATTTTTAGGGCTAAAAATAATGGTATCTGCCATATGACCTTGAAGGAAAATCTAATTTTTCTCGAAAACGATTTTGATTAAAAATTTTTTGAGAATTTTTTGTTGGTATAATAGCTATCATTGAATATGAACCAAGTTTACGGAAAAAGTCTATTAACGATATTTTTCATACAACGGTTTTTAATTTTTTTTGCTTTCTCCGTAACTGTACATTGTAGTTCTGTCAAATTTTAAATCTGATAAGACCTAGGTAGCCAAACTAATTCTGCGTATTAAAATTTTAAATAACTTTTGTTTATAATTAAAATTCAATTTTGAATTTTTTATTTTGAAAAATCAATATTTTTAAGACTAACCGAAAAAATTATTTTAAGTCTTATGGTCACGTGTATATTAACCCTAAAAAACTGCATCCAAAAATTTCTAAAAACATTTGTTTTCAAGAAACTAAAAATAAAAAACCGGATTTCATCAAAATCCGTGATACTACTTTCGAGATATTTTTTATAAAATTTTCATTGATCGGTGGCATCTAATGTGATTTTCTTGGTTTGTTTACGAGAAACCGATTAAAGTGATGGTTTTGGCAGTTTTTATTAGTTTAAAAAACGATTTTTACCCACCTATATCATTCACCTACATCATTCACTTTCATTTATACATATGCATGTACATATCTACATACCTAGGTTCTTCATATATAGGTAGGTACATAATACCCTCCTAATTTTCAATATTCAAGTCCCTTTAGCCATTCCTTGAATCATATGTATTCCACAATTCATTACGCAGGGTGGCCCACGAATCGTGCTACAAAAATAAAACGTAATATCTTTTTTTCAGTCTGACTAATCGGCTTATTTTTTTCTATTCTATAGGCTATTATTTAGATTTATCAAAATGAATGCTGGGGATACTGAAAAAAGGATTTAGATAGTCCAGCGATACCATTCTTTGCAGTCCGTCATTTCCGTCCAAAGGGAATTTAGGCTGGAGTTTGGCGGTACTCCCCCGAGTAGATGGACTATTATGAACATGTTTGCCGAATCTGGAAGCATCGAACGAAGACCGTATCATCGAGATCCCAATGTTCGGGTTCAGGATACAATCGTGGCTGTTGCATCAGCAATACAGGCAAATCCAAGTGTTTCGACTCGAAACTTATCGGGCCAAATTGGAGTTAGCAGACGGTCATTACAACGGATGCTTCATGATGACTTAAACTTGTTGCCGTACAAAGTCCAAATTACAAGCAAGTTAAACCCTCAGTATTTGACTGTCCGCCTGGAATTTTGCTGAAAAATGATTGCAATGGCCGAAGAAGACATTGATAAATTGTTTGTTCCCGTCTCATGAGGCCCATTTTGACTTAAACGGCAACGTTAAAATTGGCGTTTATGGAGTGAATCTAATCCAGAAATGCTCCATGAGACGGAACTGCACCCAGAACGAATCACTGTGTGGTGCGCAGTTTCATCAAGGTGTATTGTCGGGCCATACACATTTGAAGAAAACGGTGTAACACAAACTG
Organism: Philhelius pedissequus; assembly: GCA_910595825.1. Classification (NCBI taxonomy): domain Eukaryota; kingdom Metazoa; phylum Arthropoda; class Insecta; order Diptera; family Syrphidae; genus Philhelius; species Philhelius pedissequus. The sequence goes on from OU343160.1 coordinate 254,435,328, forward strand.
TCAATGGGGACCGTTATTTAAAGATGTTGAAGGAGTTTTTTTTACCCAGAACTTCGCCGAAGACGTATCATTTTCAGCTGGATTTGGTTTCAACAAGATGGAGCAAGTGCACATGTAGTCACACCAGTTATAGCGAAGCTCCAACGAAAATTCACAAACAAATTAATATCCAGAAACTGCACTTTCCACTGGTCGCCAAGGTCACCTGACCTGACTGCACCACACTTTTTTTATGGGGTTATGTCAAGCCGGAAGTGTACAAAACGAAACCCAGGAATTTGACTGAATTGAAGCAGTCCATTAAGACAATAATTGAGGCGTTCCCAATTTCAAACCTTCGGGCCGAAATAAACAATTTTCTGATTAGGTGCCGCATATGCGTGGATGAGCGTGGAGGTCATTTGCGGTCTATCATCTTTAAAAACCATTACTTATTTAAAATAAAATTTAATTTTGAATCCAACAAAAAAAAATTAATGAAATACATCGATTAAAATAAAAGTTATTTAAATTTCTTATTGTAGCACGATTCGTGCGCCACCATATATTAACAATCAGGTTTATCTTACCTACATCTGCTTTAATACTGCAACTATATAAACAATAATAACTAATACATAACTAAAAATCTATACCTACTAACAGCGTCAGTAGTTAGATACACTTAAGTTGTTAGTTACAAGGGCAAGTTGGTACGATCCAGTAGTGCATTCTATTTAGTGCATATCTCGAGAATGGTTACTTCGGTTTTCACTATTTAGGGCTTGATAAATCCGTATTGGCTCAAGAAAGGTCATAGGATAATGGAGGAAAATCTGTTCACGACTTAGAGCGTTTGGTCCTAGGAAGCGCATATATAGGATGGATGGAAATTCCGGAAAATTTTCAGGAATATTGGTAATCCTGGAACATCATTTGATTTTCAAGATTTTGGGATTGATGGATTCGTGTTGTCCTAAGGTAGGAATATGAGGTGTCCATTTCGTTTCGTCATTCAAATTGAATTGTATTTGCTATTGCGTGCGGAATAATAAAATTAAATTAAAATATTTTTTTTTTAATTTTCATTCTGCTCAAATTATTTGTATGTTTATCAAGTGCCATTCATTGCGATTTAAATCAATTTCATTTATATAATTTCGTTATTGAAAAAATTGGGAAAAGTGAGATAAAAAAACCGGTAATTTGAGAATCAGTGGAAATTTTAATGATTTCTGTGGGTTAGACGAAACCAAAGATATTTCGAATGTTTTCATTTAATGTGTTTTGATGTGATTTTAGTGATTGATTTTTTAGTGATTGATTTCAGCAGTTGCAAGTATAATTTATGATTTCATAAATAGCTAATTATGATACTCGATCTATTTTTTGATGAATATTAATTTTGTTTGGTTTTCTTTTGAGTTATCATGCCACCAGTAAGACGGTCAAACCTTTCACGTCGCAGTCGTAATGCACAACGTATGGTGACTGTTCGTCTAAACGAAACTACAGACGAACCTTCAGATTCAAATGTACGCAATCGAGCGATCTTGTCGCAAATTTGAGACACATTATCTCACGACCAATGTGCCGTCGTCAAAAGTGAAGACCGAGATAGACAACAACGCAATAGGAATCAGCAGAGCCATCAAATAAATGAAAATCTACGAAGATATATTCAGAATTTTGCGAGACGTATTGCATGAGCAAAATGCTTATGTGCCCAAATTCAAAACTGCATTTAGCAGAAACAAACGGTTTTCATGAATTTAATCACAAAGAAAAAGATGTTTGGAGCATCTTAATTCTGGATCGGTACATCGTCAAGGCTCATATGATTCATGACCCATGCGATGACCACAAACCGTGTATATCTGAAAATAAATGTACCAAACGCTATCCACGCACATTGGTATCAGACACAATTACTGGCAATGATAGATATCCTCTTTACCGGCATCGATCATCAGTTGATAATGGGAAAACATTCACGACGAAGCTGAGAGGAGTTGATTTTTTCGTCGACAATAGTTGGATTGTACCACATTGCCCGTTTTTGTCAAAAGTCTTGAAGACTCATATCAATGTAGAAGTATGGTGCTCCATCAAATCGATCAAATATGTGTGCAAATACGTGACTAAAGGCAGTGATATTACAGTGTTTGGGATTCAAGCTGATATGCATGATAAGGTGACTCGATATCAATTGGGCCACTATGTGAACTGCAACAAGGATATGTGGCGAATTTTTTGGTTTCGGATCCACGAGCGTCAACGAACTGTCGTCCATCTGGCGGTTCAATTGGAAAATGGTGAATGTGTCTTTTTCACGCCTGCCAATGCAGCTGACCGAGCCGAACGACCACTTGCAACAACGTTGACAAACTTCTTTGATACCTGGCGAAGCGACGAATTCGCATGAACATTTATTTATTCCGAAATGCCACGATATTTTACATGGAATGCGTCATCAAAGATATTCCAATGGCGGAAACAAGGTGGGTCAGTTTCTGGATTCCCTGGTAATGCGCTTGGGAGGATATATACAGTTCACCCGAAAAAGGATTAATGCTTCTATTTAAGAATTTTTGTCAATGTTCGTGCCCAATTTTATTCGAATCCTTACTTCCTGTTGACGGTGTGTTGTTTGCGACAAATTGGGAAACCTGCCAAAGTAGATAATTGCTTGAAAATAATAATCATTGGGATTCGACAATGGTAGATGCCACTATCACCTCAATTGCCAATCAACTTCGGACACTCTTCGCAATCATAATTTCGACATGTTTCCCATCAAATCCGAAAGATTTGTGGAATAAATAGAAGGATGATATGGCCGATGATATTTTGCATCGAAGGTGCACTGTGACTCTTAATGAAATAGAAATTTCAGATGAAATGCGCAACGAAGTTTTGATTTTGATCGAAGACATGTGTCTGCTTATGAGTGGCAACTTGTTGTGCAAATTGTGAATGCCACCACGAAATCGGACAATGCATGACGCAGTTAATCGAGAAATAGAGCGAGAAAACGGAAACGCTAATGGTGGCATTTTCTTCCTCGATGGCCGCGGTGGAACTGGAAAAACATTCCTGATTTCACTGATTTTGTCTACTATTCGTTCGGGATCTGAGATTGCTTTAGCACTCGCCTCTTCTAGGATAGCGGTTCCGTTGTTGAGAGGCGGTCGAACAGCTCATTCTGCATAAAAACCTACAAGGGAATGAAGAACCTTTATGTAACATCTCAAAGAACTCTGCGATGGCAAAAGTTTTGCAGCAATGTAAGATTATCATCTGAGACGAGTGAACAATGGGTCACAAACGTGCATTGGAAGCCTTAAATCGTACGTTGAGGGATTTACGAGATGATGAACGACGTTTCTGTGGTGCAATGATTTTACTGTCAGGCGATTTTCGGCAAACTCTGACTGTCATTCCAAGGTCAACTCCGGCGGATGAATTGAACGCTTACCTCAAATCATCGGCCTTATGGTAAATTGCAATTGAAAACAAATATGCGAGTCGCTTAACTAAATGACCAGTACGCTGCAGAGTTCTCCAGGCAATTATTGGCGATCGGCAATGGCGTGATACCGGTGGACTTAGTAACCGGCCTGATTAAATTTTCGCCGAATTTTTGCCACTTTACAACAACGTCGGAAGAGCTCATCCCGAATGTTTTCCCGAATATTGCTGAAAATTATATTTACCATGATTGGCTGGGTGCACGAGCGATTTTGGCTGCGAAAAATAAGGATGTCGATCACTTGAATCTTGTCACTCAAATCAAATGTCCGGTGCGTTGAATTTATTCAAATTCGTGGATGGATTAAAACGAAGCCACCAACTATCCCACGGAATTTTTGAATTCTTTAGATGTTCCGGGCTTTCCGCCAGAAAATTTAAAATTGAAAGTCAGCTCAGCTATAATTTTGCTGCTCAACGCCAATGCACCAAAACTTTGTAATAGAACGCGTTTGATTGTGAAGAGCATCAAATCAAATAGCAATCAAACCTTCAATCCTATCGGACGTGTTCTATCAAGCTCTTGCATCTAAAGTTTTTCTTAATTTCCCTTTGCCCTTTGCTCAAAATCTCATTAAATGTGTGTTATTTATGTAGTTAAGAGATTGCCGATTCAAACTTTATTCAATGTGAATCTTATTGCAAAAATATATACCACATAAAGTGCTCCGGCATATCCGAAAATAATTGTAAAGTTCTGGTCGCCAACTCAAATATGATCTGGCGATGTAATTCATGTATTGTTTCACCTCAGATTGAAAATATTCTCCTTGATAAACTAGATAAACTAACATCTGATGTTAGATCTGAAAGATCGAATAAACCTGCTATGTGAATCTAAGAGAAACTATCTAACAAACCAATCAGTGAACAGTGCAATGAAAAAAAATTCTACGAAAAAAAACTAAGAAAAACATAAAAAGTTATCCCAACGTTGCATCAGGTCAGTTCTTTCATCAAGTGTATTATGCTTACAAAAAATGCCAAAACTTGTTACAACTTTCGTTCCTTAACCTCTAAGCTTATATTCCGGAGAATTTCATCGAAAAAATCAGGCTGGCTTCAATTTGGCCAATCGGAGTTCGTGTAAGAGAGTTCGTACAGTTTGCAAAGAACGAAAATCGAGAAATACCACCAAAACCACCAATATATTCTCTTTAAAATCATTCTTTTCCACTACTTCTGCCAATACAAATGATGATAAAGTTTCTGCTGTTGATGATGCCGATGTTGATGATGCTGTAGATGGAGGTGCTCTTGTTGATGATGTTATTGTTGTTGCTGCTGATGATGGAGCTGATATATCCAATGCTCTTTCTGTATACTACCACAACGTAGGTGGAATGATCACCAAACTTGGGAGTTTTTATTCTGCTGTCGTTGACTGTTCTTATAACATCATTGCCCTTACGGAAACCTGGTTGAAGATGTTCTGAATGGCGAAATATGTAATGATGATATGACATTTTATAGAAGAGATCGAGATAAAAACTGCACTGGATTAACTATAGGAGGTGGAGTACTGCTTGCGGTTAAGTCTAGCTTTAAGAGTAGGCAAATATCTCTTCCGGATTCTTTAGATTTAATCGAAATATTTTGTACGTATTCTAATGCTAATGATTGTCCAATTGCTCTATATTTGTTTGTTTCATACATTCCCCCAAAATCAAACTTTGATATTTGTACTTCTCATATTAATAATATCCAAACAATTGTTAGTGAATTAAATTAAAATTCCTATTTGGTAGTGTTAGGAGATTTCAATTTAAGCACCGTAAAATGGATTTATTCGGATGATGAAAAGAATCTACTTCCGTTTAGTGTTTTAAATGAAAATGAAATATAGGTTTTAGACACTGTGTCTTCATTAAATTGTTTTCAAATTAATAATATTGTTAATACTATTGAAAGGATTTTAGTTCTAGTTTTCGTTCATGAAGGCCTTAATGTATCCTTATGTAAAGATTTTCCCCTGTTAAATAATGAAAAAAAAAAAAAGATATTCTTCATATCTGTGGCAATAAGACATAGTAGCTTGTGTCGGAAAAAGTCATTTCGAGAAAAATCGATTTTTGTCTAAAATATCTATTAATAATAATTTATTTCTTTTTTTTTGGGCGAAATTGTAAAACGAGGAGGTTATTTAACATTTTTAACTATTTCAAATCTAATAGGAAACAAATGAAAAAAAAGGAATTTTAATACTTAAGATGTTATGTAAAAATCAATCTGAAAAAAAAAACAATGTCTTAAGTAACATAAGTTGTTCTGTCAAAACCTATAACAAATAAAAAGACTGCCTTAAGTGAACTTAAGGTTTAATGTCAAATCCTAGATCTTTAAATAAATGGACATAAGGCAAGAGTTTGTTTTTTTTTCAATTTATTTATAATATTCTTATTTATATAACTTATTTATAATACTAACAGAAATACATTTAACGCAACAAAAAAGGTACAAAATTCATTAGGCTTGGGAACTGTACGAAATAAAGGAACTGAAACCAATATTACATGTGAGTTAAAAATTATACATTATAAACTTTGATATGAGCTGAGTATTAGGCATCTTCTTCGTCAGCTTCGGTTAGGTCTGGATGAAATTCTTCAATTTTATTATTATCATTTAGATTTTGATAAAAAGGATGATATATACTGTCAATTTTCGTTAATCTCGAGAGGATTAAGATAACATTTAATCAAATCCGTAATTTGTATAGAATTAAACCCATGGGGCGTTTTATGTTTAGCGACCTGAATTCTTCTGTCTCGTTGAGTGAAGTTTTGAAGTATACTGTTCCAAACTCATTCGTGAACCTCATCCACTTTATATTTTGCCAACAGAACTTCTGACCATTATTGTCAACCTTACGCCACACACATTTTTCCTTGGAAACAGTTGAGAAATTGAAAATCTGCTCTTGATTCATTTCCTGAACGTCAAATTTGCGTTTAACACCCACTGTCCTCACAAGTTGGTACCAGTCACGAGGATGATGTATTTTAACAGTTGTACGTTTTTTCTTTCTCTCAATTAAGGCGTGGTCAACGTCACATTCCATGGGTACAAATTATACAGCATACAATTTTGAAAAGTAATTAATATTTATACACAAAACTTATTTTTTACACGCCTTAACACGTCTTATCACTTCAGTACTCAAGAACGCAAGACACAACATGCCCGCTTAAGTCAACGAAACCAACTGAAATGCAGCAAACAAAACTATCTTATGTTGACATAAGCAACGGTTATTTGAAAAGCAAAGTTCAATAGAAAATCTTATGTAGACATAAGTGCTTCTTTTAATTTAATTTTTTTAAATTTTTTCCAGAAGAACTAATGTCGACATAAGCGTGAGTAAAATTCAAATAAAATTTTAGCAAAGTATCTTAAGTCAATATAAGTTTGTACAAGAAACTAGAAGGGAACCGAATAAAATTAAAATTCTCACGAATTAATTCGACATAAGAATTTTTGTTGAATCATAAAATTTGAATTGGGAGGACATAAGAAAATTGAATGACATAAGCTTCTCTGTCGAATGCATTATATAGCCATTGAAACATAAGTGTTTACGAATTATAAAATATTTTTGTAACGGGCAAACCTCTTAAATGGGGGTGGGGTAGAAATGTAGATTTCAAACTGCTTATGATTATCAATAAAAAAACAGAAAAATCGCTTATATCGACATAAGCTACTCTGTGTTATTGCATATTTCTTTTTTTTTTATCAATTTATCAATAAAATATATTGTACAAGCCAAGATATAAATAATAGATTTGAATTCAATAAGGCATAATGCGATTTCTAATTTTGTACCTGTTAAACGGATAAGAAAGAATTGTAAGCCTTATTGGTTTAACAAAAGTTTATCGCGTTTGAAAAATGTAATGATGAAAATGCAGAAAAAAAGTAAGGTTGATGCTGGCTATCGAAGTGATTATTGTCGTTTGCGCCGTGAGTACGAGTTTTTAAAAAAATTCTTACATAGTCAATATGTTTGGTCCCTAGAATCAAATATAAAAATCAATTCAAAGTGCTTTTGGCAATAAATAAATTCAAACTGAAAGTCATTTGGAATTCCAGCTGGTATGAACTATAATGGAACTATAAGTAGTGATCTTAAGAAAATTTGCAATTTATTCGCTTCGTCTTAGCAATCGAATTTTAAGTTCTGTTCATTGGACTTAGAAATTTCAACTGTTACTGATATGGGACACCTAGCTCTAACTGAGGATGAAATTCTGTTAGAACTGGGTAGTTTAGATAGCAGTTTGAGTTTGCCTCCTGACAATATTCCTGCAATATTTTTGAAGAATTGTAGAATGAATTTGTCGAAACCCCTTCTGTTCATTTTCAACTCTTATCTTAGTAATGGTGTTTTCCTTGACTGCTGGAAAAACTTTTATATAGCTGCCATTTTTAAATCTAGCTCTAAGCAATCAGTAGATAACTATAGACCCATTGCTAGGCTTCAGTTGAATCCCTAGTTAAGAAAAGAATGTATGCAGCTGTAAAAGATTTTATTTCCCCTTTCAACATAGATTTGTCAGTGGATAATCTACTGCAACCAATCTTACATTGTTCACAAATTTTTGCGTGAATTCAATGGAAAGTGGTAGTCAAGTAGATGTTGTGTACACTGACTTTTCGAAAGCATTTGATAGAGTGAACAACAAAATATTGTTAAAAAAACTTAAGTTTTTATGTTTTCATTCTCAACTATTTAAGTGGATCAACAGTTATCTGACAAATCGGGTTCGATATGTGCAAATAGGCCCAGAAAAATCAGAAAAAATTTCAAATTTCTCGGGAGTTCCTCAATGCAGTCATTTAGGAGCGCTTTTGTTTTCACTATTTATTATCGACTTGCCTCATATCATTTCATATTCTTCATGTTTAATTTGTGCAGATGATGTAAAGATATACAAAGTGGTTAAATCTTCAACAGATTTCGAGCATCTTCAGAATGACCTATATAACTTATATGAATGGTGTTTTTTGAATGATCTTTCATCTAAAAATGTTGTGTACCATAAAGCAGTACAGTGAAAAAGCATAAGACTGGCCGACACGCCAATCATTTTGATTTCAGTGAAAAACATAGACATGTAAATATAGTTAGTTTTATTGTATTTAATAAAACTTTAGAATAAAGAATCTTAATTGACCGCATTACATACTCGGAGAACTTCGTTCCGCCTAAGTTCATTTATGTCAAAAAAAAAAATAATTCCATGCATACCTAATATTGTTTCATGTAATGCGGTCAATTAAAATTCTTTATTCTAAAGTCTTATTAAATACAATAAAACTAACTACATTACCTATGTCTATGTTGTTCAATCGAATCAAAATGATTGACGTGTCGGCCAGCCTTTAGAGCTGTGTCAATCGTGATTGATTCGATCTTTATGACCCGTTCATTAAAAAGATTGATTGATTGCAATCAAAGTAAGTAAATCGAATCAATCAATTTCAATACCAACCGTTTTACACTATACTACAGTTTCAATCAAACGATTGAACGCAAGGCAATCATATTTCGTTCATTCCACTTATTTACAATCAAAATTGATTGGTTTCACTTTTCACTACATTCTATCGTTCTAAAGAACGAACGAAACTGAATGGAAATGAAATATGTATGTATTAGATATTCTCTTTATTTTCCCATAATGTTTATGGGTTAATGGTTTGCTTACTCGAAACTAAAGAAATACCTTTAAACAAATATATGTGTATTTTTACCAATTTTGTTCCTAATTTTTTTTTTAAAGCATCAGTTAAATTTCACAAACATTCGGATCAACCACATTACATATGCACATACATATGTATATCTGTTGAATGAAAGTAATAGATTGATTGACTTCACACACATCAAACCATATGATAGTTTCAATTCAAAAATGTTTCCATATGGGTCGCAACTGTAACAATAGATTGATTGAAAAAATGAACGATTGAAAAGACCGAATCTTTGAAATGAACGACATTTGAACGATTGAATCTTTAAAAATGAACGATTGACACAGCTCTACCAGCCTTACGCTATTTTACTGAAGTGCTTTATGGTACACAACATTTTTAGTACACGTACAAAGCGGTAGGCTTCCCGATACGTGAGTACGCCACATATAATTGATTGATGCCACAAACATCCAGCGATTGTCCCTGCGACTTATTGATTGTCATAGCAAAAGCGAGACGCACCGAAAACTGAAAACGCTTTACCACGAATGGAAAATCGTTCGCAATAAGCGGAATCCGTGGAATGAGAACATCTTCGCCTTTGAATTTTCCCCGCAAAATCGTGGCTTGAATTAGATTTGATTTGATGTTCTTCACAATCAAACGCGTTCCGTTTACAAAGTTTTGGTGCATTGACGTTGCGCAGAAAAATTATAACTCACCTGACTTTCAATTTAAAATTTTGTGGCGGAAAGCCGGGAACATCTAAGGAATTCAAAAATTCCGTGGGATAGTTGGTGGCTTCGTTTTCATCCATCACGGAGCCCACGGATTTGAATAAATGTAACTCAACGGCGATCTGATTTTGAATGACAAAATTCAAATGATTGACATCCTTCTTTTTCGCAGCCAAAATCGCTCGTGAACTCAGCCAATCATGGATAACATGATTTTGAGCAATATTCGGGAAAATATGTGTGATGAGCTCTTGAGGCGTTGTTGTAAAGTGGCAACATTTCGGCGGAAATTCAATCAGGGCGTTGACTAAGTCCACTGGTATCACGCAATTGCCGATCACCAATAATTGCCTGGAGAACTCTGCGGCGTACTGGTCATTTAGTTAAGCGACTCGCATATTTGTTTTCAATTGCAATTTCTTCACGTATTGCCATAAGGCCGATGATTTCAGGCAAGCGTTCAATTCATCCGCCGGGGCTGATCTTGGAATGACTAGCAAGGTTTGGCAAAAATCGCCAGACAATAAAACCATTGCACCACCGAAATGTCGTTTATCATTTCTTAAATCTTTCAACGTACCATATTAGGTTCCAATGCACGTTTGTGAGCAATTGTGCACTCGTCCCAGATGATAATCTTACATTGCTGCAAAACTTTCGCTATCGCACAGTGCTTTGAGATGTTGCATATATGTTCTTCAATCACTTGCAGGCTTAATGGCAATTTCAATGCAGAATGAGCTGTTCGACCGCAATCCTGCAATGAAGCCGCTATTCCAGAAGAAGCGAGTGATAAAGCAATCTCAGATATCGAACGAATAGTAGACAGAATCAGGAAATCACGAATGTTTTTCCAATTCCACCCAGGGCATCGATGAAGAAAATGCCACCATTTCCGTTACCGACTGCCTGCATTAATTCATCGTACAATTTATTCTGTTCTTGATTCAACATTAGCACATTTGTTCGAACTGCATCGAAATCCTTTTCTCGGTCTATTTCTCGATTAAATTCATCATGCATTGGCCGATTTGGTGGTGGCATTCCCAATTTGCAAAACAAATTGCCACTCATAAACAGACACATGTCTCCGATCAAAATCAAAACTTCGTTGCGCATTTCATCTGCTATTTCTATTTCGTTGTCATTATTCACAATGCGACTTCGATATCAATTATCGTAGGCCATATCATCCTTCTATTGATTCCACAAATCTTTTGGATTCAATGGAATACATGTCGAAATTATGATTGTGAAGAGTGTGCGAAGTTGATTAGCAGGCGCGGTGATAGTGGCATCTGCCATTGTCGAATCCCAATGATTACCATTTTCAAGGAATTGTCTACGTTGGCAGACTTCTCGATATGTCGCACACAACACACCGTCAGCAGTACGTAGGGATTCGAATGAAATGGGGCCATGAACATTGACCGAAATTCTTAAATAGAAGGACACCAGGGAGTTCAGAAGCTTTCCCACCTTGTTTCCGCCGCTGGGGCTTCCTCCATGTAAAATATCTTGGCATTTCGGAATAAAGAAGGGTTCGTGCGAATTCTTGGCTTCGGCAAGTATCGAAGAAATTTGTCAACGTTGTTGCAGGTGGTTGTTCGCCTCGGTCTGCTGCATTGGCAGGTGTGAAGAAGACACGTTGACCATTTTCCAAGTGAACCGCCTGAAGTACGACAGTAAGGTGAATCTCGTGGATCGGAAATGAAAAAATTCGCCACATAGCCTCGTTACAGTTCACGTACTAGCCCAATTGATAGCGAGTCACCTCATCATGCATATCAGGAGCTTGAATACCGAACACTGTCAAATCACTGCCTTTAGTCACGTTTTTGCACACATATTTGATCGATTTGATGGAGCAACATTCTTCTATATTGCTATGAGTCTTCAAGATTTTTGACAAGAAAGCATCTTCAAATCAAATTGATCACTTCGCGATTAGCCGGCGCTTTATAAGCAGTCTCCTGGATGTTCGAAATAAAAGATGAGCCGATATGGGACTTGCTCGAGACCACCACCTTATGGTAGCTACTGTAAGATTGCATACAGCTGCAGCTTGGAGATCCAATGGTATAACCCGGGTACCCAGGTTCAACGTCGACAGACTAAAGGATCCCTCAACACGCCAACAAATGAGAGACGACATTTCACACGGAACGATGCCAATCAGCAGCGCGGAACCTGAATCCAGCGAAAACTACCGGACTGCTTTGAAAAATGTTCTTATATCAGGTGCTGAAAGAATAGTCGGCCGAGCGAGGGGAAACAATAACGCTTGGCTTTCTGAAGAATCCTGGAAACGGATTAACGAACGGCAAAATCTCAAGGCCCGTATTGCAGCTGCAACTGGAGTAGAAAAAGGAGAGCTGGAATCCCTGTACCGTACGAAACAGTGAGAGGTTCACTGCAGTGTAAGACGTGACAAGGGTAACCAAATTAACGCTTTGGCCCAACAAGCAGAAGATGCTGCTAACAGATGCGACAGTAGAACCGTATACAGAATTACTAAGGGATTCGTTGGTGCTCGCAGTTCCAAACAACACCTCGTAAAAGACTCAGACGGCTCGCTAATTTGTTCGGATGAGGATCAGCTGAGTAGGTGGAAGGACCATTTTGCGTCGATATTAAACAGAGTTACCGAAAGCAACACACAACTGATACCGGCTGAGTTGATAGGAACAACAAATTACCGAATCCGCACTGCACCCCCCAGTAGAGATGAGATCTGCAATGCAATCAAAGCACTGAAGACCAACAAAGCAGTAGGACTTAATGATATTCCTGTAGATATTCTACAAGCGGCGCCAACGATATCGATCGAACGCCTGCATCCACTCATAAAGAAAGCTCCGAAGGATTTCTGAATGAGTGGAAAAAGGGAATGATAGTCAAGCTCCTTAAAAAAGGAGACCTAACACGAGCGAAAACTGGAGGGGGATTTATGTCCTGCCTGCCGTTGCCAAAATAGTAGCGAAAATAGTACTGGAAACATCAGGGAATATCTAGAAGCCACATTCGATGCCGAATAATCAGGTTTCCGCGCTGGATCCTCATGCATTGGTCATATCAATACGTTAAGGATCATAATTGAGCAGTGCGTCGAATATCGATCACCACTTCACCTGCTATTCATTGACTTTGAGAAGGCTTTCGATACCGTAAATAGAGAATTTATATGGCTTGCTTTACGCAGGAGGGGTATCCCGGATAAATTAATAGGTATTATTAGGGCAACTTACGATGGATCCAAATGTTACGTTTTGCACGAAGGGGGCTGTCAGAAGAGTTTGAAGTCCAGAGTGGAGTCAGACAGGGCTGCATTCTGTCACCTATATTGTTTCTGGTGGTGATAACCGAGGGAAACTGAGGGATTCGGTGGACTCTGACGTCTCACCTAAAACATGTGGACTATGCGGACAACGTATGCTTGCTCTCTCACAGATTCATTGATCTCCACGAAATGACAACAGGGGTCGGGAGAGAAGCAGAAATCGTGGGGCTGAAAATCAACTCCGGCAAAACAAAGATGATCAGCCTCGGAACCCAGGTATATTCCGGTAAAGAGGATATCGATAATTGCCAGTAATTGTATCTGATACCAATGCACGTGGATAGCGTTTGGTACATTTATTTCCAAGCATACACGGTGATAGTTCGTTGTGGTCAACGCATGGGCCATGAATCATATGAGTCTTGATGATTTCATAGAGTTCTGGATCAGTCCCCGGATCGGGAATCTCAGCAGAAATGATATCATCAATTTGGTCAGCACGGTGTTTGCCAACTAACCGCAAAAGCATGTGTGAATGTGGTAGTCCTTGTTTCTGCCACTCCAGAGAGTACATCCAGCATTAAAATGCTTCAAACATTTTTTTCTTTGTGACCAAATTCATGAGAACCGTTTGTTTTAACTTAACGCAGTTTTGAATTGGCGTACATAAGCATTTTGCTCATGCAATAAGTCTCGCAAAATTCTGATTATATCTTTGTCTCTATTTGTTTTATATATTACACTGCGCTTATCAACTTCCTTATCTACATTACCGATGAAATACATTCAAAGAAATTTGTGATCTTTATTGGGTGCCGGCAATAATGAACCAAAGCGATGATGAATTTGTCCTTTGATCTGTATCCAAGGATTCGACAAAGTCGAATCAGATGAAAATATTTTCATAATATTCATACAATATGGACTTAATTTAAATGAATTTACCTTGAATGTCGGATTGTATTGGTGATTGTCTTGAATCACCTCTGCTCCAAACGACGACGCACGTAATTTGAAAACAACCGTTATATTGTTGAGCTCCCATCAAAAGTTGTTGTGATTTGCATGCATAATCGTAGATCAATGAGCGTAATGGCTCAGGTAGATCTGGCAAAGGCGGCAATTTTACTTTGCCACTCATGCAGCACAATCCAGGTGTTTCCGAAAGAAACTTCAGTGAACCACATTACGGACATAGGACATTCAAAGCTCCAATCGAGACACAATGAAGTGTGCCGTATTCAATTGTGCTTTCGTATTGGAAAGCAATTCGTTGCAATTCTGTATTCACGGCTTTTCTTCTTCTTCGTAGATTTTCATTTATTTGATGGCTCTGCTGATTCCTATTGCGCTGTTGTCTATCTCGTTCTCCACTTTGGACGACGGCACATTGTTCTTGCGATAATGTTTCTCAAATTCGCTCGATTGCGTACATTTCGATCTGAAGGTTCGTCTGTTGTTTCGTTTGCACGAACAGTCACAATACTTTGTGCATTACGACTGCGACGTGAAAGGTTTGACCGTCTTACTGGTGGCATGATAACTCAAACGAAAACCAAACAAAATTAATATTCATCAAAAAATAGATCGAGTATCATAATTACCTACTTATGAAATCAAAAAATTATACTTGGAACTGCTGAAATCAATCGCTGAATGGCCAAATGAAAATTCTCTGCAATCACATACCAAAACACATTGAAATGAAAACATTCGAAATATCAAATAAAAATATGATACATTTTTGATAAACTACAAGTTTTAAATAAAACCTGTCGAAAACATGTTGGATTTGCAAGATGGACTACACAAACACACCTTGAAATGTTAAACGAAAACTTGTAAATGCTCAGTGTGAACGGTTTACGAGTTTTCGTAAGCTGTTAGTTGAAAAACCGGTTTTGGGTTGGGTGTGAAAAGTCTATAACTCACAAAAATCATTAAAATCTCCACTGATTCGCAAATTACCCAAATCCAATTGCACCATAACGAAATCAAACGCGGTTTTTTTATCTCACTTTTCAAATTTTTTTCAATAGCGAAATTATATAAATAAAATTGATTTAAACCGCAATGAATCGCACTTGATAAACATAGAAATACTTTGAGCACCATGAAAATTAAAAAAAAAAATATTTTAATTTAATTTTATTTGACCGCACACTATAGCAAATACAATTCAATTTGAATGACGAAACGAAAGGGATACATCATATTCCTTCCTTAGGCCAACACGAATCCATCAATCCCAAAATCTTGAAAATCAAACGATGTTCCATGATTACCAATTGTCCTGAAAATCTTGCGGAATTTTTATCCAGTGTCCTATATGCCCTTCCTAGGTCTAAAAGCGCTAAATCGTGATTAGATTTTCCTCCATTATCCGATGACCTTTCTTGAGCCAAAACGAATTTATCAAGCCCTAAATAGTGAAAATCGAAGTAACCATTCTCGAGATATGACATAAAAAGGGAATGATCATTGATTTCCAATTTTCCTGCAAATTTTTCGGTATTTTCCTTCAGCATCCTATGTCCTTCCTTGGGTCAATTCGAATTCATCAAGTGTAAAATCATGAAAATCGAACCATCCGTTATCGAGTTAGACTAGCTGAACCGGCGAACTTCGTTCGTTAAATTCATTTATGCCAAGAAAATAATAATTCCTAGCATATCCAATGTTGTTTCTGCAATGCGGTCAATTAAAGTTCTTTATTCTAAAGTTTTATTAAATACAATAAAACTAACTAAATTTTGGTCTATTTTTTTCAATCAAATCGAAATGATAGGCGTGTCGGCCAGCTTTACGGATTTTTACTGAAGTGTTTTATGGTACACAACATTTTTAGTTTTATTTGCGGGTGCGTATAGTACAAAGCGGTAGGCTTGCCGATGTGTGAGCACTCCACATATAATTGGCCATATGAGGAACATGGGTATTCGAGATTGATGCTACAAACATCCAGCGATTGTCCCTGCCACTCCGTGGATTGGTGTATTGTCTTTGCGCAGCAAAATTATAACTGAGCTGACTTTCAATTTTAAATTTTGTGGCGGAAAGTTCGGAACATCCAAAGAATTCAAAAAGTCCGTGGGATAGCTGGTGGCTTCGTTTTCATCCATCACGGAATCCACGGATGTGAATAAATGTAACTCACCGGCGATTTGATTTTGAATGACAAAATTTGAATGATCGATATCCTTGTTTTTCGCAGCCAAAATCACTCGCGAACTCAGCCAATTATGGTTAACATAATTTTGAGCAATATTCGAGAAAACATTTGCGATGAGCTCTTCCGACTTTGTTGTAAAGTGGCAAAAATTCGGCGGAAATTTGATCAGGCCGGTGACTAAGTATCACGCCATTGAAATTTACCCAAAGATGTCGCTTTTTGCATTTGTAAAATTTATACCAAATATTACATCTACCTTATATACGAGTACCATTTATTTTAATTAACCATATTAATTCTGCTTGTTAATTGTTTTTGAGCTTCTACGAAGCAACATCTTCTAATAAAAACAAGTATTTTTCTACAGTAAAACAACGTGTTTCTATTAGTCGTAATTGACAAGATTATATCTACACCTTTTTCAAAACCAATTTATCATCGCCTGTGGATCTCATATATATTATTACATAAACATTTGGTCTAATCGCACCAGATACAAATCTACGAATTAACAAAAAAGAAGATTTACGTCTTTAATTCAACGTCTCCTACTGTAGCTGTAGAGACAATTCATCTATAAGGAAAATTCTTAAAAATGTTCAGGTGATTATTTATCCTGGCCATCATTTAGTGACATGTTCACAGCAGCTTATATCAATCATCCTAAGCTGTGTTCAGTGCAGAAACTCTATCACCTTAGAGCAAAAACAACAAACAATGCCTTCTTAAAAATTGTGTCCAAGTTCCTACTTACGGATAACAACTTTGCGTTAGCTTGGGCTGCCCTAGCAGACCAATATGAATATGAATTGTTAACAACCAGCTTAAAACATTATTCAATTTATCTTTAATCACTTGTGGATCAAGCAAACATATTAAAGACATCCAACGTGAAATAAATGACGCGATCTCAATTCTTAAAAGTTTTAATATATTCACTAAGTCCTGGGATCCAATTTTAGTATATTTTAATGTTCTTGCAAACTACCGGAGTTGATCTTATCATTGTAGGAACAATCCATCACGAAACCTAGTGATATCCCTACATGGGAGGATATGGACACATTTTTAACCAGTACTTGAAACAGTGTCCGATATCAAAAATAATTGTAAATCAAATTCTTCTTCTTAATGACTTCTACCATTAAATGCTTCTCCACCCTCGTGTATTATGTCAACCACAATTCCTTAGACAAACAAATTTCAGAGTTTTGGAATGTGGAAGAAGTTCCTGAAACTAGATCTCTTTCTTTTAGTGAGCAGTATTGCGAAGACTACTATAAATCAACTACAACCAGAATGTCCTATGGTCGCTATATTGTTTAACAATCCTTTTATTCAACCAACCCCAACACTCGGGTTGTCTGGAAATATAACTTTGAGACAATTTAAACGAAACGAACTATCTGTGTCTAAGAAACCTGAAGTTCAAGACGAATATAATAATGTTCTTCAAGAGTGTCTATATCTGCAACATATGCGCAGGGTTACCGCCAATGAGGTATACCGCAACGGCCAAATAAGTTTATTTTATCTACCGCATCCTGCGATGATTAAGCCTAATAGCATTGCCACGAAATGTCGGGTGGTTTTTAATGCATCGAATCCCACAAGTAATGGCACCAGTCTTAACGTCATTTTGTATCCAGGACCGGTATTATAAACGGACTTAATGAAACTTATTTTGCGATGGCGATTTTTTCGTTACGTCTTTAATGCGGACATCGAAAAGAGGTACCTTCAAATTAAGGTTCATCCTGAGCATACCAAGTTTCAGAGAATTTTGTTCCGAAGTTCAAATCAAAGTGAAATCTGTGATTATGAGCTGAACACGCTCCATTCCTTGCATTGCGAACCTTGAAAAGGCGCGCGGATGACGGTCAAGAGTCCCTACCATTTGCTTCTTCAGTTTTACAAAACGACTTTAATGTAGATGACGTTCTGGAGCTCATAACATTGAAACTACTATGAGGACTCAGAATGAACTTATAATATCTTTAAGGTTTTAGTTTACGAAAATGGACTGCTAATTGTGCGGATCTTCACAATTCCCCATATCCGATCTTAACAGTCAAGAAGTTCTCAAGTTTGAAGATAAAAGCTTTTCGAAAACCCTTGGCGTTCAATGTTTTTTTTTTTGTACAATTATTCGACTTTGAAACGACAAAGAGAGCTGTACTTTCAGTCACAGCTCGTTTATTCGACCCAGCAGGTTGGTTATCACCAGTTGCTACCACCGCTAAGATAATAATGCAGCAGATTTGGAAGGATGGGACGTCTTGTGACCGAAGTCTTGTGTCCCTAACGTGTTAAGGCCGGAGATAGTTTTTTAACAATTTGCACGAAATAGTATCCATTCAAATTGGAAAAACTGGAATTATGTGCTGCCTTGCTGCTTTCGAAACTGGTTACCAAGGTTCTTCCACAGCTCAATTGCAAACATTTTATACTTTTTCTTTGGACAGATAGCTCCATTGTTGTATTTTGGCTCGAAAAACCTTCCGCTGACAACCCAGCTGACCTTGCTTCTCGTGGGTTGACTCCGTCTCAACTCAAAGAAAGTAGCCTTTGGTGTACAGCTCCACCATGGCTGATCCAATCTGAACAGTTGTGGCCCAGACCTATTTTGTCATGCCCTAACGAACAGGATTTAGAGAAAATACCAATAAAATTAAAACATACTAATGTCAATGTATTTAATATTGAAAACATTATAAAAACAAATTTCTTCGTTTCTAAAATCAGTTAATATAGTAGCTTATATTCTTCGCTTTTTATATAGAACTCATCCAAGGTATAAATTAAAATCAAATATCCAATATCGGAGTACAATGTTAACTTATGAGGAAAATCGCCGTTCACATAATCTCATTTCAAAACTAACTCAAATTATGTACTATCCAATTGACTATTCAAGACTATCTGAAGGCAAACAAATAGCTGCTAAAAGTAATCTTTTAAGTCTCAATCCTATGATAGACTCTAATAAAATCCTCAGAGTGAATGGCAGATTAGGTAATTCCTCGCGTTCTTTTAATGAGCGATATCCGATTATTTTACCGTATCATGCTCATTTTACTAGTCTCATCGTTCAATTCATTCACAAAATTTCATATCACGGTGAAAATCAATTAGTTCAACGCCTGACACGTTGTGAATATTGGATTCAAAAACTGAAAAATGTGGTTAGGAATCTAATTCGACAATGCAAAGTTTGTACCATCCATCGCAAAAGAACGAATCAACAAATCATGCCAGTGTTGCCCCCAGAAAGTACTCAAATTTCATTACCGTTTATAAAAACTGGTTCGGACTTTGCCGGCCCATTTGCACTTAAAACGTTTCATGGTCGTAAATACTTTTTATCTAAGGGATATGTTTGTTTATTTATTTGTTTCTCCAAAAAAGTTATCCACTTAGAAGCTACTAGTGACCTTACAAGTCAATCGTTCCTAGCAGCCTTAAGCCGTTTAATTGCACGTCGAGGTACACCAAAGAACATTTTCTCCGATAATGGCACAAACCTTGTCGGGGCAAATGAAATCATAGCCAACTCCTTTAAGACATTTAAACTCCAGGCCATATTCTTCGCCGTGGCCCACTTATAGCTACACCTAAGCCTGATCTTACTGATGCATCATTAAATTGTCTGAACCGCTGGAAGGAACTACAAATTCTACACCAACAATTTTGTGTAAGATGAATATGAATTGAATTGCAAAAACGTCATAAATGGAAGTACCCAAAAGAGAACGTCAAAGAAAATGATTTGGTTGTAATACAAAATGAACATTTGCCTCCAAATGAATGGCGCTTAGGTAGAGTCATAAGAGTATATCCGGGAATTGATAACCTTGTCCGTGTTGCTGATATTAGGACGCGGTATGGCAGGCTGACCCGTCCAATTGTTATACTCTGCGTTCTAACAACTGAGTAAATATCTTTAAAAAGCTACTACATTGGTTTTTCAAAATTTTTCTGTTCCTTGGGTTTTTCAATAGAAAATTTATATTTTAAGTTCCAAGTACTTGCACTGAATCAAGAAAACATACGCTCGAATTTAACATATTGTTATAATTATAATTATGTATATTTTCATATTTTATTACATTCAAAACTTTTAATTTTAACCTCTTTTTGCATTGTACACGAAAAAAATGAATTATACTCTAATTGTATATAAATACCAGGGATGTATTTGCATCAGTTTGCTGCAAGGCGGGCGGCAATGTTTACGTGAAATAAGTAAAAGATTATTTAAGAATTAAAATTGAAATTGACTCAAAGATGTCGCTTTTTGCATTTGTAAAGTGTATACCAAATATTATCTTTACTTTATATACCATTTATATTTTAGTTAACCATATTATTTCCGCTTGTTAATTGATTTTTGAGCTTCTACGAAGAAACATCTTCAAATAAAAAACAAGTATTTTTCTACAGTAAAACAACGTTTTCTATTAGTCATAATTGACAAGATTACATCTACAACTTTTTCTAAAATCAATTTACCATCGCCTGTGGATCTTATATATATTATTACATAAGCAAACGCTTTCCACCAACGTAGCCCAGAAGAGGCGAGGTCTAAAGCAATCTCAGATATCGAACAAGAGAAGACAAAATCAGTGAAATCAGAAATGTTTTTCCAGTTCCACCGGGGATAACGAGGAAGAAAATGCCACCATTTCCGTTATCGACTGCCTGCATTAATTCATCATACAATTTCTTCTGTACTTAATTCAACATTGGCACATTTGTTCGAACTGCATGACTCAATGCGACTCGATTGAAATCCTTTTCTCGCTCTTTTTCTCGATTAAATGCGTCATGCATTGGCCGATTTGGCGGTGGCATTCCCAATTTGCAAAACAAATTGCCACTCATAAGCAGACCCATGTCTCGATCAAAATCAAAGCTTCGTTGCGCATTTCATCTGACATTTCTATTTCATTATCATTAGTCACAGTGCGACTTCGATGCAAAATATCGTCGGCCATATCATCCTTCTATTTATTCCACAATGTTTTTGGATTCGATGGAAGACATGTCGAAATTATGATTGCGAAGACTGTCCGCAGTTGATTGGCAGGCGCGGTGATAGAGGCATCTACCATTGTCGAATCCCAATGATTATCATTTTCAAACAATTTCTACGTAGGCAGGCTTCTCGATATTCAGCTCACAACACACCGTCAACAGTACGTAGGGATTCGAATGACATGGGCTCACGAACATTGACAACAGCATTTTTAAATAGAAGCATTCATCGTTTTTCGGGTAAACTGTATATATTCTACCAAGTGCATAACTTTCATGCACACCAGGGAATCCAGAAACTGCGCCACTTTGTTTTCGTCGGTGGAACTTCTTCGATGACTCATTTCATGTAAAATATCGTGGCATTTCGGAATAAAGAAGTGTTCGTGCGAATTCGTCCCTTTGGCAAGTATCGAAAAAATTTATCAACGTTGTTGCAGGTGGTCGTTCGGCCCGGTCGGCTGCATTGGCAGGTGTGAAAAATGCACGTTGACAATTTTCCAACGAACCTCCAGATGGACGAAAGTTGGGTGACGCTCGTGGATCGGAAACGACCAAATGCGCCACATAGCATCGTTGCAGTTCACGTACCGGCCCAATTGATAGCGAGTCACCTCATCATGCATATCCGGATCTTGAATCCCGAACACTCTCATATCACTGCATTTAGTCACGTATTTGCACACATATTTGATCGATTTGATGGGGCAACATACTTCTACATTGATATGAGTCTTCAAGGCTATTGACAAAAACGGGCAATACGAATTTAGCTCAACAACGAATGACCTTCTTACTGGTGGCATGATAACTTAAATGGAAACCAACCAATATTAATATTCGTTGAAAAAATGGATCGAGTTTCATAATTACCTACTTATGAAATCACAAATTAGAATTGGAACTGCTGAAATCAATCAATAAATGGCCAAATGAAAACGTTATGCAATCACACACCAAAACACATTGAAATGAAAACATTCGAAATATCTTTGGTTAGCGAAATAAAAAGCGGTTTTTTTATCTCTCTTTTCACAATTTTTTTAACAGCGAAATTATATAAACAAAATTGATTGAAATTACAATGAATCACACTTGATAAACAAATACTTTGAACACAATGAAAATTAAAAAAAAATTAATTAAATTTAATTTTATTGGAACGCACGCAATAGCAAATACCATTCAATTTGAATGACGAAATGAAAAAAGGATACCTCATTTTCCTTCTTTAGGTCAACACAAATCCATCAACCCCAAAATCTTGAAAATCAAACGAAGTTCCAGGATTACCAATTTTCCTGAAAATTTTCCGGAATTTTCATCCAGTGTACTATATGCCCTTCCTAGGTCCAAAAGCGCTTAATCGTGATTAGATTTTCCTCCATTATTCTATGACCTTTCTTAAACCAATACGAATTTATCAAGCCCTAAAAAGTGAAAATCGAAGTAACCGTTCTCGAGATAAAACATAAAAAGAGGATGATCCCTGATTTTCTATTTTCCTGGAAATTTTTCGGTATTTTCCTCCAATATCCTATGTCCTTGTTTCAATACGCATTCAGCAAGCCCAAAATCATGAAAATCGAACCATACGCTCTCGAATTGTGCGCTCACACACGGGCGATATTTCTCTTTTATATATACGATATAAATATATAGTATGTATGTAGAAGATAAAGAAACAAAGCCATTTACAGATGACTAACCAGAAGAACAGTATTGCCTTATATTTTATTTCTCCCCTGGCAATATGAAAGTTTAAAATATTGAATTCGATTTTCTGTAAAACATGGATTTTATCGTATAGCCTATAAAATATTTTAAAAAGGAAAATCATTAATGAAAATGTCAATACAAAATCTAGATTAAACAGCTTGCCTTTAGTTTATTAAAAGTACGTAGTTGAATTGAAATTGAGTTGACTTTATTTTACCTTCATGTAACTTTTTACATTGAATTTATGATTGGCAGCTAGGTGCAAACAATAGATTTGGGGCAGCCGCATGAATTTTGCTTAAACAGAGCTATTACCTATAGCTATAAACAAAATTGAACATAACTATTACATAACGTTCCATTTTAATTCATTTAATTGTGTTGATGGCTAATGGGGTCACTTTTAAATTAAGCAAATCGAACTTATCATATCAATTGTTAGGAAGAATGTATGTTAAATCCTTTCAGCTCGCGTCGGAGAATTTGTCTGTGGCTGGGCGAAGCGGCAAAATCCAATACCACATGCACACGATTACTTATTAACTTGTTACACCAAACTACACAGTATGTTTATCCGGTAGCGGATCGAAATTCTGGATTTCAAATTTATGTACTCCCAATTCTGTAAATAATAAAAGAAAAGTTGTTTTGATATAAGAGCACGGGTGTATGGATTTACTTAAAACCTCTAATCTACATACATATATCTTTTTTCGGTAATATTATTATTATTATTATTACAATTGGTTAGATTTAAGAATACATATATATATAAATTACAAAAGAAATATTCAAAAAAATAGTACATTGCAACAAGTGCCGTCTGTCGAAAATAATTTGACATATATTCATCAATTTGTAAATGAAAAAAAGTTGAAAAAGATCTATTGATACATTTTTTTTGATAATTTAAATTTTTGTTTAATACAAAAATTTAAATTATCAAAAAAAATTTTAATTCGTATAACAATTTGCATTGAATATTTTGTTAAATAAAATCAAATTAAATATAAATTATAGGGATTAAAGTTATAATTAAGGAAACAAAAAAAATTTAAAGTGAGATTACAGGTCAAAGCTATTTCGATATCTAAGTACATGATCGCAAAAATTAAAAATGACTCTCCAACCATTATTAACGTTTTAAATATCTTTGGTTTCAGAAAAGCTCTTTTGAAAGTAAAGCCTTCTCAATTCTTGCAGAATCGGACAAATAGCTAAAAAGTGATAAATGTCTTCATTTTCATTTCTATTAGATTTTCGGTAATATGGCCAAAGTTTTTAATTTTTTAAATTTGTTTAACACAAATAATAACGGCAAGTGCCATACATTTTTTTCGCCAAAAAAAGTAAATCTTATTTTTTTCAAAAACGATACCATTGATTTTCATAAAATAAATCAGTTAATTAAAAAATAGCAACAGGTAGGTACTTTTCGTAGTTTTTTGGAATTTTAAAAATTTTTTTGTAATATCTAGTAGAACCATTTTTTTGGTTTTGGATTTTCTGGAACACAGTTCAATAGTTTTTTTTATGTAAGATCGACTAATAAGTTTCAGTGAAGTAACCCAACATTTTTCATGTTTTTTTATATGAAATTTTGGAAATTCAATATTTCAGAAACAACTTAATGGTTCCAAAATTTAAAAACCATTTTTAAAACAAAAATAAACAAGGGTATCTACCACAAATATTTATTTCTGAAAATAGGATCCAATATTGAATTTTCAAAAAAAAAAAAATATTTTTCGAAAATTTTGGTATGACTATTATTTATAATTCAAAGACCTCCTGCGTAAAATATTTGATACAAATCAGCCGAGCCGCTTATGAGAAAATCGAAAATAAAAAAAAGTATGACAGATACCGTTAATAACAAAATATTAAAAACTAATTTTGACCAAAATGGAGACTATACCTATAGTAGTGCATACCATTACCATCAATAAGATGGTATATACAAATAGTATGAAAATAAAATGCACGACTGGATCGTAAAAATTTGCTCTTGTTGCTAACAACTTTAGTATTACTCACTGACGCTGTTGGTAGGTAGCTAGTCTAATATAGTTATTAATATTACCTTGATTCTTAGTATAATGAATTGTCGAATGCATGATTCAAGGAAAGTTAAATAGGTACCTACAAATGTATATTTAAATGGGTTTTAATTATGTAAATTAGGAGGGTAGTAATGTAAATATGTACAAGTACATACATGTATATAATGAAAGTGAATGGTGTATAGGTGGGAAAAAATCGTTTTTTTAACTTATTTAAACTGGCAAAACCATCACTTTAATCAGTTTTTCGGAAAAACGAAGAACGCCATTAGATGTCACGGATCAATGAAAATTTTATAAAAAAGTATCTCAAAATTGTAAGACGGGTTTTGATGAAATCCTGTTTTTAATTTTTCGTTTTTTGAAAACAAAATTCTTTTGAAATTATGGTATGCAATTTTTTTTCTTAATCAAAAACTGAAATTTATATGATTGTATGTCTTCTTGTCTTTGAGAAAATTGAAAATTACTAAAACTACTTTTCTTATGAGATTTTTTTTTTATTTTCAGTGGTTTTACTTTGAGGGGAGACAACGATAACTACGGTGTAGCAAAATAAGAAGGGATTTGTGTAGAGGGCTTAATGCAATCATTTTTTCCTATGGTATCATATTGGATAGCTTTGTTTAGCTTTTCGATTCTCAAAAAGGAGTTATTTATCCGAAAAACTGAACCCAGATTAAGCTGTTTGTTGAGGCCATCGCTCTTGCAATGTGACCCCGAATCAGCTTAAACAAAAAATGTTCTATTCAGTTTATGTTGGCTCCGTTGTATAGAACCGGGTGTTCTGTGGAATCCAAGGCAACGTCTTAGACATTACCTCTCAAACACCCCAATCTTTTCTATTTGAGATGGGGCAACGTTGAACCACACAGGGCGTCCATATAGGCAATCATCGGCCTGATGAGGGCCATGCAGCAAATCACCTTCACCCTGCTGTGGAGACGGCTGCTATAAAACATTCGTTTTATCATAGCAAAGGTTCCCCTAGCCCTGGCCAGAGCAGCACCTATAGGTCTATCGAGATACAGGTACTGATCCAACCAGATGTTAAGGTACTTTACTACACTTTTACTCGCAAGTGGATGTCCATTTGGCCCTACGCTCTCCAGCTTGCTCTAGTTCGTTCTCGTATCCCTTGAGGCGCTAGACAAGAGTCCTAAACATTACATTACATTACATATTATACTACTCCGTAGATAAATCTACATAGTAGAGACACTGAAGCACTGGCAACGAGACCATTGGCTTAAAACATCACATACATTAATACAACAGAGAGAGAGACAGAGATAGAAAAAACACACAACACAAGAAACACATGTCAACAGCACGTGGTTGGTTTCCGACGGTCCCTCATAGAAGTACTAACCACGCGCAACGATGCTTGATTTCGCTGATCTATGGGAAGCGATGGTTTCATCGCAGCCAAGGCCGTTGACGAGAGTCCTAAAAAGAATAGTTTCTGATTTCTGGAAGTTGATTTTCAACTTGCAGTCATCACAATATCGCTGAATCTTGTCGAAGTCACTTTGCAAAAGATTTTTGATGACCTCAACTGTATGAGCTGTTCTGTACGCAATGAGATCGTCGGCTTACGCAATTGCCTGAGTTAGACTACATATTAGATCGCTGGTCTAAATGCTGAAGAGAATCGGCGAGTTAACCGCTCCTTATTGAAGGCCATTTTTTATATTAAAAATTGCGGTAGAAGTTACATTGCCACTCTTGACAACAAACTTTCTACCATTTACCATGACATAAAGCATATACAATTGAGGTTTACTTATGCCTAGTCTGGTAACCTTTAGATAGAGACCTTCCAACGTATCACTATATACGTAAATAGACTAAATTACAAGTGCGAAAGGCCTAGCATTCTAGGATAGGTTACGGAGGTTAGCATTTTTCGTAACTGAAATCAATCCCGCTAACGAAACCGACACTACGCCTCGGATAAGGAATAATAACACGTTGACGGCTTTTAGCTATTTTACCCGGACCAAGATTGGTTTCCGGAATGTGAAGACGCTTCTTGGCAACGGAAGTGAAGATCCTCAAAATACCAGATTCCTACAATTAGAGAAAGAATTCATGCGGCATAAGATGGACATCTTCAGTAAAGGTAGATGGTGGGGCTCGGGGAATTTTAAGTCTCCAACTCGTAACACTGTACTACTCTACTCCGGCACCTGGAAGTTTTCTTGTATCTGGCGTTAGATTGCTGCTTTCCAAATCAGCTCTCAAGAGCTTTATTTCCTCGGAGCCTTTAGATGAGTGGATCCTGAAAGCTAGGTTCAGGACTAGAGTACGTCGCGTCACCATCATACAGTGTTGCGCACCAACGGAGCTCTCTTCTGTCGAGGAGAAGGAAGTCTTTTATAAGCGGCTGAGTGCTGCATATGATAGTACACCTTGTGGAGACATCATAATGGTAATGGGAGACTTAAATGCCAAGGTTGGCAATGACAATGGTGGGCTCAGGCATGTTATGGGTAAGCATGGTGTTGTTGACCGAAACGACAATGGCGAACGTTTTGTCGACTTTAGTAACATCAGCCGCCTTGTCATAGGTGGGACCATGTTTGAGCACAAGACGTGTCATAAAGTCAGTTGGGTGTCGTCGGATAGACAAGCAACTTCCAACCAAATTGACCACTTCGCGATCAGTTGGAGATTTAGAAGCAGCTTCCAGGATGTTCGCAACAGAAGAGGTGCAGACAAGGGAATGGCCCGGGACCACAATTTGATGGTTGCTACCGTAAGATTACGCACAGCTGCAGTTCGAAGATCCCAAGGAAACACACGAAGGCCCAAGTTCAATACTGATAGACTTAAGGATCCCACCGTTCGCGAACAACTAGAGAACCACCTTTCACAAGGATTGAGAGCAATCAGTAGCACGGAACCCACCTGTATCGGAAACCATTGGTGTGCTGTGAAAAATGTTTTTATTTCCGGTGCTGAAAGTATAGTCGGTCGGTCGCATAGAGGAAGCAGTGCCTGGCTTACCGAAGAAACTTGGACTAGGATCGAACAAAGAAAACAGCTCAAAACTAGCATTGCAGCTAGTCCAGCAGCAGGAAGAAATGATCTAGAGTCTGCGTATCGCATGACGATGAGAGAAGTTCACCGTAGCGTGCGACGTGATGAGCGTAACTACATTAATAATTCATCCTCGATTTTCATTTCAAACTTCTGAATGACAATTTTTTGTTTACATTGTGCGTCTGTGGAATTCCCTACCACGTCATATAACAGAACTACAGAACACCGCTAGCATAAAAAAAGCGTTAAAACTATATTTTTCTGAAATTTTATAAATTATTTTTGAATTGCAATTAATGTACACTTTTTTATAATAATTATAATATTTAAGACATAATTAAATTTTTAGCTCTTTTGTAAATTAAGGACTATATTATAAGATATTGTATCTTACTGGTCTAAGCATTCTCGTATGAATAAATAGAATAAATAACGCATTGGCAACAGAAGCAGAAGAGGCCGCAATCAGGTGCGATAGTAAGACCGTCTACAGAATTACTAAAGAACTTACAGGTGTCCGAATCTCTAAACAACACCTCGAAAAAGATATAGACGGGTCGCTGCTAGTTTCGGATGAGGACCAGCTCAAAAGGTGGAAGGAGCACTATTTTGTGGTTTAAAACCGCGTTTTCAACAGTGAAGATATCCGAACGCGCAATGACCTGCCCGCAGTAACGAATTCTCGCATACGCACCGTATCCCCCAGTAGGCAAGAAATATTAACCGCAAGCAAAGCACTGAAGAACAACAAAGCGATTGGACTTGACAGTATTCCCGCAGAGCTCTTACAAGCAGCGCCAACAACATCGAGTGAGCTCCTGCACCCACTCATTGAGAGAGCTTGGCAAACAGAGAGTTTTCCTGAGGAATAGAAAAAGAGAATGATTGTGAAGCTATCAAAGAAAGGTTACCTTACGCAGTGCAAAAACTGGAGAGGAATTTGCGTGCTGCCTACATCTCCATCTCGAAGAAACACGTGACGCCCAACAAGCAGGATTCAGCTCTGGATCTTCTGGTGTGGACCACACCAACACCTTGCGAATCATCATCGAACAGTCTGTTGAATATCGATCACCACTTCACCTGCTGTGCGTCGACTTCGAAAAAGCGTTCGACAGTGTTAATAGAGAATTTATCTGGCTTGCTTTGTGCAGAAGAATTCCGGATAAATTGATTGCTATTATTAGGGCTACGTATGATGGATCCAAATGTCACGTGCTGCATAAAGGAAGATTGTCAGAGGAGTTTGAAATCCAAAGTGGGGTTAGGCAATTTTGTATACTGTCACAAATACTGTTCTTGTTGATGATAAGTGATGTGCTGCATGTAGCTCTGTCAACTGCAAATGCAGGAATTCAGTGGAATCTGCAATCATTCCTCAAACATCTGGACGCGGATGACGTATGGGATCATGGATCTCCATCAAATGACAATAGGGTTTGAGAGAGAAGCTGAAACCGTCGGGTTTAAGATCAATACGGCAAAAACAAATAGGAACAGCCTTGGAACTTCATCATCTACACAAATAGATATTTCTGGACAAACAGTAGAGATGGTAGAGAGTGTTCAATATCTTGGGAGTATTGTTTCTACTGATGGCGCGACCAAACAAGACATAACAAATCGAATCGGGAAATCTAAGTCTGCATTCGGAATGCTGTCCAAAATATGGAAAAACAACTCAATAAGCCTTAAGACCAAGCTACGACTGTTACACTCCAATGTTGAGTCCGTGCTTCTGTATGGGTGCAGCACTTGGAAAGTAACACCCGCTGTCACAAGAAAGCTGCAAACGTTTGTGAATAGATGTCTGCGAAATATCTTGAGGATTTTCTGGCCAAACCATATCTCCAGTGGTGAACTTCATGCGAGGACAGTTCAGAAACCCATTTATAATACGAAAACGAAAGTGGCAGTGTATTGGACATACGCTTCGAAAAGGTGAAGAGTGCATTGGGAGTCAGGCGATGCAAAGGAACCCCCTCACGCAGCGAATTAGATATGTGAGTCGACCTAGAAGTGCTCGGCGAAGGACGGTCGAAGAGGAATCAGCACAACTGGGGAAGAAATGGAGAGAGCTGAAGTACATCTCGAGAAACCGTACACGATGGCGCGTAGGAGTAGCGGAGGCCCTATGCCCCGCAAGGGGAACCTCACAGACATTACAGGTCTGAGGACCTAAGTAAGTAAGTAAGTATCGTCCAATACGGCGTCCTCTGGGTCTATACCTGCTGTCAGAAATACGTCTCTGTTCTCTGTCGTCCTCTGAAGCTTAAGACACGGAAGATAATTTTGATCCTTTGTTCTGAGTATCTTATTAATTTTTGGGAACGGTAGAGTTAACGGCCCGAATTTTATTGTCCAAAAAAAATTAATGGATAATCTATAATTTACTTTGATCAATTGGTTGATGTTTTTGATGCAGAGTCCTAATCTCCAGATCGTGTGTGTCAGTAAACCGTCTGCATGAACGTTTTAGTCTTGTCAGTAATACACTTTTCTGTGTGGTCGACTTACATAGATTTATGGTATCCTGCAACTCCATTTTATAAGTGTTTATGGGTGGCACCTTTTCTTTTTTATTACTACTGCTGCTGCTGATGCTGCTGCTGCTGATTTTACTGCTGCTGTTGATTCAGCTGTTTTTGATTTTGCTGCTGTTTTTCTGCTGCGATTGTGTCTGCTCCTGTTGACTTGTCTGTTGCTGTTGTTATTGCCGTTGTTGTTTCGGCTGCTGCTGTGGATGTTGTTTTTGCAATTGTTCTTTTTCTGCTATAGCGCTACATTCTTCTGCGACTTTTCTTCTTTGAGCTCTTTATTTTCCTTGGCTCGGCCTGCCTCTTGTCTGGCCTTAAGGGCGAGTATAAGACGCTCGAGTTGCTTCTTAAGGCTTTGAATTTCTGCCTGTATAGCTTCAGTTTTTAATATCATCAGTAACTCTTCGTTAGCGTCCTCTTCAGGTGACGCCTCTGATGTGGACAGATTCGCAAAGGCATTGCTTTCGCCCGTCGTGAAGCACCCTTCTTTACCTTGTCACATGTAGTCAAATCACTCTTCATTGTCCGAGGGTGACATATTTAACTGCGTTTAAATATTTTCTGCTTCTGACGCCGACGACGTCTCCTTCACCCCAGCTGGCAACTCAGCTGAAGTGGGCAAAGCGGCAGGCATTTGCAGGGACACAAACACACGGACATGTGAGCTTAACGCGCATGTCAGCTGATCACACTCGACTTTCTCGAATATAATTGACTGAACATGTGAGTAAATTGCTGAACGCACCAAATGCCATGTGTGCCAAGAAGGAAAATGTGAAGAAATTTTTTCTTAGATTAGATACATAAGTTGGCGAAAAAAGTTGATCGCTAGTTCATTTTCTATATCTTGTGTGTATCACTGTACAAAAAAGGGTAGGTATTGCTTTTATGGTTAACAATGAAAATGTATTATGATTTGTGGGTTCAAGTGTGTTTAAAAAACATATCAGTGTTCAGAGCTCGCTCTGTTGGGAACAAGTTCAGTGCATAATCTATTTGTTCGAACTCTGTTCAGTGCTCTGCTCTGAACGAAAAAAGAAAAACGCCTAATGAGTAATAATAATTTTGAGACCTTCTCCTTTGAATGTGTAAATGGATTTGGCGTTATTGAAGCAATTCTTTCGATAAAGACAATTATTGTTGGCTGTGGTCAAAATTCACCGAAGTTTATTGAACTCTTATCATATCTTAAAGTATTTAAGAATCTCATGTTCAACCAAATGATAAGCTTCTTTAATACTCAGCAAAAACTCTCTAATTACAGTCAGGCTTCAGGAGCATGCACAGTTGTGAGTCAACAGAGTATAAAAGTAACTTCCGATCTTGGTTTTCCTAAGATGCTGACACCACTGGCATTTTTGGTGTTGTTGGACTTCTCAAAGGCTTCAGATTGCATTGACTTTGTACCTATTTGAAAAATAGAGTACTATCTGTTGAGGTGGAAATTGGTACAACTCTACCTTTATTATAAACTCAGGACTTCCACACTTTGTATAAATGATTTACTGGACATTGTTGAAGATTGCTCAATTCATATGCACGCAGATGATGTTTTAGTCTAAATCAATCGTACACCTGTTCTGATGGAAGACCATCTCATCTTAAGAAATCTATCCTAAATTTAGAAATATTCTCAGATTGCATAATATTATCCATTGCAGGTGCTCTGAATATCTTATTGATCCACTGCAATATGCGCAATCTCGTCGAGGCCTTAAGCTCATTTTATCGCGTTTGACTCGCTCCGTTTCAGAGCAATTTTTCTATGTTTCCGTGATTAAACATAGGAACGCTCTTCAAGATTTCAGTCAAAAAAGTCAAAGTTTCTCTCTTACCATTGTAAATTAAATTTATTTATTATATTATACTATATTTTTATATGTTTATGTAATTAGCTATTTGTTTGTAAATGATCATTTGCTAATTTTCGTAAAGATAATTTATTTAAACCGAATTATGTACGTAATATATTTTGTTTGTTTTTATTTATCAAAATTTGTTATCCTCAATAATTATATCTTATTGTATCCATTGTTAATATTTCTGTATCATTAATTAAAAAAATAAAATAGATATAAAAAAAACAAAAAAAAAAATTCAATTTCTTGGCGTAAGAGTCACTAACGATTTCTCAAAGGTTGTTGTGCTAAATTTACTGTATAAATTTTCATAAATTAATAATCACAAAATAATCCCATTTATGAATATAGTGTGGACGTGAGTTATGCATATTTAGTTCTTAATAAAACAAAACGTTATATAAAATAGTATAAATATATCCAAAAGATATTAGTATCTTCCGAAAGAATGCTTCTTTTTATTCCCTCTTGTACTTGTTATTTCCATGCTTCACTTGAACAAATGGAGTTACGCTATCCATCAGATCCCGAAGAACATTTAAACAGTGAGATCTTTAATAATAATGGCGCAAAAGTTTAAACTGCCTGATATTAAGTAAATAGCATGATAGTAGTTAATAAGCTGCTAATATTAAGGCATTTTACTAAAATATTCATAATTTTAAACACTTTTTAATTAATACGTACTAAAGCTAATTTCTGGATAAACTGCAGCCGAACACGCCTAACCCAACATAACTCTTTGACGTTTGTAAATGTCAAAATGGCATATGGATTTAGTATGATACTAACAAGATAAATTAGCCATTTGGTGATTTTAACTTTAGTTAAATGTTAAGGAGAGAGTACGATACTAAATTCTTTAAAAATTAAAAAATCCTCTTTTTCAACCTAGAATTTGCGTCAGGCATTTTACTACATTTTATTGTTCTATATATTTATATTGTAAAAAAAGCTGTGCTGTTTACAAAATTTGATCAAAATCGCCATTCCGTGAAAAAAATATAAACAACGAAAAACTTAATTAACAAAAAACAAATATAGTTTACTGAAAATAATAAATATAATGACAATAATTTCAAGTTTCATGTTTAGAGCAAACTATCAAAGAAAATATTACTCAGCGCTGGCTGTTCACCCTATAGATTATTTTTTTCTAATATATGACTACACGATGCAGGCAATTCAAAAGCAATCATATGAGAGTTTGGCCAATAATCACGTCTGTACATGTATTGTTACTACCGATAAGAGAGCCGAACGAATAAAACAATCCATTTAATTGGTCTAGGGGGAATTCAGGAAATCAAAATGTTTGGCCTAAAGGGAAGGGCAGAAAAGGATACAATCTTTTTTTTTTTATATCCGTTCGAAGAAATTAATCAATGAATAAGTCCAGGGAGCCTGCTTGATGATTTCTAATTTTCTGATATAGTAGTAGTAGTAGTATGCAGCTTTTTCTCTCATTACATTTTTTTACAATAGGTACAATTTTTTTTCGAAAAGTAAAAAAGACTTACGGCATTGACATAAGGAGTTGTCTGTCGAGAATTGACAATTAAAAATTATTAGTGATGTAAATATGTACTTTTTAAGTATTAAATTTTATATGTTTATTACAGAAAAAATATCCAATTAAATTGATTCTAATCTGTGAACTAATTAAGTTCAGCTTATAGCTCTCCGTATTAAATAAAAGAAAATATATTAAAAATCTAATTTTATTTTAATTTTAAATCGTATACTTATTTTAATTGAATAAAAAAAAATATTACGACACTTCTTTTTTGTCTTATTTTGCTGAAGTCGACCGAGACAAAGCTGACAACAAAAGAAATTGTTTTGTTTGTCCGTTGTGGATTAATGAATTTTTTGTGCGCGAATAAAATAAACATACAATTTGTTTAAATAATTGAATATTGTTGAATTAAATTTGCTTTAATTGAATTTAAATAAATTAAATTAATTGCGAAAAAATCAAGAATCAAGAGAGTCGGAGAGCTAAATGGATATCAAAAATTTAACTTAAATTAAGCAAAACATAAAAATTTGTGAAGATATTTGTGGATTAAATAAATGGAAAATATTTGAATTATGTTGTAATTTTGTTGATATTTGTTTTTTTGCATTTGCTACAGACAATAATTGTTCTGTTAAGTGGTCTTATTCTAAAATACATCCTCGCTCGGAAAAAGTTTTTTTATTTCCACATCACAGGCAATGTCTTTGGCCATTATTATTAAATCTTCTCCGTTGAAGTTTTTGAAGAAGTTGTCTAAGTTCATTAAGTCATTCAACATCCTTGGTGATGGCTTGGACAAGCCTTTAAGCTATATCACATAAAACAAAATATACAATTTCAATAACAAAATCCAATCTTAATCACAAATGACGTCACACGAGTAGTCAAAAATTACAAGAACAAAGCGAAAGAAAGAAATAATAAATGTTTGCAAGTTGATATCACCAATAAGCCATAATAAGCTTGGAAACCTTCGTACGTTTCACCCCCCAAGTCCGATTTGCTTACATTATGGTATTTGTAACTTGTAACAAATTACTAGGGCTGTGTTTTCTATGTGTCTATAGGAAGAGGAACAGAAAAGATTTTTGTGTGCGTTTTTATCAATGTGTCTATTGGAAGAGGAATGAAAAAGTTACTTGTATGCGTGTTTCAGCTTGTAAGCAAATGTCAAATGAAAGCAGAGGTTTCGGCTCTTTATCTTATTAGCCTATCGTTGCTATATTACGTCGTTTTGTGTCCGTTCGATTTGATCTACGCCAAGTGAGTACAGTGAAATCTCCCTTTGCGGACACCTTACTTAGGAGGACACATTTTTTTGTACGGAAATTGCTCCATATAAGTTTTATTGTTTTTAGTTTCTCGTGGACGGACACGGATACGAATTTCACATATTAATGACAAAATATGTATTTTCTCTTAGACGGACACCAGTGCAGGATTGAACATGTCATCACGCTGATTGTTTTGGCAACGGTATTTTTTTAAGTTGCAGTCTTTAGCGGGAATCAAATTCCTTTAATGCAATGGACAAATAAATGCGTGCCAGTTGCATCCCAGAAACTCTATTATGTATATATGTTGAATAGGTATTTGAAGGATTGTTGGTAGCTGTTGGATCGTTTTTATATTACTAGTAATGCTTGGAAGATTGTCATGGCAAAAACAGTTATTGGAAGTTATCGTGAATAAAAATTTGCCTGGCAATATTTTTCCAATTCTAATATTGAGA
The DNA here is from genome assembly GCA_910595825.1 of Philhelius pedissequus. Taxonomy (NCBI): domain Eukaryota; kingdom Metazoa; phylum Arthropoda; class Insecta; order Diptera; family Syrphidae; genus Philhelius; species Philhelius pedissequus. Next base: position 254,471,247 of record OU343160.1, read on the forward strand.
ACGTGAATGGTGCTCAAAAATTTCCCTCGTAATTTATTGGTATCGGCAATAAGCTTTTCCAAGGAATTTTGCTGTTATTTCATACGATTTTTTGCTCTAGGGAAATTTAAGCGATCGCAGGAAAAATTTCGAGGGAATAAAATATTCCGTGGGAAACGAAATTCCCTGCTAGATTATTGATAGGGCCCCTTAATTGTTTTGAACATGCTGGTGAACTCGATCCAGAACATGACTTGCCTCTAGCAAATTTAAATTTCCTTCTTGAATGCAGATTGAATGATTGAATTGAAATAAACGAGTTTGGCAGTGAATCTGAGGAAGAGGATAAGGACCTGAGAGGAACATCTATTAATTCCTACCAAGAAGCACACACTTTAATTGAAAACTTATACATTTTTGCGGCCAAGAAAACTTTTGGTTGACCTGTAGACCAGATTCCAAAATAAAACGGTGTTTTCTAAAACAAAAAAAAATATATTGAAATTAATATAGCAATTATTAGTTAAGTTAATTTTAAGAAAGTGAAGTTTATTTATTTTTGTTATTATTATTTTCTGTTAATAAATGAATGAATGTGGTAACAAAAATTCTTTCCTATCTTTCTATTCTTTCTAAGTGCAGAGCAATTCATGTTGAATTTAAAAAAAATTAAGGGTAATTATAATCCTGGAGCGCGTATAGATTAGAAAAAAAAATCTGCTTCAATTGAGATATATATGATCACATATAGCTTTGAATATCTATGTTATTGTGCTGAGGCTGGAGTAATCAGTAATATAGTTTTGACCCTAATCCAAGGACTTGAAAATAAAGGACCTTCTTCAGCTCCTGTATCTATAGCTAGGACATAGTTTGGTGTGTTGTCGGTAATAATAAGAAAATAGCATTGCAGCTTATCCACTTCTTCGAAACATCCAAATCCCTAACCTTGAGCACTATAAGTTTGAATAGCTCTGCAAACTGCCACAAAAAGTTTCCAGAGGTTTATAGTGTTTTTACTTAGAAAACAATATGCTAGGTAGCGTTGATACTGTTCTTCTGTGGTGTTTTTTTCTCTACATGTTTAATAAAACTCATTTTTGGAGGGAGAAGTACGCCAAGGTATGTATAATCTTTGTGATAACCTATCACTATTTCGAAAAACCATAATATCAGATTTCAAAAGATTGACTTCTAAAATTAATTTTTCGCAGTACAGTTCAAAGCGAACTATCATCTGTTGCAAAACTTCAACATCATCTGCTAATAAAACCATACCCTCGGCATTAAGCAATAGTCTAATGTTTAAATGCTATATAATGATATAAGGAATATAGGTGCTTTGTTGCATTTGCATGGTTGCTTTGTGTGCATGCGATCAGTTGCGATCATATTAACATCAGAAAGACTATTTGCGCATGCATTTTAATATGCATTTTTGAATACTTTCTCTGATTTGCTTCATTTTCCTGTGGACCAGAAACAATTCTGATGTCTATTTTTAATTTTGAGTTTAACTTTGAATTTTCTGGAGTCAATTTGGACAGATGTGAACAGTAAGGGAAGGTGTACCACCGTTTACATCATACTGTCTCTTTCTTAAAAAAAAAATCGGAATGCATGCGAAATTTTATACTTGCGTTTTACTTTTATATTCGAAGAAAACGCAAACAATATTTACATATTATTTTTGTTTTTGTGGACTGTGTGGATTAAAGCCAATTGAAATATTTTGTGACCTATAGTCCAAAATGCGTTTCGCCCGGGTACGATAGTTGGGCTCATCAGTTAGATGCTATCGTACCTTTATAAGACGCAATATTTTTGGTCGATGTCTACCGACTCTAATAGAATTTGCAGCATACATATATTTCAAATTATATTTTTCTATGGGAATTTGGTTAAATTCATGCACCTAGAAATATGTATTGATTTTATGCCCGTGGTCTGGCCAGTAATTATATTCGAAGAAAACGCAAACAATATTTACATATTATTTTTGTTTTGTGGACTGTGTGGATTAAAGCCAATTGAAATACGTTTTACTTTTATGAAAATCTGACATTCATCCTTTGCATTTATGAAAGATATGCATTCGTCGGACTTTCGCAACCATGGGAATCACAATACAGTAACAAAAATCTAGGCACGAGTACGACAGCTCAGACGTCGCCAAATACTAACGGACTTTTTTAAAGGGGCTTAATACTAATGCACGCATTTCTTACTATGGGATGGGAGTCTAACTCTCACCGTTTGGCCGGGAACGGCAATTTCATGCAAAAGTATTAAAAAATGGAAAAATGTATTAAAAATTAACGGTATATATATATATATATGCTGACCCGGAGAACTTCGTTCCGCCTAAATTCATTTATGTCAAGAAAATAATAATTCCGAGCATGCCCACTGTTGTTTCATGTACTGCGGTCAATTAAAATTCTTTATTCTAATGTTTTATTAAATACAATAAAAAAAACTAAATTAACAATGTCTATGTTTTTTAATCAAATCAAAATGATTGACGTGTCGGCCAGCCTTACGCTTTTTTACTGAAGTGCTTAATGGTACACAACATTTATATTTTCGGGTGCGTGCACGTACAAAGCGGTAGGTTTGCCGATACGTGAGTACGCCACATATAATTGACCATGTGAGAAACATGGGAATTCGAGATTGATGCCACAAACATCCAGCGATTGTCCCTGCCACTTACTGATTGTGATAGCCAAAGCGAGACTCACCGGAAATTGAAGACGCTTAAACACGAATGGCAAATCGTTCGTATGAAATAAGCGGAATCCGTGGAATGAGAACATCTTCGCCTTTGAATTTTACCCGCAAAATCGTTGCTTGAATTAGATTAGATTTGCATTTGTCAACGGCCTTGGCTACGATGAAAGCACCGCTTCCCATAGATCAACGAAATCAAGCATAGTTGCGCGTGGTTAGTACTTCAATGGGGGACCGTCGGAAACCAACCACGTGCTGTTGACTTCTGTTTCTTCTGTTGTGTGTTCTTCCTATCTGTGCCTCTCTCTGTTGTATTAATGTATGTAAAAGTTTAAGCCAATGGTCTAGTTGCCAGTGCTTCTGTGTCTACTTCGTAGATTGATCTGCGGAGTAGTACAAAATGTAATGTAATGTAATGATTTGATGGTCTTCACAATCCAACGCGTTCCGTTTCAAAGTTTTGGTGCATTGACGTTGAGCAGCAAAATTATAACCGAGCTGACTGTTAATTTGAAATTTTATGACTGAAAGGCCGGAACATCCAAAGAATTCAAAAATTCCGTGGGATAGTTTGTGGCTCCGTTTTCATCCATCAGGGAGTCCACGGATTTGAATAAATGTAACTCAGCGGCAATTTGATTGTGAATGACAAAATTCAAATGATCGGCATCCTTGTTCTTCGCAGCCAAAACCGCTCGTGAGCCCAGACAATCATGGTTAACATAATTTTGAGCAAACATTCGTGATGAGCTCTTCTGGCGTTGTTGTAAAGTGGCAAAAATTCGGCGGAAATTTTATCACGCCATTGCCGATCGACAAAAATTGCCTGGAGAACCCTGCAGCGTACTGGTCATTTCATTTAGCGACTCGCATATTTGTTTTCAATTGCAATTTGCCACTAGGCCGATGATTTGAGGCAAGCGTTCAATTCATCGGCCGGAGTTGATCTTGGAATGACAGGCAGAGTTTGCCCGAAAATCGCCTGACAGTAAAATCATTGCACCACAGAAACGTCGTTTATCATTTCGACAATATTTAACCGTACAATTTAAGGCTTCCAATGCACGTTTGTGAGCCATTGTGCACTCATCTTAGATGATAATCTTACATTGCTGAAAAACGTTTGCCATCGCAAAGTTTTTTGAGATGTTGCATATAGGTTCTTCATTCACTTGCATATTTAATGGCAATTTCAATGCAAAATGAGCTGTTCGACCGCCTTCCAGCAACGTAGTCGCTATCCCTGAAGAGGCGAGTGCTAAACCAATCGCAGATCTCGAACGAATATCAGACAAAATCAGTGAAATCAGGAATGTTTTTCCAGTTCCACCGGGTGCATCGAGGAAGAAAATACCACCATTTCCGTTATCGACTGCCTACATTAATTAATCGTACAATTTATTTCAAAATATCGTCGGCCATATCATCCTTCTATTTATTCCACAATTTTTTTGGATTCGATGGACGACATGTCGAAATTATGATTGCGAAGAGTGTCCGAAGTAGATTGGCAGGCTCGGTGATAGTGGCATCTGCCGTTGTCGAATCCCAATGATTATCATTTTTAAGCAATTTCTACGTTGACAGGCTTCACGATATGTGGCAAACAACACACCGTCAACGGTATGTAGGGATTCCAATGAATTGGGGACACGAACATTGACCAAAAATATTCTTAAATAGAAGCATTCATCGTTTTTCGGGTGAACTGTATATATTCTACCAAGTGAATCACTTTAATGCACACCAGAGAATCCAGAAACTGCGCCACCTTGTTTCCGCCGGTGGAACTCCTTCGACGACGCATTCCATGTAAAATAACGTGGCATTTCGGAATAAAGAAATGTTCGTGCGAATTCTTATCATCGGCATGTATCGAAGAAATTTGTCAATGTTGTTGCAGTTGGGCGTTTGCCCCGGTCTTCTGCATTGGCAGGTGTGAAAAAGACACGTTGACCATTTTGCAAGTGAACCGCCAGATGGACGACAGTTGGGTGACGCTCGTGGATCGGAAACGAAAAAATGACCCACAGAGCCTCGTTGCAGTTCACGTACCGGCCCAATTGATAGCGAGTCACCTCATCATGCATATCAGGAGCTTGAATACCGAACACTGGCATATCACTGCCTTTAGTCACGTATTTGCACACATATTTGATCGATTTGATGGAGCAACATACTTCTTCATTGATATGAGTCTTCGAGACTTTTGACAAAAATTGGCAATGCGGTACAATCCAGCTATTGTCGACTTTTCAGTTCACCTCGTCTCACCTTCATCGTGAATGTTTTCCCATTATCCACTGGTGATCGACGCCGGTAAAGAGGATATCCATCATTGCCAGTAATTGTGTCTGATAGCAATACACGTGGATAGCGTTTGGTACATTTATTTCCAGACATACACGGTGATAGTTTGTTGTGGTCACCGAATGGGCCATGAATCATATATCGTCAAGACTGATTTCATAAAGTTCTGGATCAGTCTCCGGACCGGGAATCTCAACAGGAACGATATCATCAATTTGGTCAGCACGCAGTCTGAGAAAAAATTTATAAATTCTATAGTTTTTAAAAATTAGACTTTAAAACTTTTTTGTATCTCTTTCTTCCCGAAGTTTGAGTTCAAAACCTGTTTTTTTTTAATTATGCATAGATTTAAAAATTATATTTGATTTAAAAATTAACTAATAGATTTAGGTATTGGCTTTAAAAAAAGTTATAACACTTATTTGTAACTATAACCGTTATTTTTAGATATATTTTGTTCCATTTTTAGTACTTTTTTTTATGAAATTGCTCTCCCGGCCAAACGGGGGGAGATAGACCCCCCTCCCATATTAATAAAATAACTAACTGTTCTACAAGAATCCATTTTTATTTGATGGTGCCTGAGTTATCGTGCTCTCGCCAAAAGCTATAACGATAAAGTGAAATTGACTACAGTAAATACCGGATAAGTGCCTCAATCTAAATGATTCACTTTAATATGCACTTATGCCGGTTAGGCAGTTATAAGAAACCCGCTTAAGTGTACATAGGTACTTATCTCTATATTTACATGTACAAAAATTAAAGCAAACATTTTTGATTAAAAAAAAACATTTAATTCAAAATAGATTTTAACAGCCTTTATTCCATAAAATTTGAGTTTCGTCCCGGCGATCTCACTTGGATTTATCAGTAGGCTAGTGAGGGCCCTACCAATACGCTCTTTTTGTTAAGTTCGGTTCATCTTACATGGATTTTTGACAGAAAACCAATCTGAACTACGAGTATATCCAACAAGATTAAAATTGTTATTCCTTAAAATTGGAAGATTTTGTCCTGGGCTATACATAGTTAATTAGGAAGGTGTTTTTTTTATTATATTTAATCGGACTTGTTGAATTATTGATTCAAGATAGATTTTAGTGGCCTTTTGTCCACGAATCATTATATCAGATTAATATTATTACTTTTATATTTATGAATTTTGAAGCATAAACCAAGAGGAAGCGTTAAAGGGAAACAAACTGTTGTATTTAATCAGATAATTTCAAATGTGTGCTCAAAAGAATGTTTGTCAGGTAAATTTCAATAAAAGTATACAAAATAAAAAGCGAATAATCGGGAAGGGTAGTTAAACGGAAGGTATTTATAATATGAGTTTTATATTAAAAAATCCTCAGAATTTTGGTTCTAAAAAAGGTACTTATGCGGGTTAGGCACTTAAGCAAGTCAGTTATCCGGGTATTAGTGAATGTCGCTTTTTCGTAACTGATTATAGTATGTACTATACTTTGTCCAAGAAAAATAGGCAGTATGCGTCTTATGGAAAGCCTTTTCAAAATCAGTGGCATGTCATATTTTCGTACCATAGTAAATTGAAAGAACTCCTCCATAAAAAGTCTTTGCCCGTCCGTAAATTTGATTACATTTGACGCAGATACAACGTCCTATTGTGCACACCTCGAAGTGTGGCTGTGGACTGAATTCCTTTGAGCCTGATTACTCGAGCGTAAAAAAGAATCAGTTTTGTGGATACTCGCCGAAAATATATTGAGTGGATACTGGGTATGCAGGGGATTTGAATGTCAAATTAGGAACCCAGTCTGTTACAAATAAAACGAAATGAAAATGGTACTAGGAAACAAGATTATTCTGTCAAAAGTAGAACATTTTAGAATAAAATATGATTTTTAATGCAATATTCATATCTAAAAATGAGGAAACTGATGAAAATTGGACCCCTTTTTTTCACCGATAGCTTTCATTTGAAAAATCATCCGCTCTTTTTCTTAAGTAAATAACTTTTAACGCTCGTTTAAACAGGCACTTTTGCTGTGGCCAATGGCAGCTGCTGCTAGTCAACCCCTATTAAATATTGATGTGCGTTTGGAGTTACACGTGTCCATTTGTTAACTCGTTTAGTTTTTTCCCTGTTGAGGTGCTTTTAAGAGCTTTAAAAAAAGTTTAATTATGAGTGTTATCGTGAAGTGTTTTCATTTTTTGCATTTCATTTAATATCTGGAAAACACGTTAAAATGCAGTTGCAAAATTTTAAGCTGTTTTCCTTGAAGAAGAACATTGTTTGCGCCGTATATCTAAAAAGGCGGTAACCCTATATAATTGAGTTAATTTTAAATAAGCACTACGAACGAAAAACACGAGAGCTTTATTGAATGACAGATTTATGCAGTCTACTGTAGCCAGAATGAGAGGCAAACATCCTATTTTTGTTGGACAGAGTATGACTATGTATATATACATATATGTCAGGTAGGTAGAAATGGCGGTCACGAGCAACCTAGTACGCTGACTCAATTAGCTGACCCAGTGAGCTATTGTAAAAATAAGAAAATAAAAATGTGAAAAAGATTGAAGCCCTTCGTGTGATCGCCGCATACGCTTGGATGTAGAAAACACTAATCTAAACTAGGAATTCTTTTTTTTTTGTTTCCGGAAGGTAAACGATTCAATCTTTCAGAAGGATTATCTAATGACATGCTTGAATGTGATAACCCGATCATCCTATACTTGTTAAGCTTTACGCGACACGTGAGGTCACGGAGAATATTGTCGCCTCATCCCATGGACTCAGATATTTCTTCTCTGTTAAAGAAAATTGGAATTGTGGTTTTACTGTGGATGTTTTATATTCAATCAACTGTCAGACGTTCTATAGCGAGTTTGATTTCTTCAATTCTGAGAGTTCCCTTATGTTATTGTAGAATGCTTTTCCAAGTGATTGCTGTCTTTCATTGGACAGGGCGGGACATTTGCAGTAGTGAGCAATAGTTTCCTTTTCCTGTGGATCTTCATAACTTCGACAATATGAATTGTGCGAAATGCCCATTTTCGGAGCATGTTCTGCTATTGAGCAGACCAGTGACCCGTACAAGTTGACACGACCCTGGCCATGGCTTTCCTGAGTCTGCAAAATAGACCAACGCCAGCGGTTAACAAATTGTTATAGGTGGGCCATATCATTCTACATATAATGCAGCTTGATAAACTGTCCCACCGGTGATTTGTTTGTTTGGGGAATATTAAATTTATATTACTCTTCATAGTTCCTAGGGAAATATCAATTGTCGACCCTTGCCTGGCCAACCCGTCAGCTCTTTTATTACCCTCAGTGCCACTATGACCTGGAACTCAGATAAGAGTGACTGCCAGGTCAATATTCAGACTAGCGAGCTCATCCCGGAATTGCTGGACCAATTTAAGGGGAGATGTTGCTTGAGTATCTTGCATGTCTCACTGATTGCTAACAGCTCTTCTTCAGAGACACTAGCGTAATTAGATATCCGCAGAAACGTGGCGATGTTTAATGACTAGGTTTCCGACCCAACTCTATCTTTGAGCCATCAGTAAAGATGGTTGTATCGAAGCCCCTCTTCACCTAGTCATCATCCCAATCGTTCCTGGGTGGAATTTTGGTGTGAACCAGGAACATTTCACTTGGAATCAAAACTGCGATGTTACTCTGGCCATACGGTCTGGAAAACCATAAATCCGATTCTTTTAAGGTAATCGCACTGCAAGCTACGAGAAACTTAATGTGTAGATCACTGGTAAAAGGTTAAAAAATATACTAAGGGCATCATAATGGGCAAGAATGCAAGATTTCTGTGGTGCCAACGCTAGCTATTCTTTGAACCTTCTCGAGTTTATTAATGTTATAGGTTTTATTAATGAACCAAGCAATCGAACCTTATTTTATAATTGGGCGTATAACGACTGAACAACTCCATTAGATCTTCATCGGCTGTTGACCGCATCAAATATCGATTCACTGTGCGCACGTAGGTATATAAGAATAAATGTAAATATTTTTCTCCCACACAAACGCTTCTCGCATCACATCGCTTTTCCCACCACTGTAAGCGCAGTCTTAGCCTGAGTTCTAATTTTTGTTTACGCACACGCATGATTCTTGGTTAAATCATGCGTATTTCGTTTGCTCATTACATTTTTTATAACTTTAATTGAAGTATGTAAGTTAGATTCTTATTTTTCCACATATTTTGTTATAAAAGCCACTGGTTTCCACTTTCCCCTTTACAAAAATCTTTGGCTTGAATCCTATACGAAAGGGGGAATTCCCCACGAAATGGCATGCAGGCTTTCTTGATCTGTTCTTCTTTGCGTAGTTTCTAAACTAGCTTAGTATCAAAAATAACACCCAGATATTTTGCACTGGAGGAGAGCGTTTGGCCGTTGAATCGAGGCAGAGTGAAAGGCTGTGTCTTTGTGCTGGTAGTAAAGATCACCAGTTCAGTTTTGCTTTGGTTAATTCCGAGTCCTTTAACCAAGGGTTGCTTTCTCTTAAGTGCATTCGTGCGCTGAACCAAAAAAACTATGTTTACTTATTTTTTAATGAAAACATTAATTTGAGGATAACAACTTATTTTTCATCTTTAAAATGGCGATGGAGTATCAATAAATTATTGATATTTATACTTGTATTATATACTTCTCACGTTTGAGAAATAACATAAATGATTCCTCGTGCGCTATGTCGAAGTTCACAGCTTGCTTGAGAAACTTCTATGACGAACTAGCTAACATGCCTAGCGCGTGAGACGAAAAATATTCAATACAAACTGTATTGAGAATTAACCCTATTCTCGTGCGCCGAACGAAAGCAAAAAGCTCTGAAAACTGCTGATCTTTACCCGAACCTCACCGAAGATTTCCGATAGCACGTGAGGTTGTCTTGTTCTGCGGTCTTGCCTTTTAAGATCAGTGCAGTATCGCTTTGCGCAACCCACGTAATATGTACCACATATGAGCAATACAGAGATGGGAAATTTCAGCAGTTATTTTGGGCGTGTCACCTTGTCGAAGTCCTCTGGTGGTTTCGAAGATTTCGGTTGAATCTCTTCCAATTTTGACGGAGCAACTGGCATTTTCCAACGTAATCCTGATAAGGCGTATCAGTTTGGCAGGGATACCAAAAATCGACATGGCACGATTCAGCTCTTCTCTATTAACGCTTTCATAAGCCACCTTAAACTCGATGATTAGGTGCCGTGTGCATCGATATTAAATTCTTGGGTTTTCTCCAGGATTTGGCGTAGTGTGAAGATCTGGTCGATGGTAGACTTTTCAGGCCTGAAACCACACTGATATGAGCCAATCAGTTCATTCGTAAATGGCTTCAGGCGTTCACATAATACGCTAGACAGGATCTTATAATTGACGTTTAAAAGACTAATGACTCTTAAGTTGATGCAGAGAAGGCAGTCGCCTTTTTTGAGGATCGGGCAGATGATACAAAGGTTCCACTCGTCGGGCATACTTTCCTCCGACCATATTTGGTAGAAAAGTTGCGGTATGCTCCTAACCAGATCATCTCCAGCGTAAATAAAAAGACCATCAGAACCGGCTGCTTTGTGCGATTTTAACCTGGTGATGGCTAACTTGATCTCATTAGGTCGGGTGGGTGGAACTCCAGATCATCTACCAAATTTGCTTGACGTGGCTGCTCGGTGGCGGAATTTTGGTCATCATCTCCATTAAGCAGCTGGTTAAAATGATCTCCACATTTTCTACGTCAACTGCGTTTCCTCTACGGTGTTTCCTTCCTCACCCTTCCTCGAATGAATACTGTTGTTTTCTTTTTGACTCTTTTTTTAGAAACTCCGCACGTGTTTTCTGCTTAAACACCTCCCTATTACCTCGACTAACTTCACGCTGCTCTTGGTTTCTTTTCTTTTTACTGAGCAAGCGGGTTTCATCCCTTCTCTTTCCAACGGGCCCTTGTCTTCTTTTTCTGCCACAACCTATACGCCTCGTTTTTGGTTTTGTTTGCCCGAGTGCATTTAGAGTCACACCAGGGGTTCTTTGGCGGCGGATGTGAAATTCCTAGCACCTCTTCTGCAGCAGCCTTGATGGCATGTTGGCATTGCTGCCAGTGGTCTCCTGTGCTCATCTCGTCTGTGCTAGGGTCCCTCGCAAGCTCTAGGGATATTTGGTAGGGATAGGCTTTCGCGGTCTCCTCCGATTGGAGTCTACCCACATTGAATTTCCTTCTCAAAGATAGATGTTCGCCTAATAGCCTCCATGGATAATCGCACGCGCAGTTTTGCGCCAACCAGGTAGTGATCCGTGTCAACGTTGGCTGATCTGTACGTGCGTACACCCAGTATGCTACAGGAGTGCCTTCCATCGACAGCATCATGATCTATTTGGTTGTACGCTAGATCATCGGGGGACCGCCAAGTACCCTTGTGAATACCAAGGCATAGACATTATTTGCTACTCAACACCATGTTCTTTGCCGCTAGAAAGTCGATAAGCCTGACTCCATTTCTGGAAGTGATGTCGTGCAGGCTTTGGTTTCCGACTGTGATACAAAGATATTTTCTTTAACAATTTTGGCAATAAAATCTCCCAGGAGTATTTTTATATCATTTGTGGGACAGTGCTCATAAATTTCTGCGAGAAGCTCGTAGAATTCTTCCTTAGTATAGTCATCCTTCTCTTCCGTAGAAGCATGTGCGCTGATAATTCTCATGTGGTGAAATTTGGCTTTGATGCGGATTGTAGTCACTCTCTCGCTGATATGGTGACGTCCCGAAAGCTTAAAACTCTTTCCCTAAGTTTTCCTCTGACTGCAAATCCACACCCAAACAATCGCTGGCGTCTATTGAGTAAGCACTTCCCATAGTAGAAATCGCATCCTTCAATCTTCCTCTCACCCGGTCGATTCTATCGCATCTCCTGGAGCGCTGTTATATCAGCTTTGACTTTGGTGAGGGCATCGGCAAGCTGTTCTGCTTGGCGTGTCCAGTTAAGTGTTCGCACATTACATGAGCATATGTGTTGCTGTTTTTCGTTTACGGGGGGAGGGGATTGTCGGAAACCGTTCACTCGAGGCTAGTAATTGTATTTTCATCCCAAATGGTGGATAAAAAGCGGGCACCCCGTGGAGGGGACGATACGATTTTGTTTTACTAATACTATTATAATTCAGAAGTGGGATACCTGGTCTTGAAATTGTGAAATAAGTTTTTGATTTTGTTTATTCTCTCAACCACACACCTAAAATGTTTTAGTTTTCTTTATTTGTTTTGTTTTCCCACTAGTAAGACAATACATAATAGAATAATGGCAATATCAATTTCAGCGAATGCCTTTTGTGCTTTGTAATGCCCCAAGAGTATTTCAACGCTCTATAAATCGCATTCTTAACCCAATTTACAACATTGCAAAATTGTATAGTGACGACATTCTTTTACATTCTAAAACAGTTTCAGAAGCTCTACCGAGTTTGGGAACAACATGATATTATACGATTAGAAGGATTGAATCTTAATATCAAAAAAGTACCTTTTTTATGGATCGAACTGATTTTCTTGGTTTTGAAGTCACGCCAGGGAAGGTTAAACCGGAAACTGGTATGACTTTGGAAATTCAGGAATCTCCGGTACCGAAAACTGTCCATCATGTCAGACAATTTCTTGGCTTAACAGGTTACTTTCGACGTTTGTTGAGAAATATGCCGTCACTTCAAAACCCCAAGCCAACCTTTAAAAAAAATAATCAATGGAATTGGACCGAGAAAGCGGAGTATGCGTTTTGTCAGCTAAGGCAAAAATCTAAGTTATCAGCCCATTTTTCTCATTTATAAACCAGGGGAGAAAAAGCTCAGAAAGTTCAAAAAAATACTTCGACAAAAAAACGCAAGTGACCAAAAAGATATCTTGAAGGAGGTCTAATTGTCATTCAAAAACAGGCATCTTTCTATTTATTCCCCACATCTTTTGGATTCGATAGAAGCCATTTCGAAATTATGATTGCGAAAAGTGTCCGAAGTTGATAATGGCATCTGCCATTGTCGAATCACAATGATTATAATTTTCAAGCAATTGTCTACGTTGGCAGACTTCTCCATATGTCGCACACAATACAACGTCAACAGTACGTAGGGATCCGAATGAAATGCGGCAACGGACATTGACCAAAAGCATTCTTAAATAGAAGTATTCATCGTTTTTCGCGTGAACTGTATATATTCTACCAACTGCATCACTTTTATGAACACCAGAGAATCCAGAAACTACGCCCCCTTGTTTCCGCTGCTGGAACTTCTTCGAACACGCATGTCGAAGAAATTTGTCAACGTTGTTGCAGGTGATCGTTCGGCTCCATCGGCTGCATTGGCAGGTGTGAAAAAGACACGTTGACCATTTTCCAAGTGAACCACCATATAGCCTTGTGCAGTTCACGTACCGGTCCAATTGATAGCGAGTCACCTCATCATGCATATCAGGAGCTTGAATACCGAACTCTATCATATTACTGCCTTTAGTCACGTATTTGCACAGATATTGTATCGATTTGATGGAGCAACATACTTCTTCAAGACTTTTAACAAAAACGGGCAATACGGTACAATCCAACCATTGTCGACGACAAAATTAGCTCCTCTCACTTTCATCGGGAATATTTTCCCATTATCCACTGGTGATCGACGCCGGTAAAGAGGACATCCATCATTGCCAGTAATTGTGTCTGATGCCAATGCACGAGGCTAGCGTTTGGTACATTAATTTCCATACACACACGGTGATAGTTCGTTGTGGTCACCGCATGGGCCATGAATCATATGAGTCTTGACGATTTCCTAAAGTTCTGGATCAGTCTCCGGATCCGGAATCTCAGCAGAAACGATATCATCAATTTGATCAGCACGCAGTTTGTCGACTAACAACAAAAGCATGTGTGAATGCGTCCTCGTTTCTGCCACTCCACAGAGTACATCCAGCATTAAGATGCTCCAACAATCTGTTTCTTTGTGATCAAATTCATGAGAACCGTTTGTTTTTGCTAAATGCAGTTTTGAATTGGCGCACATTAGCATTTTGCTCATGCAATACGTCTCCCAAGATTCTGATTATATCTTTGTCTATATTTTGATGTATTCCACTGCGCATATCGACTTCCTTATCTATATTACCGATGAAATACATTTGAAGAAATTTGTGATCTTCATTTGGTGCCGGCAATAATGAACCAAGGCGATGATGAATTTGTCCTTGGATCTGTATCCAAGGATTCGACAAATTCTAATTAGATGAAAATCTTTTCATAATATTCATACAATATGGAGTTAATTAAAATGAATTTAACTTGAATGTCGGATTGTATTGGTGATTGTCCTGAATAACTTCTACTCGAAACGACGCCATTTGAAAACAACCGTTATATTGTTGAGCTTTGCATGTATAATCGTAAATCAATGAGCGTAATGGCTCAGGTTGGTATGGCAAAGGCGGCAATTTTACTTTGCCACTCCTGCAGCACAATCCAGGTGTTTCCAAGAGAAACTTCAGTGCACCGCAGTATGGACATAGGACATTCATGGCTCCAATCGAGAGACACGGAAGTGTGCCGTATTGAATTGTGCTTTCGTATTGGAAAGCAATTCGTTGCAATTCTGTATTGACGGCGTTTCTTGCGTTTCTTCTTCTTTGTCGATTTTCATTTATTTGATGGCTCTGCTGATTAGTATTGCGTTGTTGTCTATCTCGGTCTCCACTTTGGAGGACGGCACATTGTTCTTCAGATGTTTCTCGAATTTGCGACATCTTAGCTCGATTGCGTACGTTTCGATCTGTGTGTTGGTCTGTAGTTTCATTTGCACGAACAGTCACCATACGTTGTGCATTACGACTGCGACATGAAAGGTTTAACCTTCTTACTGGGGGCATGATAACTTAAACAAAAACCAAACAAAATTAATACTCATCGAAAACATAGATCGAGTTTCATAATTACCTACTTATCAAATCACAAACTGCTACCTACCTACTGCTGAAATCAATCACTAAATGGCCAAATGAAAATGTTCTGCAATCACATACCTAATCATATTTAAATAAAAACATTTTAAATATCTTTGGTTTCGTCTTACTCACAAAAATCCTTAAAATTTCCACTGATTCGCAAATTACCCAAATCAAATTACACTGTAACGTAATCAAAAGCGGTTTTTTATCTCACTTTTCAAAATTTTTCCAATAGCGAAATTATATAAATAAAATTGATTTAAATAGGAATGATTCACACTTGATAAACCTACAAATAATTTGAGCACAATGAAAATTTAAAAAAATTATTTTAATTTAATTTTATTTGACCTCACGCAATAGCAAATACAATTCAATTTGAATGACGAAACGCAAGGGACACCTCACATTTCTTCCTTAGGTCAACACGACTCCACCAATCCCAAAATCTTGAAAATCAAACGGTGTTCCAGGATTACCAATTTTCCTGAGAATTTTCCGGAATTTTCCTCCAGTGTTCTTTATGCCCTTCCCAGTCCCAACACGAATTAATCAATCTCTAAGTCGTGAAAATCGAAGTAAAAGTTCTCGAGATATGACATAAAAGAGGATGATACCTGACTTCCAATTTTCCTGGAAATTTTTCGGTTCTTTCGTTCAGTATCCTATGTCCTTCTTGGTTCAATGCGAATTTATCAAGCCCAAAATCATGAAAATCGAAACATCCGTTCTCGAGTTATGCGCGCACACACGGGCGATATTTCTCTTTTATATATAAGAGATGTATACATATATATATTTATAAAATAGGTGTTTATTTCTGATTACTCTTTTCAGATCAGTTCCGGCACCAGAAAAAATCCATATTTAATATTTAATTTTAAAATCATTTTTTTGTGTTTGTTTCAATAAACGATTTCATTCATGTTCTTAAAATGTTATGTTTTATTTCTTTTAATTTTATTTTTCCTTGTTTTTTCTAATACTATTATAAATATGTATATATCGCAAGTAAAAAATTGTACGTTAATATTTAATTAATATATTTCTTGACCCCCCCCGTCGATCAAACATTTTTCTGCGTTCGCCCCTGGCACTTACATCCTTTCTTTTCCAGGTACTTGTAAGGCTGATTAATTATCAGCTAAAGAAATATTTTGAAGAAAGAAAGCTCGTTAATGACTTGCAGTATGGCTTTCGTAGCAATAGGTCCACTGGTGATCAGATGGTATACCTCACCGAACAGTGGCATAAATGTTTACATTGTTTTGGAGAAAATAAGATTATTGCGCTTGGTATTTCAAAAACTTTTGAAAGCGCTTGGCATCAAGCCAATTTCCACCATTTGCTACCATTATCTGTGAAACTTATACTATTTTTGATTTTTAACAGTTCTTTGTAAACTCGATTTGCGGCTAAGCTAAGCGTCATAGAGGCATGAAAACACTTTTCTTCTCTTTAAGGGTAAGGGTGGGGGTCTAGGGCACTTTAATTAAAAAGTTCTTTTCAGAACTTTAAATTTTCTTCAGAGATATAATTATTTAAAAAAAATCAAGAAAAAATTGGTAAGAAAGTTTTGTTTTTATATATAATATTACAAGAAAAAAATAAAAATCTTCAAAATATTTAATAAATAAATAAAGTGTTTTGCCATAAGTACAATATAGTACTACATATTAAAGAAATAAATCAAATATTTTTGATAAGTACGGAATGGTACTTTTCAAAAATTTCCGGGCAATCGTTTTTCGGGCAATCATGAATTAATATTTATTTACTATTCTGAAGTTCCTACAAATTTTGCGCGCAATCATTGCTCGGGCAACTCTTTTCCGGGAAAAAGTTTCGCTCCCACATTATTCACTCAAATTGTATGTATAAGATTTTGAGTAGCTGCACAGGGGCAAGCTTATCCACCCAGCATCAGTATACTTTTTTAGCAAATTTGTTTTATTTGTATGTTCTGCCACTTTTTATTTCCAGCAATTAAATACTTACATACAATTCTACACAATTTTGGTTTTGTTTTTACTTTCAGTAACAAATGCTTATAAGAAACCTGAACAAAAGCACGGCGCACGGGTCCATTTACACCAATGAAAAAAACATATCTTTTAATAAACTCGCTTATAAGAAAACAAACTGAAATAATTAACTTTTTTTACAACTTCGATTCCCACTTTTGCTGTAAAATTGGATGTGTATAAGAAACTTTTTTATGACACAAGAAAATCCTCTCAGGTTCTTTAAATATCAACACACCCTTATAATCTGAACTCTTAAAGAAATGTCATAAATGTCAGTATGAAATAAATTTAGCATGTGTTTTGTGAGAAATTGAAAACATATATTAATTTTTTTTAGACAACAATGAGGAATATGAAAGATTCCTCGAACAAATTGGAGATCTTCCTTTCAAACACAAGAGGAATCCTCAAATCAAACCACCATTGAGCGATATTTTAAAAGTTTCAATTTTCTTCTACTATCCACTCACAGCCTGCTATAGAATTATGCGATATGGTAATTATTGCAGTATATATTTTTTTTGATTAAAGTGCTGTAAATTTTCTCGTAATTTATTTTTACATTTTACGCGAACTAAAGGGGTTATGACTACCCTTGAAATATTTTAACACAGTTTAGGAAAATAGGAGAGGATTTAATAGGAGATACCGATGCACATTAGTTTTGAAGGTTTAAATATGAAATTCTAATACCCGCGTTTTTTTTATAAGAAACCTGTTTCTTATATCCGTGGCTAGGATATAAGAAACACACGCTTTTAACAAACAAAAATTTTGGGCATTTTGCAGTTTCTTTTAAGCGTCATTTACTGTATAAGAAAAAGCTGTATTTCTAGAATCCTGTAATGATAAGTATACATAATACAATATACATACATATATAATAACTTACCTTTATATTTCTATTCAATTTGATGTTTGCAAACATATTGTTTCCGTGGAAGAAGTCATAGAATAAAATGGAGTTGACTACTCTTAATTACCCCTTACCCGAATTGTTTGACTTATATTAAAAAGAGAAGAGAAAGCTAAGTAAAACGGTGCAACGATTTCATGTTCAAGGCCGTTTATTTTGTGGAGCAAAGAGAACGGAGAATGTCCCACATTTGTACCTAATGTAACTTTGGAGAACACTTTGAAAAGCTTTTCGGCAATATGATTTCTCTTAACATGTTTATTGTATTTCTAAAGATACAAAAAAATTAACTCTCAGCTTGAGGGAGGACTTGTTTTTGTTCGTATCTATCAGCTGTGAAATGTGTATGTACATTTCAGACGAGATTTAATTAATTGTTATCAAAAATTGACAATTTAAAAAAAATTTTTTTTTGCTTGCTGTCTCTTAGGGTTACCAATCACATCTTTTTTAATGGAAACGCACCGCTTTTACACTGCTAATGCAATGTTGTCCAGTTCAAAACTGAAAATTAGCAAGGAGCATGCAATACTGTCCCACTTGTTATAGGTAGGTAGTTTGTTTTCTAAGTAAAACACTTTGAATAGCAATAGATACAGGTGTATCATAGTTAATTCGGTAAAATTGTTCTCCTGCTCAGCGCTATGTATTTCATAGTTTACGGTTCATTGTCCGAAATTATTTTCATCCCGCTAAGTGTCTATTATTATTTGATACACACATACAAATTGCTTTTATTTTTCAAAGTAGGTACCTATCAAAAACCAAAACGGATATTTAAATTTGGCGCATTAAAAATATTCAATAAAAGGTAGTTCAGATTACAAAAGAAAAAAGAAGAATAGAGAATTGACGTTCAACGCTAAAAAAGAGCCAACATATCTGTTAAATTATTATCAAACTTTTTTTTTCCAAAAAAGCAGCGTCTATTCATTTGTTTTTTTTTTAATTTTTTTTACAAAATTAACCATAAATTTGTTATTTTTGATTGGGAATCCATGAATATGTTTGTTTCTGAAATTCTTGAATCCGTTGTGCCAAGGAAGGCTACCATTTTCTAACTAGTCTATCTAAGCAAGTATCAAATTTGGATTATGGAGTCTCTGTGCATGATGCTTGACCATTGTAAGGGTACTTAAAATCATTTAAGACGCAGTATTATTAAAAAATAAAATACACGACTGGATCTCACGTACTTGATCTTATGTTCCAACACATCGTATACAATATTCTTAGTAGAAACGGGTACATATATTTTAACTAAATTTTTATATACAAACGTTCTTTAGTTTTTTAATTCCTTTTTATTATTTAATACAAATAATAAATAACAAATCAAATTTCGAGAAAAAAAATCGTTTTCAAAATATTAAATTTTCAAAAAAAAAAAATTGTTTTTTCAAAACTCCAAAAAAAACAAAAAATTTTCGAAAATTAGGTTATGCAGTATTATTAATAATTTGAAGGACCTCCTTTATAAGAATTTTTATCGAAATCCGCCGAGCCGTTTATAAAGAAGTTCAAAATAAAAAAAATGGTTGTATGGCAGGTACCGTTAATAACAAAATATGTAAAAGAAAAATTCAACGAAATGTAGAATATACCTAGATATAGTAGTGTTTTTCTAATCAAAATCGTTAGAGCTTTTTTCGAGATAATTAAGATGGTAGATCAAAACAGTTAGTTTTGGGGCTAATAAATGATTCAAGAATCTATTTGAGATAAGCACCTAAAACCCTTAAATTCTAAGTTTGAAGAAAATTGCTTCAGCCGTTTAGGCTTTAGATCGGTGAATACATAGACAGACCGAATTGTGAGACCCATTTTTTTGGTATTCTCTATCAACTTAATGTCAAGTTTGAAAAATCTAGGGTCCCAAAACTCACTTGAAGATCTTAGATAGAATTCAAAATAGAGCTCTAAGAATTATAAGCGATAAAATTAGAATGGGAACATTTTCATCTCGAACGCCGTCGAAATATTTCAAGTCTTATATTATCTTATCGCTATTTTTATAAGCAATGTGCTAAAGAGATAGTAGCCAGTTGCATTCCTCCCATTAAACTATTCAACCGTCATACTCTCGCTTATAGAAATGCTTATCAGTATACTCTTGAGTCAAACTTCGGATGTTCGGATATTCTGAACTTCAAAAATAATGTACATCGGTATCTTCTTTTAAGGGTATATCTCATGGCAAACAATTGATTAGTGCTTTGCGCTAAGCTGTGATAGTGTTCACAATTTTTTAAACATTTAAATGAAATAAACGAGTTTTGACTGAAAATATATTGGGAAATATATTTATTAAGTACCTAATACAAATTTCAAAAAAATGTTATGTTTCTTAAAACCATTATAAACATTAAAAAATCATTAAATTTAAATACGTACTTGTGAACCACAATAATACATGTGTTAAATGTAATTTTTTATTTTTTTTATATTTTGTCCAAGAGAAAGCGGTCTCTTTTTTTTATTATTTTTTTATTCCAAGAAAAAGTATATAAAACTATGAAAAATAGGCCAAATTTGCATTGTGGTATAAATGTAATATATGATAAAGTATGACAGCCATCTAAGTTAATTTAAGGTTTCTTCAAAGTCTAAGAATGTGTATTTTTTAATTTTCTTTTAAATAGTTACAGCAACTTTTTTAGGCAAAAAAAAAAAATAAAATGCATTCTTTTTTTGCCAATATTTTGCGCTATTTCATTTTGCGAAATGCTTTTTTTTTTAATTTTTTAAAGCAATTTATATACCATTATATACTACTCAAAATAGTCGCTTAAAAAAAAAGAATTTTTGTCCCAACATAATTAAAAATGCATTAACACCATTTGTGGTGCAGCTGCGACTGATTGAGAGCTAATATAATTTCAACATATTTTTTTAATTTCTTTTGGCATTTTTTGTATGACATTTGAAAAAGTTAGAAGTTCTTGCACCCCCTGTTTATTTAATTTAATTTGTATAAAAGATGTCTTTTTTGCATTTTTTAACAAGAAATTTCTTTTCAACACAAAGAAGGTTCAGTTCCCAAGAATTTCACTGCAATATCAGCGCCGCGCGGTTAGGACGAGAATTCTTTGTAAAGAATTTCGCCCGCTCATCCTCTCTCAAAGTGAATTTTTTTTGTTGTTGGCGAATTGGCTCATCTAGTTTGTTATTCTTTGTTTTGTGAGCTTGCGTATGCAATAATAGATAATATGAAAAAAAGTTTCTTAGAAATAATTTTTGTTTCTAGTAAGTAGGTAGATACATAATATGATACAAGGTGATGGAATCGTGATTTGAGTGTGACGTAGTCAATCGTATAGGTATAGCAGAATTTGTTTTTGTTTTTGGTTCATCTTTCGGAAAGTTTTATGGTTGTATATTGTAATAGGAAGGGTGGAAAGAAAATTATAGTGTAGGTATAAAGAAGGTTAAATATGTGTAGTTATCGAAAATCGGCTGTCATATATTTTGTTTACTTGATTTTTTTTCTTTCCATTACTCTTAGGTAGGTATTGTTTTTTTTTGTGATTTTGTTATAGTGATCTCTCTTTAGATATTATGGAAAAAGACAGGAGTCATATAATAAAAGGACGGTAGCTTTGTAGCGTAACGGATACAATTGTTGGCACCCTTAAGTATTTTTCTATTTTAAATGCGCGTAATTTTCGCAATTAAAAAATTAAAAATATACTAAATTTTAATATAGAATTTCCTTTGTTTATTTATATTTAATTCTTATTATTTGTTAATTAAAAAAGAGCTAAAAATGGGATATTAAAAAAAGATTGTCCAAAACTACAATTATTGGCATCCGACTACAATAATCGGCACCCCAAAAATGTACAGTTATTCGCACCTATGAATTATAGGAAAACAATATTTTGTTTTTAGTTTTTTTATATATAAAATTTGCGGTTCAATTAATTTCAGTAAAAAAAAATAACATAAACATTTTAAATTTATTATTTGTTTATTAAAAAAGAGCTAAAAATGGGATTTAGTTGATTTTCAACTTCCAGTTATCACAATATCGCTGAATCTTGTTGAATTCACTCTGCAAGAGACTTTTGATGACCTCAACTGTGTTAGCTGTTCTGTACGCAATTAGATCGTCGGCGTACGCAATTGCCTGAGTTAGACTACCTATCAGATCGCTGGTGTAAATGCTGAATAGAATCGGCGAGTTAACCGCTCCCTGCTGAAGACCACTATTAATATTAAAAATTGCGGTAGAAGTTACATTGCCACTCTTGACAACAAACTTTCTACCATTTAGCATGTCATAAAGCATATCCAATAGAGGTTTACTTATACCTAGTCTGGTTAGATTTCGATAGAGACCTTCTAACCATACGGTGTCGAAGGCCTTCTCCAAATCAACCAGACAGGCACCCGTACACTGCTTTTTAGTTTTGTTTCATTGGATATCAGAAACTAGCTTAGACGCGGCATGAATTGTGTCATGTCCCGCCTTAAAACCGAACTGATTATCCGCGATGATATTTTTGTCCTCCGCCCATTTGAACAAGGCTCTATTAATAACCTTTTCAAATACTTTGCTGATACTTGGAAGAAGACATATCGACCGGAGATTCGCCGGATTGGAGTTGTCCTTTCCCTTTTTTGGGAGAGGGTGCACCACAGCTGTCTTCCACCGCACTGGATAATATGCATTATTCAGCGCGTTGTTAAACAGTGTGGTATAAATGTCAACTGCTTCTTGAGGCAAATGTCGTAGTACAACTTTGGATATACCATCGACTCCTGCTGACTTCTTTTTCTTTAATGAATCGAAGATGAGCTGGAGCTCATTCTTCGAAATTAACAAGGGACTGGGCCCATTTCGGTCGGCGATTATGGCGTTTGTCAAATCTTCATCATTAAACCCGGTAAAACCAAGGTTCTCAGATCGCCATTCGGTTATATCGTTCCGGAGCCATAAGTGATAAAGCAGAGCTCTGTTCTCCAGGTCATGATTCGGGCGAATGCTAGCATTCATCTTGTACACTTGCTGGAAAGCAGCCCCCACAGCCTCCACTCTCTCCCGCGGATCTTCGACTATATAGAGGTCATCGTCCAATACGGCATCCTCTGGGTCAATGCCTACTGTCAGAAGTACGTCTCTGTTCTCTGTCGTCCTCTGGAGCTTAAGACACGGAAGATCGTTTTGATCCTTTCTTCTAAAAATCTTATTAATTTTTTGGAACATACTTGGGTCGCTAGAGTTAACGGCACGAATTTTATTGTCCCAGAACAAATTAATAGCCAACCTATAATTTTCTTTGATCAATTGGTTGATATTTTTGATGGACGACTTCAGTGTCCTAATCTCCAGATCTCGTGTATCAGTAAACCGTCTGTACAAGCGTTTTAGTCTCGTTAGAAGTCCACTTTTTTGTCTGTGAAGTGCGTCAATTGTCACGTTACGGTACATGTCAGTTGCGTTACGTTCTTTGTATTTCGGTATTGTTCTGTTCATTGTTCGACGAATCGTTTCGTCAATTTGTTCTAAGTATCTGTCGACTCCTTGAACTCCATAAGCTCGTTCGGAAGTTGTATAACGGCGGCGAATCCGCAGTGGTCACTGTAATACTCGATCGTTCGTAAACAATTTCTTGGTCGTTGACCGACAGTGTCAGTAATTGTTAGTCTTGCGTCTTTCAGCAATAGATCCATATAGGCACCGCTTCTTGGAAACGATGGCCTCTCTGTAGCTAGAAGATCGAGGCGATACTCAAGGTTGTTGACCCATCCAATTATACAAATGGTTACCTCGAGGATTTTGTATTTGATTTCCCCAATCTATGTGTTTGCCGTTTAAATCACCGGCTAATATGTAAAAGTTTTCTTCCGAGCTCAATCTTAAGCATTCAAAAAGCTTTTCCAGCTCTTATAAACTGGGTGGGCTGAGGTCTTTCCGGTGCATAGGCAGCGATCACATACATTCGCTTCCTCTGTTGGAGATGAATGCATATGATGCATGCCTCTAACGTCCGAAATTGTCGCACATCACTATTATATATTACCTTATGACTAATGCCTTTACGTATAAAGATTGCGACGCCTACTCCTTGAGTGGAGTTGGGTCGGTCTCTTTTTACGATATTGTAATTGTTTTTAGTCAATTTATGTTTCTGGTCAAGCTTAGTTTCGCTAGCCATAAACACATCTGGACTTATGTCTTTAAGCAATTGGAATAAATTCGCTCTACGTTCGGTCCTAATCAGTGAATTTACATTCACAGCTAGGATCTTAAAGGGCCTCTCCGGCAGCGCGCCCTTAACCTCTAAGTTGCATTAAGCTCGGCAAAACAGAGTAGAGATAATCCACCCTAGTCGCCTGCTCCCTGATCTGGTTTTGCAGGCCAGTCAACTGGCCCTGGATGGCCAGTAGAATGCCCATAATATCCGCCTGTGCAGCCGGCGCCTTAGGCACGGTGGCCTGTTGGGCGACCTTTGGTGTAGGCTGTACCGTGCTTCCCCTTCCTGACGCCATTTGGGCGTAAGTAATTTGGGGGTTGACGGGCGTTGTTGTAGGAGGGCGCACTGTTAGACGCTTTTCTACCACTGTTTGCTTTGCTGCTTTATTGTTCTTTATAAGCTGAAACGTCGAGCATCCCCGATAATTAGCGGGGTGTCCGCCGCCTCGGCAGAGTACACATTTAAGCTGGGTCCTATCTTCGACCCGTTCCCTTCCTAACTTGCATTCATCTGCATTGTGGTTCTATCCACACTTAACGCAGCGTGACTGCATTTCGCAATTTGCTGCGGCGTGGCCGAACCTTTGGCAGCGCATGCATTGAAGAATGTCGCCGCGCCTTTTTAATTTGTCCCAAGTTACAACCTAATAGTTGAGGACGCAGATACTCCTCAAACTATCCAGTTTGCTGCTGGGTGAGAGTTGAACAAGGAAGAAGGGAAGACTCCGCTTCTCCCGCCTAGCTCTAACTGTAGCGAACGGCTTGACCCCGATAAAGTCGAGATCGTCATTCGCTCTTTGGCGGAGTTCATTTAAGAGCACCTGTGGTTCCGTGGAGGAATCTATGCCCTTCAAAAGGACCGTTTGAAATTTTTCGGTTTTAGGGGTGAAACTAAAGAATTCTATGCCTATCGTTATTTAATCTTTTTATAGTAAAATGTTGACCTATGGTCAACTTACATAGATTTATGGTATCCTGTAACTCCATTTTATAAGTATTTATGGGTTGCACCTTTTCTTTTTTCGTAATCGGCGGCTGTTGCTGCTGCCGCTGAGACTGACTTTTCTGCTGCTGTTGATTCTGCTGCTTTTGATTCTTCTGCTGCTGTTTTTCTTGCGGTTGTTTCTGGGCTTGTGTCTGCTGCTGTTGCTGTTATTTTTGCCATTGTTGTTTTGGCTGCTGCTGTGGCTGTTGTTTCTGTAATTGTTCTTTTTGCTGTTGTTGTTCTTGTTCGTCGAGTTCTTTTAGTTGTTTCGCTCTTTTAGTTGTTTCGCGCTTCTAGCTTGGTCTTAAGTTGGCTTTTCAAACTTTGGATTTCTGCCACCATTGTTTCATTTTGAGCGACCATTCTTTGTTCCTCGTTCTCCTCAGATGACGCCTCTGATGTGGAGAGGTTCACGAAGGCAGTAATATCGCCCGTCGTGAAGTGCCCTTCTCCTTCCTCAGACATATATTCAATACCCTCTTCGGGTGAAGTGTCTAGCTGGGTTTGTCTTGCTGCCTCTGACGTCTCGTCTATATCGGACGTATTCACCCCAGCTGGCAGCTTTGCTGAGGTGGCCGTGGATCTCCTCTTTACCAAATTTGGTGCGCACTTGATCCTCTTTCTGCGCTTCTGACTTACATCGGATGATGTTGCCGTTGTTGTTATTGCTGTTGATGTTGCTGCTGCAGAATCACTGCTTGTAAGTGGAACATCTTTCGATGTTCCCTCAGCTGATGCCATCGCTGACATCATTGGCCCTAGGACACCTTTTGGGAATCGAACTGGGGAACCTCGGATTCTCGGTCGGCCACTCTACCTTTTTGCTACTGCACCACTTAAGAAATCTTGATTTAATGTTATACTTAAACGCACACACGACATTTAATTTGGAAAAACTGGGAAGCAGAAAACGTGTTAACACCTCCACAGTACGAGATCGACTGTGATAACATAAACATCCTAATCTTCCACGTGTTCGCATTGGTCTATATTGTTCCATAAAATTGTGTAATAAATGGCGACTAGAAAACAAAAATTAATAAAAAAGAAAAAATTGTAACAAATTCGAAGCGCGTAATTATGGCGACTGATATGTGTCAAGTGTCGGTTCAATTACCGCAACAACTTTAATGGGGAGTATCGAATTTTTCAACGTGGAGGACGACTTTAAGCTATACCTACTTAAACTTACCAGGATTACCGTGAACGATGATAAGTTGTCATTTTTCATCAGTATGGCTGGAGGAGAATTATATATTATTATTTATTATTATTATTATTAAAATTCTTTATTTTATTATGAAATGGTTAACAATATTATAATCCTAAGAATAAGGTCTTGGCTATTCTGCCGTCTGCCTGAAATGACATTTCATTTAATTTATAAAAAAAAATTACAAAAGAAAGAATTAAAAAACTTAAAAAGTGTAATTAATGCTAAGATGTTAATTTTTCAACAATTTTGGCATGATTTGAAACATAAAAAGTATCAATTTAAATATTGAATGAAAGTAAATTAATTAAAAAGAAAATTTTAATGATTATATATTTTTTTCCTTTTTTAACAATTTTGACATGATTTGAAACACAAAAAAAAAATATTAATTTAAATATGATTTGAAATATAAAATAAATACATAGGTAGTCGTAAACTGCAGTAACTGGTTCAATTTTTCGTTTTATTATAAGAAACTGTTACGAAAGTTTAGCGCATGTTGGCAATACTTTTGCAAAATTGACCATCCTAATGCTCAGTTCAATATTTCATGGAGTCGGTTTGGAGACAAAAAGCTCTCTTCGAAGTATAAGCGGCGGATTTCCTGCAAAATAGGGCAGGCCGCAATGAAGTGGTGGACATCTTCGTTTTCTCTTGTGTTACATAAGCTACAGATTTGTGGTAGATCAGCTCGATGTGGTATAAAATTTAAGTTTAGGAGCTCCACACGTACTCTAAAAATGCAGCTTATAGCTTCGCTCGAAAATTCGTTGCTAAAATAGTTCTTGCCCGATGACAACTGGTGATTGAGGTTTCTATACGTGTTCCTGGATGTTGTAGAAGTTGCTCTAGTTATGTGCTGATTGTATATTTTCTCATCTACTTTTGCGATTACGTCTGCAAACATACCCGGCCATTCATCGACATTTGACACCATAAGTGAAAGATTAGCCCCATTGATTCTAATTGAGCTAATTGATTCCAGTCTTTGAAAGGGGAGGAATTCGTTTGCAGAAGACTTTGCATGATAGATTTGTGAAGACTTCTACCGCTTCTTCGCATCACTCTCGTTAAGTAATCGGCGTTGGCTTTGAGATTTTTAATGTATATAGGCGTTATACCAGACTCCACATAAATAGCATAATTAGGCGTTGAATTGGGCAATTTAAACAGTCGCTTAAAAAAATGGCGCTGAGTCGCTTCAAACTCTTCGAAGAAAAATTGACCATACGCCTGTACTCCATAACACATACATGTGTTCACTGTTGCATGAAAAACGCGGTATTTTGACGCATGATCAACTTCTTGGTTTGCGAAAAACTTTGGCCACATTAAGCTCAAAGCTATCTTAGCCTCATTACTTTTTTTCTTCACGTGCCTTGAAAAGTTTAGATTATGCGTAATCAGAACTCCAAGATATTTAAATTCTTGCAAAACTTCTATACGTGTATTGTTCAACGACCAATTTTCTTCGGGCAATCTTCTTCTTTGACGTGCTTCAAAAATCATCACCTTAGTTTTGCTTGTATTTACATGAAGGCCCCACCTCTCGCAAAAAGTATTAAGTTTGTTAATTTGTAACTGCAGGGTGGATGGGTTGTCAGCCAATAGCACTAAGTCATCAGCGTAGAGCAAAACTTTTACTTGGATACCGGCAAACAGTATTCCTCCAGGGAGTACCTCACAAACATCGTCGATAAATAAGGAGAAAAGCAATGGGCTTAATATGCAGCCTTGTGGAACTCCAGCCGTTGTTTCAAACCATTCTGAAAATTCAGAACCAACCCATACAGAGGCACTCGATGAGGCAAGAAAATTGAAATACATCATAAGGAATTTGCGGGAAATCCCCAGCATCGAAAGCTTGTACAACAAAGCTTGTCGGTTAACCTTGTCAAATGCCGCTTTAAAGTCCACAAAGCAGCAGTACAATTTCTTCTTTTTGTCTATTGACTTTCTGGCAATATTTGTTAAGGCGAAGATGTGGTCCATCGTTGAGAAACCTGCTCGAAAACCGGCTTGGAAAATGCTAAGTAGATTTCTTCCTTCGATCTATTTGGAGAGCCTTTCGTATAGAATAGAAGTCAAAATTTTCCTTAGACTATTTAAAATAGAAATTCCTCGATAGTTTTCTGTGAGGTTTGCATCTCCTTTTTTAAAAATGGTGAAAATAACTGCTTTGTTAAAGTTTTTTGGCACATATGAATCGTTATATAATCTGTTAAAGTAGATCAGAAGATAATTCTTTAGCTGATCGGTGCTATTTTTATAAAACTCAACGGGAATCCCGTCTATGCCAGGTGCGTTGTTATTTTTCATTTTGTAAAGAGATGCTTCTAGTTCCCATAACGCTATTGGGCTATCCAATTCTTCGACTGTAACATTAGGTAAAGCGTAAGAAAAAGTGTAATAATTTTCATCAGCCGACAAAAGGGTTTTAAAATGAGCTCCTAGTGTCTCAGCTCCAAGGGTGTTTATTACACTTCGACTACATCCACTAAGTTCCCGGACACTACTCCAAAATGCTTTAGAGTTCTTACAGCTCGATAATTTTATCGACAAGTTTTTAAGATGAGCATTTTTTTTGTCTGCACAGAGTTTTTTGTACTCCTTATTTACATGCAAGTAAATGTTTTTGAAAAATAAGGTATTTGTAGATCTATAAAGTTTGAGGTACACAAATGATAGTTTACGTAGTAGTCTCTTACAATTGTTATCGAACCATGTGTTCCGGGGATTGAAGGAGTAATTTTTGTTATTTTGGGAAGACGGAGCTGAGGTTTTGATAACTCTGATAATATGCTCTTCACATTCTTTAAAACTTGTTGATGATTGAGAAGGAAGAGAACTACAGTGGCGGTTTAAAAGAGCTTTATAGAGTGGAGAAGTATTCTCATTCCACTTAAGTTTCGAGAAATTTTTGGAGACTCTTTGAGCGTCTTCATTAATAAAATTCACTTCAACTTCTAATGGCAAATGCAAAGAAAAGTTCTGAATTCCAACTTTGAAGTCTGTAAAAGAGTTAAGCCACTCAGCCGATATTGCACAAAAGTCAATTACAGACTGACCCTGACCGCTTATAAACGTGAGCTCTCCATTACTGTCGCTTTTAGATGCACCATTCAAAACGAAAAGTCCAAAATTCTCAAAAAATTCCGTTATAAGTCTGCCATTTCTGTTAAAATGTTCACCTTTGGAGTTTCTGCTGGGATTAAGTAAATTTTGAGAGTGTAAATTATGAACAGATGGATTTTGATAGCCCCCAATACGAGCATTAAGGTCTCCAATGATCATAATGTTCTCCAAGTTAAGGTTAGTTACAAAGTTTACTAAACCATCAACGTCATTTTGCCAGTTATTGCAGTTTAGGTAGACTGGGATGATTGAATATTTAAAATTATTGTTTGAAATTTGAAAAATAAGTCTGTTTTCTATAAGACAAAGCTTGATAAAATTACAATTTAAGGTTTTTTTGAAATAATGCCACCACTGGCTCTACCGTGCACATTTGATCTACTTGCAGGATTAAACATTATTTTGAAATTTGTAAAATATTTAAGAAATTCGTTTTCATTTTTTTCTTCCAAAAAGGTTTCTAATAAAATAATTACATCGAAATTTTGAATATAGTTAAAAAAATTTGTTTGCAAAAGTTTACTTCTAATACCTGTTATATTATATGATAAAATCGTTAAATTGTATAAATTATTGTTAATACTAATATTATTGTGGCAGACGACAGATGCTACCTAATCTGTTTCCACCCTTATAACGTTTGCACGCTGACTCATAGGTGGAGCTTGTGTCTGTTGAGAGTAGGAAGAAGATGAAGATGGCGTAATAGGATTTGGATCTAACGTCACTCCCACGCTGCAGTCAAAAAATTCAGCTGATGTGTCACCAAACATCTGCTTGATAAATGTCAACTCCGTTGAAGTTTTAACATTGAGACCTCGCGAGTGTTTGTAAACAAATGTGTGGCTATTTATTTGCATTCTGTCGCCCTTGACAATGATTTTAACGTTCGGATTGATTTCCAGAAGTTTACTTCGAAATTCGATAAGTGTTTGTCTTTTCTTTCTGAACAAAAGAGACTGCTCTCGGAAAATACTGATACCCGAGTTTTTCAACTGGTGTGCCGCGGATATAATTTTGTCTACATCTTCTGTAGAGAGAAGCTCCAGTATGACGGTTCCGCGTTGAGCATTGTTGTTGCGAATTTCGCGGGTGCGTTTAACGTGGATATCGTCACCTTCGCTTAGCTTGAGAAGGCCCTTACATGTTTGGATTGCAAATTGAGTTGCATTAGTTTCTGCATTTATAGGTAAGTGTACCACTAATGATCTCTCGTAGTTCTTGCGTGAAATGATTTCCAATTGACTTTCGAGAAGCTCGCATCTTTCGGACATCATAGTGAGTTTGAGGTTAAGTTGTGCGTTTGTGGCTTTAAGAAAATTAATTTCGGCGTAGAGTCTTGCTAGATCGTCTCTTGTAGCAAGATCTTTCAATTTATTAGTAAGAATATCGTTGAAAATGTGGTTTAGTTCTTCGGTAGACAACTTTCCTACTTCCATTTTTTGTTCTTTATTGGATAAAAAATATTTTTTGGTATTTGACTCTACTTCAGGTGAGGTATCGGTAATATTTCGCTTATTACGATTATTGCTCATAAGGAAAATCCCGTATTGGCTTAGTTGGATAAAGCCGGCAATTTTAACTAGATAAAACTTCGTACCTTTTTTGAGAACAGATGAATTTTTATGCTGCTGAAGTCAAATGTGCCAAAAGGAACTGATTTAGGATGATTTTACTTAAAAAAATACTTGTAATTTTCTATTCTTTAAATTAACTTGTAAGAGGTTTTAAACTTTAGACTTTCACTTTTGACAGTTGAAACGGAGAATTAAAACTCTCAATTCCCTCGTGGCTCCGACAGAGAAGTATGATGAAATCCTAAAGAAACTCTCAGACTATTTTGAGCCGAAAACCAATGTTATCGCACAACGATTCAAATTTTATAAGCGAGACCAAAAAACACGAGTCAGGTGGAGATTATGTAGTCGAGCTAAAATGCCTTGCGAAAACCTGCGACTTCGACCTTTTTTTAGAAGAAGCATTAAGGGATAAATTTGTATGTGGTCTTAAGAACGAAAAAATACAAGAGCGCTTGCTGAACACAGCAAAATTAACATTTGAGAAAGCCCAAGAAATAACAACAACAATGGAGATGACAGAGACCAAAATTAAGTTCAAGAATCCAGTAAACACCGTAATAAGCGGACCATCTCGTCGTTATTCACCCGCCAACAGAAGCTCATGGAATTCCCAAACGGGAAATCGCAAGTATGATCAACTCTATGTTACAGTAGGCTGCCTTTTGGCGTAAGTAAAGCTCCTGCAGAATTGCATAAAGTGTTACATCAAATTTTGATTGGCATTAATAAGGCTAGGGCGTATATGGACGATGTGTTAATAGCAGGAGATACTATGGTGGAGTGTTCTGAAAATTAAGAGGTTGTTATGAAAAGATTAGATGAGTTTAACGTTAGAGTGAATGGTGTCAAGTGTAAGTTTTTTGAAAACTAAGTGGAGCACTTGAGACATCGGATTAGCGCAGAAGGTATCCGTCCGAATTTAAAGAAAATTGAAGCAATCTGGTCTGCGCCGTCACCAAACTCCGAAAGCAAGCTAAGATCTTATTTAGGATTGTTACGATCTTACTCACGTTACATTCCACACTTGTCAGGTGAATGACATTTGTTATACGCATCGTTAAAGAAATAAAGTATGTCATTTAAATGGATATCGAGTTTTGAAAGGGTTTTTCAGAAGAGTAAGAAATTGCTACTGGAAAACAAACTACTTGCTCATTATAACACCGATCTGCCGCTAGTTGTTAGTTGTGATGAGAGCCCATATGGCGTAGGTGGCGTCTTGTCATATGTTATTGACGGGCAAGAGCGCCCAGTGTTTTTTTGTTTCGACTACCTTAAATAAAGCGGGACAAAGTTACGCACAGACACATAGAGAAGCTCTAGCTATAATGTTTTCTGTACGCAAGTCTCATAAATACATTTATGGAAAGCATTTTACTATAGGGGTATTCACGATCCGATGCAACGAAAAGGTGTAAAATTGCGAAATTTTACTTTTTTCTATAAATCGTGAACGCACCTTTTCTATTCTATTGCAACTCTGGAGTAAAAATGCAAAATCAGTTTGAACACAACCATTTCTGACAGAAAATAACAGCTGCCAAACTGTCAACGACACCCGACAAATTTTGCACCATTGTATTTTTCTGTTGCAATGGGGTTAGGGTATAGCAAAAGTGCAAAAGTGTTGGAAAATCTTAGTCAGTGTAAGTTGTTGTTGTGGTGCAAAAAAAAGTTGCACTTTTGCATTTTTACAATGATACCAGACCTGTTGCACCGGATCTTGAATACCCCTTATATGTACAGATCATAAGGCGTTGCAAGAGACATTCAATGGCAAAAACGGTAATACGGCAATCACATTGAGTCGTTTGCAAAGATGGTCTATAGAACTATCTAAGTATGATTACGAGGTGAAATACTGTTCAGGTAGTAGAATGCAGAATGCCGATGCGTTATCTAGATTGCCACTAGAAGAGGGTACAGGGGATGAACATTTTATAAATTGGGTTAATGTTTCGAATGAGCTTCCTATCAAGTTAGAGGATATAGCAAAGCAATGCAGAGAGATGAAAATTTAAGCAAATTATATAACTTTGTTATGAACGGATGCCCAGAGA
Organism: Philhelius pedissequus; assembly: GCA_910595825.1. Classification (NCBI taxonomy): domain Eukaryota; kingdom Metazoa; phylum Arthropoda; class Insecta; order Diptera; family Syrphidae; genus Philhelius; species Philhelius pedissequus. Next base: position 254,504,361 of record OU343160.1, read on the forward strand.
ATAATGATAACGGGATAGACTAAAGCAATATTTGACTAATATGGATTCTCTATCTGCGGAGAATGGTTGCTTGTTTTATGGTGAGAGAATCATTATTCCGGAATACATTAGGTCTCAAATATTAGGTTACCTACATGACGGTCATAGTGGAATGGTCAGAATGAAACAGTTGGGAAGATGATATTTTTGGTGGATAGGTATGGATCAAGATATAGAGTGGCATATAAAGGAATGTGAAATTTGTGCTTTGTCTGAAAATAAAAAGTTATCAGCAGATTTAAGTCCATGGCGTATGGTTGTTGAGCCTTTTGAGCAGATACATATGGATTTTTGTTACTTAGAGGGGTTTAATATATTAGTTATAGTAGACGCTTATTCAAAATTCATTGATGTTAAGGTATTGAAACGCACCTTTCAACACTTTGCGTCTCATGAGTTTTTAGAGTTTTGTGAAAAAAAATTCTATAAAAGTTTTAAAATTACGAGCCTATCACCCACATTCGTACGGACTTGCCAAGAGAACAGTCCAGACATTGAAAAATTCATAAAAAAGTTTTTACTTGATAAAAATACGAAAAATTTTCCAATCCAATGAAAAATTGGTAATTTTCTTTTTGAATATAGAAACACTGCGACCACAACAACTCAAAAATCACCACGCTGAACTCGTATTTAAATATAGACCAAACACTGTTATAAGTAAATTATTTTTGAAAACAAAAAGAGTTTAAATAAAAAAAATGTTAATGATGAACAAAAAACTTGTAAGAAATAGATTAATAAATGAAAATAATTTGTTGATGTGAAATAGTCAGATATAGGAATGTATATAAAAACTATGCTAATTATGTTTTGGCTGAGATTATTAAGAAGATAAGTAAAAGTTTATTTAAAATTAAAATGAATAATGGTAATGTTAGAGTCGCACACATAGGCGATATAAAAAAAAGCTTATCATGTAAGACGAGTAAGGTTTTCACTAAACAATAGAGTTCCTGTTAAACAAAATGTTGAAGAGATGGAAGAAAAAGATGTCAAAAGCGTAGTAGACACGAATAATTACAAGAAGATAGTAGTCCACTTAAAGAAAATGCTTAAAACGACAATATATATATATATGAGACGGTCTAAAAGAGCAAAATCGAAAAATGTAAGATACAAATATTAAAATACTCGTAAAGTAATTTGTGAATTATGTAATATATTAATAGAAATAATATATATAAATATAATTGAATTTAGAAATACAAAATGTACCAAAATGAATTTACATACATATACAAATAAATGTATTTTTATTATTTTTATGTAACCTGATGTTAAAAGGAGAGAAGTGTTTTGTATTTAGTATTAGTATTAGATTAAGTAATAGATAAAGAACCACCTAGTTAGTAAGAATGAGAACAATAAAGTTAGTTCCCTCCTAATCATCAACGTGTTCGCATTTGTCTATATTGGTCCATACAATTGTACAATACCCCTTCCTCCAGGTTATAAAGAATAAAAAGAAATAATAGATATTCAGCCCTTTTTTTTGTAATTCATTTTTATTTATTATTACCTTATAACTATCTTAAAGCTAGACAAAAATTCATAAAACTAGCCTAATTATCAATAACTTACAACTAATTTACTGGCCCTTATTGCCTTTCGACCTAAAAACTATTTCAATGAAATCTAATTATTTTATTTTTATTTAACTACGAAAACTTATTAAGAAAAAACTCGGTATCTTATCATATTTTTATTTTGTTCTTATAAACTAAACCTTAAGCTAGACTAAAAATAATTAAAACTAGATACAGCTAACTTATGCTAACTAAAAATAACTTAAACTACTTAAAATACCTAAAAATACCCGAAACCACTTAAAACTACTTAAAAACTAGAACAGCCACAGCAGCATTATTTTGTCGTTTTTTATTTTTTTGTTTAAATTTTGCATACGCACGCAGACACACAGCTACATGCATCCCACACATACATGTACATATGTACATATATATACGTACGCACATACATGTATAGGCCCTCAGATACATGCACATATGCCTCCACATACACGCATATTTTTTTGGTGCCACCCCGACTGTTTACTATACCTAATTACCCTAAATGTATGTATGGAAGTCGGCCAAGACATACCATTTTCATCGACTTTAAATATCATGATGCTGTTCAGAGAGCCACCAGAACTGGTTCTCTTGTTTTGCCCTATACCTTCGGTGCCGATCGGACATAGTCCTACTGAACCGAAGGCGCTCTTCTCCACCTTGAGCGATGACGTCTCGACAATACAGGAGTCGCCTATCTACAGTTTTCCGGCTGACGTGGTTGATGAGCGGAACCGACATCCCATCCTGTATCAGCCCGCGACTGTCTAAAAAGAGGGATGCCTCGAGGGGGAGGTAGCCACTTAACCGCGCACTCTCAAAATATAATTTATTGGGGTAGTAAGCCCCAAAAATTAAGCTGTTGGTTGAGGACATCCCTCTTGCAGTGTGACCCCGAATCAGCTTAAACAAAAAATTATCTATTCATTTTAAGTTGGCTCCGTTGTAAAGAATCTGGTTGGAATAATATCTTCTGTTCTCCGACTCTGGTGTTCTGTGTAATCCAAGGCAACGTCTAAGACATTGCCTCTCAAACACCCGAATCTTTTCCATTTAAGATGGGGCAACGTTGAACCACACCGGGCATCTATAGGCAATCATCGGCCTGATGAGGGCCATGTAACAAATCACCTTCACCCTGCTGTTAAGACGGCTGCTATAAAACAATTTTTTTTTCAGGGCAAAAGCTCCCTAGCCCTGGCCAGAGCAGCACTTATATGTTTGCCGAAATACAAGTACTGATCCAACCAGATGCCAAGGTACTTTTACTCGCCAGTGGATATCCATGTGGCCCTACGATCACGGGCTTTCGCCAGTTCTTTCTCATATCCCTTGAGGCGCTAGACAACGGAGTTCTAAGCAAAATAGTTTCTGATTTCTGGAAGTTGATTTTCAACTTCCAGTCATCACAATATCGCTGAATCTTGTCGAAGTCACTCTGCAAAAGATTTTTGATGACCTCAACTGTATGCGCTGTACTGTACGCAATTAGATCGTCGGCGTAGGTAATTGCCTGAGTTAGACTACCTATCAGTTCGCTTTTGTAAATGCTGAACAGAATCGGCGAGTTAACCGCTCCCTGCTGAAGACCATTATTAATATTAAAAATTACGGTAGAAGTTACATTGCCACTCTTGACAACAAACTTTCTACCATTTAGCATGTCATAAAGCATATAAAATAGCGGTTTGCTTATACCAAGTCTGGTAAGCTTTAGATAGAGGCCATCTAACCATACGGGTCGAAGGCCTTCTCTAAATCAACCAGACAGGCACCCGTTCACTGCGTTTTAGTTTTGTTCCATTGGATATCAGAAACCAGTTTATACGCGGCATGAATTGTGTCATGTCCCGTCCGGGATTTTTGTCCTCCGCCCACTTGAACAGGGCCCTATTAATAACCTTTTTAAATACTTTGCTGATACTTGGAAGAAGACTTATCGACCGGAGATTCGCTGGATTGGAGTTGTCCTTTCCCTTTTTTGGGAGAGGGTGCACCACAGCTGTCTTCCACCTCTCTGGATAATATGCATTATTCAGCGCGTTGTTAAGCAGTGTGGTATAAATGTCAACTGCTTCTTGAGTCAAATGTCGTATTACAACGTTGGATATACCATCGACTCTTGCTGACTTCTTTTTGTTTAATGAATCGAAGACGAGCTGGAGTTCATTCTTCGAAATTAACAGGGGACTGGGCCCATTTCGGTCGGCGATTATGGCGTTGCCAAATCTACATCATTAAACCCAGTAAAACCAAGGTTCTCTGATCGCCATTCGGTTATATCGTTCCGGAGCCAGAAGTGATGAAGCAGAGCTCTGTTCTCTAGGTCATGATTCGGGCGAATGCTAGCATTCACCTTGTACACTTTCTAGAAAGCAGCACCCACAGCCTCCACCTTCTCCTGCGGATCTTCGATTATGAAGAGGTCATCGTCCAAGACGGCGTGGCGCGTCATCTGGGTCTATGCCTGCCGTCAGGAATACGTCTCTGTATGTCCCAGAGGATGCCAGATATTCAGCCCTATTCTGTTAAACGTTCACGTGAATATTTGTATTCTGCTCTCCGACGGAAAAAATGAATTGTTCCAAAAAGTATAAAAATTTCGATCAAAAATAAATTTTAACAATTAGATTCTCTTACGAATTAAACAACGAAAATATTAGTAAAGCTTTTGATTCAAAACATAGAAGACATTCGAAAATAAATAGTAAAAAATTGATGGAAATATTCACGTGAATCGAAAGATTCGATCGGATCGAATAGCAGAATTTGACTGATTAAGTAAACAATAAGTTAAATATGAAAAAATAAATAAAAAGTCTACAAGTCGCATAATATTATATAAGTTGTTGATATAAGAACTTAAGACCTGTTAATTTTTAGTAATACATAGAGACTGACAAAACTTGGAAGAATGTGATATTTTAGTTTTTTCAAACATTCTATATGATATTCTCTTATACATATCGCACATCTTAAACTACAAATATCAGTTCCGACGGTCTAAGTCATTGTACACATTGTACAGGAAAGTATATCTGTCAACTACTAATTGTATTTTCGCCGATTTCTTCGACTGGATTCGCAAATAAGTTCCAGATATGTTTTCCACTCCTTAGGCTGGCGAAAGAAATAAAATTTTCCTGGCTGAATTCGTTGTGCATTTCAATCAACATTTGATTTTCTAAACCATCTAAGCCACCCTTTTTCTGGTATTGCCTAGCTACCGAATGGGTGATCTCTTTTGTAACTTTGGCTCAGAATTTCGTGGACAGAATAAAGAATATTTTTTTCTTTTCTTTCCTTTTCTTTTCTATTCTTTTCTTTTCCTTTTTCTTGAGAAACTTTTAGCCATTCAACACTGCTCAATTCTTCTTCCTCAGTTAAAACTGTTGCGGGTCCTGGACGTACTTTTGAAAATGTTGTGCTCAATCGGAACTGCAGAGTAGAACGCAGTAATTTGTGGTATCTAGAAGCTGCTTTTTTTAGATATAAACGGTGATTTTTTAAGAGCTTGGTTTTTGAAAATTCAAAAAAACACAGAAACTTGTAAAAAGTGAATGAAATTTTTATTTGGATCGATAAATCAATTTCTGCCATTTGCTTTTTAAAAATAATTTCACTTAAATGGTGCCCGCGGCTACGCTTCAGGTGGTCCATTCTGAAGGTCCAATTTTGGCAAAATTTCTCACACATTTCGGCCGGAATCTCACCAATGACGCGTTCAATGTTGGCTTCCAAGGCAGCAATCGTGTTTGGCTTGTCCCCATAGACAATAGACTTAACATAGCCCCACAAAAAATAGTCTAACGGGGTCAAATCACATGATCTTGGTGGCCAATTGACTGCGCCAAAACGTGCGATCAACTGCTCACCAAATTCGCCTCTCAATTGATGCATGGTTTCGCGTGCAGTGTGGCATGTGGCACCGTCCTGTTGGAACCACATGTCGACCGAGTTCAATTTTTGCATTTTCGGCAAAAAAAAATCTGTTATCATCGGACGGTACCTTTCTCCATTGACCGTAACCCTGCGGCCTTCATCGTCCTTAAAGAAGTACGGCCCAATGATGCCGCCTGCCCATAAACCGCACCAAACAGTGCATTTTTCGGGATGCATTGGTAGCTGCTGAATTGCCTCTGGCTGCTCTTCACTCCAAATACGGCAATTCTGCTTATTCACGTATCCATTTAGCCAAAAATGAGCGGAAAAAAAACGGACGTAGCTTGCGAAACACATTTTTCACAGAGCACGAATTTTGATAATAAATTTCAATAATTTGCAAACGTTGTTCAGGCGTAAGTCTATTCATGATGAAATGGCAAACAATACTGAATCGAAATGTCAAATGTTGGTGGAATTTGTCATGTGTGATCTGTCAAAAATATAAACGTCAAAAACCAAGTAGCAAAAAAATCACCCGTTACATAAGTCCATTTTTTATGGATCAATCAAGCACAATCAAGCCAATGATAAGATTGATACTTTTTGTAAGAATCGTTAATTTGATAGTGGAGATTTTTAACGTGTTTTTTTTATTAAAAATTAAAGATTTTATTTTAACAACTTAGAACATAAATTATCTATTTTTGCTTATATGCACATTTCGGAAGCTATGCTCCCATCTTCAGTAAGCTCTATTTAAATAATCTTATTTAAAAATAAATAATTTGTGTTTTAAGTTGTTAAAATAAAATCTTTAATTTATTAGAATCGTTATTGAATGAGGGGCTGCTAATAATTGGTTCAAAAAAGGTTTGCCAATGATTGTAGTCGGTACGCTATGTATGTCTTGTTTTCTTTTTCGTTAATGCGTATATACCTCTCTCTATGGAAGTTCGTGGTTACTTTGCACAGTGGGATCGTTATTTGGTTGAATATTGTTTATTACATATGTATGTATGTATATAATATTTTTTTTTTGGCTCATCTCCTGAAGGTTTTCTGCCTTAAAATTTATTATGTTTTAGGTATGTACAATAGATTGTGTGTTTTTTTTAATGTAGTAATGTTAATGTTGATAGTAGGCATCTATTTCAGTAACGATCACTTTTTGTTTACGGTTGTGGCACGTGCCATAGAAAAAGGGTCAGGGTGGGAGAAAAACTGGAAAACATTATGTAAAAAAATTTACAAAATATGTACTTACATATATGTATAAGGCAAGTTATGCATTTGAAAAAAAAATCGAACTCGAGATTTTAATCAAACTTGACAGTACGATGATAGAGAACACCAAAACAGTGGGTCCCGCAATTCGTCTGTCTGTCTGTACAACTTTCTACATCCTAAACGGCTGAAACGATTTTCTTCAAACTTGGAATATTTTAACGTTTTAAGTGATTGTCAAAAATAGAATTTTGAATCTTTTTTTAGGCACAAAATAAACGGTACCTGCCAAACAATTTTTTCCACCATATTAATTATCTCGAAAATGGCTTTACCGATTTTGATAAAAAATATGTGCACTACTATAGGTATACCTAGTCATTTTAGTTACATTTTTTTTTACATATTTTGTTATTAGCATAGCATTTGTTATTAGCATAGTACAACCATTTTTTTATGTTGGACTTTCTCATAAGCGAACTGACGCAGTTCGATCAAAATTTTTAGGTTTTACATTACAAAAAAATACTGCATACCAAAATTGTTTAAAAGTATTTTTTTGGATTTTTGAAAAAAAAAAAATTGACAAATGAATATTTTTAAAATGTTTGGACGATTTTGTTTAAATTCAGTTTTTAAATTTATATTACGAAATACATACAACTGGGATACATACTAACATTTTTTTAGAAAAAAAAAATCCGAAAATTAAGTAAAAACGACAAAAAATAGGTATAATTGAACAGTTTCTACTAAAAATCTTGCTTAGGATATTATCGCACATACGAGCAAGTACGTGCGACCCAGTCGTTCCTTTTATTTTCTTTTATTAGTTTGGTAATGTAGTTATTCGAAATTCAATAAATTTTAAGCTAAGAGCCATTTTTGAATGAAACACTTTTGTCTAAATTTAGTTTTCTACACTAAAAGAAATTGTAAACATCGGAGCCTACAAAATATTTTCCTAGACAAAATAAAACGTTTATCATGTAAAAAACTAAAAATGTATTGTTCATCCATTTCTTCCTATGTTCTTCTTTCTTGTTGCTGTTTGATTAGCTGTGCTTGTGCGTAACTCTATACCTCGCTCTGAGAGAAAATAAGAAAGAGACAAGGTATAAAAATTAGTATAATTAGTAATAGGAATTGGAATTTTCAAATATCTGCCTTTAATAATAAATAGAATAATGTTCTTTTACTAATACATGCAAATACATTTACATGAGTTCTGAGCATGGGACCTACCCTATTTTACTAATGCCCGCACTGTCTCTTTGATCAAATTAAGGGTATAGCCAAAACCCCTTTAGTTCGCTCGCAATTATACATAAAAAATTAACAACTTGCAACTAAGCATTGCTCTCATGCTCTAGATACTGAAGTCGAAAATGTTTTTGACAACTATTAAACTATGCCACTATTTAAATTATTTTAATAAATTAGTTTTGTATTTGGCATAGAGACCATAAGCATAGTCAGACCTGAAAGAAGTAAAGATTTTTTTGCTACTTGGTTTTTGACGTTTATATTTTTGACAGATCACACATGACAAATTCCATGAAAATTTGACATTTCGATTCAGTATTGTTTGCCATTTCATCATGAATAGACTTACGCCTGAACAACGTTTGCAAATTATTGAAAATTATTATCAAAATTCGTGCTCTGTGAAAAATGTGTTTCGCAAGCTACGTCCGTTTTATGGTCTTCAGCGACGAGGCTCATTTTTGGCTAAATGGATACGTGAATAAGCAGAATTGCCGTATTTGGAGTGAAGAGCAGCCAGAGGCAATTCAGCAGCTACCAATGCATCCCGAAAAATGCACTGTTTGGTGCGGTTTATGGGCAGGCGGCATCATTGGGCCGTACTTCTTCAAGGACGATGAAGGCCGCAGGGTTACGGTCAATGGAGAAAGGTACCGTTCGATGATAACAGATTTTTTTTGCCGAAAATGCAAGAATTGAACTCGGTCGACATGTGGTTCCAACAGGACGGTGCCACATGCCACACTGCACGCGAAACCATGCATCAATTGAGAGGCGAATTTGGTGAGCAGTTGATCTCACGTTTGGCGCAGTCAATTGGCCACCAAGATCATGTGATTTGACCCCGTTAGACTATTTTTTGTGGGGCTATGTTAAGTCTATTGTCTATGGGGACAAGCCAAACACGATTGCTGCCTTGGAAGCCAGCATTGAACGCGTCATTGGTGAGATTCCGGCCGAAATGTGTGAAAAAGTTTGCCAAAATTGGACCTTCAGAATGGACCACCTGAAGCGTAGCCGCGGGCAACATTTAAGTGAAATTATTTTTAAAAAGTAAATGGCAGAAATTGATTTATCGATCCAAATAAAAATTTCATTCACTTTTTACAAGTTTCTGTGGTTTTTTGAATTTTCAAAAACCAAGCTCTTAAAAAATCACCGTTTATAAATAAGCGAACTAATAGGTACATAATAAAGAAACTTTATTTATTTAAAGTAAATACCTTCATTTTAGGAATTTGTGTATACATATTCACACATTGGTAAATGATACAAATCTATATCAACATCGGAAATAACCACTTTAATAGCTGTGGAACTGGCAAATTTCCCTAAAGCACTTTATTCTCGTAAATATTTTTGAAGAACAATAGAATAAGCGGCTTCTTGGCTTGCTTTAACAACAAGAAAATATTAAATTATTAAACTAAAAAGTTAAAAAAATTACATATTTTCGATAATTTTATCTTATTTGTCAACATTTTCAAAGGAGACAAATTCTCTACCGCAAACTATTACTCCTGTATGAAATGTATGACAAATTTGACTATAAACTGTTGTACCTATGATTGATTAAAATAAAATCTATGAATCATGTTCATACAACCTTCAAATACTTCAAGTCAAGTTTTCGTTCTGGTGCCTGGTAGAAAGAGGTTAAATCAGAAATAATACTTTTACGCAAATGAGACTTAAGATTGAATATTTATATGTAAATTCAGATATTGCTTTTTCAAAAAATGTATGATGCAGAATAATCATCAAAGCGGTCTTTTGTAATATTAACATTCAGCTATTGACAACAAAATATGAGTACCCAGCCGACTTTCTGATGACTTATCTCCTTATAGCCACCTGTTTCTTCTGTACCTGTTTAAATTACTTTTTTTCTTGGGAATTAAGTCAAGAAAAAAAATCATTTTGGACACAAATGACTAATTTAATAGAAAAATAAATTGTAAAACAATAAATTAATTCAAATAAATAATACATATTGACATTTTAAATCTGGTCATCTTCTAATAAATATGAATCATTATCTGGTGCCACTCCCGAAGTTGCTAAATTTTTGTAAAAGTCATGGAAAGCTGGTGGAACTAAGGTTAAAAGTGAGTACAAATACTTTCTGGATTTGAATTCTTGTATTTTTTTCAGGAAATTTACGAAATTTATTATAATTATCTCTTGTTAAACTTAGAAATGTGTATCGCTTTCTATCGTAACAGAGTACTAGATGACTTAAGCCATTAGGAGCAACAATATTTTTGACTTATAAGACGACTTAGCCTTTAAAATAATTAAATACAAAGGACTTAAGTCCACTTACACCCTTTATACCAAACAAATCTGAAAACTTTCTGACTTACACCCCTTATACCGAAAAATTTCTATAGGACGGAGTAACGTTAGACTTACGCCGACAGGACCAAACGATATAGAAAAAAAAATGACATAAGTCCAATAAAAATCCAAAAACCGATTTTTTTACTTAACCCCTTTCTACCATACACCAATGAATTATTGTATGACAGCAATTGTATGTGTTGTATGATCTGTTAAATAGGGCCCTAGGCCAGTTCTGCCACTAAGAAATTAAAAAAAAAAAAACAGTTTCAATACATGATTTGGGATAAAAAAAACATGACGGACCTATCTCGTATTTAGAAAAGCGTTAAATTAAAAACAAAAGAAAGAATTCGAATAGACAATTTGGAAACCATTGGGTCTATTCGGCGAGATCATTTATTCTGTTATTCTGCTATTCTGTTATGAATTTTCATACAAAAGTTTAAGCTGTCAAAAAATCTTTTATGAATTATAATTTTGGTATTCTACATGCTAAATCTGCTATGAAATCTGTTAAGAAATCCGCTATTGAGCTGTCAAAACTTCGAAATTCTCAACAAGTCCTTTACGAACTGTATTTTTGGTATTCAGCATGCCACAATCTCTTATGGAATCTTTTATGAACCATAAAAGAATAGAAGACACATTTTTGTTACTTTTATCATAAAAGATTTCAATATATGAAGTAAAAACATTTATTTTGTGAATTTATATGAATTGTTCGTAAAAGGACAGATATAACAAAATATTATTAAAATACATAATAACAACACAAACATGTAAATAATATCAAACTAATTATTTGAATACACGAAAGCACAAAACAAATTTGGTGGATGAAACGTCGAAGAAATTGTCGCTTATCTTGCCGGAGTTCGTTTAACACAAGTTTTTATATTGGATATAATACATTTAGGAACTGTTATGGACAAATTGCAAAGATTATATATTATTTATCTACGCGAAACAAAACACGATAATTGCGCAGGTTAATATTTTCATTAGTCAGTGCCTACTGCCGAGAGTTTTTATTTACCTACTGCAGCTGATAATTTGATAGCAGATTTTAGGTCTGTTCGTATAAATTTTTCTTTTTCGAAGTTACATAACAGACTTTTATAAAAGATCGAACTCCTGAATAACAATCATAAAATATCTTTTATGGTGAAGATCTGTTATGCATCATAACAGAAAATTCATAGCAGAATAACAGATGTGGCAGAATAGGCCTACATATTATGATTCATGAGAAAAACAAATATATTTAATTACTAGTAGCACTTTATGCAATTGCTGAAGCTGCACTCAATGTTCAAAGCAAAATGGTACCAGGAAAATAAAAAGGATTGAAAAGGGAGAGAACGTGATGCTTCTAATAATTGAAAAATGAAACAAAAAACGGTTTCATTCTTCTATCTCTTTTACTCATCATCATTGCGTTACTCTTGGCGTTAGCTAAGCTGTCAAAAATATTGCAGGGCCCGAGGCGGGAGAACGAGTGCGTAGATAAAGTGTTATATTGAAAAAATAATATGTGTGCTCTTCATTATTTTTTTTGGTGCATTTCACATACCTATTCACACTCGAAGACACTATATGAAAATAAAGTATGAACACAAATGAAGTGTTCATCCTGCTATTTGCTTTAAGTTTCGTGTTTGTGTTTATATAGGGTAGGCTTGGACATCCTGTATTTTGCGATTATAGGGATAAAATTTGTGTCAGAAAAAAAACATGATTTTGGACTCAAAAACATGAAAACATAATTTGAGTCTAAAAAACATGGAAATCATGATAAATCATGATTTCTGGCAGCCACATTTTTTGACTTTTAGATGTTGGCTACATTTAACGTCAATATACCACTTCAGCACAAGCAGCGCATATCAAATCATTCATCAAAGTAGGCACTTACATATATGATGTGAAATCAAAATATATCTCCCTCAATTTTAAAATCAAATAATATTTTTGTTTGGTTTTGTTTTCCGAACCGATTTATGGAACTAGCTACTTGTCATATTTTCAGTTTCATATATTATTTCAATCGTATGTACCAACCTATAGAAATCCATCCCAAAGTCCCAACGTATAAAAGCTAAAATCTATAGTGTTATTAAGCCATTGAGGGAAATGATAATTTAATTTTGTTGGTTCATGTAAAAAATTTTGTTTTCGTTCCAAAAAATCAAACACAGGTTTTTAACTTAATTTAAAACTTATTTCAGACATTTAAATTATTTATGGAATGTACACAGTCCAAATAAGACTTTGTCAGCAAATAATGAATAAATAATGACCAAAAGTCACGCTTTTTTTAAACAATGTTGAAAACTTCTCCTTAAACAAGTAAATTCTACCTATATATGTACATATTCTTTGTATAACCTTCTCATTTACATCTACCCCACGTAGATATACCTACTCATATCAATGTATCCACACCATGTAAATTCAATTGGTTTTTATCAGAAAGCTATTTGTATAGTGAACAATAAGGTTAAAATTGTTCTTGCTACAATAACAGTTAAATCGATTGATATTGTGTGACCACACGCAAAATGGAATTGAAATGTTCATCCAGGTTCGTAGATAGATTTTGCTTCTGGACTTTAAGTAGGGCAGAATACATGTTAAATTAGAATTCATTAATTTAACAATAATTGTTTTAAATATTTTGATTCTAATATCGAAGTTTTTACTTAGGGTAAATAACCTTAGACTACGAACAACATTTTATAATTCAACATTTTTGACTCGTCGGCTAGCTGGATTTTAAAATGTTCTTCATCGGATGACGTCGATGAGTGTCGCTTCATCTCACTTTTTGTTTGGCCTCGCTATTTTAGTCTTGAGTTTTTTTTTTATTAGTTTTTTACCCGATGAAGTTAATACCCTTGCCTTTTGTGTTCTTGGATTATTTATTATTTTGCTATTTAGGTATGAAACTATAATTTACATGAATTTACACAATTAAACAGTTTGGAAAATCAAGTAGGTACAGTTCGAGGAGTATAATTTTTCAAAATAAACGCACAAGAATTGCCAGTAGGTGAAGTAAACAAACAGAGTGCACAACAAAATACAACACAATACAAAAAACTTGTATTTATTATAAATTACCGGAAAGATATTTTATAAAAAAAACATAAATTAATTAATTTATATCTGCAACTTTTGTCCATAATGTTAAACGAGATAGGGAACCAAATTGGAGTGAGGATGAGTGAGGAATACTCAGACAATTGGACGCATTTCGATTAGAAATTGGACAGTGATCTTATCAAATCGGGAGTACAATTCGTTTTCACCATTTCTTCAAAGGGATTCGCCCGGTTTTTGTATATTTTGGATTTTCGAAAAAGCTCATAATCATCAATATGATAGAAACCTTGAAAAAAGTCACGAGCCGCTAACGCTAAAGTGGGTTTTATTTTGTCTATAATCGTCAAAAAACTAATTTCGACTTAAGTTAAGTGTACTTGATGTGACTATAATTTTGAGCCATTGTTTTTAATTTAAGTAGAGTTTTGGAAGCACATAATGTATGACATTTTCAAAACGAATAATGCCCGTGCGCCATAATGTCCGAACTTACCCTACTTTATTAAATGGGTGATACATGATTTAGACTAATTTATAACAATAAATTAAAAATGAAATGATTTTGATAAGGATGTTCTTTTTTAAAGCTAATAATATATTTTACACCTAAAACATTATTTTTCAGGTACTATTTTTGATTTTCTTAAAACGTATAGGTAGGTTCTGACTTATGCATATAGATTTTTTAATTAAATTTTTTTCATAAGAACATTTACATGAAACGAGTTCACTGTAATATCCTAATTTCGTCGTAATTTCGTCGTGGGGTATGCATAGGTACAAAACTCGGTAAGAACATTCTAAATACATAACCGATTATTACGAACTCGTATATCATTCTAGCTAAGAAGAACTACCTTTTTGAGTTTTGACGTTGTTATATATTATTAATTTCGATGTCACTCCCAAAAAGCGATATACCGGGTGTTTTTTGTTTAGAAGTGTGGTTTTCAATCTGGCAATGCTTTTTTTAGAGTTGACTGTCTTTTTGACAGCTGTCATTTGTTTTATGTTCAATTTGGTTTGCCATTTCATAATAACGACCACCAAACGCGTCGCACGTTCGGTGAATGGGCCCAAGACGAGATGACCACCGATCCCGATTTTCACACGAAAATTTCGTTCAGCGATGAAGCTCACTTTTCCTAAAAATTAAACGTTAATAAACGAAATTGTCGTATTTGGAGTGATCATAATCCACAAGCCATTACTCAGATGCCGTTATATCTTCAAAAAGTCACTGGCCATCATTGGTCCATATTTCTTAAAAAATGAAGCCGGCCATAATGACACATTCAATGTGGAACGCTATAGATCCATGATAAATGACTTTTTCGTGCCTGAATTATAGGATGTTGATGTGGCCGATCATGTCATTATGTGATACAGCCAAGGAAACAACAAATTTATTGAAGGAAACTTTTAGTGAGACTTAACACTGCTGGACTATTTTTTGTGGGGTTATGTAAAGTCGCTTGTTTACGTACATACGCCCGAACGATTGACGCCTTGGAAGAGAATATTCGTTGGTTTCCTGCTCCGATCAGGGTTTTCAAATCCCCTTCACCCCTTAAGCTCTGTACCTGTATTTATATATAGGTTGAGATATTCAAAAGAATTCGTATATTATTCGGAATCTAATCGCAATCATCAATATACATTTGTCATGGAGTTAAAGGAGGTCATACATATGGACATTGGGTATGGGTATAATAGAAACCTTAGATTAGAAAAAAAGGCAAACAGCTTGAAAATGGCTACTGCGGTAAAATGTTAGGACATGAATCGGGTTGGCTATATCTTTTATCAATCGAATCCACTTCAATGTCCAAAAGTGACAATTAACTTGGCTTTCACCGACTTAATAAAGAAGTCTCGTTCTATTATTATATGTTGGTGGTAAGTGTTGATTGGTATATTTATCCACGCACTTCGCTTATTTAATTTAATGGATTTATTTGAAAAAAAAATTGGCTTAGAAATTGCAGCCAGAATACTCATTTACTCTTCCGACTGTTTTTGATTCCTTGAAGTCGAATCCCAATTGGATTGGCTTAAATAACTTTATTTTTATGGTTATGTTTATTTTTATTATTATTTTTTTTTTTTCAAAACTGGTTATACGGGATACGGCACTAATCTTCTTTAATAAGTTAAAATTAGTGTACGTTTTATCTATTCAAATTATCCATATACTACTAGACTTCAAATCACTTGGGTGGTTACTTTCAGCTCTCACATGCTTCATAATGGGTTCTAAGTATAAAGAGCAGAGAGCAATCTTCAGGTTCATGGGGTATTCCAACGAACTAACTTTCAGTTTAAATGTGCAAGGTTTTCTGACAGCCACGTTAACCTAATTTAACATAACCTACCATCTGATAAAATTTGTATGGGGTAGGCGATTACTTTATAGAATTTCTGTTTGTAAATGCATATAGTATTCGAACATGAGTGAATACGTGCGATCCAGTCGTGCATTTAATTTAATATTTTTTGTGCATTTTTCGTTAACGAGCTTACACAGGTGTGAATATTATAAAAGTTTCTGTCAATATAAGCTAATATTATACAATTATTTAATATGTAACGAACTTTTTTTTGGTACATTTTTCTAATAAACTATATTTAAAAAAACTTAATGAGCCGTTTTTGTGTCAATAGAAATTAAAAGAAGTTAGAAAATCTAAATTTTTCCTGACGGAAAAGCAGATTTGAAAAAAAACAGAATTTTGACCGGATCTAATATTTGAAAGACATCGAACACCTACTTGTATAACAATTTAGCGATTCTTAGAATGAATTCGAGAATTCTTAAGCTTTTATTGTTGATATCACTTAGGCCCGTTTGCTGGTACAAAACTTAAGAGTTTATGTTCAACATAAACGCTTAAGTAATACATAGAGCCTTACACCAAACTCAAACCTAAACATAAAAGTCGTTAAGTGGAACATAAGATATTTATGTATGACATAAGGGATTGAATCACTCTTAAAAATATTTCGATATTTGGTTTTTTAGTTACCAACGCATTTACCATATAAAATAAATAAAAATGTATTTTGAATTTCTGAATGCTTCACGTAATCGTCAAATCCTTGAAATTACTGAAGTTTGAATTCCTCGTCAAACATATGAGAGAAATGAATATTTTTCTTCATTTGATGACCTCTCTTTTTACAAAAGATTTTGGTTAATAAACGAACAGTGAATAATAAGTAAATGATTGAAAATTCGATTATAAGACCCCGCTATACGAACATAGATAACTTTAAAATCCAAAAAGAAAGAGAAACCAATGGGAAAGTGGAATTATACTCTGCGACGGTTCTCGTGTTCTCTTGTGTTTGGGTGCAGCTTGTGCTGGTGCTTGTGCAAATTGCTAATTTTGCCCAAACGAAAACAAAGTTTACATAGTCTTCGAGTGGATGAGGATGCCACGATTCCGGATGAAATAGTCTACCACACGACGGATCCGCAATGACTCTGGTGTGATGAGGGAACTGTCGATGATGGTGAGGACAATTCAATTGATGTCGCTAACACTACACTCAAATTATAAAAATGGTGGCTTTGAAGCAGCAGTAGCACCGGCAGTAGCAGGAACAAGCCCAAATTTATTTTGGTGCTACCAACGATATCTTCGGCTTTGATGAGGAAACTGGTATACCTTATGAAACGTTGAATAGTAAACAAATTTCCGAAGTACGCCGGGGACCGTCACCAATAACAGACGACATCTGCAAGAAACCACTTGAGTGTGGATGGAAGGGTGAGTTGGTGTACCGCACAAATCCCGACATTTTTTAATTTTATAAACAAAAATATTAAATTAAAACGCAATATCACCGTTTCAATTTTAAATTTGTGATATTCTCAATTTTTTACATATCACTTGGATGTGTTTTAAATCTGTTTCTTTGCTAAGTTTAACATAGATTTTTACGTTCAACATAAAACAATTTATTTATAACTTATAAGTTATTGTTGTACAGTTGAAAGTTTGACATTTACGAAAATGAATCGCTTAACTATCGCACAACGCATACAAATTGTTAAAACCTACTACAAAAATAGTGATTCTGCCACAGCCACATATCGTGCTTTAAAAGGAGATTATGGTTTACATAATCGTCCTAGTTGGCAATTCTCAAAATTGTGAAGAAATTTGAAGGTACTGGATTGGTTACAGATATTGTAAGGCCTGTGCATCATCGTTTCGCTCGTACCACTGAAAATATCGCTGCTGTAAGTGAAAGTGCTGCCGAAGACCCGAATGTGTCGATTTCTCGTCGTTCTCAGGAATTAGGACTGTCCTACCGCTCATTATGGCGTATTTTGCATTTTGATCTACACCTACATCCATATATAGTCCAGCTCACACAACAACTGAAGCCAGCTGACCATTCACAACGTCGTTGATATGTCGAATGGGTGCTTGAACAACAGGCGGTGGACGGCGATTTTTCGAACAAAATTTTCTTCAGAGGCGAAGAACATTTCTCACTCGGTGGGTATGTTAGTAAACAAAATTGTCGTATTTGGGGTTCTGAGAATCCCCAAGTAATTGAAGGTCAGGCCATTACATCCACAAAAAGTCACTGCTTGGACCTTACTTCTTCGAAAACGACGATGGAACGACTGTCACCGTCAATTCAGAGCGTTATGGTCATATGATAACCGACTTTTTTGCCTGTTATTGACGAATACGGCTAGGAGAATATTTGTATTCAACAGGACGGCGCTACGTACCACATAGCCGAAGCTACACTCGATGTTTTGCGCCCATTTAAAAAAAAAGAAGTTATTTGGCGGACCCTATACTATGAGACTGAATTTTTTAGCTAGTAGTTCCGTCGATGAGGGCGCTAGTTTGTCTTTTCTTGATATTGAATTGTTGATGTGGAAGAAGTAAATGTAGAGGCAAATACGAAAAAAAGCAAGGGAGACTGTCGAAACTTACTAGTTCCGACAACAATATAGAGGGTAAGGGAGAAAACCGAATAAGCTGTTTTTGCCATGGCAACCCTCAAAATATGGTGGGTATAAATAAATTATATTCGAAAAAAATCGAACTCGAGATTTTGATCAAACTTGACATTACGATGATAGCGAAGGCGAACAAATGGGTCCGCAATTCCGTCTCTCTGTCTGTCTGTCCTCGAGTTTACAGCCTAAACGTTTTTTCATAAACACGTCCCCATTTTTTTCAGCTTTTTTACGACGAAAAATGACAGTACCTACCAGGTACCTGCAAAACTTTCTTTTTGATCAAAAAGGTAAATATTATTTTTCTCAAAAAATTTTTTTTTTCTAACAATCAAACATGACATTACGTTAATAGAGAACACCAGAAAGTGGGTCCCCTAATTCCGTCTGTCTGTCATTCTGTCTGTCTGTCCTCGAGTCTACAGCCTAAACACTTTGATAGATTGTCTTTTAACTTGGTACATATGGTTTTTTTCGATAATATGCCCATACTGTTTTTCATTTTTTTTAAGACGACAAATAACAGTAGCTCCCATACATTTTTCTTGGCCAAAAACAAAAAATCTGATTTTTCTCAAAAACGGCTCCAACGATTTTTATAAAAAAAAATGAGTTCATTAATGAAGGGAAAGGGTACCTTTTAATAATTTTTTTTTGGAAAAAAATTGTTTCTTTTGGTATCTCTAGTAGAACCATTTTTTTGGTTTTCGATTTTCTCTGAAACGATTAATCTGATTTTTTTTAAATTTTCTTACGCAGAAGCTCCTAGAAAGTTTAAACACTATTGTATACCAAAATTTTTCAAAACAAATTATTTTGGATTTTTTTTTTTTTTGAAAATTCAAAATTTCGAAAACAACTTAATAGATTTTTTCGAAACTTCGTATTTAGTAGTTTTTAGACATTATCTTGTATAGTTAAAAAAACTATTTTTCTAAAATAAAAAACAACGGTAACTCCATACAAATGTTAAAAAGCCGTTGGGAGTACCGATCAGCATACCATCGGCTGCACATCGATGCGCGAAAGTGATCGATAAAGTGAAAAAATAGAAAGAAAAAAGAAAAAAAGAAAAAACTATCTTGTGTTGTGCTACCTGTTTTTGTTTATTCCTACAAAACCCCCAAAATCAAAATAAATTAAGAAATAAGAGCCCATAACAATAAAATAACAATACAATAATAAGATCAATAAAAAAAATAATCAATAACAACGCCCCATTCCCATAATAATAATTCAGTTCAAATATGATAATAATAACCAAAAAATAAAACAACACAAATCAAGCATAACGTGCGGTAAATATTTCCTCCTCCTTTTCCTTGTCACTTCTCGCAGTTGTATTAGCTTGATCATTGTAGGTACTGTGTGGAGCTTATCACACAGTGCATGCAATGATTAGGTTAGTATAACGTCGTCGTTTTTGCTTCGGCAGAACAAATACTAAAATTGGAACGATACAGAGAAGATTAGCATGGCCCCTGCGCAAGGATAACACGCAAAATCGTGAAGCGTTCCACATTTTTGGTCTAAAAATTTTTTAAGAACGATCGAGTACGACAGTGACCACTGCGGACTCGCCGCCGTAATACAACTTCCGAACGCGCTTATGGAGTTGGAGGTGTATGTACCGGTGCATACTTACAATTACAGTAAGGTGCGGTGGCCACGCTTCTCGAACGTCTTATTGAGCGAATTACGATCAAATGGTATATCCCCACCAAATGACAGGAACATGACAAATACTGAAATTGACAGATACTTAGAACAAATGGACAAAACAATTCAACGAACAATGAACAGGACAATACCGAAATACAAAGAACGTAACGCAACTGACATGTACCGTAACGCGACAATTGATGCATTACACAGACAAAAAAGTGACTTACTGACAAGACTAAAACGCTTGTACAGACGGTTTACTGACACACGAGATCTGGAGATAAGGACACTGAAGTCGTATATCAAAAACATTAACCAATTGATCAAAGAAAATTATAGGTTGTCCATTAATTTGTTTTGGGACAACAAAATTCGGGCCGTGAACGCTACCGACCCGAGTATGTTCCCACAAATTAATAAGATATTCAGAAGAAAAGATCAAAACGACCTTCCGTATCTTAAGCTCCAGAGGACGACACAAAACAGAGACGTACTTCTGACAGCTGGCATAGACCCAGATGACGCCATCTTGGACGATGACCTCTTCATAATCGAAGATCCGCAGGAGAAGGTGGAGGCTGTGGGGGCTGCTTTCCAGCAAGTGTACAAGGTGAATGCTAGCATTCGCCCGAATCATGACCTGGAGGACATAGCTCTGCTTCATCACTTATGGCTCCGAAACGATATAAGCGAATGGCGATCTGAGAACCTTGGTTTTACCGGGTTTAATGATGAAGATTTGGCAAACGCCATAATCGCCGACCGAAATGGGCCCAGTCCCCTGTTAATTTCGAAGGATGAGCTCCAGCTCATCTTCGATTCATTAAAGAAAAAGAAGTCTGCAGGAGTCGATGGTATATCCAACGTTCTACTGCGACATTTGCTTCAAGAAGCAGTTGACATTTATACCACACTGTTTAACAACGCGCTGAATAATGCATATTATCCAGTGCGGTGCAGGACAGCTGTGGTGCACCCTCTCACAAAAAAGGGAAAGGACAACTCCAATCCGGCGAATCTCCGGTCGATAAGTCTTCTTCCGAGTATCAGCAAAGTATTTGAAAAGGTTATTAATAGGGCCCTCTTCAAGTGGGCGGAGGACAAAAATATCATCCCGCATAATGAGTTCGGTTTTAAGGCGGGACATGACACAATTCATGCCGCGTCTAAACTAGTTTCTGATATCCAATGGAACAAAACTAAAAAGCAGTGTACGGGTGCCTGTCTGGTTGATTTGGAGAAGGCCTTCGACACCGTATGGTTAGAAGGTCTCTATCTTAAGCTAAGCAGACTAGGTATAAGTAAACCTCTATTGTATATGCTTTATGACATGCTACATGATAGAAAGTTTGTTGTCAAGAGTGGCAATGTAACTCCTACCGCAATTTTTAATATTAATAATGGTCTTCAGCAGGGAGCGGTTAACTCGCCGATTCTATTCAGCATTTACACCAGCGATCTGATAGGTAGTCTAACTCAGGCAATTGCGTACGCCAACGATCTAATTGCGTACAGAACAGCTAATACAGTTGAGGTCATCAAAACTCTCTTGCAGAGTGACTTCGACAAGATTCAGCGATATTGTGATGACTGGAAGTTGAAAATCAACTTCCAGAAATCAGAAACTATTTTGTTTAGGACTCCGTTGTCTAGCGCCTCAAGGGATACGAGAAAGAAGCTGGTGATCGTAGGGCCACATGGACATCCACTGGCGAGTAAAAGTGTAGTAAAGTACCTTGGCATCTGGTTGGATCAGTACCTGTATTTCGACAGACATATAGGTGCTGCTTTGGCCAGGGCTAGGGGAGCCTTTGCTTTGACAAAACGACTGTTTTATAGCAGCCGTCTTGACAGCAGGGTGAAGGTGATTTGCTACATGGCCCTCATCAGGCCGATGATTGCCTACGGATGCCCGGTGTGGTTCAACGTTGCCCCATCTCAAATGGAAACGATTCGGGTGTTTGAGAGGCAATGTCTTAGACGTTGCCTTGGATTACACAGAACACCAGAGTCGGAGTACACAAGATATTATTCCAACTAGATTCTATACAACGGAGCCAAAATAAACAGAATAGATAATTTTTTGTTCAAGCTGATTCGGGGTCACGTTGCAAGAGCGATGTCATCAACTAACAGCTTAATTTTTGGGGCTTATTACCCCAATAACGAATATTTTGAGAGTGCGCGGTTAAGTGGTTACATCCCTCCCGAGGCATTCCTCTATTTAGACAGTCGAGGGCTGATACAGGATGGAGGGTCGGTTCCGCTCATCTATCACGTCAGCCGGAAAACTGTGGATAGGCGACTCCTGTATGGTCGAGACGTCATCGCTCAAGGTGGAGAAGAGCGCCTTCGGTTCAGTAGGACTGTGTCCGATCGGGACCGGATGGATAGGGCGAAACAGGAGAACCAGTTCTGGTGGCTCTCTGAACAGCATCGTGATATTCAAAGTCGATGAAGATGGTATATCTTGGCCGACTTACATAGATTTAGGGCATTAGATATAGGGAACAGTCGGGGTGGCACCAAAAAAAATTAAAAATATGTATGTATGCGGGGGCATACGTGCATGTATCTGCGTGTCTGTACATATATGTTTGTACGTATATGTATGTGCGTATGTACATGTATGGGTGGGTTGCATGTTGGTGTGTGTCTGCATGCATATAAAAAATAAACAAAAAAAAAAAAAAAAAATTTAAAAACGAAAAAAATGCTGCTGTGGCTGTACTAGTTTTTAAGTAGTTTTAAGTATTATTAGGTATTTTAAGTAGTTTAAGTTAGTTTTAGTTAGTGTAAGTTAGTTTTATTTAGTTTTAATTATTTTTAATATATATTTAGGTTTAGTTTATAAAAAAAAAAAAAAAAAAAAAAAAAAATGATAAGATACCAAGTTTTTTTGTGTAAGTTTCTTGAAATATAAAATAAATAAAAAAAATTAGATTTAATTAAAATAGTTTTTAGGTCGAAAGACATTAGTTCTAAGAGTTATTGTTTAATTTAGAGCGCCCGTAAAGGGCCAGTTAATTAGTTGTAAGTTATTGATAATTAGGCTAGTTTTAAACATTTTTGTCTAGCTTTAAGATAGTTATAAGTTAAAATGAAATAAAAATGAATTAAAAAAAAAAAAAAGTATAACGTCAGATGGATTACTCTTTGTTTTTTTCTATTTAACCAGGGGCGGATCAATATAAATTGTCACTAAGGCATAACACTAGTGACAATTTGTTATTGAAAAGTTCAAATTGGAATATAGATCAAACATTTATTATAGTTAATTGTCTGACTTGTGTTTTATATGTTCTTAAATGTTAAAACGGTTGGTAGTTTTAGAGTCGATTATACCAATATTCGCGGGCTTAGGAAAAATTTTTATGCCGCGTATGTCCACACTGTTAAAAACAGGCCAGCTGTTTTGGCACTGAGTGAGACCTAGATAGGCGAAAATTCTGATCAATCGGAATTTCGTCTGTTTGGGTACAACTTAGTGCCATTATTCTTTTCCCACCATCGTCTCGCCGTATACGTAAGAAATGATGTAGCGTACCAACTCCAACCACAATATGGCTTGTGCTCAAGCACGAATTTTAATTTCATGTGGTTAAAATTCACGGTAAATAAGCACATCATACACACATGTTTTATTTATCGTAGCCCAAATTTGGATAGAGTTTCAACTTTTGACGAACTTGATGCTTTGTCCGACTCCATTCAAAGAATTGTTTCCCATTATCCTCACACTGAAATCGTCATTGCGGGCGATTTCAATGTACACAATTCTAGTTGGCTCCGCTTTTCGAGCCAGACAACACCCGAAGGAAGGTATGTTGAGGTCTTTGCTAAGATAAACCAACTGACTCAGATTGTTGACGAGCCAACCCGAATACCTGACGTTGCAGGTCAAACCGCAAACACTCTAGACTTGTTCCTTACCTCTGACCCTAATAAATACACGCTTAATGTATTATCGCCTCTAGGTACATCAGACCATTGTGTCGTATCTGCAAATTTCTCATGCCAACAACACTCAGTTAAAGAAAAACCACCTATGAGAACCGTTTGGCAATATGGGAAAGCCAACTGGGACGGTCTCAATAATTTCTTCAGAAACTTTATCTGGTCATTATGCTTCCTCGGTAGTGACATAGACTCCATCGAAGATATGATAACAAATTTAATCCTTTACGGAATGAGAAATTTTATCCCGAATAGGGTGAAATCTATCAAACCGAAAGAAAATGCATGGTTTGATTCAAGCTGTAAAGAGGATATTAGGGTTAGAGAAGTCGGTTTCCGGAATTATAAAGCCAACCCCACTGAGGAATACCGGAAAAAGTTTCAACAAGCTAGAAAGACTTGCAACGTTCACATTCGTAGAACCAAATTTTTGCATGACCAAAAATTAAGGCAAAAAATACTACAATGTTCCAAAGGTAGTAAGAATTTTTGGTCATTTGTAAAAACTATTCGTAATTCAACTTCTTCTTCGGTTCCAACGCTCGTCTTTAATGACACCCCTTTTGTCAGTTCTCGCGAAAAAGCCAATTTGCTTGCAGCGCAGTTCGCTGTTAATTCGACGCTGTCAGAAAGTGTTATGACTCCTCTAGTACTTGAGAGCGTAAACGATTTTATGGGACGAATCTTCTTTCGCACTCGTGCAGTTGCTAGAGTCCTCAAAGATCTTGACATAAACAAATCCGCTGGCCCGGATAGTATTCCTCCCATCGTTCTGAAGAGGTGTTCTTCAACGCTGGCAAAACCACTGCGTAAGCTTTTCTATCTGTCCTACTCTACAGGTCTCTTTCCGAGTGGATGGAAAACAGCATTTGTCCAGCCTGTCCCTAAAAAAGGCGCATCTTCTTCACCATCTAATTACCGTCCAATTGCACTTACGTCCCTTCTTTCCAAGGTCATGGAAACGCTGATTAATTACCAGCTCAAGAAATATCTTGAAGAACGAAAGCTCCTTAATGACCGGCAGTATGGCTTTCGTAGCAATAGGTCCACTGGTGATCTGATGGTATATCTCACCGAACAGCTTGATATTTCAAAAGCATTTGATAGAGTTTGGCATCAAGCTCTCTTATCGAAAATGCGTGCATTTGGTATCGATGAATGTCTTCTTCGTTGGATTAGAAATTACCTTTCGGACCGCTCAATACAAGTTGTATTGGACGGTTTCAAGTCTGATATTCACAAAATAAATTCTGGTGTACCCCAGGGCTCCGTATTGTCTCCGACCCTCTTTCTCATTTTTATTAATGATCTCTTATCTGGAACTTCTAATCCACTTAATTGTTTTGCTGACGATAGTATTCTCAGCTTTTCATATTCGTTTTTAGATGCACCTCCTTGTTTTTCGGATGTGCAACTGGAACGGCAGCGTATGATAAGCTCATTAAATTCTGATCTTGACAGCATTGTCCAATGGGGAATTAAAAACCGTGTAGAATTTAATGCTTCAAAAACTCAGTGATGTCTTCTGTCGTTAAGGCAGAACCCACCCCCCATGCCGCTATCCATGAGCGGCATTAGAATTGAAGAAACCGATCAGCTTTCAGTCCTCGGCATGTGCATCACGGACCACCTCTTGCGGAATGAACACAAATTTGATGTCGCCAAAAACGCTGCAAAGTGTTTGGGCTTTCTTCGGAGGTGCAAGAAATTCTTGTCCCCGTCTGATCTGGCTGTAATCTATAAGGCCTTCATTCGTACAAAGCTGGAGTATAACTCGCACATTTGGGCAGGAGCTCCCAAAACTCATTTGAATCTTTTGGATAGAATTCAAAAAAGAGCTCTAAGAATGATTGGCGATAGAACTATAGTGGAAACATTTACATCTCCAGAACATCGTCGAAATGTTATATGTCTCTCACTATTTTATCGCTATTTTTATAAACACTGTTCCAGCGAAATAGCCAGTTGCATTCCTCCCCTTAAATTTTTCAACCGTAATACTCGCGCTTCTAGGAATGCTCATCAGTTTACCCTTGAGCCCAACTTCGGACGTACTGTCAAGTAAAGAGATTCTTTCTTTAGCCGTACAACGCGAATGTGGAATACTTTACCCGGCTCTATTTTCCCCTCCCATTTTGATATTCAGAAATTCAAAACCAATGTGCATCGGTATCTCCTCTTGCATCCTTCCCTACTTTCCTAACGCTCGCACAGTGCTTGTTCATTTTAAGGGTAGTCAGAACCCCTTTAGTGCGCGCATCCGTTAAAAAAAAAAATTTATTTCTCAAAAACGGCTCCAAGAATTTTCAAAAAAAAATCGTTATTAAATTTTATTTAATTTTTTGGATTTTGAAAAAAAAACAATATTTTGCAAATAAATATTAAATGTTTTGAAGATTTTTTTAAATAATATAAATGTATATATATATTGTTGAATACTCATTTAAAAAAAAAAATAAGTAAAAACGACTTGAAAAAGTATATAATACCTATTAATAAACAATTCTTATTTGAAAAGTCGTCAACTCGATTTTTTCCGAAATTACTTATCAAATCTGAATTTTCAAAAAAAATATATTTTTTTTTTCAAAATCCAAAATAATATTAATATAAAATTAAAAAAAAATTGTCACAAGAACACATTTTTTTTGCACAACGATTAACAGAAATCTCTAATCTTAACTGTTAAATTATTATCATATTTGTTCATTTGGTAAAAAAGTTTCTTTATTGAGTAGTGACCATTGCACACAAGTGTATACCTGAATATTTAAATATTCCCTACATTCATTAAACAATTTTCATTATATCTGCCCGTAGAATAAAAAAAACACACACAACCAGCTCCTACTCAACAAAAAAATCCTCATATAAAAAAAACAAAAAAACCTATGAAATAAATTGTTTTCTTTTTTCTCCTCTAACTTATAATAATTTTTTTATATAGTTCTCTCATCAATTTATTATCACACTATTTCTCTTCATACGCATTTTCATAACACACCAACACTACCTAACCTCCGATTTGGTAGTGGAACCCATGATGAGTAGTAGAACTTATTGCAGGCTGGATGAATGTCGTCGTCATGATAGTACTATTAATATCTATATACAAAGATCTAAGCTAAAACCAATATTTAATAAACAAAATATCAGAATTAGCCAAAGCAGTGAAATAAAAATTAAAAATCTGATTAGTGGATCAAAGGACAAAATTGAAACATTACAGCAATCAGGGATTTATTCAATTGGATGTAACAATTCTAATAAAGAAGATATAAGGCAGACAAGAAACCAATTCTCAAAAGATTTAAAGAACATTTTGCGCATCTAAAATACAATGAACCAGAAAAATCAAGTGTATCACAACACATGCTAGATAATAACCATAATTTTAGTTTACAAAATTTGAAATTAATACGTGATGTAAATAATCCTTATGAGCTAGATGCTTTCGTATCTCTTTATATATTTCAAAATAAAAATAATTTAATGAATAGTGACGATGGATAAATAAGCCAAATTTCAGAAAAGTTTATATTAGACCTTAAATTCACTGTAAATTTGTTTGTGTAATTTGTTGTTTGTATTGAATTTTTTGTTTGTATTGAATTTTAATATTAATATCAAAATGTCATTATTATTTAAATAGAGCTTACTGACGATGGAATCATAGCTTCCGAAATGGACATTTAAGCCAAAATAAATAATTTGTGTTTTAAGTTGTAAAAATAAAATCTATAAATTATATTATAAAAAAATATATACGGAAATATATTGCAAGCTCAGTTTACAAATTTTGATGCGCGCATTGGAGCGCCAGGTCGAAACGCTGCAAACCAAGGCCAATGAAAAAAATGTCTTTTTTCATCTTTCTATACAAATTGGTGATGATGCTGGTGAACGGGCGAAAGAATGTTGCCTTAATCTGTTGCAAACTAATGAAAACATAGTTGCAACAACGAGGTTTTGAGATCCAGAAATAACAACAAATCAAATGTCATTGTTAAAATGCACAAAAGTGAGGATGTTGGACGACTTATAAAAGCTTCATCAGAACTACGAAACACTGGTATTTATTTACATCGGGATCTATCAGCCACCGCCACCGCTCGCGCAAGAAGAAAAAAGTTAAACGATTTAAAAACAGAAATCCTGCGAAAAAATAAATTTATAAAAACACGTTTCCGTGGGCACACATTGATCGTCGAAAATAAAGCTTTCTATTTTGACAACCAAAACAATTTGAGGTGTGTTGGCGAATGCGGAAAGTCATTGTTACGTCAAATTCTAGATGTCAGCTGCATGGGGTGCGTTCCAGGTGATGAAATTTATTAAACATAAATGGCAGTGCTTCCCCAACTGTTGGAGATCATAGTAAGTTCTTTTAATACTAATGCCGTCTGCCAATTAAATTGTATAAAATGTTTAGATATAAAAAAATGTTAATGTTACTAATATTGTAAAAAATGTAAAATTTTGTCATACAACATTTCGGGGATTAGTAATATAATTCATATATAATTCATATATTTATTCGCATAGATTTATACAATAAGATACAATATCTTCTTAGGCAGTATAAACTTAATTATTAAATTTACATGATGTGTTCTAAGTTACAACAACAAAAAATAAAATAAAAAAATAACAATGTAGCTAATAAAGTGAATTTTAATTAAAGAAAATAATATAAGAAAAATTACTACTCCATTTTAAATTTTAAATGAAATTAATTAAAGAAAAATTTAATATTGAAATAATATAAAATTGGATATTTAATAAGAGAAAGGAAAAAAATAAAGAAAAAAAAAATAAGTCATAGAAAGAGAAGGAAATAAAAAAAGAAAGAAAATCATCATTCATCACTATATTAATGTCGCCAAATACTCCTTGAGCCTAATTCCGAATAACCTAGTACAGCACATCATTCTTATTGATCGAGGAAGAGAGTTCCACAGACGTATCGCATTTATAAAAAACTGCCGCTCAGATATTAAGATTGATTAGATTAAGATTGATTTTTATTTACATTTCGCAATTTTTTACAAAAATATCATAGGTATAATCAATTAAATGCATGGCTTTGCCGTCTGCCTGATTGACAATGAATTTAAATAATTACTTTATATTTTTAATATTCAATAAGTTACAGTATTCATTTAAAGACATTCATTTATAATTCTGTTTCTATAATTAATTGCCGTTTTACAATATTTGTATAATTTAGATACGTTCATTTCATTAAGAAGATTTAAGGTTTCGTCCGTCATCCGTAAAAAAGTCACTACCCAAAAAGTATCTTCTTGTTTCCCTTAATATCGGGCACCTTCCAACAAAATGTAATATATCCTCACGCTCCGCCATATTGCACATATTGCAAAGTATTTGTAGTTCTTCGCGATGCGGTATAAAATTCAAATTAAGAAGTTCACCTCTTAGCCGGAACATGCTTGAAATTTGATCGATGGTGTAGTCATCTCGGAAATATTTACGTTCATTAATGTTATAGCTCAATTCACTGTAGATCATTCGGTGTAATGAATTTGATGCCTCTTCCTTGTATCTGTCTCTATAGATTTCATCTAGACGAATAATCATCGTATACAACGTAGGCTTCCAAGACCTCCATTCACTAGAATTTATTTCCAGACCTGCATCTTGTGAAAGTTCAATCCAGTTTTTAAACCATCCTGACTTGGAGTGTATAACATGAAGAGCCGCTTTTTTTGGAAGCCGATTATTTGGCATCTTAAGAACTTTGTTAATGTAGTCGACTTGTAGTTTTAATGTTTTGATAAATAGTGGAGATAAACCCGTTTCCAGAAAAATCATATAATTCGGAGTGCTAGGTGGCAAACGAAATATTCGTTTTATATAATATCTGAGGAGTTTTTCTACTGGTTCATATTTTTTACCACCCCACACTTGCGCTGCATAGAAAAGAATTGAATGTGAAACTGCTTCGAACACTTTATATTTGTTGCTATGTGCAATAGCCTTGTTATTAAAACACTCCCGCCATGTTACATTAATAGCTGTCTTAGCTTTCGCAAGCTTATCGGTGAGATGCCTTTCCATGTTAAGGTTATTGGTGAAATAGACACCCAAGTATTTGTAATCTTTCACAACTTCAATTTGTTCATCATTCAAACACCAATGTTCGTTAGACCTGGACCTGCCTCCACCTTTTTTAAATATCATAACCTTCGACTTGTTAAGGTTGATCAACAAGCTCCATCGCATACAATATTCGGCCAGTCTATTTATGATTAGCTGGAGGGATTCTGGTGAGCTAGCAAACAGTACAATGTCATCTGCAAAAAGAAGAGCTTTAATGATGACTCCAGTGTACTCCACGCCCCCTGGTAGTGCTTCAATTAGATCATCGATGAATAGCGCGAACAAACTTGGACTTAGCGCACAACCTTGTCTTACCCCTGACTCCGTCGAAAACCAATCAGATATAGTTTTGCCATTCCAAGCCGCTACTCTGTTATCCATGTACAAGTTTCGCAGAACTCGGCCGAGGTTAAACGACATTCCTAATCCATATAACTTGTACATCAATGCGTTTCTGTCCACGGTGTCGAAGGCTCCTTTCAAATCGACAAAAAATGTGTAAAGTTTTTTACTTCTCGAAATAAACCAGTCGGCGATGCTATTGAGCACAAATATATGGTCTATTGTAGAGTACCCTGTTCTGAACCCCGCTTGAAACTCACTTAGTAAATTATTTGAATCTATCCATGTGTTCAATCTTTTTAGTAGTATCGTGGTAAAAATTTTATAAGATGAGTTCAAAAACGAGATGCCTCTATAATTTGCCGGATCCTCTATGTTGCCTTTTTTGTGGACTGGAAATATCAGGGCCTCTTTGAACTGTTGAGGAATATCCCCAGTTTCCAGAATTTGGTTGAATACTTCTGTCAATTGCTTAGTTAGCTCTTCCGTTCCATATCTATAGAATTCCGTTGGTATTCTATCAGAACCTGCTGCCTTTCCATCAGATAGTGAATTTAGAGATGCTTTAACCTCTTCTTGGGATATTGACGTTTCCAAAATGTAGTCATGGAATCCAGGTGGGGCGTACTGCATCATGCATGGGTTTATGGCGTTTGAGTTTAGCAGTTCTTTGAAGTGATTTTTTAATCTATTACAATCTAGCTTGGGACTGAGGATGTATTTTGCTCCATTAAGTTTCCGGGCCAAGTTCCAAAATTCAGATGGGTTATTGCACATGGCAAGTTTTTGCGCTTCAGCTTCATAATAAATTTTCTTTTTATCCTTGCACAGAATTTTGAAACTTTGGTTATATTTTATATACAAGTTTCTTGCGGAGGGTTGATTACATCGTCTGTACTTATTTAGCCAGACATATGATAAGTTTCTTGCCTGCATACACTCTTTATCAAACCATGGTTCTTTATAGGTATTCTTTTTCTGCCAATTATTATTTACCGGTACCTGATATGCCTCTTTTATACAACTCTCGATATTTGTTAGGCTACTTTCATATTCATGGGTCAGCAGAAGTGTATTCAACTGTCGCCTATATATTGGGGCAGTTGAATTTGACCAATGCAATTTAGGCATTAGTTCTAAATTTATTCTTTCATCATTTCCCTCTTTTCCACCTTTAAATGACACAATAATCGGCATATGATCTGAGTAAGTTTTCTTTTCTACCTCGAAATCTGTTATAAATAAATTCCAATCACCGCCTGCAATGCTATAATCGATGACCGAACTTCCCTGCTTCCCCACAAAGGTGTATTCTCCCAGCTCATCTCCTTTACTCGTACCATTTTGAATTCTAAGCCCAAACGAGTTGCACAGTTCAAGAATTTTCGCACCTCTTGCATTTTTAGTTGAATCCTTAGTTTTTCTTCTACACCCAATCCGTTCATTTTCAGACCCACCCTCGTTTCCAACTCTCGCATTTAGATCCCCAACAAGCATTACGTTATCGCTGTGTTCACATGTCAAAAACTCTTTGATCTTTTCAAAATATGTATCCCAGTGGTTACAATTGATATAGGTTGGTACTATCCGAAATCTCTTCTGACATATTATCAAATCCATTTTTTTTTTTTTTTTTTTTTTTTTATAATCTACGCGCGCTCAAGGGAGTATGAATACCCTTTAAATGTTTCAACACAGCGCGGGCGTGGGGGTGAGGTTAAGGAAGAGAAAGAATGATAGGAAAGATGTGTGGCGCGATATTCGGAGACTGTAGGTGGTTGTTGTCTCAGATTTTATCTCCAGGGATGGCGGCTGAACTAATGCGGAGAAATTTCCGTGTCTTATTTATAGATGTCCCTTATAATTCGCATTAATTTTTTAATTCTTTTTGTCATATTTTATCGGTATACTAGTTTTATTCAATCACATGTTGTTAGTTCTATGCCTAAACAGCATGTAATGAGTAAACCAGCAACTCATTGTATGACATTTATTTTTAGAATTGGTTTTTAATGGAAAAATAAGAAGACATAGACTACGGCAGGAATCGAACCTGTGACCATGAGGTTGACAGGCGAACACACAACTATCGCGCCACGGCCACCCCCATGCAGGTAATCTCACCATAAATCTTAAATTTGCAGTTGATATAAACCAAATCTTTTTTAAATCCAAAGATATAACCTCCGCTAGCTCTGCCTTTTGTGTGAGTTCTTATTGCCGGTATTATTTTAAGTTCAAAGTTATTAAATTTTTTCTCGTAATTGACGAGGCTACTATCAGTAATATAGGTTTCATACAAAAAAATTATTTCAAATTTGTTAACAAAGCTAAAAAAATCAGTAAATATGCTCTTATTATAAAGGCCTGCTATATTGTATGACAACATTTTTAAAATCTTTAAATTTTCTCCATTACAAATATTAATATTTTCGACAATAGTTCTTGATGGGCAGACGGCATTACAACTAAAAGTTTTGTTGTGACATCAGAGGTGGCATGTGTGAACTGCTGTTATCAGTATGGTTTTTTTTCTGCCCCGGAACGCTACCATCAGAAATGTCATTTACCAACTGGTCTAACAATGACATTCCGCACCTTCCGTCACATTTTAGATTGTTATTGCTGTCAAAGTAAAATGATTTACCTGCAACCATCAATGTTTGTCCGCGTATTTGCATTTTTAAATGTTTGTTTTTCGCAAAAATTTCAGTTCGCAGCTTTATTAATTTTCTTCTTCGGTTTCGTGCAGCTGTAGGTAAATCTCTGTGAATCGAAATTCCGATATTGCGTAGTTTAATCGTAGATTTTAATATATTGGCAACATCTTCCCTTCGGTTCAATCTTACGACGACGTTAGCTGTGTTACTGTTTGTCGAACGCAAGACTCTTGTTGATGCAATAACATTTTCCTCCTGTGTTTGCAAGAGATCTATGCAACATCTTTGCGCCTTCTCCCCTGCATCTTCGTCTCTGTTCAGCGGTATGTGAACCACTACATTTTTTTCGGTGGCCCTGGTTTCAAGAAATTCTACTTGCCGCTCTAGATACTTACAACGGGCTTCGAATTTCTCCACTTGAGCCTGCATAGCTAAGTTGCTGTCTTGTAGGTTGCTGATATTTTTATGAATGGCATCTAAATCGGCTCTTGTCGGCATGTCCTTCAATTTGTCATCCAATATTAGCGACATAGTTTCTTGAATCATAATCTTCAACTCAGAAACTTCCATCGTTCCAACAGCATACGCGTTTTGGCTAGTCCCCGCTGAATGGTTTGGTGGCGATTCCGAAGAAACCTCTTTATATGGTCTTTTAAGTGGTTGGCTGTCACGATTGATATGTTTAGGCGGTGGTGTGCGCTTCATATCGGAAGTTTGAAAGCAGTTGTACGTGCACCGTTGTTCACAATTTTATTAGATTTGTGTGCAGTTATTATTGTAGAACTACTTGAATAAATTATTCAAATTAAAAACTATTTAAAATGGCAAAAAAACAAAATTAATAAGAGTGGCCGTAAATTACTGAACTTATTGCTGCAAACCAGAGTTGCCAATTAAATTAAGAAGACGTAACGTATAGGCCGAATATTCAAAGTTCTAAGAGAACGCGAATGACATATCTTAATATAAAGGTAAATTGGTTGATGAGTTTGCAAAACATTGTTTAGTAGTGTTAACGTTCTAAGCTTAAAAAGATTTTCAAGAGTAACGCCATATATTGATTTGGAAAATTGAGAAACGTGATCATATTTTTTAAACCGAAGATATATCTAGCTATGCTGTTATATGCAACGTTAAGTTTACGCTTGTGCTCATAATCACAATTATTAAAAATTTCACAGCCGTAGAACATAATAGGAATCAGTAGTGTTTTGGCCAATATAATTCTTGTTTTTAAGGGTGTTATTTTATGAGTAGTTCACAGCATACGAAGCCCTCCGTAAACCCTACCAATTGTTAGTCTGATATGGTGATTCCAGGAAAGTGTTTTAGTAAACATAATTCCTAGGTTTCTTGCTGAATCGACAAATTCAATTTGATTATTATTTAAGTATATTTTGGGGAAGTCATAAGTGTCGATTAACTTTCTTGAAATCACCAAGCATTTAGACTTAAGTGGGTTTATGCAAAGTCTATTTTCCAGGCACCAACTATGAACGTTGGTTAAATCCTCATTAACCTCAACTGCTGCATTTTCCACCAAACCTAGTGCAAAGTTTTTCCGTAACTGAACATCGTCAGCGTACATATCCACTTGACTGTTTTGTAAGCAGGCAGGCAAGTCATTTATATACAAAGAGAACAATAGTGGTCCCAGTATTGAACCCTGTGGGACTCCTCTGTCCAACATGAGAAGTTCAGACACATCGCCATTTGCCACAAATGCTTGAGATCTGCAATCTAAGTATGACTGCATCAACATTGCCGAAGGTAAAGCGAAATTAAATTGGTTTATTAGCTTACAACAAAGGATATTATGATTGACCGTGTCAAATGCCTTGGAAAAGTCTAAAAGAACGAGAAAAACAACATTGTCAGAGTCAATAGTTTGCCTTATATTTTCAACGACATTTATGAGAGCTGTTGTACAGCAATGCTTCGGGCGAAAACCAGACTGATTTTCACATAACAAGTTTTTGTTGATAAGATATTTACGAATTTGGGCAAGCTGAAACACGGGAAAGAAAACACATTGTGTTCAACAGATAGATCCGTTATTTTATTAACGACTTCGACGACGGTTTTTAACAGTTAAACATTCGTGGAGGTAAATAGGTTTGCTGTTAGTGTTATTTTCTCCAATATCATTCATGCCAAGATCTCGAAGGCAAAGCTGCGTCTTAGTTGTTTTTCGGTAGTTGCCGATCGACATCAGAACAAGACTTTTATCATTTGGCGATACAAATTTAATCATTATCGGTGGTGAAAATGATTTATCTTTCGATTTGAGGCGGTATAAGTTTTTAATTGTTGGTGGCTTAAGTTTTAACCTAGCACAGAGTTTATTAAAAAGAAATTGTAAATTTTCATTCGGTAGCAGTGGTACTCCGTGTAAAAGTGCATCGCTCATTGTCTCTTTTAGTTGTTGTTTTTCGTCGTGAGCTTTTATTTTTTGTATCGCCTCGTCGTGTTTTTGTAGCTGTTCTTTAAGTTCTTGGTTCTCGTCTTTTAGTGCTTCAATTTCGTTTTGTTTTGATTCCAGCAAAGTGAGTGGGTTATTTAC
This sequence comes from Philhelius pedissequus, assembly GCA_910595825.1. Taxonomy (NCBI): domain Eukaryota; kingdom Metazoa; phylum Arthropoda; class Insecta; order Diptera; family Syrphidae; genus Philhelius; species Philhelius pedissequus. The sequence goes on from OU343160.1 coordinate 254,540,100, forward strand.
AGCTTCAAGCGAAGACCTCAGAGCTCCAACTTCTAAGTCGATTTTTTGAGTAATTCGATTTTCTGAGTCGGTAATTTGTGACATAAGTAATTTTTTCAAGTTTTTCTAAAATAGTGGATTCATCACTAGAAATCGAATTATTTTTCTTAAGCATGTTTGACATCGATTTTGTTTCGGGGTTTGATAACTTTGAATGTCTTGGTGGTGTGAATCGGGAAAGTGCTGATATTTTTTGCGGTTGGTTCGGAGGAGACGGAGACTCGGAGAACAATTCTCTGTTCCGTTTTGCAGACATTTAATGTTCAAGATTTGTTCATGTATGGGTAAGTTGGGCAAAACTTTTATTTAGCAGTTAGTATATAGAGTAAGTTCACAAAAATAAAAATTGTACTGTTTATTTTGGTATTTTTATTTTTTCAACTTACTTGTTAACTAAAACGACTTTCGTGATAATAATTAAAAACAAGTTCACAAGCCTATTAGACCTCAATCGGTAGCCACTATTATTGTCCTTGGAATGGAATTTAAAACTTCTTCAAACAGAAACTGCCACTCTGTCACACACGTCCCCTTAGCAACACATCCGAATCACTTTTTTTTGAAGGGTTATCTATTGATTTTTTAAATTTTATAAACAATTTCGAAATTATATTTTTGTATGAAACATTTATGAGTGAAACAAGCCTTACCAATAATTTTGAAAACAAATTCCAAGACAACGAGTTAAAAATAGTTCCTGCTATAAGAAATCATGCTAGAAGGATAGCGAGTGGAGGTATCATATTCGGAGTGAAAAAGAAGTTGAAGAGCTGCAGCTACCTGTTTAAAACATCCAATGATCTGTGTAGATTTAAGATTCGATGGGGAGCTATTTCGTATTATACCGTGTTGTATCAACTGCAATAATTGGGGCACAGATTTCGACAAGATGAAAGAATTTGTTATGTGTGGAACAAGTTCAAACATGCTGATAGTTGGAGATCTGAATGCAAGAGTGGCTACAACAGGAGGTGACGAAAATGTGAGAAGAGGTGTAAGAGGCAGTCCAAAGATAAGACAAAAAATAATAAAGGATCCCAAATAATTGATATTTGCAACTCTTTTGGATCCCGAATTCTTAATGGTACTAATGATGGAGATGAACTCGGCGAACATACATTTGTTGGAAAACAAGGTAGTTCTGTAATTGATTATGGACTAGCTGGAGACATGTGGAATTCAGTAATCACTGATTTGAGGTGGAACAAGTACAAGTAATCGTCAAATCCTTGAAATTACTGAAGTTTGAATTCCTCGTCAAACATATGAGAGAAATGAATATTTTTCTTCATTTGATGACCTCTCTTTTTACAAAAGATTTTGGTTAATAAACGAACAGTGAATAAAAAGTAAATGATTGAAAATTCGATTATAAGACCCCGCTATACGAACATAGATAACTTTAAAATCCAAAAAGAAAGAGAAACCAATGGGAAAGTGGAATTATACTCTGCGACGGTTCTCGTGTTCTCTTGTGTTTGGGTGCAGCTTGTGCTGGTGCTTGTGCAAATTGCTAATTTTGCCCAAACGAAAACAAAGTTTACATAGTCTTCGAGTGGATGAGGATGCCACGATTCCGGATGAAATAGTCTACCACACGACGGATCCGCAATGACTCTGGTGTGATGAGGGAACTGTCGATGATGGTGAGGACAATTCAATTGATGTCGCTAACACTACACTCAAATTATAAAAATGGTGGCTTTGAAGCAGCAGTAGCACCGGCAGTAGCAGGAACAAGCCCAAATTTATTTTGGTGCTACCAACGATATCTTCGGCTTTGATGAGGAAACTGGTATACCTTATGGAACGTTGAATAGTAAACAAATTTCCGAAGTACGCCGGGGACCGTCACCAATAACAGACGACATCTGCAAGAAACCACTTGAGTGTGGATGGAAGGGTGAGTTGGTGTACCGCACAAATCTCGACATTTTTTAATTTTATAAACAAAAATATTAAATTAAAACGCAATATCACCGTTTCAATTTTAAATTTGTGATATTCTCAATTTTTTACATATCACTTGGATGTGTTTTAAATCTGTTTCTTTGCTAAGTTTAACATAGATTTTTACGTTCAACATAAAACAATTTATTTATAACTTATAAGTTATTGTTGTACAGTTGAAAGTCTGACATTTACGAAAATGAATCGCTTAACTATCGCACAACGCATACAAATTGTTAAAACCTACTACAAAAATAGTGATTCTGCCACAGCCACATATCGTGCTTTAAAAGGAGATTATGGTTTACATAATCGTCCTAGTTGGCAATTCTCAAAATTGTGAAGAAATTTGAAGGTACTGGATTGGTTACAGATATTGTAAGGCCTGTGCATCATCGTTTCGCTCGTACCACTGAAAATATCGCTGCTGTAAGTGAAAGTGCTGCCGAAGACCCGAATGTGTCGATTTCTCGTCGTTCTCAGGAATTAGGACTGTCCTACCGCTCATTATGGCGTATTTTGCATTTTGATCTACACCTACATCCATATATAGTCCAGGGGGTCAATTCCCGATCTGTGAAATTATGAAGTGATAAAAAAAATATCATTTCAGTTTTCACAGAGGTTTATCATTTTCCAACTTCACACACACGCCGAATGCGATTCTAGAACTCATTGTGATAAAGTTTGTACTAAAAAGTACTAAATGATAAATTCTGTCATTTCTGATTAGATTTTTTGTTGGGAAAGGTAAATATTTCATTTCAGTTTCTAAATTTGCTTAAGAATAATGTCCTGAATAATAATTCGTTTAATAAATTAATAAAAGACGTCGTACTGAACAATTGTGGCTTTTATATTATATTCAATAGTACTCGTATCTCTGTTTTGAGTAAGATTTATTATTTTTTCATGTGAGGATATTGAGGCTTTCCCTTCGAGATGGGCAGAATCTATTCGATGTTACAACTAGGAGGACTTTATTGAACTTTATAGATTCCCAAAACATTTATGCATGGATTTAATACGTGAACTGAGAGCATTCTTGAAAAACACTCAACTTATAAGTGCGCTTCAAAGCCATTTAAATATGGTAAAGTGCTCTGCATTTTTTTGCAATGGGTAGTTTCCAACAATCTGTCGCGGGAATGAGCACCGTCGCGTCGGCTGTCGTGAATCTGTTGATTTAACAATTTCGTTATTTACTCGAATTAACACAAATATAACTTACTACCAAAATAAATTTGTGTATAAATATAATTGTTGCTTACTTGTCATATGCCAAATCCTGTTTATCTTCTTAATATTCGATTAGAAACATTTTCTTCACAAAACAATTGACTGTGATAAAAAAATTATCATATGAAAAATGTTTGGCATTTAACTTCACTTTTTCACGAATCGAGAATCAAATTAGACGTGAAAGCGTGATAAAATTTATCACTTCACATCTTCACAGATCGGGAATTGACCCCCAGCTCACACAACAACTGAAGCCAGCTGACCATTCACAACGTCGTTGATATGTCGAATGGGTGCTTGAACAACAGGCGGTGGACGGCGATTTTTCGAACAAAATTTTCTTCAGAGGCGAAGAACATTTCTCACTCGGTGGGTATGTTAGTAAACAAAATTGTCGTATTTGGGGTTCTGAGAATCCCCAAGTAATTGAAGGTCAGGCCATTACATCCACAAAAAGTCACTGCTTGGACCTTACTTCTTCGAAAACGACGATGGAACGACTGTCACCGTCAATTCAGAGCGTTATGGTCATATGATAACCGACTTTTTTGCCTGTTATTGACGAATACGGCTAGGAGAATATTTGTATTCAACAGGACGGCGCTACGTACCACATAGCCGAAGCTACACTCGATGTTTTGCGCCCATTTAAAAAAAAAGAAGTTATTTGGCGGACCCTATACTATGAGACTGAATTTTTTAGCTAGTAGTTCCGTCGATGAGGGCGCTAGTTTGTCTTTTCTTGATATTGAATTGTTGATGTGGAAGAAGTAAATGTAGAGGCAAATACGAAAAAAAGCAAGGGAGACGGTCGAAAATTACTAGTTCCGACAACAATATAGAGGGTAAGGGAGAAAACCGAATAAGCTGTTTTTGCCATGGCAACCTTCAAAATATGGTGGGTATAAATAAATTATATCAAGGCTATTGCCGTATACATTAATTTGAAGTATGAATGGATATGGGTATACATGCATGTATAGGTTATTATAGAATTTATTTTAAATTTTTCTTTCAAATTTTAGATATTTGGTGGATTTTAGGATTTTGAATTGTAGCAACGTTGCTACTTTTCACTTTTTATATGCACAAATAGCAAAGCAATGTTGATATTTCAATATGTTTTGTTTAGGTAGGTACATGTGTACCCAGATACCAACCTACATACAATATGTATGTATATAGGTACTTTTCTTCTTTTTCAAATATAATATCTATTGAGAATAATTTAATTTTTTCTCCAGACAGTTTTATTAGGAAATAAAGTAGGTATACCTAGTAGGTATATAGTATTTTTTTAATTTTTTTTTGACTAGCGAAATTATATATGTATGTAGGTTCTATATTACAAGTTATGCATTCGAAAAAAATCGAACTCGAGATTTTGATCAAACTTGACATTACGATGATAGCGAAGGCGAACAAATGGGTCCGCAATTCCGTCTCTCTGTCTGTCTGTCCTCGAGTTTACAGCCTAAACGTTTTTTCATAAACACGTCCCCATTTTTTTCAGCTTTTTTACGACGAAAAATGACAGTACCTACCAGGTACCTGCAAAACTTTCTTTTTGACCAAAAAGGTAAATATTATTTTTCTCAAAAAATTTTTTTTTTCTAACAATCAAACATGACATTACGTTAATAGAGAACACCAGAAAGTGGGTCCCCTAATTCCGTCTGTCTGTCATTCTGTCTGTCTGTCCTCGAGTCTACAGCCTAAACACTTTGATAGATTGTCTTTTAACTTGGTACATATGGTTTTTTTCGATAATATGCCCATACTGTTTTTCATTTTTTTTAAGACGACAAATAACAGTAGCTCCCATACATTTTTCTTGGCCAAAAACAAAAAATCTGATTTTTCTCAAAAACGGCTCCAACGATTTTTATAAAAAAAAATGAGTTCATTAATGAAGGGAAAGGGTACCTTTTAATAATTTTTTTTTGGAAAAAAATTGTTTCTTTTGGTATCTCTAGTAGAACCATTTTTTTGGTTTTCGATTTTCTCTGAAACGATTAATCTGATTTTTTTTAAATTTTCTTACGCAGAAGCTCCTAGAAAGTTTAAACACTATTGTATACCAAAATTTTTCAAAACAAATTATTTTGGATTTTTTTTTTTTTTGAAAATTCAAAATTTCGAAAACAACTTAATAGATTTTTTCGAAACTTCGTATTTAGTAGTTTTTAGACATTATCTTGTATAGTTAAAAAAACTATTTTTCTAAAATAAAAAACAACGGTAACTCCATACAAATGTTAAAAAGCCGTTGGGAGTACCGATCAGCATACCATCGGCTGCACATCGATGCGCGAAAGTGATCGATAAAGTGAAAAAATAGAAAGAAAAAAGAAAAAAAGAAAAAACTATCTTGTGTTGTGCTACCTGTTTTTGTTTATTCCTACAAAACCCCCAAAATCAAAATAAATTAAGAAATAAGAGCCCATAACAATAAAATAACAATACAATAATAAGATCAATAAAAAAAATAATCAATAACAACGCCCCATTCCCATAATAATAATTCAGTTCAAATATGATAATAATAACCAAAAAATAAAACAACACAAATCAAGCATAACGTGCGGTAAATATTTCCTCCTCCTTTTCCTTGTCACTTCTCGCAGTTGTATTAGCTTGATCATTGTAGGTACTGTGTGGAGCTTATCACACAGTGCATGCAATGATTAGGTTAGTATAACGTCGTCGTTTTTGCTTCGGCAGAACAAATACTAAAATTGGAACGATACAGAGAAGATTAGCACGGCCCCTGCGCAAGGATAACACGCAAAATCGTGAAGCGTTCCACATTTTTGGTCTAAAAATTTTTTAAGAACGATCGAGTACGACAGTGACCACTGCGGACTCGCCGCCGTAATACAACTTCCGAACGCGCTTATGGAGTTGGAGGAGTATGTACCGGTGCATACTTACAATTACAGTAAGGTGCGGTGGCCACGCTTCTCGAACGTCTTATTGAGCGTGACGCCATCTTGGACGATGACCTCTTCATAATCGAAGATCCGCAGGAGAAGGTGGAGGCTGTGGGGGCTGCTTTCCAGCAAGTGTACAAGGTGAATGCTAGCATTCGCCTGAATAATGACCTGGAGGACATAGCTCTGCTTCATCACTTATGGCTCCGAAACGATATAAGCGAATGGCGATCTGAGAACCTTGGTTTTACCGGGTTTAATGATGAAGATTTGGCAAACGCCATAATCGCCGACCGAAATGGGCCCAGTCCCCTGTTAATTTCGAAGAATGAGCTCCAGCTCATCTTCGATTCATTAAAGAAAAAGAAGTCTGCAGGAGTCGACGGTATATCCAACGTTGTACTACGACATTTGCCTCAAGAAGCAGTTGACATTTATACCACACTGTTTAACAACTCGCTGAATAATGCATATTATCCAGTGCGGTGGAAGACAGCTGTGGTGCACCCTCTCCCAAAAAAGGGAAAGGACAACTCCAATCCGGCGAATCTCCGGTCGATAAGTCTTCTTCCGAGTATCAGCAAAGTATTTGAACAGGTTATTAATAGGGCCCTCTTCAAGTGGGCGGAGGACAAAAATATCATCCCGGATAATGAGTTCGGTTTTAAGGCGGGACATGACACAATTCATGCCGCGTCTAAACTAGTTTCTGATATCCAATGGAACAAAACTAAAAAGCAGTGTACGGGTGTCTGTCTGGTTGATTTGGAGAAGGCCTTCGACACCGTATGGTTAGAAGGTCTCTATCTAAAGCTAAGCAGACTAGGTATAAGTAAACCTCTATTGTATATGCTTTATGACATGCTACATGATAGAAAGTTTGTTGTCAAGAGTGGCAATGTAACTTCTACCGCAATTTTTAATATTAATAATGGTCTTCAGCAGGGAGCGGTTAACTCGCCGATTCTATTCAGCATTTACACCAGCGATCTGATAGGTAGTCTAACTCAGGCAATTGCGTACGCCGACGATCTAATTGCGTACAGAACAGCTAATACAGTTGAGGTCATCAAAACTCTCTTGCAGAGTGACTTCGACAAGATTCAGCGATATTGTGATGACTGGAAGTTGAAAATCAACTTCCAGAAATCAGAAACTATTTTGTTTACGACTCCGTTGTCTAGCGCCTCAAGGGATACGAGAAAAAACTGGCGCAAGCTGGTGATCGTAGGGCCACATGGACATCCACTGGCGAGTAAAAGTGTAGTAAAGTACCTTGGCACCTGGTTGGATCAGTACCTGTATTTCGACAGACATATAGGTGCTGCTTTGGCCAGGGCTAGGGGAGCCTTTGCCTTGACAAAACGACTGTTTTATAGCAGCCGTCTTGACAGCAGGGTGAATGTGATTTGCTACATGGCCCTCATCAGGCCGATGATTGCCTACGGATGCCCGGTGTGGTTCAACGTTGCCCCATCTCAAATGGAAAAGATTCGGGTGTTTGAGAGGCAATGTCTTAGACGTTGCCTTGGATTACACAGAACACCAGAGTCGGAGTACACAAGATATTATTCCAACTAGATTCTATACAACGGAGCCAACATAAACAGAATAGATAATTTTTTGTTCAAGCTGATTCGGGTTCACGTTGCAAGAGCGATGTCATCAACTAACAGCTTAATTTTTGGGGCTTATTACCCCAATAACAAATATTTTGAGAGTGCGCGGTTAAGTGGTTACATCCCTCCCGAGGCATTCCTCTATTTAGACAGTCGAGGGCTGATACAGGATGGAGGGTCGGTTCCGCTCATCTATCACGTCAGCCGGAAAACTGTGGATAGGCGACTCCTGTATGGTCGAGACGTCATCGCTCAAGGTGGAGAAGAGCGCCTTCGGTTCAGTAGGACTGTGTCCGATCGGGACCGGATGGATAGGGCGAAACAGGAGAACCAGTTCTGGTGGCTCTCTGAACAGCATCGTGATATTCAAAGTCGATGAAGATGGTATATCTTGGCCGACTTACATAGATTTAGGGCATTAGATATAGGGAACAGTCGGGGTGGCACCAAAAAAAATTAAAAATATGTATGTATGCGGGGGCATACGTGCATGTATCTGCGTGTCTGTACATATATGTTTGTACGTATATGTATGTGCGTATGTACATGTATGGGTGGGTTGCATGTTGGTGTGTGTCTGCATGCATATAAAAAATAAACAAAAAAAAAAAAAAAAAAATTTAAAAACGAAAAAAATGCTGCTGTGGCTGTACTAGTTTTTAAGTAGTTTTAAGTATTATTAGGTATTTTAAGTAGTTTAAGTTAGTTTTAGTTAGTGTAAGTTAGTTTTATTTAGTTTTAATTATTTTTAATATATATTTAGGTTTAGTTTATAAAAAAAAAAAAAAAAAAAAAAAAAAAAATGATAAGATACCAAGTTTTTTTGTGTAAGTTTCTTGAAATATAAAATAAATAAAAAAAATTAGATTTAATTAAAATAGTTTTTAGGTCGAAAGACATTAGTTCTAAGAGTTATTGTTTAATTTAGAGCGCCCGTAAAGGGCCAGTTAATTAGTTGTAAGTTATTGATAATTAGGCTAGTTTTAAACATTTTTGTCTAGCTTTAAGATAGTTATAAGTTAAAATGAAATAAAAATGAATTAAAAAAAAAAAAAAGTATAACGTCAGATGGATTACTCTTTGTTTTTTTCTATTTAACCAGGGGCGGATCAATATAAATTGTCACTAAGGCATAACACTAGTGACAATTTGTTATTGAAAAGTTCAAATTGGAATATAGATCAAACATTCATTATAGTTAATTGTCTGACTTGTGTTTTATATGTTTTTAAATGTTAAAATGGTTGGTAGTTTTAAAGTCGATTATACCAATATTCGCGGGCTTAGGAAAAATTTTTATGCCGCGTATGTCCACACTGTTAAAAACAGGCCAGCTGTTTTGGCACTGAGTGAGACCTAGATAGGCGAAAATTCTGATCAATCGGAATTTCGTCTGTTTGGGTACAACTTAGTGCCATTATTCTTTTCCCACCATCGTCTCGCCGTATACGTAAGAAATGATGTAGCGTACCAACTCCAACCACAATATGGCTTGTGCTCAAGCAAGAATTTTAATTTCATGTGGTTAAAATTCACGGTAAATAAGCACATCATACACACATGTTTTATTTATCGTAGCCCAAATTTGGATAGAGTTTCAACTTTTAACGAATTTGATGCTTTGTCCGACTCCATTCAAAGAATTGTTTCCCATTATCCTCACACTGAAATCGTCATTGCGGGCGATTTCAATGTACACAATTCTAGTTGGCTCCGCTTTTCGAGCCAGACAACACCCGAAGGAAGGTATGTTGAGGTCTTTGCTAAGATAAACCAACTGACTCAGATTGTTGACGAGCCAACCCGAATACCTGACGTTGCAGGTCAAACCGCAAACACTCTAGACTTGTTCCTTACCTCTGACCCTAATAAATACACGCTAAATGTATTATCGCCTCTAGGTACATCAGACCATTGTGTCGTATCTGCAAATTTCTCATGCCAACAACACTCAGTTAAAGAAAAACCACCTATGAGAACCGTTTGGCAATATGGGAAAGCCAACTGGGACGGTCTCAATAATTTCTTCAGAAACTTTATCTGGTCATTATGCTTCCTCGGTAGTGACATAGACTCCATCGAAGATATGATAACAAATTTAATCCTTTACGGAATGAGAAATTTTATCCCGAATAGGGTGAAATCTATCAAACCGAAAGAAAATGCATGGTTTGATTCAAGCTGTAAAGAGGATATTAGAGTTAGAGAAGTCAGTTTCCGGAATTATAAAGCCAACCCCACTGAGGAATACCGGAAAAAGTTTCAACAAGCTAGAAAGACTTGCAACGTTCACATACGTAGAACCAAATTTTTGCATGACCAAAAATTAAGGCAAAAAATACTACAATGTTCCAAAGGTAGTAAGAATTTTTGGTCATTTGTAAAAACTATTCGTAATTCAACTTCTTCTTCGGTTCCAACGCTCGTCTTTAATGACACCCCTTTTGTCAGTTCTCGCGAAAAAGCCAATTTGCTTGCAGCGCAGTTCGCTGTTAATTCGACGCTGTCAGAAAGTATTATGACTCCTCTAGTACTTGAGAGCGTAAACGATTTTATGGGACGAATCTTCTTTCGCACTCGTGCAGTTGCTAGAGTCCTCAAAGATCTTGACATAAACAAATCCGCTGGCCCGGATAGTATTCCTCCCATCGTTCTGAAGAGGTGTTCTTCAACGCTGGCAAAACCACTGCGTAAGCTTTTCTATCTGTCCTACTCTACAGGTCTCTTTCCGAGTGGATGGAAAACAGCATTTGTCCAGCCTGTCCCTAAAAAAGGCGCATCTTCTTCACCATCTAATTACCGTCCAATTGCACTTACGTCCCTTCTTTCCAAGGTCATGGAAACGCTGATTAATTACCAGCTCAAGAAATATCTTGAAGAACGAAAGCTTCTTAATGACCGGCAGTATGGCTTTCGTAGCAATAGGTCCACTGGTGATCTGATGGTATATCTCACCGAACAGTGGCACAAATCTTTACATCGTTTTGGAGAAAGTAAGATTATTGCGCTTGATATTTCAAAAGCATTTGATAGAGTTTGGCATCAAGCTCTCTTATCGAAAATGCGTGCATTTGGTATCGATGAATGTCTTCTTCGTTGGATTAGAAATTACCTTTCGGACCGCTCAATACAAGTTGTATTGGACGGTTTCAAGTCTGATATTCACAAAATAAATGCTGGTGTACCCCAGGGCTCCGTATTGTCTCCGACCCTCTTTCTCATTTTTATTAATGATCTCTTATCTGGAACTTCTAATTCACTTAATTGTTTTGCTGACGATAGTATTCTCAGCTTTTCATATTCGTTTTTAGATGCACCTCCTTGTTTTTCGGATGTGCAACTGGAACGGCAGCGTATGATAAGCTCATTAAATTCTGATCTTGACAGCATTGTCCAATTGGGAATTAAAAACCGTGTAGAATTTAATGCTTCAAAAACTCAGTGATGTCTTCTGTCGTTAAAGCAGAACCCACCCCCCATGCCGCTATCCATGAGCGGCACTAGAATTGAAGAAACCGATCAGCTTTCAGTCCTCGGCATGTGCATCACAGACCACCTCTTGCGGAATGAACACATATTTGATGTCGCCAAAAACGCTGCAAAGTGTTTGGGCTTTCTTCGGAGGTGCAAGAAATTCTTCTCCCCGTCTGATCTGGCTGTAATCTATAAGGCCTTCATTCGTCCAAAGCTGGAGTATAACTCGCACATTTGGGCAGGATCTCCCAAAACTCATTTGAATCTTTTGGATAGAATTCAAAAAAGAGCTCTAAGAATGATTGGCGATAGAACTATAGTGGAAACATTTACATCTCCAGAACATCGTCGAAATGTTATATGTCTCTCACTATTTTATCGCTATTTTTATAAACACTGTTCCAGCGAAATAGCCAGTTGCATTCCTCCCCTTAAATTTTTCAACCGTAATACTCGCGCTTCTAGGAATGCTCATCAGTTTACCCTTGAGCCCAACTTCGGACGTACTGTCAAGTAAAGAGATTCTTTCTTTAGCCGTACAACGCGAATGTGGAATACTTTACCCGGCTCTATTTTCCCCTCCCATTTTGATATTCAGAAATTCAAAACCAATGTGCATCGGTATCTCCTCTTGCATCCTTCCCTACTTTCCTAACGCTCGCACAGTGCTTGTTCATTTTAAGGGTAGTCAGAACCCCTTTAGTGCGCGCATCCGTTAAAAAAAAAAATTTATTTCTCAAAAACGGCTCCAAGAATTTTCAAAAAAAAATCGTTATTAAATTTTATTTAATTTTTTGGATTTTGAAAAAAAAACAATATTTTGCAAATAAATATTAAATGTTTTGAAGATTTTTTTAAATAATATAAATGTATATATATATTGTTGAATACTCATTTAAAAAAAAAAATAAGTAAAAACGACTTGAAAAAGTATATAATACCTATTAATAAACAATTCTTATTTGAAAAGTCGTCAACTCGATTTTTTCCGAAATTACTTATCAAATCTGAATTTTCAAAAAAAATATATTTTTTTTTTCAAAATCCAAAATAATATTAATATAAAATTAAAAAAAAATTGTCACAAGAACACATTTTTTTTGCACAACGATTAACAGAAATCTCTAATCTTAACTGTTAAATTATTATCATATTTGTTCATTTGGTAAAAAAGTTTCTTTATTGAGTAGTGACCATTGCACACAAGTGTATACCTGAATATTTAAATATTCCCTACATTCATTAAACAATTTTCATTATATCTGCCCGTAGAATAAAAAAAACACACACAACCAGCTCCTACTCAACAAAAAAATCCTCATATAAAAAAAACAAAAAAACCTATGAAATAAATTGTTTTCTTTTTTCTCCTCTAACTTATAATAATTTTTTTATATAGTTCTCTCATCAATTTATTATCACACTATTTCTCTTCATACGCATTTTCATAACACACCAACACTACCTAACCTCCGATTTGGTAGTGGAACCCATGATGAGTAGTAGAACTTATTGCAGGCTGGATGAATGTCGTCGTCATGATAGTACTATTAATATCTATATACAAAGATCTAAGCTAAAACCAATATTTAATAAACAAAATATCAGAATTAGCCAAAGCAGTGAAATAAAAATTAAAAATCTGATTAGTGGATCAAAGGACAAAATTGAAACATTACAGCAATCAGGGATTTATTCAATTGGATGTAACAATTCTAATAAAGAAGATATAAGGCAGACAAGAAACCAATTCTCAAAAGATTTAAAGAACATTTTGCGCATCTAAAATACAATGAACCAGAAAAATCAAGTGTATCACAACACATGCTAGATAATAACCATAATTTTAGTTTACAAAATTTGAAATTAATACGTGATGTAAATAATCCTTATGAGCTAGATGCTTTCGTATCTCTTTATATATTTCAAAATAAAAATAATTTAATGAATAGTGACGATGGATAAATAAGCCAAATTTCAGAAAAGTTTATATTAGACCTTAAATTCACTGTAAATTTGTTTGTGTAATTTGTTGTTTGTATTGAATTTTTTGTTTGTATTGAATTTTAATATTAATATCAAAATGTCATTATTATTTAAATAGAGCTTACTGACGATGGAATCATAGCTTCCGAAATGGACATTTAAGCCAAAATAAATAATTTGTGTTTTAAGTTGTAAAAATAAAATCTATAAATTATATTATAAAAAAATATATACGGAAATATATTGCAAGCTCAGTTTACAAATTTTGATGCGCGCATTGGAGCGCCAGGTCGAAACGCTGCAAACCAAGGCCAATGAAAAAAATGTCTTTTTTCATCTTTCTATACAAATTGGTGATGATGCTGGTGAACGGGCGAAAGAATGTTGCCTTAATCTGTTGCAAACTAATGAAAACATAGTTGCAACAACGAGGTTTTGAGATCCAGAAATAACAACAAATCAAATGTCATTGTTAAAATGCACAAAAGTGAGGATGTTGGACGACTTATAAAAGCTTCATCAGAACTACGAAACACTGGTATTTATTTACATCGGGATCTATCAGCCACCGCCACCGCTCGCGCAAGAAGAAAAAAGTTAAACGATTTAAAAACAGAAATCCTGCGAAAAAATAAATTTATAAAAACACGTTTCCGTGGGCACACATTGATCGTCGAAAATAAAGCTTTCTATTTTGACAACCAAAACAATTTGAGGTGTGTTGGCGAATGCGGAAAGTCATTGTTACGTCAAATTCTAGATGTCAGCTGCATGGGGTGCGTTCCAGGTGATGAAATTTATTAAACATAAATGGCAGTGCTTCCCCAACTGTTGGAGATCATAGTAAGTTCTTTTAATACTAATGCCGTCTGCCAATTAAATTGTATAAAATGTTTAGATATAAAAAAATGTTAATGTTACTAATATTGTAAAAAATGTAAAATTTTGTCATACAACATTTCGGGGATTAGTAATATAATTCATATATAATTCATATATTTATTCGCATAGATTTATACAATAAGATACAATATCTTCTTAGGCAGTATAAACTTAATTATTAAATTTACATGATGTGTTCTAAGTTACAACAACAAAAAATAAAATAAAAAAATAACAATGTAGCTAATAAAGTGAATTTTAATTAAAGAAAATAATATAAGAAAAATTACTACTCCATTTTAAATTTTAAATGAAATTAATTAAAGAAAAATTTAATATTGAAATAATATAAAATTGGATATTTAATAAGAGAAAGGAAAAAAATAAAGAAAAAAAAATAAGTCATAGAAAGAGAAGGAAATAAAAAAAGAAAGAAAATCATCATTCATCACTATATTAATGTCGCCAAATACTCCTTGAGCCTAATTCCGAATAACCTAGTACAGCATATCATTCTTATTGATCGAGGAAGAGAGTTCCACAGACGTATCGCATTTATAAAAAACTGCCGCTCAGATATTAAGAAGACGTAACGTATAGGCCGAATATTCAAAGTTCTAAGAGAACGCGAATGACATATCTTATTATAAAGGTAAATTGGTTGATGAGTTTGCAAAACATTGTTTAGTAGTGTTAACGTTCTAAGCTTAAAAAGATTTTCAAGAGTAACGCCATATATTGATTTGGAAAATTGAGAAACGTGATCATATTTTTTAAACCGAAGATATACCTAGCTATGCTGTTATATGCAACGTTAAGTTTACGCTTGTGCTCATAATCACAATTATTAAAAATTTCACAGCCGTAGAACATAATAGGAATCAGTAGTGTCTTGGCCAATATAATTATTGTTTTTAAGGGTGTTATTTTATGAGTAGTCCACAGCATACGAAGCCCTCCGTAAACCCTACCAATTGTTAGTCTGATATGGTGATTCCAGGAAAGTGTTTTAGTAAACATAATTCCTAGGTTTCTTGCTGAATCGACAAATTCAATTTGATTATTATTTAAGTATATTTTGGGGAAGTCATAAGTGTCGATTAACTTTCTTGAAATCACCAAGCATTTAGACTTAAGTGGGTTTATGCAAAGTCTATTTTCCAGGCACCAACTATGAACGTTGGTTAAATCCTCATTAACCTCAACTGCTGCATTTTCCACCAAACCTAGTGCAAAGTTTTTCCGTAACTGAACATCGTCAGCGTACATATCCACTTGACTGTTTTGTAAGCAGGCAGGCAAGTCATTTATATACAAAGAGAACAATAGTGGTCCCAGTATTGAACCCTGTGGGACTCCTCTGTCCAACATGAGAAGTTCAGACACATCGCCATTTGCCACAAATGCTTGAGATCTGCAATCTAAGTATGACTGCATCAACATTGCCGAAGGTAAAGCGAAATTAAATTGGTTTATTAGCTTACAACAAAGGATATTATGATTGACCGTGTCAAATGCCTTGGAAAAGTCTAAAAGAACGAGAAAAACAACATTGTCAGAGTCAATAGTTTGCCTTATATTTTCAACGACATTTATGAGAGCTGTTGTACAGCTATGCTTCGGGCGAAAACCAGACTGATTTTCACATAACAAGTTTTTGTTGATAAGATATTTACGAATTTGGGCAAGCTGAAACACGGGAAAGAAAACACATTGTGTTCAACAGATAGATCCGTTATTTTATTAACGACTTCGACGACGGTTTTTAACAGTTAAACATTCGTGGAGGTAAATAGGTTTGCTGTTAGTGTTATTTTCTCCAATATCATTCATGCCAAGATCTCGAAGGCAAAGCTGCGTCTTAGTTGTTTTTCGGTAGTTGCCGATCGACATCAGAACAAGACTTTTATCATTTGGCGATACAAATTTAATCATTATCGGTGGTGAAAATGATTTATCTTTCGATTTGAGGCGGTATAAGTTTTTAATTGTTGGTGGCTTAAGTTTTAACCTAGCACAGAGTTTATTAAAAAGAAATTGTAAATTTTCATTCGGTAGCAGTGGTACTCCGTGTAAAAGTGCATCGCTCATTGTCTCTTTTAGTTGTTGTTTTTCGTCGTGAGCTTTTATTTTTTGTATCGCCTCGTCGTGTTTTTGTAGCTGTTCTTTAAGTTCTTGGTTCTCGTCTTTTAGTGCTTCAATTTCGTTTTGTTTTGATTCCAGCAAAGTGAGTGGGTTATTTACAGCTTCAAGCGAAGACCTCAGAGCTCCAACTTCTAAGTCGATTTTTTGAGTAATTCGATTTTCTGAGTCGGTAATTTGTGACATAAGTAATTTTTTCAAGTTTTTCTAAAATAGTGGATTCATTACTAGAAATCGAATTATTTTTCTTAAGCATGTTTGACATCGATTTTGTTTCGGGGTTTGATAACTTTGAATGTCTTGGTGGTGTGAATCGGGAAAGTGCTGATATTTTTTGCGGTTGGTTCGGAGGAGACGGAGACTCGGAGAACAATTCTCTGTTCCGTTTTGCAGACATTTAATGTTCAAGATTTGTTCATGTATGGGTAAGTTGGGCAAAACTTTTATTTAGCAGTTAGTATATAGAGTGAGTTCACAATTTTTGTATTTTTAATTTAATTTTGGTATTTTTATTTTTTCAACTTACTTGTTAACTAAAACGACTTTCGTGATAATAATTAAAAAAAGTTCACAAGCCTATTAGACCTCAATCGGTAGCCACTATTATTGTCCTTGGAATGGAATTTAAAACTTCTTCAAACAGAAACTGCCACTCTGTCACACACGTCCGCTTAGCAACACATCCGAATCACTTTTTTTGAAAGGTTATCTATTGATTTTTTAAATTTTATAAACAATTTCGAAATTATATTTTTGTATGAAACATTTATGAGTGAAACAAGCCTTACCAATAATTTTGAAAACAAATTCCAAGACAACGAGTTAAAAATAGTTCCTGCTATAAGAAATCATGCTAGAAGGATAGCGAGTGGAGGTATCATATTCGGAGTGAAAAAGAAGTTGAAGAGCTGCAGCTACCTGTTTAAAACATCCAATGATCTGTGTAGATTTAAGATTCGATGGGGAGCTATTTCGTATTATACCGTGTTGTATCAACTGCAACAATTGGGGCACAGATTTCGACAAGATGAAAGAATTTGTTATGTGTGGAACAAGTTCAAACATGCTGATAGTTGGAGATCTGAATGCAAGAGTGGCTACAACAGGAGGTGACGAAAATGTGAGAAGAGGTGTAAGAGGCAGTCCAAAGATAAGACAAAAAATAATAAAGGAACCCAAATAATTGATATTTCCAACTCTTTTGGATCCCGAATTCTTAATGGTACTAATGATGGAGATGAACTCGGCGAACATACATTTGTTGGAAAACAAGGTAGTTCTGTAATTGATTATGGACTAGCTGGAGACATGTGGAATTCAGTAATCACTGATTTGAGGTGGAACAAGTACAGTTTTCAGATCATATGCCAATTGTTATCCGTTTGAACATTGGAGGAACTGAAAATGAAGAAAACATGAACTTAAAATTAATGCCTAAGCTACATTGGAAACATACAAAAGCAAATACCTACAGGAATCGTTTGGATGTATACCTGGGAACACAAGAAATTAGTAATGTGAGAATCATCAAAGATTGCAGTAAGACAGTTGCTCCCATACAGAACAAATACGATGGAAGGGGAATTTTTAAACAGCCGTGATTTGATTCAGAGTGTATGTTTGCAAGAAAAATAGCATAAGCTGAGCTTAATAAATATAGGCGGGATAAGGATGAGTCTACTAAACAGAACTACCTCCAAATGAGCCGGAAATTTAAATTATTGTGTAGGGAGAAAAAAATATCTCACTATGAAAACGAAGCGAAAAGCTTAGTACGATGTAATAGTACGAGGGATTTTTGGAAAAAAGTACAACAAATAAATGGAAAGGTGTATGTCATCAATAGACATCTAAATTGTGAGACATTAAGATTACAGTTTACCGAACTTCTCAACCATTTGCCTACCACCAATGATATCGTACAATTTGCGCGGCCGGCTTTTAGTGATGAAATCTTAGAAGGAACAATCCAGAAGGAAGAAACATATGCAGCCCTAAATGAACTCAAGGATGGTAAGGCTGCGGCGACAGATAGAATATCTTCAGAATTCTATAAATATGGATCGGAAAAGATGGTAATCAAAATACTGGGTTAATACCGCAGGAATTTAAGGAATCACTGATTTTTCTCATCCATAAAAAAGGCAACATTATGGACCCTGCAAACTATAGAGGAATTTCCTTCTTGAATTCATCCTACAAAATATTCACTTCAATTCTACATAGTTGGCTTAGAATGTGGGTTGATTCATATAAGCTATTGAAAGAATTTCAAGCTGGTTTCCGACAAGGATATTCTACCATTGGCAATATCTTTGTACTTCGAATCGTCGCTGATTTCTTTTTGGGCAGAAATTAGAAGCTTATGTTTTCTTCGTCGATTTTAAAGCAGCTTTCGATACGATATACCGAAATGCGTTGATGTACAAGTTGTTTAGGTTAGGAGTGACGTACAAGTTCGGACGTGTACTGCAGAATTTTTATCTGGAAACCAAAGCAGCTGTGTAGGATGGAGATTTTTGGCCGGGAGGAGTGGAATATGCTGGGACTCTCATCAAGGCTCTCCTTTTCGCGGATGACTTAGTGTTGTTTGCGTACTCAACAGAGTCGCTGCAGCTTATGATCAATAAACTTAGTGTGTATTGCAGAACCTGGAGATTAGTTGTTAGTTTGGAAAAGTCGAAGGTTATGGTTTTTCGAAAAGGTGAAGGAAGAGTTAGCGGACAAGAACAGTGGTCATTTAATAATGAAAGAATAGAAGAGGTTAGGGAGTACAAATATGTAGGGATCACTAGTACTAGAAACAACAGCATGGAAAGACCGAAAAAATGCAGAAAGCTAAGACTACAATTAATATTGGGTGGAAGAACATCTTTAATAATAAGCATATAGCTCACATCAGTAAATACAAAGTATTTGAATCGGTAGCGGAGTCAACATTGATGTTGACCCAAGCGTGGGGTGGTGAGTAATATGAAATTGTTGAAAAACTTATCCGATTATGTATCAAAAGGATATTTCGACTACCTCCTAATGCTCCAAGCTACATACTTATGCTGGAAACCTGAATGTCGCCTCTATTCATTAAAACCCTTAAATTAAATATTGATTATATATGTAATGTCCTTGAGATGTCTGATCAGCGTCTCCCAAAGAGAGAAGCACTTCAGACAATACATAACAGATCAGGTTGGTTTCGAGATTGGTAAGAGCTAGCGGAAGAAGAAAATATAAATCTAGCACCAGAGGAGTATCTTAGGTGGAAACCCGTACCATATGATTTCGAAAATAGACGAAAGATGTCTATTGAAGTTTGCAACGGAGGCAAAAGAATCCATCTACAGAATTCCTACAGCAAGTTAAACTACAACCTTAACAAAAAGAACTACTTCCGAGATGAATTAACAACGGAAAAAATATCTATGATATTTAGGCTGAGAGGAAAACTTATCCATCTTAATTTAATTCCACATCGTGAAGAGTTGCTTTGGTATGTGAATTGTGCAATATGGGTGAAAGAGAAAACATTTTTCATTTTACGGGTAGATGTCTAGTACTACGAGAAGCAAGGAGACATGTCATTGGAAGTAATGTCTTATCAGAAGAGCTTATAACACATTACCTTAATGAAGTTGATGTTCCCTTATTATACAAATATTGTAAATTAGTATTAGATTATAGGAACAGAATTACAACTGAAATTTTTTAAGATTGTTAAACTACGTATTTATATATTTGAAAAAGTTGTCAATCAGGCAGACGGAAAATAGCCATGCTAAAATCTAATAATCCACATATAAGCAGGTAAATTAAGGTCAATTCAATTCAATTTTAAGTTTGTTCTGCTTCAGGTTGCGTTTTGCCCCCCCCCCTCCCTTGACTGAACATTTTACTTTAACTTAGTTTGCTCCACTTAAAATTTTATTTGAACTTAATTAATTCATTAATTTACTCCACATAGAGCCGATTTTTCAATCTCCACTTAAAGAGGCAGTTAGTTGCCAGAGGAATAAACTTATTTGACTGCTAAACAACCGGATAACAACATCGAATTTTTCAATCAAGAAAAATCAATCTATAGAATAATTTAATTTGAACGTCACTTTTATTATAGTATCGTACTTTTCATAGAAATTAATTTTTGTTTAACGTTTATTTCAAAGCAATAATTTTTCAAAGTGCTTATGACTTCGAAATTAGCTCTTTATTTTATTCCTCAGATAACTCCTTATTCCGTTCTAAAATGATAATATTGTGCCTAGATTAAATTATATCTGCCTGTTGAAAAACTTAATTTTGCTCTATCTGGAGAATATGTACTAACTGAATGCTTTACTGATTAATGAAAAATTGGCTCTTAAAAGTCTAACCACTGACATTTCTTATTTTATAATATTTATAATATAGGAATTAAAGTCCCCTAAAAAAATAGAATTCAAAATGTATTTAGCTGTAATAATTTTTATAAGAGTCAATATTCACCGATCAAAATTCGAGTCTTCATACATTCATATTTTTATTTTGTTATTTTTTAAGCAGATATGTGGTCCGCATAACGGCAACGCCAAAAATAACGTTGTCATCATCAATCAATAAAACCAGAACAGAAATATTCTAACGCTGAGTTAAGGGAACAATCGGAATACTCATCTATTAATTTTGATAAAGAAATTTTTGAATGATCAGAGGAAAGTAAAAATATTAAAACTAAAACTGATGGTAACAATGATAATACAAATTAAAAAAAATACACTGATAGTCACTAGAGGAATCTAAGAAAGTTATATTATTTAATATATTTTAATAAATAAAATTAAAAAAAAGAAATGTTTGTTTTACGAATCAGAAATGGAAGTTTTGTATGATACTTAGTTGTCATTACATAGGTCTTTGTATGCGGATTAAATTTGTACCACAGAGATCCGGCAACTCCGGGTATTTACTGCAGGTTTTCAATAAAACTTACTGAAAACTGCATAAGCTCACCAAATTCAAAAAAGAACCAATACAAAATTATTTTCGTCTTAAATAATGTTATCTTTTTTGCGACTCTACATGGCTGTCAAATGAGACAAAATTTTCAAAGGATTTAACAAATCATCAAAGCCAACTACTGACATTGGAGTGGATTGTATAAATATAGTATAGATTTCAAGATAAGAACAGTATGCCGTTTTGTCTGTATATGTCATTTTGGACATACTTCTCCTACTAAGCCTTTATTGCATCTTTCTTTGGTAAGATCAGGGGTTAAATAATGACACAAATTTTCACTAAAAAAATACCAGCTTTTTACCAGTCTTTAAATGTCCTAAGTCGATAAATATTAAGAACGACTTCTCCTTACCACTTATGTATTATGTACCTAAAAAAATTCCATTTAAAAACAAACTCACAAAAACATTTTATCTAAATGTTAAAATGACTTATAGTAGCTGTCTTTTCAATTTCAATGAATCCTTTTCCAATTAGATCAGAATTTTTACCCTCGCAAAACAGTAAGCACAAACGACGTGTAATACTCGTAAATTTCCATTAAAATTGATTCCACACATATTTTATAAAATGTTAAAGCATAGACTCCACTTCAATATGTCCTTGGAATGTAAGACCTATACATATTAATTTCAGTTCAAGAACTAAAATCTAGCTAAAGCTATTGTTTTGCCAAAAAAAAACCTTTTTTTCCCTATTATACAAGGACTTACTTCCAGGCAAAAAAGAAAAACAGTCAGAAAAAGCTTATGAATCATCTGTTTTCAATACCAGAGCATTTAAGGGTATTTGGGAATTTGAGTGTGATTTTTCAACAGAGAACTTGGAACTGGATAAAAACCACCCTGCATTTGGGAGATATGTTAGTAACATAAATCAGGCAAGAGAAAAGATACTTCCTCGTTTGTTGTTTGTTCATGCCTTTTTTTAAACCCTAGATATCGTTATATATTTGTCTGAAATGTAAATTGAATTTATTAGCAGCATATTTTATATTTTATTATTTCTTTCAGCTGCATATTCTCTCTGTAATTCTAACACTGTATTGTCTCTTAAGGGGTTGTTTTTAAGAAACGGACGCACTTGGAAGCGTATAAGATCAAAACTTGAAATCAAATTGGATCTGAGACTTGACCACCCAGATGAGATCAACGTTCAATGAGACCAATATTCAGTGATCTAGCAGGCACCCCTTGCAAAAAGTCTTGCACACCTCGACTAAGGACGGATTAAAATACTTATGAAGTGATGATGGGCTGTAGATCATAAGCGGATGGATCTTTCGCTGAAGGAACCAGGCTTGGCTGAATTAACTACATTTTATTTTCTAAGTCAAAAACTACGTGTAGTAAATCGAATAAACTACGCGTCTTATTTACTACAATTTGCTACGCCTGCTACATTAACGTAGTAAATTAAGTAAATCAATAGAATTTCAACCGGTTAGAAACAAATTCCAAAATTTTTAATAAACGAATATCTCACCCACAAGTTTAATGAAACCCGAATCCGACCAATATAAATGTATAGACATATAGCTACAGCTATGTAAATGAGCGTCTCTCATTTTAAGAGCAAGTTCGGCAACATAAGCGCAATATACGCACATACCCCCAGAGAGTAGGAAAATAATGACATCAACACTCTATATGAGCTGTTGGTCACGAAATATAATCATATGACATTTAAATTCTATAGAAGATTTTAAAGCTAATATAGGAAGAGACTACTTGGTGAGACAGATATACACCGCCAGAACGACAGCCACATCGCGTACGATGAAACGTTTTTGTGTAATCGACTCTACTGCAGGGTGAGTAGCTTATTCTTATATGCATTTGCTACATCTCATTAGTCTCAAAGGTACATGGCGATCTTCCGATCAATCAAAATTTATCCAGATTTACGGAAACAACTCCTCTAATATCTGTATCATTGATATCCGATATCCATAATCAGTGTATCACTGTTGCAGATATTTCCTCTACATTAAACACAGAAAAATGCCTTAAAATTACCATAGATCTGCAAGTCCTTTTCAGATCGAGTCTCTAACAATAATCTTTAAATTTAAATTTTGAATGGATGATTCAAGCAATAATTACATATAAATACATATAGGTACCTATCTACAAATGTATGCTTAAGCTATTAGGTGACGTAGATACTAAACATTTTTTTTTTAATTTTAACTAAATACCTGTAAGACCTAAGGTCTTTTAAATGCAACCTGAATTGCACGGCACTGGTTTGGCACAGTGGATTTGAGAACTAGGTATTGGCTGTCTCATTTTAACCCATGGATGGCATCCAATTAAAATTGGAGGTATTGAAAAGAATGCGCCTAGCGTGGGGATTGAACCCGCAAGTCTAAGTTAGCAATCAAGCACTTTATCCACTGCGCCATTGCCACCCTAAAATTTGTATGCGTAATACGTAAAAATGAAAGATATAATTAGTTATATAGAAATAAATGGATGATGCACTATACACATAATCAAACCAAGGGCGTAGGCAGGATTTTCATCAGCAGGGGGCAAACTTATTTTAGATTCCGTTTCCGATCCCGGTATTAGGCATGTTTGTTATTTTGTGAATTGGTGAGCATTCGTCACAATTTGAAAAACATTTCACAAAATGCTGTAGTAAGTTGTGAATTCTTACTACATGGATTTCTGTGCGTAACTGGTGAAAAAACTGTCAAAACACCAAGGTGTCAAGTTTTTTTCTGATATTTCCTTGGTTTGGTAAGGGGCCACAAAAAAACATTAGAAAAAAATAATAACTCGAGCAAAAATTCATTATTTGTGTAGAAGAATGAAATCTTCGTATTGAAAATTAATGAAAAACAGGAATAAAACAAAATAAGGAAAACACAAACAATGAAGAAGTGGAAAATTTTAATATTTGTTCACAGGAGTTCTGGAGTGTTTTATCATTTTATTTTATAAAATGATTTTGCTTTGTGGACTCTTCTTTTTGTTGCGAGTTGTTTTTCTCTTATTTTTATTTTTTTAGTTTGATGTTGGTAATGTCTTGAGTGATAATTCAATTATGCCCATCACTATTTTGTATATCTGCATCTGGAGAATCACCATTGATATTACACAAATTACCCAATCTGACTTTGCTTACTTTGTTTCAAAATTTACCCCACTCTTGAAGTTTGAGAGTGTTTTTTAGAGAGTGTTGTTCTTACTACGAAAAAGATACCAAGCAAACCTAATACTTACATATTTGTGCTTCAAAACTTACACCGATTTCTTCTTCTGTCAGCGAGCTCTCTCTTCAGTCTATAGACCGCACAGAAATGTCGATCTCTCTCCTTTCGTAAATATTATTGAAGAATTCTCATTAAATTTATCAGAAATATTGCTGTGGGGCGACTTCAATCTCTTAAACGATACCACTTTAGTTTATAGTATGAGATCCTTCAATTTGAAAGCGATTAATATCGAAGTACCAACTCATTTTACAGCCAACTCAAGCTCTCTACTTGATGTTATTTTTGTGAGTAATAAATATGATGTTATTTGCTATGATGAACTTGATGCATATGGTTTTTCGAAACATGATCTCTAGTTTCTTCTTTTAACTTCAATGATGTTACCCACCCTTCTTTCTTTCATTTCAGGCCCTTGAGCGCAGCGCTTCTACGATTGATTGGAATCGAATCTTCTGTATGCAAGGACCTGATGCTCAAGTTGAATTCCTGCAATACAACCTTGAATATCTTTTTAATACGTTTGTTCCCTTAAACAACAAATTTCGGCTCATCGATCGCAACCATGACTCACGCCACAAATCTCCTTTCTATATGGAAAAGATATAGGTTGGAACAACACCACAGAATTTATGGTCGGTTACGTAACATGGTTGTTTGTAAGACTCGAGGTGAAAAGTCTAAAGTTTTCAAAAAACGTCTTGACTTGTCTGCGAATGGTCGCAAATAGTGAAATAACATACGGAATGTTGGTATTGGTAAGCAAAAGGTTACAAAAAGTAGGGAGAAACGAAAAGAAATTCTTGTCTCTGTCCACTTGGTCGTTATTTGAATCGACTTCAGAGTTCCATGAAAGGGAAAATAATCTTTTGGCCGCCGAAAATAAGTTCGAATTCCAATGTAAAGGGTTATCCATTTCACGGTTTCAAAAGTATAGGGCTGGAATTCGACATCTGTCAAACTAGGTTGTTAAACCAATTTTTGTTTTTAGTTGAAAGTCTTCCATTTACGAGAATGGATCACTTAACTATCGCACAACGCATAAAAATTGTTAAAACCTACTACAAAAATGGCGATTATCTACATCTACATATCGTGCTTTAAGAGGAGATTATGGTTTACATAATCGTCCAACTGCGTAAGCAGTTGGCAAAATTGTGAAAAAATTTGAAGAGACTGGAGTGGTTACAGATATTGTAAGGCATGTGCATCACCGTTTCGCTCGTACCACTGAAAATATCGCTGCTGTAAGTGAAAGTGTTGCCGAAGAAGCGAATGTGTCGATTCCTCGTCGTTCTCAGGAATTAGGACCGTCTTACGGCATATTATGGCGTATTTTGCATTTGCATCTAAGCCTACATCCATATAAAGTCCATCTCACACCACAACTGAATCCAGCTGACCATTCACAACGTCGTAGAGACGTCAAATGGGTACGTGAACAACTAGCGGTGGGCTGTGATTTTTCGAAAAAAAAATTCTTCAGCGACGAAGAACATTTCTCACTCGGTGGGTATGCTAATAACACAAAATTGTCGTATTTGGGGTTCTGAGAATCCTCAAGTAATTGAAGAGATGCCACTACATCCACAAAAAGTGACTGTTTGGGGCGCTCTTTGGTCCGAAGGTGTGATTGGACCTTACTTCTTCAAAAACGACGATGGAACTACTGTCACCGTCAATTGGAGTGTTATGGTGATATGATAACCGACTTTTTTTTGCCTGCTATTGAAGAATACGACGTGGAGAATATGTGGTTTCAACAAGACGGTGCCACATGCCATACAACTCGAGCGAATATGGCTTTATTGCAAGACATTTGCTGATCACATAATTTCTCGCCGTGGCGAGAAGATCATGCGATTTGACACCGCTGGACTTTTTTTTGTGGGGCTACGTGAATAAACAATGTTTATGCAGATAAACCTTTAACTCTTGAGCACTTGAAAACCAACATTTGTCAAGTTATGGCTGAGATACCGCCCAATATGTGTCAAAAGAATCGATGCCTGCAACAATTCGCGTGGTGGTCATTTAAATGATGTAGTGGTTCACACATAATGTTAACGTTCAAACCTTATAATAAAAAAGAAATATCATGAAAAAAATATTTTATATTGTATAATCTGCGGACGTTGTTGAAAGCATTATGTTGTTGAAGTCAAATGCTGTTGGAATTGATGGTATATATCTGATTTTGGTACGAGCTTTACTTCCAATAATTTTAAACCACATAACATAATTGCTTAATACAGTTTTAACGACATCCATATATCCTAAGGCGAAGGTAGTTCCTGTACCAAAAACTTCAAGTTGCAAGGAATATAGACCAATATCTATACTGCCTTTTCTTTCCAAGGCTTTAGAGAGGATTATGCAAAAACAAATAAATAATTATCTAAGCAAAACCAATGTTTTGTCGCCTATTCAGTCTGGCTTTCGTCCAAAGCATAGCTGCACTACAGCGCTCATTAATGTAGTTGAAGATATAAGTCAGGCCATAGATGACGACAAAGTCAGATTTCTTGTTCTTTAAGACTTTTCGAAGGCTTTTGATGCCATTGATCATCTGACTCTTACACCTAAACTTCTACATAAATTTGATTTTTTATCTTCTGCAGTGAAGTTGTTATTATCATACTTGAGCGAAAGAAAACAAGCTGTATCAGTTTCAAATGTGTTGTCTTCATTATTGCCTATTTTGGAAGGTGTCCCACAAGGATCGGTCTTAGGACCAATCCCTTTTTCACTATACATTAACCCTAGAAAGATAAACTGCGCCTCGGAAGCGCTCGCGAAATATAGTTACAGGTTTATTCTTTAAGCCGACGTTCGAAGAAACTTGTGCTTTTAAGCCAACTCACTCGTGGATCATACCATAGTTTTTTAGTAATGGCAATGCCAAACGAAGGAAGTCCATTGAATTGTATACAATTTCTGAGGAGACTAAGATGTGACCTATCAACACCGTGGATGAGATGCGATGTAACTCCCTACTTTGACGAGACGTTTGAGGACACTTGTTTTACTTAATATGCATTAATTGATTGATAATAATATAGAGATAAAGGTTAGCAATAAAAAATATATATATACTTATTTAATTTCGTAAAAAAAATGTTTTTTTAATCGTACGCCTCGCAGGCGCATGTTTATCTTTTCAGTACTAAAAAATAAGCTCATCTTTCTAGGGTTAATGAATTGCCAGCGAAATTAAATTTCTCACTTGTTAACATGTACGCTGATGATGTGCAGCTGTACTTGAGTAGCCCTATCGGTCTCATCAAAAACTGCGTTCATAATTTAAATCAGAAACTTCATAAGATTCATATGTAGTCATAGCAAAATGGACTGTTCTCAAGCCCTACTAAGACTAAATGAATAGATATTTCCAAAAATTTTCAGCGTTTATTTCTAAATAATACTCCTGTTGAATTTGTGGATACTGTTAAGAATTTGGGAAGGAATTTTAACAGAACTTTAAGTTGGCAAAATCACATACATTCTTCAGTGGGTAAATTATACGGAGCCCTTAGATTTCTTCTTGAGTCCTAATATTTTACACCTGTACTTACTCGTATGATGTTGGCTTTGATAATTTCGATCCCCACTTATGGCTGTGAATTATATTGTAATTGAGGTGCAAAGTAAACTACAAGTGGCGTTTAATTGCACTGTACGCTACATTTATGGTTTAAAAATACATTTCCGGTTATGCAAATGCTATTTACAGCATGAGTCTTAAACATTTTCTTGAATACAGAACATTATTGCTTCTTTTTAGCATCAAGTAGACTCTCCAACCACAGCATCTGTACTTTAGACTGCAGTTTCCTTTTTCAAACAGATCAAACACTCTTATCATTCCACGACATAATTGCTTAACATCTGAGCGGCAGTTCTTTGTGAGCGCCATATGTCTTTGGAATGCTCTGCCACGTGAGATAAGAAAAAACATTAGAAATATGAAAATATTTCAATTGAAACTCAAACATTATTATTCACATTTATTGTTTAAGCTTAACTGATAAAATAAATAATACTCCTAGTTTTTTTTGTATAACTTTCAATTTAAAAACTCAGTTCTTAATTAGTTATAGAATAATGAAAGAATTCCAATCATCAATGTATTTTAATCTTTTTTTGTTAACGCTCTATTTATGGCTTTTATTAAATTATGTATTTTATTCTGTTAAGGCTGGCATTAGTTAATAAGATATTATATCTTAATGTGTTAAGCATACTGAAATAAATAAACTAAACTACTCTAAACTAAACTACTTAGTTATCCTGAAATTTTGATGCACCTATTGAATAAGCTTTTTTTAATTATTTTTTTTTGTTTATCTTGAAATATAACGGGTATTCACGATCCGATGTATCTGGTCTTGTATCATTGTCAAAGTGTAGCATTTTTCTTGCACTACAACAGCAAAATATACTGAATGTCAAAGTCTTGTACTTTTACACTTTTACAATACCCGAACCTTATTGTAACAGAAAAATACAAGAGTGTAAGATTTTTCAAAACAAATGTGAAACAGATTTTGACATTTGCTTCATTGTTTCTACAGATTAGTAAAGGTGTGTTCACGGTCAGTTGTAAAAAATAAAATTTTACAATTTTACAAGACTTGTTACACCAGATCGTGCATACCCCTATTTTGTGATAAAATTGTATTTTCGGGCGAGATACATAGGCATAACGATCAGGAAAAATTGTCTGATGGATTATTTAGGAGGTTTTCCTTCTATTTAAAACACAATAGTTAGCTTCTTAACTTAGCGTTGTCAAATCAATAAACATTTTTGCTTTTATAAATAAAATTTCACATTGAATAATTATTTTATGTTATTTTTACTTGCGATTATAAGTATCAGGCAAGTTATGTATTCGTAAAAAAAATGTTTGTTTCTAACAATAAAACATGACATTACGATCATAGAGAACCCCAAAAAAGTGGATGCCCCAATTCCGTCTGGCTGTTTGTCTGTCCTCGAGTCTGCGGCCTAAACGGTTCGGTGGATTTGATTCAAAATTGCTAAACATTGTTTTTTCGGTGATATGTTTTTTTCATTTTTTTAAGACGACAAATAACAGTAGCTCCCATACATTTTTTTGGCCAAAACAATAATCTTATTTTTCTCAAAAACGGCTCCAACGATTTTTATTTAAAAAAAGAACGAAGAGTCAGGGTACCTTTTGATAATTTTTTTTTTGGAAAAAAAATTATTTTTGGTACCTCTAGTGGAACCATTTTTTTTGGTTTTCGATTTTCTCGGAAACGGTTAATTTGATTTTTTTGAAATTTCTTACGCAGAAACTCCTGGAGAATTTAAACCCTATTGTGTACTAAAATTTTTTTTAAAAAATTTTGTTGGAAATTAATTTTGTTTCTTAAATACTCAAAATTTCGAAAACGGCTCAACAGATTTTTTCAAAACTTCGTATATGGTGATTTTTGATATTATCTTGTATAGTTAAAAAAACTATTTTTATAAAATAAAAAAAAAATGATATCTCCCATACAAATGTTAAAAAACCGTTAAGAAAATTTTATTTCTCGAAAACGGCTCCAAGAAATTTTATAAAAAAAATTGTGTGTTCTTAAATTAGTACAGTTCACTATTAAGTATAAACATTTTTTTGTGCGCACTTATTAACGGTACTTCCCATACAACCACTTTTCATATTTTCGACTTTCTCAATATTGGATAAACCGATTAAAATAAACTGCCTACACAAATTTAAAAAAAATGTTTTTCGATTTTTAAAAAATAAATACATTTTTTTTTTGAAAAATCGATTTTTCAAAAACCAGTCACAGAATTTTTTTTAAATTTGAATTTTGTATGCACATTAATAATATCTTCAAAATGGCGTTTCAAATTTTTTTTCTAAAAATGTTTTCAAAATTTTATACATAAAAAATTAATTTATTAAAAACCCGCTCCAACGATCTATGAATTTTTTTTTTGATATATTCTTATTTATCCATGAATTCAAATTGCATCTTTGTTTTCCCTCAAACTATTACGACTAAGCAATATAAAAATATTTAAATATATGTATTATCCATTTATTTCTACTTTATTATTAATTCCTTTTTACAATACAATGTAGGCCCTCATACATTTATATATATGTACATATGTGTCTCTAAAAATCACATGAATCTTATGCATGAACCTAAATTATAAAGTTATATGCACATGGCTGCCTACCCATCTACACATGCACTTACATGCTTAGTTTCCATCAATATGTATATATATGTAGATACATTTACTCTACTAACTTACATAATTATAATCCATAACTTAGATTTGTGATCCAGCCGGGCATTTTTTTTTTTTTTTTTTTGGTTTTAGGTGCTGTTCAATAGCATATCTTCCACCACTGCTTACAGAAAACGTAGAAACGTTTTTTTAACACGTTATAATTAATTTCTATATTTATTGTAAATAATTAAAAGAAACAAATACCATTTGTTTGTATATACAAATAATCACTCACATTTCAAATGTATATATTGTGTTTTTCTGTGAAGATACAGTTTGAAGTTTGTGAAGATACAGTTTGAAAAGAAATCTGACATCTCAACGAAGGAGACAAATTAATGCGCTCAGTGAACATGCTTTTATATAAGGCGTTTTTCTTTTTTAGTTCAGAGCAGAGTCTGAGTTGTCAAAAAATTTGTTTGTGTTTCTTTTTAACTCAGAGCATGCACAGCTCCAAATGCGTGTTTCTTTTTTCGGTCTGAACATGTGTAGATCGCACTCGACGCGCTCGAACATAATTGACTGAGCATATGAGTAAATTGCTGAACGCACCAAATGCCATATGTGTCAAGAAGAAGTTGATCGTTTGTTGATTTTCTGTAACTGGGTGTGTACAAAAAAGGGTAGGTTTTGTGTTATATTGCTTTTTATGGTTAAAATGAAAATGCCTGCTGATTTGTGTGATTCAAGTGTGTTTAAAAAACATATCAGGGTTCAGAGCTAGCTCTGTTTGGAACACGTTGAGTGCATAAGCTATGTGCTCGAACTCTGTTCAGTGCGCTGCTCTGAACGAAAAAAAGAACGCCTATAGTAAATCCCTTTGAACCATTTGTTAAGGCGGATTCGCACTTTGACACAAAAATATTAAACACGTATTTAAATTACTGTAAATAAAATTGTAAAATTTTTTTAACGTTATTCAAACAATATATTTAATATGGTAATATGGGACAGACCCGAAACAAACCCGGGACAAACAATAAAATACGGGACAGTTGTACTGCCCCTGGAAATACGGGACGGATAGTCAACGTAAATGTAGGGCAAGTTTTGCTCGGGATTTTAATCAAACATTTCGATGATAGAGAACACCCAAGGAGTTGATCCGGAAATGCCATCTGTTTGTGTGTCTGTCTGTCTGTCCTCTAGTCAAAAGCATAAACGGTTGGATTGATTTGCTTCAAACTTGGTACATATTGTTTTTGCGGTAATATGCCCACGTTTTTTTTTTCAAAAAAAAATCAGTTCATTAATGAAGGCAAACGGAACATTTAGGATTTTTTTTGACCATTTCTTTTGGTTTTCGATTTTCTGGATTTAATATTTTTTTATTTTGTATGCACACGCTCCTAGAAAGGTTAAGCACTAATGTAAGCCAAGATTTTCCAAGAAAAACTTTTTTTGAAATTAAAACAGCCTTTTTTAAACTCAAAATTTCGAAAACGACTCTATTATTTTTTTCGAAACTAGGCATTTGTGAGTTTTTTGGCATTAGCTTGAATAGTTAAAAAAACTATATTCTTTTAAAAGCAACAATGGTAGTAACCTCCCATACAAATGTTAAAAAATCCGTTAAAAAAATGTATTTCACGAAAACGGATACAAGAATTTTTATAAAAAACTGTACAGTCCACGTTCAAGTATAAATATATTTCATTTCCCTACTTATTAACGGTACTTCTCAAAGAAGCACTTTTTATATTTTCGATTTTCTCACTATTGGGAAAACCGATTAATGTTAGTTTTTTTATGTAAATTCTTTGCCTGTGAAAAATATTTGAAAAAGTGTTATCAAATCAAATTTCAAATCACCTATACTCCAATAATCTATTTTCTCCAGATAAGTCCGGTTTCCGCACAAAAAACAGTTGCTCTACAGCAATGGTAAACGTCCCTGATGTTATTTTTTTTTTTTTTTTTTTTTTTGTGTTTAAAAAACATATCAGGGTTCAGAGCTAGCTCTGTTTGGAACACGTTGAGTGCATAAGCTATGTGCTCGAACTCTGTTCAGTGCGCTGCTCTGAACGAAAAAAAGAACGCCTATAGTAAATCCCTTTGAACCATTTGTTAAGGCGGATTCGCACTTTGACACAAAAATATTAAACACGTATTTAAATTACTGTAAATAAAATTGTAAAATTTTTTTAACGTTATTCAAACAATATATTTAATATGGTAATATGGGACAGACCCGAAACAAACCCGGGACAAACAATAAAATACGGGACAGTTGTACTGCCCCTGGAAATACGGGACGGATAGTCAACGTAAATGTAGGGCAAGTTTTGCTCGGGATTTTAATCAAACATTTCGATGATAGAGAACACCCAAGGAGTTGATCCGGAAATGCCATCTGTTTGTGTGTCTGTCTGTCTGTCATCTAGTCAAAAGCATAAACGGTTGGATTGATTTGCTTCAAACTTGGTACATATTGTTTTTGCGGTAATATGCCCACGTTTTTTTTTTTCAAAAAAAAATCAGTTCATTAATGAAGGCAAACGGAACATTTAGGATTTTTTTTGACCATTTCTTTTGGTTTTCGATTTTCTGGATTTAATATTTTTTTATTTTGTATGCACACGCTCCTAGAAAGGTTAAGCACTAATGTAAGCCAAGATTTTCCAAGAAAAACTTTTTTTGAAATTAAAACAGCCTTTTTTAAACTCAAAATTTCGAAAACGACTCTATTATTTTTTTCGAAACTAGGCATTTGTGAGTTTTTTGGCATTAGCTTGAATAGTTAAAAAAACTATATTCTTTTAAAAGCAACAATGGTAGTAACCTCCCATACAAATGTTAAAAAATCCGTTAAAAAAATGTATTTCACGAAAACGGATACAAGAATTTTTATAAAAAACTGTACAGTCCACGTTCAAGTATAAATATATTTCATTTCCCTACTTATTAACGGTACTTCTCAAAGAAGCACTTTTTATATTTTCGATTTTCTCACTATTGGGAAAACCGATTAATGTTAGTTTTTTTATGTAAATTCTTTGCCTGTGAAAAATATTTGAAAAAGTGTTATCAAATCAAATTTCAAATCACCTATACTCCAATAATCTATTTTCTCCAGATAAGTCCGGTTTCCGCACAAAAAACAGTTGCTCTACAGCAATGGTAAACGTCCCTGATGTTATCAGAGTACAGAATGATCAAAATAAATTAACTATACTTTGTTTGCTGTGTAAGAAGCTTAATATTCACTTTGGTTTCATTAGAAGATCGGTTCATCTCATTCAAGACTATCTAGGATACCGCAGTAAGAGAGTAAAAGGAGTAAAAGTAGATAATTCTATCTCAGTCCCAATCAATTTACTTACTGGCGTGCCACAGGGTTCAATTCTGTGTCCTCTTTTATTTTGCTTGTTTATAAACGATTAACCTAAAATCTGTAACAATGACATGTTGCATGTTTTTGCAGACAATGTACAGCTATAGCTCCCACGTCCATTTAATTTGTTGTAGGATTAAGTCTGTTTAATCTGTTTAATCTTAAGTCGCAAGTCGCAAAAAAATGTGATACCAATAACCTTGTTTTCAACTCCAATTTAGTAATACTGTTGTTGCGTACGCCTGATTAGCCTGTTGAGTGTTGGCGGGCGATACCTTGGTTAGGGAATAAAAGAAAAAAAAACATTACCTAGCAATGAAAAACAAACCATCCCCTATGATGGGAATGAAAATTCGTGTAAATCCGGCATTAGTTATTATAACAAGTCACGGAGGGCAAATTATAAATTAGTCGCTGGACGCGGCCGCTATGGATGTTCGAAAATTCGGATATTGAAAATAAAAATGTCTCATACATATGTGTTCTTTGGCACTCATACCCGCATGTTTTGTTTGCTGTTATCTATTTTAGATGTGTGCGCTACATATTGATGAGGATCGGATGTTGTTGTCCAGTTAGGAAAAAATAAGGCGATTTTTTTTGCATAGTTTTTACCTCGCTTCTGCATTTTGCACACCAATACAGAAGAGAAAATTCATTGTATTTATATTCCATAGTACTATCATGAAGCGGAACGTCCGAGGCGTTCTCTGGTGAAATCGCTCAGATTTACAACTCTGCTGATTGGGCAGACTCTCAGAGAGCGAGAATTTGAAGGATTGACAAAGAAAAAAATAAGGTAAGACAATTAGATAATGAAGGAGAAGGATGCAAAAAGCTAAAGCAGGATAAAAGAAAATATATTTTTTGCACTTTTCTTTCACATTTATCATAAACTGGAGAAAATACCTATGTAGGAAGAATATCCCAATTTTAATTTGTAAGTATCCCGTTCGACCTACTTTTGTTTAGCATATACATAGGTATGTATATTTCGCTTTGTTTTGGTTTTTTTAACCAAGATTTTGTGTAATTTTTCTTTGGCGATTGTAGGTACGTGTGTGAAATATATTTTTCCGTCGGTTGTGTGTAAAAAAATGCAATTCGGTATTTTTTTATTTCTGTGTGATAAAGTGTTTTTGTTTGTAAAGTTGAAGTTAATTCGTGATGTTGGGTGAAAAAATAGTAGTTACCTACCTATAGGTAGGTAGGTACATAAAAATATTTTTTTCAGATCAAAATACCTAGGTATGTAGGTACCTACCTGCAGTGAGTAAAAATGCATCCTTATAATAATAAAATGCGCCACTACTGGATCGTACAAACTGGATATTGTTGCTAACAACTTTAATGTAGGTAAGAATTGAAGCTGTTAGAAAGTAGGTTCTAGTTATCAATTGAATATGCAATTTGAATATGCAAAATTATTAAACATTTTTGGAAGCATTTCCATTTTTAAAAAATTATTTTGATCGGTTCATTCAAAAATGATAAAGTATAAAATATGAAATATGGTTCTATACCTACATATTTGAAATTTGAATTGCACATATTACATTATATATCAAGCCTTGAAATTGAATTGAAATATACTGTAAATAAATCCGAAAGGAATACCTACATATAAAAATATTTTATGCATTTAAGACATTTAAAATTAAAATTAAAAAATGTTTCCATTATATATTAATAACAGATAATTAATAGAAAACGATTTATCTCTTTTTCCAGTAGGACAATTATATTTCACGTGCACCTATTGCAACCAGGATTGGATTTGACTTTAAAAACTATTCGGAAGATTGCCTATGAATATTTTTAACTTTTTTTCAAAAATGCAAAAAAAAATTGATTCATATCGAGGATTTTGAAAATCGTAAAAAAATGATTCTATGGTTCTTTTTTGTATGCACTAGAACTTGGAGTTTGCCTGCGTAAGTTAATATTGTCGTTATTATGAATAACCAACGGAGAATTCCACTGAAAGCTAACGTATTTCTATTACTAATTTTCACACATTTATTTAAAAAAATCGAGTTGGATTTTCGACCAATAACTAAGAGAATAGTTCAGTAGAATATTCACTCCATGTGTCAAAATCAATCAATTAAAAAAAGTTCGCTTTTCTTCTAATAATCGATTGGATTTTTATAATGATGAACAAAACAAAACTATGTAAGTATGTGTCTACCAAGTTTGAAGAAAATCGCTTCAGCTTCTAGCATTGGAATGCTGAGCTTGATGAAAATTCTTATATATACATTTTTTTTATTACATTACCCAATTGTGCCTAAATATATACACCAAATGTATCGCAATTAAAAAAAAAGATTTTTGTTTTATTTTGTTTATTTTATTTGTCAATAAATTCTAATTTAATATTTATTTACTTGTTTGGTTTTTGTTTTAAATTATGTTCTAATATTTATGGAGTCTGCTCATAACAGCAAAAGTCAATTTTTTTCGAAAGTAATACACCGTTTTTTTAATCAGTTCATTAATAAAGAGAAAAGGTAGTTTTTGGTAATCTTTTCTTTGAAAAAAAATGGTTATTTTTGGTACCTCTAATAAAAAACATTTTTTGGCTTTCGATTTTCTGTAAAACGGTTCATTTGATTGTTTTCAAATTTTTCAAAACATTCAACCTTCCATGAAAATAGATTAAGTACGAAAAGATGATTTATCGTTTCCTATTTTAACGTTTCATTATAACAAAAGTATACTTATATATAAATAGATATATACTTGATTGACAGGGAGTTGTAATTTAAATAAAATGTTTTGTTTCCTTAACCTCTTTTTTTCAACTCTCTAAGTGCTTGGAGAGCTGTTCTACGGTACCTTTTGGATGGCGGAATTGAAGAAAGGTTTCTTGGTTTTTCTTGGCGTTAGTGAGTCTCGCCACACAGATGAGCTGACAAAGCATATTTTACGGCAGCTATGTCTGGGGAAGTAGGTGGTGTTAAAAAGAAAGTCATTGATGCTTGTCCAATGGCTAACTCACGTTTTAAATTTAGTTTAATTCCGATCACTTAAGAATATATCGGAACTAAAAGTTTTTCTTGGCAGTGTTAATACTGTTTTCCATTTTTTTTAACAAATCAACTAAATGTTCAAAACTTTTAAGGCAAATAGCCAACCCACGAAAGCCTGGGTTATCGGAAACTCGCTGGTATTATCATTCGCGAATAATTAACATCATTATAAACTGTAGATTAGTTACAATTCTAACTTTTATTATAGAATATTGGACAACC
Organism: Philhelius pedissequus; assembly: GCA_910595825.1. NCBI lineage: Eukaryota > Metazoa > Arthropoda > Insecta > Diptera > Syrphidae > Philhelius > Philhelius pedissequus. Next base: position 254,577,458 of record OU343160.1, read on the forward strand.
CTAGTGAATGGGACACTGACTCGCTTTCTATTGCCGAGAGCTTGTTAATTATATTAGAGGCACTAGATTTTTGTTTTTTTATTAATAGTCTTTCTGAAATTTTTGCTAAGACTGACTTTCTTTACAATTGGTTCAAAATTAGCAAACGGATGTTGAATTTGCAAAAAGAGAAATCGAAAGTTTTGAGTTTTGGCATAGCTCTGACTCTTTTAATAAATTTAAATCCATTTTGGAAAGCATAAGCGATTGCGCGGAAACACCACAAAAACGAGAATTGCTCGAAATTGATTGCAAAACACGTTACAAACGTCGTTTTGTAGAAATAAAAGACAATATTATATCCCAAATAAATTCAAGATATAAAACTTTCACGAATTAATTTTTTTAGATTTACTTAGTAAATTATAATATGATAATTTCGAAGTTTCCCATCAAAATTAAAAAATATCTTCTTTAATAAATTTTCGCCCTGGGCTTTTTGATTTTACAGCTTTAAAAAATTAACTTAAAGTTTTGTATACAATTTCTTCTCTTCGACAACTTGACGTTTTAGCACTTCATAACCTTTTAGAAAACGAAATATTGCGTTATACATTCCCCCAAATTTTTAACTTAAAAATAAATTTATTTAAGATATTGTATTTGCATCCGCCAAAAAGTTTTCTTGCGAAACCGCTTTTATTATGCATTAAGCTCATTGTTACATTTAACTTAAATGACTTAAGGTATAACAAATTTGGTTTAAATTGCTGAACCTTATGGTTTCATACTAACTTATGCATTGAACGAAATAATTTCAAGTAAACTTCCGAAATTTAATTTTTGGTGACTAATTTTCTTCGACCTACTTTTTGAAATTATTCACGCCTCGCCACTGATACATACACACCTACATATATATTTCACTTTCACTATTATATGTACATATTTACATACATATGTTCCTTCTATGTATGTATGTACATAAAATATAGCTTTACCTTCCTAATAATTAAAAATAAATGCATTTAAATATACATTTGTAGGTAGGTACCATTCAACAATGGTAAAAAACTTATTCAAATTTTGATATGCAGAATTAGTTTAGCTACCTAGATCTTTTCAGATATAAAATTTGAGATAAATCCAATGTATACCGTTACCGAAAAAAGCAAAAAATCGTTGTAGCCGAGAAAAATAAGCTTTTCCTTAACGGTTGTATGGCAGGTACCTTTATTTTTAGGTCTAAAAATAAAATTTCAATTTCCCCTCTGAGGAATGCCAAACAAATACCCACGTACCAAATTTGAAAGTAATCGCTCAAGCCGTTTAGGCTTCAGCTCGTTATACATACAGACGGACAGACAGACATTTTTTGTCGATCACTTTTATAGGCTTCTCTATGATCGTAAGGTCATGTTTGATTGTTAGAATTTTTTTCTTGTTTTTTACAAATGCATAACTTGCCTAGTACCTACCTATAATCGTAAGTAAGAATAGTTAGGTGTGTATGTAAGTACATTTGTCTTATACATTATAAATGTTAATTTACCTACCTACGATTGTTTTAAGCGCGACTGAGCCGCTTTTGGTAGAGTACCTACCATATATCAGAAGAAATCAACTCTAAAAGGCTAAATAAAATAATACCTAGGTACTTAAAATTTGTTAGAATAATTTCTTCTTTTCACCAAATCCAAATCATAAAAAAACTAAAATCCAAACATGTAGGTACACATCCAAACTACCCCAACAATTCAGTACCAAACTTATAATACGTATGTATCATTGTAGGTACGTATTCACGTATGAAGAATCAATAAGCGATGGAAGTAACAAAATTACTTACTTTGCTACATTAAGGCAAAACGAAAAATAAAATCCATTCTAAATTCATTGGCGCAAAATTTTAAACAACCCATTGTTAAGGGCTTAACATTTTGCTAATTAGCAATTTCCTAAGTGCTTATTGATTGAATAACTATTTCAAAAATTTTAAACCTTTTCTAAACTAGCAAATTGCTAATTATGCAGAAAGCTGAGCATTTGTAGGGTTTGAATTTTGATGAACACAATTATTGTTGTTATGCGTTGTAAATTAATTATATGTTGATGAAAACCCAACATGTGCTCTAAAAAGGTATTAGTTATTTCCATTTTCATCATTTTAACTTCATTATTACAAAAAAAAACAAAAAAAATTGTGCACCAGCAGGACTCGAACCTGGGCACCCCGCGTGCTAGGCTGATATACTATCAGATTTCTAAATGGATTTAGCAAATTGCTAAAAGTTAAAGTATCCATTCCGTGTTTTTAACTTTAGTAAAATGTTAAAATCGTTCAAAATTAGCTCAATCATCTTTTTAGCTTAGTAAAATGCTAAAAGTGGCTTTAACATTTTATTAAATCGCTTAAAATTTTGCGCCATTGTATTTATATTCCTCGTTGCCTTATCCTCATATAAAATAGTAAACTACAAATGTGATGTCAAAAAAATATACGAGTACCACATTTGGTTTTCTTGCTTTTATTCAGTATTGCTATAAGCACAGAAATAAAACTACCTCATCTCTTCTTTTCCCTCTTTTATTTCTCTGCCGCGCTCTCAAACAATTGCCATCAAAGGCAAATTTCTTGACACAAGCGCCATCTGCACAGGCGCGCTAATAAACAGATTTTCATGTTCCATGGTAGTACTATATAGATATAAATACAATGGAAAATTCGTATATGTGGATATTCAGCCACGGTGTTTTTTTTGGCTAAGATGGAATAGAGTAGCTGTTTGGAGGTAGGGGATTGTGATTTTGACTATGAAAGTAAGCGGTTGATTGCTACTAAGAATATTCCGACTAAAAATAGAAGACAAAAAAAACAATTAAATGCTACTAAAAATTGTTTAACGGAAAAAAATAAAATATGAATATCTACATATCGAAACAAGAATCTAATCGAAAAATCAAAGAGTAAAATACGACCGGCTCCTGATAATCAAACAACTGCCGGGCCGCCGCATGATATTGAGCTGTTTTTGATCGATCGTTGGGGATTATTTAAAGCTCCCTTACTCGACTCAGGTTTGCGTCAGTACCAAGCCCCATAATTAAAGTTGTGTTTTAATCGGCGATCGTATACAGTGTATTGGGCCAATCCAGATTACAACGTACCGGCACGGTCCTATGGAAAGTACAGTTTTTAGACATTTTTCAATTTTTTTTTTCAACTATATGATCGGTCGAAGCTAAAAACCCACACTGAACGTTAGAACCGTTTACCCGAGAAAAATACGTTTGAACGTAACGGTTATATGGCAGGTACCGTTATTTTTTGAGCAAAAAAAAATTTCAATCTGTACAATATCTAAAAAACTATATATACCAAGTTTGAAGCAATTCGGCCCACCCGTTTGGGCTCTAGTTGTCTATACATACATACAGACAGACTGACAGACAGACTGACAGATTGACAGACTGACGGACTGACAGACTGACAGACTGACAGACTGACAGACTGACGGACTGACAGACTGACAGACTGACAGACTGACAGACTGACAGACTGACAGACTGACAGACTGACGGACTGACAGACTGACAGACTGACAGACTGACAGACTGACGGACTGACAGACTGACAGACTGACAGACTGACAGACTGACAGACTGACAGACTGACAGACTGACAGACTGACAGACTGACAGACTGACAGACTGACAGACTGACAGACTGACAGACTGACAGACTGACAGACTGACAGACTGACAGACTGACAGACTGACAGACTGACAGACTGACAGACTGACAGACTGACAGACTGACAGACTGAGAGACTGACAGACTGACAGACTGTCAGACTGACATACTGACTGACAGACATAAAGACGGACAGAAGTCTTAGACCATCTTTTTTCGTCTTCGCTATCATCGTAATGTCATGTTTGATTGTTATCTCAAAACTTTTTTTTCGACGAATGCATAACTTGCCTTATAGTACCTATAATCGCAAGTAAAAAAGATAAAGGCTTTTCACACTAAAAAGTAATATATTTGTAAAGCAATTTCAAAACAAAGAAAAAGTTTTTTCACACTAAACAGTAACTTATTTATAAGCAATTTCGAATCAAAAAAGTTTATTCCAGAGCCTACGTTTTTGAACGTGTATTTAAGAAACACGTGTACACGGAATCCGTGTAGGAAATATATACCAACTTCAAATCCGTGTTCTTAAAACACGTGTAATTATTCACTTTATTATCCGTGTAAACGAATCCTTAGTACACGGATGAGGCTGAAATTATAATTGGTCTTTGATTTGCTATTTTATCTCACATTTGATACGTAATTAGTAATAATTGAACAACGAGGTATGTCTAGACCGTTATGAAGTGCAAAACACCCAGCAACTTGCTTAAACTATTTCCGTTATTTTTGCATTGTGCAAAATTATTGTTTGTCAATAGTCATCCGTTGTACCTAAGCTTTTGTTTAATGAGACGGTTAGTAACAGTTAAGTGTTCACTGCAAACGTGCAAAGCTTGAATATTCTAAATTGTGAAGTATTTCTTTTTAAATTTTAATTTATATTTCTCTTATAAATTACTATTTTTACCAATTTAGTATCCCTAGTTTACTAACTTCGACTTACTTAACGCTTGTGAGGTATGATGTACTGATCTTATTTTATTAATGTTTGCTTCTTAATTAAAAGTTCGTATGTATTTTAGTTCTTATTGCTTTCTGTAATAACTCGCCGCATATCAGTTATATCTAAGCGGAAAAGCTGGGTATGGAACTATGCCAAACGTGAGGGCGATAAAGCGTTTTGTGTGATGTGCGATGAGGAAAGCAATAACGAATTTTCATGCCCTGGTGGAACGACAGGTGCGATAGGCAGACATTTGATGTTGTTTCATAAACTCAAGTCTACAAATGTAACACCCAGCACGTCAGCTAGTATTGATGCCGATTCACACAACTCCGATGATGAAGGTATGTTAACTAAAAATCAAGCAAATGAAGAGAATGTTTTTGCAGAAAATTCGATAAGGAAAAGAAAACGCAAGAGGCAGTCTTATGATCGTGATGGTACTAAGCGAGTATGTTCTCGTGAAAAAATGGAACAAATAAATGAATCGCTGGCCAAATTGATAGCCATGAATCAATTGCCACTTGCATTCTGTTCAAGTCTTGGTTTTCAAAACTTTATGTCGGTTGTTGAGCCAAGCTATAAGCCATGTAGAGAAGAAGCAATTAAAACAAGATTAATTGCCATAAAATCCTCAGTTGACAATTTAAACACTCTTCAGTTGCAAAAAAAGCTTTAGAATGTAAGCAAGATCAGCTTGGCATGTCAAATTCATCATTATTGCAATCCTGTTCCACTCGTTGGAACTCGACATATGCAATGCTAGATCGGTTATCTATGAACAGATGTCCAGTTTCTAATGTTCTTGCTGATCGAACAGTCACCAACTCATTTATAGCACAAAAACTGGAAATCGGAGAGAGTCAATGGGCAACTATTGAATCTTTGGTAAAAATCCTAAAACCCTTACAAATTGCAAAAATAGTGTTTTGCGGGGACACTAGCTCTCCAGTTTCAATGGTCAGACCGTTGCTTAATAAAATCATTGAAACCCATTTGAAATTCGCAGAAGACGAAGAAGAAACAATTGCAAATTTTAAACATATTTTCATTCAGCAAATAAAAAAACGTTTTGATCTGGATTGTAACAGTGATATTATATCATTAAGACAATGTTCTTCCTTCCTGGATCCTAGGTATAAGGACTTGGAACATGAACCCATATCAGTGAGAGAAGCAATTAGAAACAACGTTAAACGTTTGCTTACAAGTATTTCCTCGCAGATAGAAACAAATGAAGAAAACAAATCTTCCAAAAGTAGTGCTTTCTAATTTGTATACAGCGTTGATGTTAGCACTGTGCCAGATTCCACAATACAGTATGAAAATTATTTGTCTGAGCCTCAATTTAGATTCGACTTAGACCCCTTTGAATGGTGGAAAACGCGAGCTTCTAAGTACCCAGGAATAGCAGAACTAGCAAAAAAGTATTTAGCAATACGAGCTACATGAGCTAGCTCAGAGCGGTCCTTTTCTACAGCGGGAAACATTGTTACCTCAAAAAGGAATTGCCTTTTACCTGAAAACTTTAATACTTTAGTTTTTTTGTACCAAACCAGAGGAATTATTGAATAAAAATTTTTTCTTAATAATTTGTTAAGAACTATAATTATGTTCGTTTTAATTGCATTTTTATATTCTAGAAATGGTAACGGATATTTTAGTAACACGTATAATTAAATGCACGGATGCACGTGTATTTAATTATACGTGTAATTAAAATAACACGTGCAATTATAATTACACGGATTCAAATCCCGGTCCAATAATTACACGTCTATCCGTGTATTTCATTATCCGTGTAATAGAGAGCTCTAGTTTATTCCCACTAAGAAGTAATATATTTATAAAGTAATTTCAAAAAAAAAAAAGTTGTTCGCACTCTAATGTAACAACATGTGGTATACATATTCTTGCTTATCTACATGTATAAATTTTATCGATTGGGTTTTTTTTTGGATGCCCTTATATTAACCAAAATTTGTTCAAAACTAAGGCGTCGAAGTTTGTAAGATCAATGTAAGCTTATTAATAAAAAAAACCTTTATTTCGTAAATTAAATTTAATTTGTTTTTAATATAAGATTTGGTTTGGATGTAAGTGATAAGGAACAGTGTTTCGCCAGTGTCCACGTGAGTTAGAATTTGTGTTGTTGATTGTCCTTGGGTTGACGTACTTCCTACAGAGCTCTTTAGGGGTAAAGAAAAATCCAAGATTGCGCTTACGATAGTCCGAAATATAATACCAAAAACGGTAGTGATTAATTTTAGTCGGTGGGCTAAAGTGACACAGTGAGACCCGTTCTTAGTCGCATTTTTTTTGTATCTTAAATCTATTTTTTTGTTTTGGTTTTCTCGTAAATTGTATATTTATTTGTTTGTTGAATTGCTATTTTTTTTATAAAATCACCTGAATGATAATTCCTGTATAAATAAAACATTTAGGTGACGTCTAAAGGTCGAAAAAATATCATGGTGTTTGTTTGTTCCATCAACCGGGACATGAGTTATTGAAGATAATGTTTCAGGGGTGCTGAAGGTGGCCGAAGGTTTCAGTGAAGACATGGTATGATCTGAAACCGATCAAACACACATCTTTGGGGGGAATCTAACAAGGCCGCAGATTTCAATGGTTGGGTGGGTTTAGGTCAAACTGCACCAACATCAGCAGTGCCCTTGGTGCGATGATCGTCCGTCTGCTGTTATGGAGACTAGTTTGATTTTCTAGTAATTTTTATCGGCCTGATTTGTGTTTTTTTGTTTGTTGGTGAGGTTAAAGGCCGAGGGCAAGACCCCCCGCCCGTCCGACGAGCTGATGCCGTGCATAGCGAGCAGTCCACGCCCCGGAACCTACCATTCTTTCCCTTTTCCGACCTTTTTCTATCCAATATCCTAGCCCGTCCATTTTCTTACCTATTCCCACTACCGCCACTTATCCTCCTCCTCTTGCCACATCACTGTCACAAGTGTTGTCTTTAAAATAAATCGATCTCTTTCTGAAAATAATTAACCTTTCTATTGGTACAATTTAAGGCGGTCTCCGGATATTGAATATTTTGTCCTTTTTCACACCGTTTTGACACTAAACTTCGAATAGTTAAATCATTGTTTTTGCATATAATTGAGTATGCGTGTTGCTTTTAATGACCTGGTTAGGTGCGAATTTAATTTGAGGAGGTTTGACCATGTTTCACAATACAGATCTTGCACAAAAAACTTAAAAAAAAACACAAACAAACAACAAATACTTTAGTTATGTTTAAATTATATTATTAAATCAGTTACTATAACATACTATGCCTTATTTGTACACCGATATAAATAAAAAATTGAATTGAAAAAGTTATAATAAAACTGCATACTCAATTTAAAAAAAAAAGGTTTGTGGTTTTAAAAAATACTTAAATACAATTTTTTTTTGAAAAATCGATTTTTCAAAACCAGTCGCTAATTTTTTTGAAATTTGAATTTTTATATATATTAATAGGAACTTCAAAATGGTCAAATTTTGTTTTCTTAAAATGGTTTTTCTGTTGATATATTTTTATTTATCCAGGAATTCAAATAGTATCTTTGTTTTCCCTCAAACAATAACAACTAAGCAATAGGGGTATTCACGTTAGGATGTATCTAGTCTTGTATCATTGTAAGAGTGTAAAAGTGTAGCATTTTTTTGCACTACAATAACAAAATATACTGAATGTCAAAGTCTTACACTTTTACAATACCCGAGTCCTATTGTAACAGAACAATACTAGAGTGTAAGACTTTCTTAACACAAACTAAGCCTTCTTCAGAACAAATGTGAAACAGGTTTTGACATTTGCTTCAGTGTTGGTACAGATTAGTAAAGGTGTGTTCACAGTCTGTTGTAAAAAAGAAATTTATACAATTTTCCAAGACTTCGTACAGCAGATCGTGAATACCCCTAATTTAAAAACATTTTATTATGTGTATTATTCATTTATTTCTACATTACTCGTATTATATTTATTTTTCACAAATTTTTTCGTACGTCACTGAATAATATATTTTATGTATCTTTAAAAATCAAATGAATCTTATGTATGAATATTGCACACCTAAATAATAAAGTTGCCATATTTTAATTATTATAATAAATTAATAAATGTATTTTACATTTATAGTTTTAAAAAACTTTATTCAATCTTAATAACTAAGAGGCTTCAGATCCCTTACCACTGGTGGGGGGAAATCTTTAGCTATACTACTTAATAACTACAAATTCAACCGTTCACTTCGGTGTCTGAAATACAAGTGTTTTTGATATGCAATCTTATTTCTTAAACTAACCTAACTGTATCGTCGTAGTTGATGATATCATACTTTGGTCTGGATGCTGGCCTTGGTTCCAGGGGTATCGGATTGCCCGGATGTGCTTATTCTGCATTTATTCATTTCGATATTTACTTTGCTTAAGATCAATCAATTATGAAATTGATGTTTTGATAAGTATCTTTTGCATGTGTCATATATGGGGTTATCGTGAGTTAACTCCCCTCCTTCTTTAAGAAGAACGTCCCGCTTCTTCTGTGAGTTCTTCGACCCGTTTTAGCAATGTGCTGAATTTAATCTCTTCCGATTTTGTTGTTGGAACTCTTTCAAATGATTTTGCTTTAAAATAATAAATGATGCATAAAGCTGCGGCTACTATGATGACTATTAATTTTACTGATGTGATGATGGGACTGTTTGAAGCTTCGTTTTGCAAAAATTCAATTAGATTTATGTTATCCAATTTTAGGTCTTCGTTTAATGGCTCAAAGTAATTTTCGACTACGTATTTATCTATGGTGTATGTTTTTAAGTAATTCTGAATTTCAGCTGTGGGATTTTCATAACTTATGCCGTCTATTACTGTCTTGTTTTCAAAGGTAATTATGTATATTCCGTTTATAGCTGTGTTATCGACGATATGTTCTCCGGATACTAAAATTGATCCATCTTTTATAATTTCTAAATTTAAATTTTTCTCTTTTATTTTATTACATGTTGCTTTTTTGTTATTTAATAGATTTGATAAACATGTTTCATTATATAGTAATTTACAAAAATTAAATCTTAATTCTATTTTACAATTTCTTACATTAACATATTCATTATTACATTTTGCAATTTCTTTTTCAATAATAAGTTTTCCATCTGTTTGGCTTATGGCCCTTGCTTCATAAAGCTTACAATTTTTATTTACTATTGGATGTTTAATAAATACAACGATTACATCATTATTTTGTAAAATTTTAAATTCTGATACATCCATTAAGTCAGTTATTGTCATACTACCATGTTCATGTCTAGTAATCTCTCTAATGTCATATAAATTTATAATTGTGGGGATTAAGATCCCTGATTTCGCTAAAGTTATAGTTTGGATAATATTTTGTAATTCTATTAACATTAATTTATTTCTTTCCCTCGCTAATCTTAATTCTGCGTCGTTTCCTATTTCGTGTATTGATTCTGATAACTTTTTTATTGCGTTAAATATTTCCGAGTTTGTTATAAATTGCTTATTATTGTTTGTTACTAATTCTGAGAGTTTGTTATTAATTAAAGTTAAATCATCATGCTCAGGTGAACCTGAAATCCATTTCCATAATGTACCTATTTCGTTAATGCCTCGTCTGAATCTATTTGTCATTCTAAGCTGTCCTAAAAGTGTTTTAATTACTGTTATATCGGCATCCTTATTATTGCTTAATAATTCATCGTCAGAACTTTCGTATGCTTTATTTTTAAAATAATTCTTTTCAATATCTACTTCAGTTTTTTTAAATATATTTTCAAAATATGATAAATGTGTTATATGGAAAATAGTTCCATAATCGCTATATAGTGCAGTATTTCCGTTCTCTAAAAGTATGTAGTTTTCTCTACTATAGTCCACTATGTCAGCGGTTGCTAAGATTAGTCTTAGTAGTAATACTAAGATTGATGCTTCCATTTCTCTGAAATAGAAATAAAATGTATCTAATTTTTAATGTTGTTTTTATGAATAATTCTCCTATTTGTTTTTATTTTATTGCCAAAGTCCTCCTTAACTATTTGTTTTTTATAATTACCCATCATTTTATTTTTATTTCCAAATTGCAATATTTTTTCATAAATGACCTCTTTTGGTTTATATACCTTAACCTTCCTTTTATCATTATTTCTTTTTAACATTTTAACCTGTGCTTCCCTCAATTTAGTATTAATATCATTGTGATTTATTTTATTATATAAAATGTCAAATGGTTTAGCATTTGTAACAGAATGTATTGTTTGGTTATATTGTTGTGCTGCTCTAAGTAATGCTTCAGTTGTATCAATTATTTCATATTCATCTATTAAGCATTTTGTAATTTCCGTTAGGGTTGAATGAATTCTTTCTACTTGACCGTTTGTTGAACTATGGCCTGGGTCGCAATAATATAATTTTATATTTAATCTATTCATTAAATTTTTAAATACTATCGACTGGAATCCTCTTTCGTTATCTAACGTTATTTTCTTACAATTAGGAAAGACTTGTAATATTTCTAAAACTTTGTTTTCTAAGTTTAGTTTTGTATCTAAGCATTTAACAATTAAAAATTTCGAGTATGCATCAATGCATGTAAGGTATTTATTTTTTTGTGCCGAAAATATATCTATATGTAGGAATTCCCCCTCCTTCTTTGGAATTGGAGCCTCTCCGATTGGTACTAATTGTGGATGCCTATCATATTTTAGCTTGTTATATATATCACAATTTCTGGTATATTCTTTGAACTGTTTACGCATATTGGGCCAATAATATACATTATAAATTTGTTTTATGTTTTCCCTGTAATTTCTATGAGCTCTGGTGTGTGTTTGTTCTACAATTGCTGCTTAATCATCTTTATTTTGGATGTCGTTTGGAAAAATTTTAGTATATATGAATTTATTACTGAAAGTTTCTAAAATTTTTGATTTTATATCATATAAATCTTCAGGTGTACAATGGATAGCTACTACCCCTGGTGCTAGATATTCTTTTAAAATTATTATTAAATGGTCTGTAGTGTCATATTCTATAATATGGCGCATTTTATTTGGAAAATTTTGTATTTTTTCATGTATTGTAAATCTACCTTTGGATAACAATATTTGTTGTCGAAAATCATTTAATGGTTTATTTGTTTCTTTAATTTGCATATTATCACTACTTTCTGCAGAATGAACTGTATTGTCCGTTGAGGAACTATCACTTATTTGATTTAAATTTTGTCTGGATAATGCATCAGCTACTACATTTGTTTTGCCTGGTTTGTATATAATTTTTGGTGCGTATTCTTCAATTATCGCGTGCCATCTTTTCATTTTTGAATTAGGGTTTCGTGGAGAAACTGCGAAAGTTAATGGTTGATGGTCTGTATGAATTTCTAGATTGGAAGCTCCATAAAGGTAATTTCTAAGATTTTTTAATGCCCACACAATTGCATATAATTCTTTTTCGTTTGTTGCGTAATTTCTTTCAGTACTATTTAGCGTTTTAGAAATAAATGTTATTGGTTTATCATCTTGTGATAAAACTCCGCTTATTGCGTCATTAGAAGCATCAGTCGTCAAAACAAATTTCTTTTCAAAATTTGGCTGAGCTAATTCGACTTCATTCATTAAATATTTTTTTAAGTTTTCGAAAGCTAGTGTAGCTTCATCGTCTAGGCATATTTCTATTTTCTTTGATATGTATTGGGATACTTTTCCGTTTTCTCCCGCTAAATACTTTGTCAAAGGCTTGGCTATACCTGCATAATTTTTAATAAATTTTCTATAGTATCCGGTTAGTCCTAAGAAACTTCTTAGCTGTCTAAGTATTACAGGAATGGGATAATTTTGTATAGTTTCTATTTTTTTCGCGTCTGTTTTAATAATATTATATCCTACTTTATAACCCAAAAATTCTACTTCTTTCTCATAAAACTTAGAGTTTTCAAGGGAAATTTTCATATTGGCTTCCCGCAAAACGTTAATTATTTTACTCAAATCTCAATGTTTTTCCAAGCTTTCTGAGTATACGATTATATCATCGATATAAACATGACATATATTACCTATATATTCCCTTAATATATCGTCCATTGCTCTTTGAAATATACTTGGAGCATTTTTTAATCCAAAAGGCAATCTTACAAATTCATATTTGCCGTTATTCACAGAAAAGCTCGTCTTTTCTATTTCCTCAGATTTCATTTTTATCTGATGAAATCCTGACTCTAAATCTAATGTGGAAAAATACTTTGCTTTCCCTAAATTTGACAAAATAGCATTAGTATCGGGAATTGGATACTTATCAGAAACTGTTTGTTCATTTAACTTTTTGTAATCAATTACTAATCTCATTTTAGTTGTCCCATCTTCATTTGTTCCTTTTTTTGAAACAACCCACACTGGTGAATTATATGGACTTTTAGAAGGTCTTATTATTCCTTCTCCTAACAATTTTTTAAATTCTTTATTCACAAAACTATTTGCTGATAATGGATATGGATACTGTTTACTCCATATAGGAGTTTCAACAGTTGTACGAATCTCAGCTCTTACATCCGTTCTGAACGGTAATTTTGTATCTATTCTTGAGTGAAGTTGTCCTATTACTTCCCTTATATTTTTATTTAATCCTTCAATATTTTCAACTTTCTGTATTGAGTTTAAATGTATATTCTCATCTTGTGGTATACAAATTTTTTCTGTTTTATTCCCATAAATTAATACCTTTTTTACAAAATCTATTTCGATCTCACAAATTCTCAATAAATTACATCCTATTAGCAAATCTGATTCTAAATTATCTATTTCATAAAATCTTGCTATCCTATCAAAAATTAGAACATTATAATAATGTGTTATTATGGTGAAACCATTGTCTTAACATTTTTATTTATTACTAACTTTTCCCTGTATTTTAAAATATTAGGCCTACAATAACAACTTGTGGCGCCTGTATCGATCAAAATTTTTAATTTGTTTTTACATGGACCGTTCCTTAAAATGAAGGGCAGTCCGGGTGCTGTTCTAAAAAAGCATCCTCGTTCATGTTATTTACTCTTTCTAGTTTTACAGGAGGTTGCACACTTCTTTGTGCACTTTCATGAGGACGTTTATCACCTTGGAACAAATTACGATTTACATAATTATTTTTGTAAACCGGTCTAGCATATTGACGGTTATTATTATTATATTTGTTTAATTCATTATTTCTTTGAGTAAATGGATTAAATTTTTGTTTTTGTGAATCAAAGTGTTTTTGTTCATGCCATGTTATTGGCCTGTGCGCTAAACTTCCAAGTTCCATTGGTATATTATTTTTAGTTTGGTTTTGAATCCGTGGAGGAAATCTAAGATTATTGTTATTTGAATTCGTTGTTTGTGCACGATTAAATTGCAGTGCGAAATTTGCTCTCATGTTGTTTGATTCCATTTCTTGTGCTTTGCCAAGAGTACTTGGTAAATCTTCAGGTGATAGAGAGAACATGATATTGGATAGTTGACCGTTAAGGCCTGTCATAAAAATTCGTAAAGCGGTTTTACGGTTCATGTTATTTAATTCTTTGGTTAAGGTAGTGTCTGTACCATGGGCCATTATTGTTTTGTTGATCAAGAGTGTCAACTTTTTATTAACTTCGTTGTAAAATTCTACTATTGACAAGTTACCTTGTCGAAGGATGCTCAGTTCCAGTTCTATTATATGAGCTGGGTGCTTATCTGCGTATGCGAAGTCGAGTCTAGATATTATGGCGTCAAAATTAAGTACTGTGCCATGATTTGATAAAATGTCATTTGCGTTATTAGTTATTTTGTTACGGAAAATGGTAAGGGCTGTAAAGTATTTGCGACTACCTTTTAAGTAAAGAGAAATTGAATTGTGTGCGGCTTCCCGCCAACTAACGTATGAATTTGAATTATATCCAGAAAATTCTGGTAATGACTTTATAACGTCAAGTGTCTCAGTACAGTTAATTTGTTCTGAAATGGTCTGTGCTGTGTATTCTGTGACTAGATTTGAATTGGTCACTGCTTCGAGTTTTGTTCGTAGAGATGCAATCTCTGATTGTAATGAAAGGGTGTTGGTTGCTACCAACCTAGCTACTAGTTCTTCAGTGGAAGTAGGCATTGTCGTAGGATTATTAATTGTCAAGTTACTAAATTTGTCAATAAAATTGTCCAGGATGTATGTCTTTGTTTTAATAAAAAAATTATATTTTTCACAATCACTTATTTGGAAGATTTTAATTTTATAAACAAATTTATAATTTTTTAATAGTAAAATAATAAAATAATAGAAAAATATTTTTAAAAAATTTAAATTAATTACTTTCTTTTAAATTTCTGCTTCTTCAGGATCTGCTCGATGATGATCTTCGTCTGTTGTTTAGTTGAATTGTCTTTTTTTTATTGTTTAATAAATTTCACTATCTGTCTTTTTTCCTCAGAGTTTTTTTTTTATTATTTTTATACAAATATCACTTTTTTTGCTTTAATATTTGCCCCCTCTTTATCTTTATTAGAAATGTTAATTAATTATTTTTTCCCTTTCGTTTATTTTTCTTTTAACTTTTCCTTATACTTTCGGATATTTTTCTTTTTTTCGCCAATTTATTTTCACTCTTCACTTTTTTAATCCACTAATTTTCTTCACTTTTCACTTCAGCTTCCTTCCAGTTTATTTTAGGAATATTTTTATATATTTTTTTTTAGTTAATTATTTTCCTTCTCTTAGGATATTTATTTTTCACTCTTCACAATAGAATATTTATTTTTCACTTCATTTCTTTTCTTCCAGTTTATAGGAATACTTTGTTTAAACTTTTTTTCTCCTTTCTTAGGATACTTATATAATTTTTTCTCCTTTCTCGGAAGGATACTTATATGTTTTTATTTCGCGATTTACTTTTCTCAAACGCGAGACAACACAATATAAATCATACTTTGTATTTCTGATTATTCGAATATTGGTTGTCCTGTCACGGTCGCCAATTAATAAATGTATTTTACATTTATAGTTTTAAAAAACTTTATTCAATCTTAATAACTAATAAGCTTCAGATCCCTTACCACTGGTGGGGGAAATCTTTAGCTATACTACTTAATAACTACAAATTCAACCGTTCACTTCGGTGTCTGAAATACAAGTGTTTTTGATATGCAATCTTATTTCTTAAACTAACCTAACTGTATCGTCGTAGTTGATGATATCATACTTTGGTCTGGATGCTGGCCTTGGTTCCAGGGGTATCGGATTGCCCGGATGTGCTTATTCTGTATTTATTCATTTCGATATTTACTTTGCTTAAGATCAATCAGTTATGAAATTGATGTTTTGACAAGTATCTTTTGCATGTGTCATATATGGGGTGATCGTGCGTTAACTTAATATGTATATAAATATTTACATACCTGGGATCCAAAAAGGTATGTAGGGTAGGTAAACATTTCTACCCTAACTTACATAACTAAAATGCATAACCTAGATTTAAAAACATTTGTACCTTGAATCATCTATTCCACAATTCATTATACGAAGAATCAAGGTAATCTTGACTACATCGGTCTTAAACCTGCATAGGATAACTTGACTACTTACTAAACAGCGTCAATAGTTAGCTACACTAAAGTTGTTAGCTAGAAGAACAAGCTCGAGCTATCCAGTATTGCATTTTATTTTTTCTTAATTCTTTAAAAAAAATAGTTAAGTGCAACTCCCCCCCCCCCACTGCCACCCCTGTATCTGCCATTTAATCAAACATTCTTATATTGAATAGTTGTAAAAGCTTGGCGGAAAAAGATGCCATTTCAATTCTTGGCGAATAAGAATGTATTAAAAAATATATCAAAAATCGTTGAAGCGGTTTTAAAAAAAAAATTTTTTCTTATGTATAAAATTTTAAAGAAGAAAAAAAAAGAAAGAAAAAAAATTGAAACGTAAATTGAATTTAAAGTAACCATTTTTAAAAAATCAATCTTTCCGATTTTTTTTTTTAATTTAAAAAAAAAACAAAAGAAAGTAATTTTTTTACTAAATTTTAATATGCAGTATAATCTATACTTTTAGGTAGCATTTGCATAATAAAATAATTTTTATTGGTTCATCAAAGAGTTAAAAATTTGAAACTACGAAAAGTGGTTATATTTAAAACATCGTTACTTAAAAGTGGACTGCGCGAATCTCGGTTCAACATTTCTATGGTAGGTACCTTTGTTTTTTATTCTAGGAAAATACTTTTTCCAGTATTCAAGACAATGTAAAAGATCAACAAAATGTAAATTTCGAAGAAATCAATAAAAAAATTTGTGGCTTGCTATTGTTTAAGCTTTCTGAGAGTTTTTCAATAAAAAATCAGCAGAACCATTACAATAAAATTGAAAACCAATAAAATAGTTCTACTGGCGATACCAAAGAAAAATTACCAAAGTGGCTTTCGCTTTATTAATCAACTAATTTTTTTTTTCATAAAAATCGTTGGAACCGTTCTTGAGCAAAATAAGATTTATTTTTTTGGCTAAAAAAATGTCATACATTTTACCGTTATTTTCGGTCTTAAGCTAAATTTAATAAAAAAGCTGTGGGCATATTAGCGACAAAACAATATGTACCAAGTTTGAAGAAAATCCATACAACTGCTTAGGCTGTAGACTTGCGGACAGACTGTCAGACTGACAAACTGATAGCCTCACAGAGTGACCATAAGTACCACTAAAATAAAAGGAATCTGACTTACAATTTCAACTGCAAAACTCGACTGGCTTAGATTAGAGGCACTTTTTCATGAAAATACACACTATTGTCCTTAAGATTTGTCAACTTCTTTCCAGGGTTACTACTGAAAGTAAGTAACTCGATGTCGAAGTTCCGCCGTGATGTAATGCACAAATTTTTGTAAATCCATTTTCCACAAACTTGTTATAACATATACTTAGCTAGACAAAAAAAATATATCTATTGCGCCTTAAGGACACTAAGTTAAACTATTACACAATTTCACTAACCCACCGAAGTAGGTGGCTTAGTGAAGGAATAAGAATTAGCGTTTGACAACAATTTACAGAACGATTTTAAAACAAAGAAGAAGTTTCAGCATCGTAACCTTAATAAAAAAACATTTGTCAACGGCCTTGGCTCCGATGAAAGCATCGCTTCCTATAGATCAGCGAAATCAAGCATCGTTGCGCGTGGTTAGTACTTCGATGGTGGACCGTCGGAAACCAACTACGTGCTCTTGACATGTGTTTCTTCTGTTGTGTGTTATTTCTTTCTCTGTCTCTCTCTGTTTTATTAATGTAAGTGATGTTTAAAGCTAATGGTCTCGTTGCCAGTGCATCAGTGTCTCTACTTGGTAGATTTATCTACGGAGTAGTATAATATGTAATGTAATGTAATGTAAAAAAAAACATTTATAAGGGGTTTCCAATAGGGACGGGTTGATTTCAACAGCTCGTGGCGGCTATATAGTTTCTTTAACTTACTGTCAAAATATCTTTATCTTTTAATCAGTCATTAAAGACAAATCATCATGGCAAGCTACAACGTCGAGCAACAAGTGAAAATAATAAAACTTTATTATCAAAATGGGTGTTCTCTAGTAGCAACGATGCGCGCGTTGTGCCTCTTTAGCGATGTGGCCCATTTTTGGATGAATGAGTACGTGAATAAGCAAAATTGCCGGATTTGGGACGACACCAATCCACGCGAGATTCACGAGGTGCCTATGGATCCAAATAAAGTTACTGTTTGGTGTGGATTTTGGGCTGGGGGCATCATCGGTCCGTACTTCTTTCAAAATGATGTTAGCTTGGTAATCACCGTCAACGGAGATCGCTATAGGTCGATGATCACCAACTTCTTGTGGCCTGAATTGGATGATATGGACACCGAAGACATATGGTTTCAAAATGATGGCACTACGTGCCACACAGCTCAAGACATCACAATCGATATTCTGCACGAGCGGTCTCATGACATGGTTATCTCGCGCCGAGGCGCCGTGAATTTTCCACCAAGATCGTGTGATTTGACCTCTTTAGACTTTTTCTTGTGGGGCTTTCTTAAGTCGCAGTTCTATGCCAATAAGTCGCGGCCCTCAAAGACAACATAATCGATGCCATCGGTCAAATTCTGCCTGATTTATATGCCAGTCATCGAAAACTGGATCATTCGAATGCGCGCCACCTAGCGAAGTCGCGCATTGAACGATGTTATATTTCACACATAATGTCATTGGTAGGGATCTCAAATAAAGATAAGACCTTATTGATATCTCATATAGCTACACACATGTTTTATTCAATTTTAAAACCGACTTGCCCTTAATGAAAAACCCTTTGGAATACTTTTGGGTTTGTTAAGTTTAGTTCATTTTACTTATCTTCAGTTCAAAACTCCAATTTTCGGACTAGATTTGGGCGGTTAACAGTACGAACTAAGATATGTACATACATACATACATAATGTATAATTAGTATGGTTACTTTTACGTTGATGCCACCCATTGATTACTCAGTATACAAAACTGAGCCCCCGACCATCATGAATCATCATTATACGCCCATACAATTTTGGAAAACAGAGGACGAGCATAAAAGTGAATTTTAGTTTATTATTCTAGACTAGATATTGATTTATTTACGAACAAATTATTCCCGCTGAAAAACATTTGAAAGTGACAGAAGAAATTGATTGATGACTCGAGAGTTATATTTCAATATTGTTTTATTTTCAATCAAATATGGTTGCATGGATGATTTATAATTTGATTTTTATGGCAGTTTGAAATGCAAAACGAGCAATTGAAAATATTTTTTGTTTTAAACGTGTTTATTTTTTGAATGGGATTCACTTTGTGAGTCATTGATTAAAATAAATGAAAAGGAAAACTTTTACAACTCTTTTAATCGATCGAAAAATAGTTTTGAAACATAAATTAATATTTGTTTTTCTAATTTCTATTTTATATGAATAAAAGCTAATTATTGGTCAAAATTTGATATTTTCTTAATTTAATTTGCACAAAACTCTTCACTTGAGTTCTATAGTTCCTGATAGTTTTCCAAAACAGTTCTGCTTGATATCACCAAAAAAACTTGATTTAAAAAAGTAAGATGCTAAATTCAAGCCAGCATAACATTTTTCGAAATACATATCATAGGTATGCAAATATCTTTTTCAGTCGTTTTCACGACTTTTGCTAAACGACAATTGAGATCCCAGTTATCGATCTTAGAATACACTTACATATAATCAGACTTATTTATAATTGCATTACAGCGAGTATATAGTGCCATGAATCCATATAATTTCGACAGGCATACAGGTGCTGCTCTGGCCAGGGCTAGGGAAGCATTTGCCTTGACAAAACGACTGTTTTATAGCAGCCGTCTTGACAGCAGGGTGAAGGTGATTTGTTACATGGCCCTCATCAGGCCGATGATTGCCTACGGATGCCCGGTGTGGTTCAACGTTGCCCCATCTCAAATGGAAAAGATTCGGGTGTTTGAGAGGCAATGTCTTAGACGTTGCCTTGGATTACACAGAACACCAGCGTCGGAGCACACAAGATATTATTCCAACCAGGTTCTATACAACGGAGCCAACATAAACAGAATAGATAATTTTTTGTTTAAGTTGATTCGGGGTCACACTGCAAGAACGATATCCTCAACCAACAGCTTAATTTTTGGGGCTTATTACCCCAATAACAAACACTTCGAGAGTGCGCGGTTAAGTGGCTACATCCCTCCCAAGGCATTCCTCTTTTTGGACAGTCGAGGGCTGATACAGGATGGAATGGCAGTTCCGCTCATCTACCACGTCAGTCGAAAAACTGTAGATAGGCGACTCCTGTATGGTCGAGACGTCATCGCTCAAGTTGGAGAAGAGCGCCTTCGGTTCAGTACGACTGTGTCCGATCGGGACCGAAGGGATAGGGCGAAGCAAGAGAACCAGTTCTGGTGGCTCTCTGAACAGCCATTTGATAGCTAATGTCGATAAGAATGTATGTCTTGGCCGTCTTACATAGATTTAGGGAAATTAGGTATAAGGAACAGTCGGGGTGGCACCAAAAAAAAATTAAATAATATGTATGTATGTGGAGGCATAGGTGCATGCATCTTAATGATCTGATACTAAGTTTTTGTAGTAAAGTTTTCTTGGTTAAATAAAAACAAAATAATTAGATATAATTGAAATAGTTTTTAGGTCGAAAGACATTAGTATTAAGAGATATAGTTGAGAGCGCCCGTAAAGGGCCAGTAAATTAGTTGAAAGTTATTGATAATTAGACTAGTTTTAAACACTTTTGTCTAGCTTTAAGATAGTTATAAGTTAAGATTAAATAAAAATGAATACAAAAAAAACTCCTTATATTGCCTCCGAACTCGAAAATCTCATTTATAAAACGTATGCAACGTTGAATAGATACATTATAAACTAAACGCGCTTATATGTTGAATAGAGCCCACATAAGGAAATTATAGTGTCCAAATGTCATTTTGAGTTTGGACATAAAACAAAAAAACTGGCAGACGGCAAATGCCATGCTATATTGTATGTACATAATTTTGTTACTAATATTTAATACAGAATAAAAACAATCTATCTATCTATCTAAAACAAAAAAAAAACAAAATGCTTTTTAATTTTGTATCCTTTTTAAATGATTTCAATAATTTAAATGCAAAGCTTCCAACGCAAAGAAGAAGACAACTGTATAAAAACGATTCAATCCAATGAATCATAGAAATGGAGACTTACCAAAAAGTACAGGTTTTCCAAAGCAAATATGCTTAAATTATTGAAATTGTTCCCTTGGACCTTTTTTGGTTGTGTGACGGCGTCCACGGCGAAAGCCGGTAGCCAACCTTCATAAATTAAAGCTAAACCTAAAATTGTTGTGCCTAAAAAAATAAATTCACCACTTCGAGAATAAATACAAAAACCAAAAAAGTGCGTTTTAATACTCAGAATCTGACCGTGAGGGAGCTGAAACCACCGTCACTCTACTCATACACATAATACTCGACATATGATATAGTGGTGGTACTACCAATCTATAACTATGATCCAATATTTATTATTATTTATTATTATTATTTATTTTGTTTTCATTAAATCACAATCATAACACCAACAAAAGTTCTAGTTGCGTTTTCTGATAAACAGCTGATTTGATTATGACAGCCAAATGGAATAGATTACCCGTTTTTGGTACTTTTTGGACATAAAACCCTGCATAACTATGATTTGTGGGCAAATGTTTTATAAATAGGAATTTATGGAAGGGCTACATAAGACCTTATCCACTGTATAACTATTCATCTGTTTAGTGCATTCTATTAAATAAGACTGAATGTGCTTACTATGTACATAATGAATTCCGTGGAGTTCCCGTTTCTTTTGCTTTTCGAGGAAAAACACCGAAAATAGAAAAAAAAATCATATTTTTTGTTAGAAAAGCATTAGAAACGATAACGCCAGGGATTATGTAGTAAACACATTATTATGTATTTGCTGAGATCGATACCTTGGAAAAAAGTCGTAATTTACGTTATAATAGTGTATTTTATCGACTTGAATTTCACAGAACCATTTTTTTAGCTATGGGGAACTCTTAGCTAATACATCCGAACAAAAAATATTTTATATGATATTTCGAAAATTGGTATGCTGGCGGGAAGTTAGTATTTCACTTATTCAAATCAAGTTTTTTCGGTGAAATCAATCAGAACTATTTTGGAAATTATCAGCAACTATAAAACTCATGTGCATGCGTTAATACTTAAATTAAAATTTTGAGATGCTGGAACTTGTTGTACTAACTTCTCGGACATGTTATCTATCATATTTAAAAAAACATTGTTATAATATTTTTAGTATTAAAGTGGCTTTATATCAACTCTCTATAAATTGTGCAATATAGGCTTAATGATTAATTTAGTGCATTATCATATGTACATTTTCATATCTAACAAAACACATTGGCGCAAAATTTTAAACAGCCTGATACTACTTAACAGTTTGCTAATACTAAAGCACTTAACTAATATTTTCCTAATATTAAACACTTTTGTAACTAGCACCATACTAAATCTATTTTCTTAATAAACTACAACTAAACACGCCTAAAATAGTGCAAAAAAGTGAGCGAACAAAACTTTTTGGCGTTTGTAAATGTCAAAGTGGCATATGGATTTAGTACGATGCTAAAAAAATAAAGTAGCCCTTATGTGATTTTAGCTTTAGTAAAATGTTAAGAAAAAGTACGATACTAAACTGGTTTAAAATTAGCAAAATCCTCTTTTTAGCCCAGTACAATACTAAATCGTTCAAAATTTTGCGCCATTGATTCTAAATACAAAACAATTCGAGTTTTGGTAAGAGAAGAAATCATTAAGTGCGAGTATTGTTCAACAAATGAAATGATCGCAGATAACTTAACTAAACAGTTATAAAAATCTTAATTTATTTACTTAAGAAATAAGTTTAATATTAATTGAACGAGGAGGAGTGTTGGAGAAATATGAACGTTCTTGTCGAACACTTTAGAATTATTAACTAACAGTAAGAGCCGGAAAAGGGCCTCATGCTAAAAGCGGATTAGGCAGTTATAAAAAACCCGCTTAAGTGCATTTAATTCAAAATAGCTTTTAACGGCCTTCAGTCCATAAGATTTGATTTTGTCCCGGCGATCTCACTTCAATTCATCAGTTGGCTAGTGAGGGCCCTGACAATATGCACTTTTTGTTAAGTTAGTTCATCTTTCGTCCATTTTTTTACAAGAAACCAATGCGAACTATATCCAAGAAGATTAAAATTTTTAATTATTAAAATTGGAACACTTTGTCCTGAGCCAGACATAGTTTGTGAGGAAGGTGTTTTGTATTATATTTAATCGGCGTGTTGAGTTATTGATTCAAAACAGATTTTAACGTCCTTTGGTCCATGAATCATTATAATAGATTACGATTAAAGAAGCGCTAAAGGAAAACAAACTGTTGTATTTTATCAGCTAATTTCAAATGTGTACTTTAACGAATATTTGTCAAGTAAATTTCAATAAAAGTATACAAAATAAAAAGCAATTGTGAGTTGTATATGAAAAAATCTTCAGAATTTTAGTTCTAAAAAAATAAATGTACTTATGCGGGTTAGGCACTTAAGCGAGAGACACTTATCCGGGTATTACTGTATACATTTTGTTATTGAAAATATCAAGATTGTTTTTTTCATTTGTAAAATAATTTTCACTAAATAAAGAACTCCGCAATTATAAAGCTTAATATATTTTGTTTGTACCTGCGGTACAGCTTTGAGAAAAACATTATTTTAACGCATTCTACGTAAATAAAGCACCAGATTTGACTTACTTTTATTGACATTAATGGAAATATTATTCCAAGTATTTTCTCTTATGAATTTTTATATTTACATAATGTTTATTTAAAATATTAAGTAAATATTTGGACTACTGCATACTTTTATCACTCCCCCTTCGGGTAGGGGAACAAAATAGAATATACCATAGGTAAGACATGGCTGTCGTAAGAGGCGACTAAAATCTAACATATGTATACTAAGAGTGAACGTATATATAAATATGCAATGAGTAAAACAAGTAGATACATTACCCCAGGTGGCAATTCAGGTTCACTGGAAAATCCACCCTTTTCGGAGGTCGGCTCAACGGATTCTGAGGAGAGCCAATTATTGCATTTAATAAATCCCTTCTTAAAAAAAGTAAGGGTTGCTCCATCCTAATCGAGTGACAACGGTAAGAAAATTTCCCCGGTAACGCCAGATGTGCGAGTAAAAAAGGACTCAATGAAAAGAGAAATTCTTGAGAAAGATAATAATGAACTTCGTCAAAAACTTGATGAAGTAGTAAAACTTCATCAGTACTTAAAGAAAGAAGTTGATCTTCTTCGTAAAGAAAATGAGGTGTTGAAAAATAAACAACACAATGACTCAAAATTTCATTTATGAGAATGAGAAAGAAGATCTAGCTCGCGAAACAGATAAGTCCTCAAACAAATGGCCGAGTAAAAACCGCAAGGTTGGATCATCACCTGATGGGACCGGTTGTTCTGAAAAAATTTCATCACCAAAAGATGCCAATATTAAAGAAAACCTCTTAAAATTAGGCCACCACCACCAATTAATGTTGTCGGTATTGCCGAGATCCTGAAAGTTATAGTCTCCTCTCACGGAAACTAAACGAAGAAAAAGTAGAATGGTACACTTATGAGAATAAGTCGGAAAGACAATTACATGTAGTAGCGACCTTGTACCTATTATGTCCAAAATACGATATTATTAACGATCTAAAGAGAAACTACAAGATCTTATATGCTGTGAGCATCGTCAAAATAAACACACAAAAAAAGATAGCTAAAAATTGTGGTACAGCGTGGCCTTTAACTATTTATTTTTATTTTTGATAAATCAGATAAAGTAGACAATATTTACAAAATTAAAACAATCCTCAATATTGTTGTTAAGATCGAAACTTTAATAAAGAGTTCATGACTGATTCCGCAGTGTAAAGCTGTCAAGAATTCAATCACATGCAAACCTATTGCCAAAAAGAACCTAGGTGTGTAAAGTGCGCCGGAAATCATCTTCTCTCTCATTCTGCAGTTATTCCCACTATGGGCGGAAATCTTCTTAAAAATCAGCAACCAGCCATGCTAATCAATGAGAATACCAACTGGGAAGACTTTAAGAAAGATATAGAGGATAACGTAAAATTAAGGGTATCACAACAAACGCCTCTCGAACTTGAAGACGCAGTAGATAACTTCGTTGATACCGTACAAAAAGCCGCACGGAACAACACCCGGTGCCAAAGAGAAATTCCGCGATTTTAAAACCATAAATATTCGCAGGAAATAAAATATTTAGTAAAAGAGAAACGAAATGCACACGGCAGCAAACTGGAGCTCCTCAACAGAAGGACAATTTAAATCGCTTGTGTAATATACTAAAAAAGACGATAGCAGAATTTAAAAATTCTGAAGTCAGAAATTATCTTGAAAGCTTGACAGCAGGAAAAGGATCCAACTACTCACTCTGGAAAGCTGTTAAAGTAACGAAGAAACCAAAGCTCCCAGCACCTCCGATTTTGATGGACAAGGTGTCAACGAAAATTTAAATATTCGTTCTAAATCAAGCGATAATAATTACATATCAAGAAATGATACCGTTGCCGAATTAAGTAGAGAAATAAGAAAGCTTAAATAAAAGAAAGCTCCGGGATATGATTTAGTTACGGCCAAAGTTCTCAAAATGCTTCCCCGCAAAGGGTTATTTAATCTTCTTTATATAATAAACTAGCTGACCCGGCGAACTTCGTCCCGCCTAAATTCATTTATGTCAAAGAAAATAATAATTCCGAGCATGCACAATGCTGTTTCATGTAATGCGGCCAACTAAAATATTTATTCTAAAGATTGTTTTAAATACAATAAAAATAACTAAATTTACAATGTCTATGTTTTTCAATCATATCGAAATGATTGGCGTGTCGGCCAGTCTTACGCTTTTTTAGTGAAGTGCTTTATGGTACACAACATTTTTAAAATGGGATAGGATTAGACAGAAGATACCGATATACATTGGTTTTAAATGCCTGATTATCGCAATGGGAGGGAAAAATTCGGTCGGGTAAAGCATTTCACATTCGTGCTGTGCGGCTAAAGAAAGAATCTCTATACTTGACAGTACGTCCGAAGTTGGGCTCAAAGGTAAATTGATGGGCTCTCCTAGAAGCGCGAGTGTTACGGTTGAATAGTTTAAGGAGCTATTTCACTAGACAACTGTTTATTATAATACCGATAAAATAATGAAAGGCATGAAACATTGCGACGGTGCGAGAGAGGCTCAATTGTTTTAGTTATTGTTTCATCACCTATCATTTTTAAAGCTCTTTTTTGGATTCTGCCCAAGAGACTTAAATGCGTTATGGGAGCACCTGCCCAAATATGACAATTGTACTCAAGCTTTGGACGAGCCAGATCAGAAGAGCCAGATCTTGCATCGTCCCAGAAAACCCAAACATCTTGCAGCATTTTTGGCGACGTCGAATATGTGTTCATTCCACAAAAGGTGGTCAGTGATGCACATACCGAGAACTGAAAGTTGTTCGGTTTCCTCGATGCAAGCGCCGCTAATGGACAACGGCATTGGGGGAGGGTTCCGCTTTAACGACAAAAGACAGCCTTGGGTTTTTGAAGCATTAAATTCTACGCGGTGTTTTTATTCCCCATTGGACAATGATGTCTAGATCAGAATTTAATGAGCTAATCATACGCTGCCGTTCAAGTTCCACATCCGAAGGACATGGATGAGAATCTAAAAACGAGTATGAAAGAAGGTACTGTCGTCAGCAAAACAGTATATTGGAT
The DNA here is from genome assembly GCA_910595825.1 of Philhelius pedissequus. NCBI lineage: Eukaryota > Metazoa > Arthropoda > Insecta > Diptera > Syrphidae > Philhelius > Philhelius pedissequus. The sequence goes on from OU343160.1 coordinate 254,604,504, forward strand.
TAGAATCAAAATCAAAGCTTCGTTGCGCATTTCATCTGACATTTCTATTTCATTATCATTAGTAAGAGTACGAATTAGATGTAAAATATCGTCGGCCATATCATCCTTGTATTTATTCCCCATATCTTTTGGATTCGATGGAAGACATGTCGAAATTATGATTACGAAGAGTTTTCGAAGTTGATCGGCAGGTGCAGTGATAGTGGCATCTGCCATATTCAAATCCCAAATATTATCATTTTCAAGCAATTGTGTACGTTGGCAGGCTTCTCGATATGTCGCACACAATACACCATCAACAGTACGTAGGGATTCGAATGAAATGGGGCCACGAACATTGACCAAATGCATTCTTAAATAGAAGCATTCATCTTTTCCACGTGAATTGTATAATATATTCTACCAAGTGCATCACTTTCATGAAAATATCGCTGCATTTCGGAATAAAGAAAAGTAGTACCCTTCTAAGACGCAAAATAAATCAGCATCTACAGCATTTAACTGATGAGCACAACTGTAGTACCTGGGCGAAACACATAATTTGGACTAAAGGTCACAAAATAAACAAAAATTAGGAATAAAGGAGAGTTCGTGCGAATTCGTCGCTTCGGCAGTATCGAAGAAATTTGTCAACGTTGTTGCAGTTCACGTACCGGCCCACTTGATTGCGAGTCACCTCATCATGCGTATCAGGAGCTTGAATCCCGAACACTGCCATATCACTGCCTTTAGTCAAGTATTTGCACACATATTTGATCGATTTGATGGAGCTTCATTTTTCTACATTAATATGAGTCTTCAAGACTTTTGACAAAAGCGGGCAATACGGTACAATCCAGCTATTGTCGACGACAAAATTAGCTCCTCATCGTGAATGTTTTCAACAACTCTGGGCGCCCATGATTTACGTAGGTCATCGCATCTTAAGCATATGCCGTGGACTACCGATGTGAGTGGCAGGAAGAATCGTCACACGACCAATGTGGGCTACATTTTCATCCGAACTTATTGCATCACGCAAGTGGATGTACTGTTCTTAGCGAAGTTTTGTTTGGTTGAATCGGATGAAGTTAAGGTTCTCTATTTCTATTTCTACGTACATACCAACGATATAATGTTGCAGTAAATACCGAAATCGTAGCAAATAGTTGTCAACCGTACCAATCATGAGTCGATATGAGTAAAAATCCATCGGGCTGACCTTTTTATTTGATTCCTTGCCTAAAACACGAAGGATATATTAGAATTCAATCTGAAAGTCTGTCAAAACAAATTTACATACCATTCAAGGTATTTAACAATTTGATATTTGTGTGGTAATAATCATCTCCTCGCCAAAATAATATTGGGTACTGCGGTACATCGCGCTGTAGTTCACCGTTATTTCGTCGCTTTAGTACAATATCACGGCTCCCAACTGGGTATATGTTGGTTTATGATAACATACTCATTCACAGTCGGCGAATTGAATTGAGGCGCATGAGTGCCAGCTGGACGTCAATCAGCTGAAATGACAATTTGATGATCGCCCGAATGCAGATCCGTTTCCAATGCAGTTGTGAATTGCTCATGTAATACGTCTCGCAAAATTCTGATTATATCTTTGCCTATATTTTTATGTATTCCACTGCGCATATCGACTTCCTTATCTACATTACCGATAAAATACATTTGAAGAAATTTGTGATCAACATTGGGTGCGGGCAATAATGAACCAAAGCGATGATGAATTTGTCATTGGATCTGTATTAATGATCCAATATTGACAAAGTCGAATCAGCTGAAAATCTTTTCATAATATTCATACAATATGGACTTAATTAACATGAATTTACCTTGAATGTCGCATTATATTGGTGATTGTCCTGAATAACTTTTGCTCCAAACGACGTCATTAGAAAACAACCGTTATATTGTTGAGCTCCAATCAAAAATTGTCGAAACCCTCGAAATATTTTTTTAGAATAAGTAATTTTATTATGTCAGTGGGGAAATTCATGCTGGGTTACAAAAAACTGGGCATGCGACTGAAATATACAAAAGTTCACTTCCTATTTGCGAATACATTTACTAAAAGCCAGTCGCCAGAGGAAACTGGAAACTAGATAATTACGAAGGTGATCCTGAAATAGATTTCTCGATCGTCGTGGATTGCTTTCCAAAATTCAAAGTATTTCCAGGAAAAAATTGAGAACTACCAGATGATGTAAAAGTATGCTTAGATGATTTCCTTGTCGAATTAAAGATGTTGCGCAGTAAAACATATTATTACTATTATATAAAGACTAGGGCTGGCAACGATACCGAGAATAGTCGCGGTCTCGTATTTTTGGTACCGTAATTCGCAGAGTCTAGCTGTTCTTGATGGTTTGGTTTCGATTTCCGATAGATGAAATATTTGTTGATTTAATTATGTAGATAATTATTTATGTATGTATTGCGTTGGAATAGAAATCGCTCATTTTTCAGACTTCAGACTTTGTTCCCCTTTCGAAAAAAAGTAATTTTAAGACTTTTAAGGGACACTTGGAAATACATATTATCGAAACGTCAAAATACAGATTGTTGCCTATTTGAAAAGCCATAAACTGTCAAAATTAATTGCGGGATGGCTCAGATTTAAATGAATTAATGGGTCCACACCCCGCAATTTTCTAGCCAACAAACTTCTGAGATACCGTACAATATCTTTTCAATATGAACTCGCGTCTCATCTCACATATCTTTTTACTACCAAAAAACATGAAAGAAACCAAGCTAAGGATGAGACCAAGACCGAGCCGAGCCTACAGATTCAAATATTCTCGGCAAAAGGCGAGACCAAGACCGAGGCGAGACTTGGTTAAGCAAGATCGAGACCGAATCTGAGACGAGAATAAAATTTTTCGATTTTGAGGAGACCGAGACGAGATTAACAAATGTCTTCCCACGGCTCATCTCGTTGCCAGCCGTAATAAGGACGAAACAAATATTAAATTTGTCCACGCTAATCTCAGAAAGTATTCAACCGGTTTACTTGAAATCAATTTCATAAATTTTCCTATTCATATAAGTAATTGGATATTTTTCGTTAGTTTAATATGATTGTTGAATTAGATTATTACCTTTAAAAAAATCGTACAGTTTTTTTCGAAATTGACCAACATATTTAATTAGGCTCTTAAACCTGCTCTATATATTACAAAAATGAGAAATTTTTTATAACGTCAATATTTGTATGGAAATGTTAAGCCCTAAATCATTTTTTAACTGCACTTATAAGCTGAGAAATAAATGTATGTACAAATTATAAATTTATCAAATTTTTGTATTTTTGCCTGTATGAATTCGATTCAATCGCAATGACGGAGTTGATGCTTTTCTTTGGTTTATTTGCTTCTGAATTTCAGTCCACTCAATTTGTCGCTCATCGATTAACGTAGGAACAGAAAGTAATAATAGGCGTGTTTTTTTCTAAGCCCCGGGGAATTTGGACGAAAAAAACGATGAGTAGGATTAACAATTTGCATACTAAATCCAACAACAACTAATCCCCGGGGGTTCTTAGCTTAAACCCAGCGAATTCTCGGGGCTTAGCTATTGGAGAGGATAAAATCTGTGCTACAAAAAGTTTTTCACTAAGTTATCGATAAAATGTATAGAAACTTCAAAACTGACATTTTGGTTGAGCTTTTGGTCTAAGTGTGTCAGTTGTTTTTCTGACGACCATGTCAACCTAACCTAACCTACATTTTAATATACATTCCGCAACACAACACCAAATCAATCTTAATATTTTCCACCTCGCCGTGAGCACAACCTTCTACAGCGATTTTCATTTTTGCATTTATTTTTATTATATGTATATTAAAACTTGACTGTGAAATCATATTAAATAAAAACGTATTTCCTGAAGTTGATAGTCGTTCAATTACCAAGAATTGAATGAAGTACAAAACAATGGTTTCTCTGAGAAAATTGTTTTCGGCTGCGTTTTGTTGTACACGGGAGCAACCCAATACAGATTCTCTGCTACATCCTAGACATACTTCAATCTTCTTGATCGTCGTCCGCTCTTGCTCAGAGCAATATTCCTAATGACATAGGAACTGAGCGTCCCGTCCCGAATAAGCAACTCGTCCACTAATATCATGTCACCAGTGACCGACGAATGGGGTAGTTTTCAAGTAGTGGAATTCTATGTACCACTGCATTTGTGAAAATTAAAATTAAAAGAAAATCACATCGACTAAAAACAATTTCCAAAATACTTGATTTCAATTTTCAAATTACTTGACTCACATTTTCTTGTATAAATAATAATTAACTTGGTTCTTTATATGTTATTTTAATAGAAAAGTAGTTTAAATTCAATAAATATATCGAAATTACACAAAACAAATCAACCCGATGATTTTTAGAAGGATGACGATGAGGCAAATAGTGATGTTAGTTTTTTTCTTGCATTACAGCTGTTCTTCAAATGTCATCTTGCCAATTAAAAGTGCTGCCAGGTCTTTCACTAAGCGCCTTGGTCGTTTTTTTCAACCAATTCCCCCGGGGATTGAAAAAAAGCGCACCTAATAGCCACGTTTTATTGGGCTCAATGAACCATATAGTTCACCCCGTGAAAATAAAACGATCTGGGTCGTGAACATTTTTTACTTTGCATGGTTGGCAGCTGTGAGTACCTTTAGACATTTAATTTTTTTGTTTACATTAAATAAATTGCTTACTGCGGTGGTCGGAAGTTGTTCTTCCTAATTTTATTTTAGCTAAATAAATATAAATTAATAAACTATAATAATTAAATAAAGTGCACAACGATCTGAATAATGTACAGCAACCCATAGATTTCGGAACAATACTAAATCGAAAGCTCTACCCCGGTGAATATATGTCGTTCTCGTTAGATTAAATATAATCTGATTTCAGTTTAATGGCGAATAAAAGAAGTGAAAGAAGAACTGAAAGTTCTGCTTAAGGCCGGTCCAATGGAGGATCTTATTCAAAAAATGCTAATACTTGTTGACAAATCACAGGTACTCAAGAATCCCCAGCGTCGAAAAAAGAAAATGAATCAAATTTGCGTTTTGAAAATAAAAATTGTCTTCAAATAATTAGAACATGAATTTTTTTTGCTTTTCTGTCAAAGCGGAGTTGCCAGTTGTGTATAAAAGAAATCAATTATTGCTCCCTTACTTTAGCGAAACTTTCGGCTCCAAACACACTAACCCAGTAGGAAATTCACTCAATCAAAACATGCCTTGATGAAATCCTATATGACAGCGGTCATATAGCAGAGATTATCATTGATTTCACTCATCATACGTAATGCAGTCGGTCACTAGTTTGTCATTAAGTATCATGTTGTGCTTAGCTCAGGTAAAAAGGTAGTGAATAGACAAGAACAAAAACAAATTTTAATGAATACACAATCCTTTTTCATATGCATGAATTCCATGCAAAATCGGATTTCAAGATTTCCTCCATAAAAAAATGTTTGACCTACTAACAAAAAAATTATGCTAAAATGAAACCTTTTTTTGCGTTTTCCCCTCGTCGGTTTGGGGCCCTACATTCCAAGAATGAAAAAAATACAAGATTACGACACTTCTATTTTTTTGCTTTGTTGTTGTAATTTTTGACAACTCGCGAAACAGTTTGAAATTGAAAAGATTGGATTTTGTTTTTGAAATTCTATATTTTTTTTTTGTGAAATAGCGTAAAAATGTGGTGTGATATTTGTAGGTGAATAACCACAACAATAAAATAAGAATAAGACATTAAGGAGGCATTATGTGTGATACTACACTTTCCCAAAAGTTCCAATACTGATAAAAATTCTTCGCCATGAAATGTAAGTTTTTTTTATTTAAGTAGTAGGAGGCCTCCGTGATCATCCTGATAGAGAGGAATTCCGCACATTTTAGGACACAACGAGGGTATTATTTCGGACCCAGCAAATGTAAGCTTTGACGATACCCCAGATTTGGAAGCGCCATTGACCGGTTTGCAGACATTGATTTTGCTTATACAAATAATCTTGAATATCTTTTAAGGTACTATATTTCAAAGCATTGCTTGGGAACCAGAAGAGGTTAACACTGATAGCAACAAAGACGATGAGCATTTGGCCACTTTAGATAGCGATGGCCTAGAAAATATGGCCGGATAGATATGCAATAAACTAATGCACAAAATTCCAGCTGAAGAAAGTGTCGCATCGTGTTCATGGGTGTAACCTAAGTTAAGGCCGCTTGTCAAAGCCATCACCAAGGATGTAGAATGACTTGATGAACTTTGACAAAATCTTCAAATCCTTCAACGGAGAAGACTTAGTAATTTGTCCAGGCTACAAAACAAATCTACTTGAATTGGGCAAAGACATTGACTGTGATGTGGAAATAAAAAAAAACTTTTTTCCAAGCGAGGATGTATTTTAGAAAAAGAACACTTAATCGAACCATTGTAGACTTATCAAACTGCAAAAAAACGAAAAAACAATAAAATTACAACATAATTAAAACATTTTCCAATTATTTTATCCACAAATATCTACACAAATTGTTGTGTTTTGCCTAATTTCAGTTAAATCTTCGGTATCCATTTAGCACTCCGAATTTCATTTATTCTTGATTTTATCGGAATTATTTCAAATTCATTTAAAGAAAATTTAATTCAACAAGATTTAATTATTTAAATAAATTGTATGTTTATATTATTCACGCACGAAAAATCCATTAATCCACACCGGACCCAAATAACAATTTCTTTTGCTCAGATTTTTTAGTCTCGCGTGACGTCAGCAAAAAAAAGACAAAAAAAGAATTGTCCTAATCTTGTTTAATTTGATTCATGAATATATACTGTTTTTTGTCTCATCTTTAAATTGCCTAAAAAAATATTATAAGCGCTGTGGCCCCACTTGAAATAAATGATTGCAAGAAATGTGTCATTTAGTCTATATTTATTGTGGAGGCCTCTTAGTCTGGATTTTTTTTATTTTTAGCATTGAGTATTTATTTTTTGTCTTCTCAGAAGAAATAAACGGAGAAATAAAACTTGACGTTTCATGACATCAAAACAAATTTCCCACAAAACATTGAATCTTGTTCATAGTTCGCTTATTTTCATGTTAAATTTTAATAATTCATTAAAAAAAAAAACAGATTATACCTATTCTAAAGTACATAAAGCGCTTAGCGCTTCTTGGAGAAGAATGAAATTTCACGAATTATTTTTGCCCACATAGCAAAGAAATATAAATTTTAGTAGTAGTGTCTGCAATAATGGCCGAAATAATATTTATAATGGAGTCGCGGCCTAAAGAACACACAATCGTGTTTTTAATTGATATTGTAGTTTTTTTTTGAAAACTTTTAATTTGCAAATTTATTTTGAATGAGTATTTTTGCGTCAGAGCGCCCCGACGAAGATCAATAATTGTGTGGATACAAAAACCAACAAGTTTTTTTTTTCTTTTTTATCTGACAGACGACGCGCGGAAAACCGGACCGGAAAAAGTTAAACAATGTCTAGCGTCGCGACACGCGGTCGCGGCTCCATTGTATTCACTCAACCGAGTTTCTATACATTTTAATTTTAACAGAGCGGTTTTTGAAGTTTCGCGAGATCGACCGCGTGTCCATTCTGTTCAGCCAGTTACGGGGTGTTTGAATTGTATTGCACCGCGTAATAGTATCTTTCGAAAGGTGGTGGCGGGATTAAATAAATGAGTTATCGCTCTGTTTTCGTTGTGCTTTTCCTTATTGTTTGAGTAAAGAATAAGAAGTGCGGAGAGTGATTCTGTTTTACTTGAATAAAAGTAAGTTTTGCTCTCCATTTCCATTGCTAAATATAGAATTTGATGGAAAGCCATTCAAAATGATTTTGTTTTCGATATGTTATTGGATTGTATTCGTGTATATTAAACTACTAGTTGTCAAAGTAAATGCATTCAATTGTACTAGTGTTAGTAAAAAGAGACTTTGATCCACAGGAAAATACGGATGTGCAAAATTGATTCAGTATAAGAAACAAATTTTTGTTTGCCCAATGGATGGATTTAACTTGGCAAAATTGATATCTTTTACCAATGGGAAACCACATAAAAATTGCACTAGTGTAGAAGCAGACTTAATAAATAATAAATAGTTGTTTGGTTATTTGGCAACACCGTGTTTGACAATTCAAAATTGAAGTACCAACTTCTACAAGTTAAAAGCTAACTCTGGTGGTGAGATATGTAATTAAGTTCTGGGTCAGAAATATTGAACTGGATAAATATCAAGATCTTGTAGTGTTGTTGTAATGGATGCAAAGCTCTGACCTAAATGGATCTTTGTGCATAATATAACGCGGCTAATACTTCAAGTCCTAATCAGTTTTTGGGCAGTAGAGCCGTTTTCAAATATGTACCGAAGTTTCCGTGTTCGAACAACAAAATAACAGATAGAGTAAAAATTAATAAAATTTGCAATTTTTGCAAAGGCAATAAGTGGGCTAAGGAATTTAATAGCATGTGTTGTAATAATGCTAAAGTAAGCATTCATTCTATATCCAAGTCACCTGAACCTTTAGAAAGTATGGTCAATGAAGATCATACTCAATCTAGGAAATTCCTGGATAATTTAAGTTAATATAATACACTTTTTGGTCTTAGGGGAATTGTTTTTTCTCAAGGTCCACTGTATGTAGCCCTTTTAAGTGTGGCGAAAAAAATAATCATTAGAAATTCCGATCAGTCTCATTAAGCATTTGATATGCTTTTAGTCATATTAAAATAGATATAAAAAGCTTGCGAATCAACGCGTGTACGGGTCAGCTAGTACATACAAAAAATTGTTCGTTAATATTTAGTTAATATATGTTTTAGAAAACGTCTATTACAACACTGTAATAGTACTATAATCGAAATTATCGGTGAGACGAATTTAGTACCCGCCTGCGAAGGACTAAACCATCCGATCTGGTGCACTTAACGCAAATCGAGGTATAAGCAGGAACTATCACCAGATAATTACCTGCAGCACGTTAATTAAATTCGTTAAAAATAAATTGCTAGATAAGCTTCAACATAGTTGCAATCGGGAGGAGGAGGAGTTTTTAGTGAAGTAAGAATCTCACACTCCTATGAGTACACGTTTTTCGGTACTCACAGATCCTTTTGAAGGTTTTACACTTACCCACGGAAAAAGGAATTCCAATATAAATATGTAGCAAATACGTACGTGTGACCCTGCCGAAAGTTTTATGTAACATCATGATGGTTCTAAAATTATTTTACCAATCCAATTTGCTAAATGAATCGAATACCAATTACTGTAAACGCTTGTTTCCCCATTCAAGTATATAACTGCCAAGGTTAAACATTTAAAAATAAAAAAGTGTTAATAAACCCAAATCAAAAATCAATTTTTATAAATATCTGCAATTCCAATCCCGAAAACGTTGGCTACCGCTTAATCCTCAATTCATTGTGCAAAAGACGGAAGAAGCTTAAGTTCATAAATTCGATTCAAATTTGCAAATTGGATTACCTCGAAAAAAAAATAGAGGGTAGATTATTAGGTGGAGATTCCTACATAAAGAAAGTGATATAAAGGAATGATTCCATATTCTTTAGGCATGTAATCTACTTAAGGGCGAGAAAATATGGCTTTGCAACAAACCCCCTTCTGCGAGTACCAAAGATAAGTTGTTTTTGACTAAATAAAATACTTTACAGGGAGATTGTAGTTACTACCTGCTGGTCTTCTAACATCATGTTTGAAGTTAACCTTATTTTAAATTAAAAGTTGAGAAGCAAAAATAATTTTTTATTTGTTTTCTTGATTTGGTAAAAACTTAAACAAAGAAAATTCGTAAATATTTTTATTTGGAAAATAAACTTTTGAAACTTCAGTATTGTTTAGTTTTTGTTTGGTTTGCCTCAAGAAATTTTAAAATAAATAAAATGAAAACAAGAAAGTGTAACCTTAGGTTAGGGATTTAGCATAAGAAAGCTTGGCGTATAGGTACAACAAATTTAACTTAGGTGAGCAAACAAAGTGAACATCTACTATCTTTATTGGGGTAAGCTATACTTACCTATGAAAAAAAACATCTTTCAAACTTCTGACCCGAAATAATTGGAAATAAAATTTACGACTGGATCGCATGCACCTACTTGATTTTATGTTATATCGCATCGTAAGCGCAATATTAGGTGTGTTTTGGGGAGAATATAGCACAGTGAAGTAAAAGAAATTAAAAAAAACGATCCCCATAAAATGTCTTCCTACTTGTTTAGCTATTTAATGGTTGGTGCCTCTGCTTGTTGTTCGTTTGACATAAAGATTTGTTCGATTCTTGAGCATTTCTAATCTATCAATTTTGGTCTAAGGCTAACCTCACACTTTTTTTAAAGTTAGATTAAAAAAATGTAGTCTCAAAGTGGCTGATCACATTAGGCGTTTTTCTTTTTTCGTTCAGAGCAGATCACTGAACTAACTATTTTATAAACTTCGCCTAAAAAAATCACGTGCGTGACAAGCCTTAAGATCAAAAATCGAACACATCTATTGTAGTCTATTATCAGGCTTACCAACATAGCAAATACACAAAATTGACAGAGCCCTCTAAATTTGAGCAGCACAAACGAATAATGTCAAGTAACATTTCACTGGAATAAAAAGGTAATACTACGTTTCCATAGAACTTTAATCTCTTGTAGATTTACTAATCTCAAAATGTGTTTCCACCGCTCCAAAAGTAGATTAATTTTGACAGCACTATTCAAAATGCATATATCTCTTCGTTTTCTCTAATGATGTAGAAGTCTCTAATGATGTAGGTAGCTCCATCTGTGTCAGCCGAAGAGAAAAAATCACTTTCCCGATAAATGTGTTCATTTCGATATGGAAATATGGTAGTTCGATTGAAGATTTAAATGAGATTTATTTTAAATATTCATCTGAGAAGATTAAAATTTGTATGGTAAATCCTCAAGATTTGTAGGCGATTTAGCTAAATCTACTTAAATCTCGGTTTAGTGGTCGGTGGAAACGTAGTATAAGGTAGATCCCAGTGGGTTTGTGTTGTTTAATCTCTTGTTACATTTTGATTGACTGAGTTTCTTTTTCTCACCAAAACACGCCTATTATTAGTACAAAACAAACAGCAAAATATTTTTTCAAAGTCGTTTTCTTATTTAAGTTTTTTATAAACAAAATTTCTTTCTAAAACTAATGAGGGTATGGCAATATTAATTACTTAACAATATAAATTTAAAAATATAATTAAAAAAAGGAGTTTAAGAAATCGTATGCATGCTATAGATTTGCCTAAGACAGATATTCAAAATTGGGGGACCCACTTTTTGTGTATTCTCTATATCATGGCAATGTCAAGTTTGATCAAAATCTAGAGTTCGATTATGTTTCTAAGTGCAAAACTTGCGCTCCATGGCTTACATTGCAAGTAAAAAATAAAATCCTAGGTATTAATAATAATCACATTTGATATAAAGTTCAATTTTTTTTGTTCTAACTTTAAACTACAAAGATTTGTACTTTACTTCGCCATATAATGTGATTTACATATTAAATACTCTTTCACAATCCTATTAATAAAAAACGCTTAGTGCACCTTTAGACCATGGAATAAGAATTAGACCATGGCCCAAAATTTCCTATTAATAAAAAAATTGAACAAAATCTTCTACAATAAGAATTTTCTATTTCTTTTTATTCTATGTCCCTGTAAATTTTGTCCTTAAATGTCAATTCTTAGTCCTTCACTAAACCACCGTCTTAGATGGTCTAGCGAAGGACTAAGTTGGCAAACGTCAAATAGCAGAAATTCTGTTTTATGAATAGCATTTCGCACTTAGTCCACGGAATATGTCCCAAACCTTCTCTAGTCCATGTTTATTAATTTGGGTGTCACAGTCATTTTCATTTATATGAAAGACTAACTGCGCGGTGCCCCCCGCTGTGGTTGTATAGATATGCGTGCCTGAACTAAAACAGTAAAACAATACAGCTTGCTTTTCTGTACTCTGGAGTCTGTACTACTGTGATATGCATTAAACTGAAGTTGCAAAGAAATGGTTTGCGAGAAAGAGCGAGGGAAAATGTTACACCGGAAACCATTTGCAGAAAAATGTAGCCAAAACAAATTGTTTACTCAGAGTGAAAAAAAAGCTGAAATAGATTTTTTTTGCAAAAATTTTATGTAAAAACTAGCGGACCAGGAGAACTTCATCTCGCCCCAATTTAACGCATTCAAATTAACATCAAAGCTATAATAAACCAAAAATAAGGGGTTTTCCAATAAGAGGTGTTATTTTGAATAGCCCGCTATTTAGGTAGCTGTCACTTCTGAAGCTGTCATTTTTTGACATTTGACAAGTAGAAACTACGCTATTACTAAAAAAGGAACGATACACGCTTCAACAGCGCATTTCTTTTTTTTGAATATCAAAATAACACCTCTTATTGGAAAACCCTTTAGTTCAAATTTACTAATGTGCTTTATTTGAATGGAATAAAAATCAGTAGAGTGATATGATAAACAATGTTTTTCAATTTGTTTTCCGGCGCACAAACAAACAACAAAGAACGTTTAGCAAGCTATCGACGGCGTCCCTTTTTCTTCGCTGCTAGTATGGCCCGTTCACAAATTTAATTGAGATTTTTATAATTTTTTACAATGCCGGTTAACACTTTACTTTGGTGATGAGTTTCTCCTTCGACGTTGTTAACTTGCAAAAATTTGCCGGGAATGATATCAAATCAGTCGAGACATCGGCAGAAATTTGGCCATTGCTTAGCACAACTGCAATGCGACTCTCATATTTGTGGTCAATTTCAACTTGTTGACATTCCGGCACAAAGCCGACGATTCCAAGCATGCATACATTTCATTGGCAGCAGTATATTTCGGGATGACGAAAACCTTCCAAGAAAATCTACACTGAGCTAAATCATATCCCCGCCAAATCATCTTGAACCACCATGTAAACCTTTCATTCTTCGGTGAACTACCTCCAAAGCTCATTTATGCGCCATCGTGCATTCATCCCAAATTATGATTTTGCATTCTCGCATCAATTTCGCTGTCGCCGAGTTCTGGGTCATTGTGCACGTTATTGGCTTGTCAACCGTGAGAAAATTCATGGCAAGCTTCAAAGCGGAGTGTGTGGTTCGACCGCCTTCAAACAGTGTGGCAACAATGCAATAGATGCCATATGATGAAACCTGCAACAAAATTTGAGATCTTGGCCGAATTCTTGCTAAAATCAATTAAATAACGAATATTTTCCATGTCCCACCGGCAGCATCGAGCAAGTAAATGCGATTGCGGAATCGTATTCAAAAGCAGCGCGATTGAAATCTACATTCACCACTTTTCTTCTTCTAATTACTTTTTGTCGAATTTATGGTGGTGATTGTGCAGTTCGTAAGTGTGAAATATAGGCAAGTCTCCATTTATATCTTCTGCACGCACCTCTTGCCTTTGATTATTGCGTTTATGTTTATTGCTTAAGCATTTTTAAATTTTAATAGCTTACAAAAAGAGCCATAAATCTTTAAGCAATGCACATACGCACATAGCTTAAAACCTTCTTCTCGACCATATCTTTCCTAAAGAAAGGATATTGAAAATGGTCGAATGCCAACTGAGATCATTAGCATCATACGTTTTTGATAACTAACAGATACCCTTACGATGCTACGGACCTACGGAAATCTAATTAAATCATCTATCCACCTACAAAATTTCATTCAAAGCCCTTCAGTCGTTGAATGTAGGTACAAACGACGAACATGCTCGCCTAGCATGCTCGCACTCGCTATGCTCTTCCTGTATGTGGGCTGGTTCGCGAGCCGCTTGCTGTTGGCCAAACATTTAGATTTTGTCGTGTTCGTTGGCTTCGATGTTCGTGGTGTATGGTCATGTTCGCGAACAAAGCGAAGATTTAATATTGGATTTAAAAAGTAAGAACTACAAAAATAAAGTTGGGAAAAATAAATCATGGCTAATCTTCCAGCTGCTTACCTAATTTCATTAAAATCCATTCAATGGTTGAGGCATGAATGCGGAACAAACAACCAAGTATATATTTTGTTCATATATAAGCCTCTCCCATATAGGCATAGGAACTGTTCGGTTCCATTTTTCGGTATAAAAATGACCTATGTGATAATGGAATATGTGTGTGTCCATGTGCCAAATTTTATCCAGATCCGTTCAGCCGTTCTGGCGTTATTGAGCAAAAAACACCCATCCATCCATCCAAACCCATTGCATTTATAATATCAGTAGGATTATCCGAAATTTTCCAAGCTTCACGACGAATTTTCCACCTTTACATTGTTCAAAATCATCAAATCATGTGTCCATGCCATCCTCGATTGTAGTTAGATTAATTTAGCTTGTGCCACCGCACTGATTTAGTGCTAAGCTGTGCTACCGCACATATGACAGTTTGGCAGCACCCACCTACTACAATCGAGGATGGCAGCCAGCGTAAAAGGGAAATAAAAAAAAAACCTCATTGTAAGTTGGTGGGCATTTTCGGCTTTGCCTCTAAGCTTTTTTCCTTTTCGTTTTTTGGTTGCCAAGGCATGCACATCGTGCATCTCTGCTAAAGAAAAAAATATAAAATTAAAAGCATTAATATATCTAAGTAAAAAATTAGAATTAAAAAGAAAAATTAATTAGCGAATAGAACACATCACACCATAAAAAAGCACTCGTCAAAATGCAATATTTTCAATTTTATTCGACTGTTGTCTCTATATCGTTTAAAATTCTATTAAAATAAAATAAAAACTTTATAATTCTCAAATAAATAAATTAAAAAAAAAAAACAAAAAAAAATCCATTGCATCAATCAACCATTTTTATATTTTGTGCGCAAGTGTATGGCGTTAGTTAATTAGTGGAAACAGAGCCGATTGCGTTTGCGGCTTCTACAACCGACTCCCAAGATAGTTCTGAACTCTGGGCTAAGCCCGAAGCCGAGTCACATTGGGCCAATTCTTTGGCAGAGAAGTCAAGCCAATTCACAATCATCAACGCTACACGGACAGACGCACGTCCGTCAGAAATAATACTAGTATCATCTATACGGACAGACGCACGTCCGCCAGCAAGACATCATTATCATCCATACGGACAGACGCACGCCCGCCAGCAAGACCTCATTATCTCCCTACGGACAGACGCACGTCCGCCAACATTACAACATCTTAGCTACACGGACAGACGCGCGTCCACCAGCGTAAGTCCAAATAAAACCAGGCAAGTACGCCATCATTTGGTCCATCGGAGCCGGATCATCAGATCATCATACCATATTGCATCACATGAATATATTCGTATGTAAAAACCGTATGTAACTATATTATTATATTACATATATATATATATTACATTTTTATTTTATCAAATGTACATACATTTCGTTGTCGTGAAAAATAATTATTTTAATTACATTAATTATATTATTATATTACATATATATATATTACATTTTCATTAACAAATGTACATACATTTCTTTTTTTCGTGGCAATAATTACTAGAAAAAACAAAATTTTTTTCTTGGATTTGATAAACGCGTTCTTTTGTTATTGGTCGGTTGAATTTTGGTTCGCTCGGGTCGTACCCATTTTGATAGAAAGTTTTCGCTCTGTTTGCACATGTACCACGAGTCGGTCGGTTTGAAATCCGTGACATCAAAATAGTGCTTTTTCGCTCAGGTGACTTTAGGTTTTTCTTTCTTTTTCATTCGGTACGATATTTTAAGTGTTGTTTTATACACAATTTTCGTGGATTTGGTCACATTTTTCATTTTTCATTTAGCGGTCGTGAACTCAACAAGAGTACCTTCTGTTGCATTAATAAATTTGACCTGGTTAGATCTTAATACCGGTTGATTCTTAATTTTTTTGTTGTTAAGCGTTAAGCGTTAGCTTCCATTAACATGGCTAGCAACCAAGACCTACGTGAATTCATTCACGCTGCTGATCAATTGGTCAAATATTCCGCAACGGTCAAAGATTTGCCCGAGGCAAAACATTCAGTTTCCATGTTGTCGGCGCGAAAAGAAGAGTTGAAGGATTTATGGATTGAGGTGAAATCCAAATACACTCGATGTTGCTTGAGTACCAACGAGTTTGGCGAGGAGGATTTAGAGACATTTGAGTCTAAATACAAGCTTTCGAATGAGACGTACATTTCATGCTTAGGGTTTTTCTTTGAGTTGATGGCCAAGCTCACTACTGCTCCAGCCTCCCCTGGTTTTTTTGGAACAAATGTTCCTTCGGCGTCTGTGGTTCAAAATCAAACGGTCAACAATGGTTTCTCTAATCACCAGTTGAACAATTGTTTCATCTTAGGGCAAAAACCAGAGGCGAAGCTTTCAGCATTGTGAGCAAGTTTCCTTTAACGAATTCAAGTTTTTCATTGGCTTGGGAGGCACTTCGTTCTACGTATGAGAACAAAAGGATACTCGTCAATAACCATGTCAAAAAGCTACTTAATCTTCCATTGTGTGCCAATGAATCTGCCTCGGAGATTAAGAGGTTACAAAGTCACATTAATGATTCGCTTGCTGCACTAAAGGGCCACGGTGTTTCCGTGGATAACTGGGATCCAATACTTGTGTATTCATGCTGCAGCCGACTTCCAACTTCCACCCTTGCGTTATGGGAACAATCTTTGGACGATCTGTCCAAGGTGCCGAAATGGGAGCAGCTCAATAAGTTTTTAAGCAGCCGTTTTCAAGTATTGGAAACTATTGCCGATACTAATAACCCAGGATTTTCAAGTTCCACAACGCGATCCAAGTCAATGAAAAACGGTGGTACAAATAATCGCTCAAATGTCTATCTAGTTAAAACTCAAGCATCGGGTTGCCAATTATGTTCCAATAAACATCATCTTCGAAGTTGTAACAAATTTTTAGCGATGCATGTTTCGGATAAGGCTGAGGTTGTTCAGAATCACAATCTGTGTTTTAATTGCTTTTCTCCGGACCATCGGTCACACAAATGTACGAGTCGGTTCTCATGCATTACGTGCGGAAAACGACATCATACCCTGTTACACAGAGGTACTGACAGTACGACTATGGAGCAACAGAACAGCAGAGTTTCAGTAGTCCCATTCAATGGAAGAGTGTCACATGCTTCCAGCATTGATACTTCCAATCAAACACCCAGTTTTACTCCGTCAAGGCCAAGTTTTTCACATGTCCCCGACATTAATTCTGCAAATAATTTACAGGCTACGCATGTTAGGTTTTCGCCAAATTCAAGTCTGCCACATGTTTCCGACATTGGTACCGCAACAAATTTACAGTTCACTGCTCAAACCTTCAATTACCAATCACACTTAGTCTCTTCTCAGAGGCAAGTTCTGCTAGCGACGGCGCTTGTTAAGATCATTGGTATCGAATCCAATCATACTGTTCGCGCACTTATCGATCCAGGATCAGAAGTGTCGCTAATTTCCGAATCAGTACAAAGGCGATTAAACTTACCAGTATTGCCAATCAATGTGTCAATCTCGAGTGTTACCGCTTCACATGCGGCAAGCTCCAGAAAGTTATGTATGTTCTCTATCGCCAACAATGAAGATCCGTCAAATAACATCAAGTGTCATGCTATTGTGTTACGAAAGGTTACAAACGATCTTCCGAGTTCCACAATGACTCATATCCGCTCTTCGCAATTAAAGGCTCTTTGTTTGGCTGATCCCACCTTTTCTAAATCCTCCAGGATCGATTTGCTTATTGGTGCGGACTTGTATCCTGCTATAGTCCGAGAGGGACTGCAGATCGTCTGTGAATCTTTGGTGGCTCAAAGTACTGTTTTTGGCTGGATTTTGTCGGGTCCTATCCCACAATCCTTCAACGCCTTCAACACCTTCGTTCAAGATCACACAGAAGACAAGTTGGATGAGCAAATCAAACGGTTCTGGGAGTTAGAAGAGGTACGGGAAACCAAAAAGATCGCATCGGCCGAAGACCAATTTTGCGAAGAATTGTACAAAAATACAACCTTTCGCCGTATGGACGGACGTTATGTGGTTCGGTTACCTTTTAAATCTGACCGGTCTGCCAGACAACTCGGAAGGTCAAGACATATAGAACTCAGACAGTTTCTTCAATCAGAGAAATCTCTAACTCGAAACAAGGATTTACAGTCCACATACTCTAAGGTTCTTAGCGAGTATTTCGAACTGGGGCATATGAAAAAGGTGGGAAGTACGGAAATTGTCAAGGACGGCAACGTGTCCTCATTTTATTTGCCACACCATGCGGTACTGAAACCCGAAAGTTCCTCAACTAAAGTGCGCGTTGTCTTTAACGCATCTAGTGCCTCCAGTAGTGGACTAAGTCTGAATGAACTCCTTTACGCAGGACCCGTTCTTCAAAGGGACATTACTTCGTTGATCGTGCGCTGGCTATTTTACCAGTATGTTTTCAATGCGGACGTAGAAAAAATGTATCGCCAAATCGCCGTCCATCCAAGTGATACTCCGTATCAAAGGATTCTATTTCGGCAAACACCGGAAGCGCCAATTGACGATTGTGAGTTACTCACTGTGACTTTCGGCATGAATTGCGCGCCATTTTTGGCCATACGTACCCTTGAACAACTGGCAAACGACAACGAAGCAAGATTCCCACTTGCGTCCAGAATTATATTACAAGATTTTTACGTCGACGACGTCCTTTCGGGTGCTCATGATATTTCCACTGCTCAACAGACACAAGTTGAGTTAATAGAACTGCTGGAATCTGGAGGGTTTCCTCTGCGCAAATGGACATCTAACACCCCGGAGCTTTTAAACGGCCTTCCGGGCAATTATATCTTAAGAGATAATTTTCTAAAGCTCGATAAAGAGAGCACAGCCAAAACTTTAGGCATTCGCTGGAATGCTAAAGAAGATAATTTTCATTTTTCGGTTCCCCTTATTCAATTGGCAACCAGCCCAAGTAAAAGAGAAGTGTTTTCTCAGATCGCGCAACTTTTTGACCCAGCAGGGTGGCTAGCTCCAATTATTATCGTAGCTAAAATGCTGATACAAACAATTTGGGTGGAAAAAACTGATTGGGACGAAGCTATACAAGGTCGGAGCTTAGATACTTGGCAAATATTTGTGAAATCCTTTTCCGATATTCAATTTATTAAGATCCCGCGTTAGGTTGAGAATTCGCCGTCGGTAACTGTGCAGTTCCACGGATTTTGTGATGCATCACAAAAAGCTTACGCGGCCGCACTGTATGCAAGAATTCAAAGTTGCGATGGCACTTTAAGCACTCACTTGATCTGTGCAAAAACGCGAGTTGCACCATTAAAGACAGTGTCCTTGCCCAGACTGGAACTCTGTGGAGCTGTGTTACTTTCGAAATTAATTAAAATATACACTCCGCAATTTCCAGTTACTTCGTACCAAACTCATCTTTGGACCGATTCCGCCATTGTAATAGCTTGGTTGCAAAAGCATCCAAGTACTTGGAAAATTTTTGTGGACAATAGAACCAGTGAGATTCTCGGAAACCTTCGCTGGAAACATGTGAGGTCTATCGATAACCCAGCTGATTTGGCTACTCGCGGGCTCTCCCCAACTGATCTGCGCACTAATAACCTTTGGTGGACAGATCCCCACTGGTTGCGCAAATCGGAAGGTTGTTGGCCACACAGTTTGCCAAGTATAGAATCGGAGGAAGAGCTGGAAGTCAAGAAGGTTGCAGCTTTCGCAACTATCTCCGAAGATCTTTTGATGCGATTCTCGTCATTACCACGAGCGCTTCAAGTTTTGACATACGTGTTCCGCTATTACTATCGTCTCCGTCGAGATACTACTACTATGTTCGCTTCAGATTTGTCGTGCGTCTCTCAAAAAGAAATTAACTTCGTTAAAACCCGTTTAATCATTCAGAGCCAAAAATTGCATTTTCCCCGCAAATATGAAGCTCTTGCTGAAGGAAAACCAATTTCAGCCTCAAGTCCAATTCTGTCTTTGAATCCAGCCCTTGATTCAAATAAAATTTTACGTGTAAATGGTCGCCTCGTCCATGCAAACCTTACTTGGCATGAACGTTTCCCAATTATTTTACCCTACGGGTCACAATTTACTTCGCTTCTGGTTCAATTCATTCACGATCTTACTCTGCATGGTGGAAACGCCCTAATGCTGCAGCTCATCCGGAATCTGTTTTGGATTCCAAAAATCAAGAACTTGATTAAACTTTGCATTCATCGGTGTAAGACATGCTGCATCCACAAACAAAAGCTTCGCACGCAATTAATGGCAGCTCTTCCTCCAGAAAGAGTAACGTTTTCACCCCCTACCACTACACTGGGATCGATTTCGCTGGCCCTTTTGAAATTAAAAGCGCTCGGTTGCGAGGCTGCCGCTTGACAAAGGGATATGTATGCCTTTTCGTCTGCTTTTCCACCAAAGCCATCCATCTTGAAGGGACTAGCGATCTTTCCTCGCGTGTATTTTTAGATGCGTTTGCTAGGTTCGTTTCCAGAAGAGGTCTACCCAAAGCTGTCTTTTCAGACAATGGGACGAATTTTGTCGGGGCAAACGTTCTGCTAAAACGAGAATTTAAACAATTCTTACAATCCGCCTCAAGCGATATTCGGGTAAAATACGGGATTCAAGGGCTAGAATGGAATTTCATTCCTCATGGGGCACCCCACATGGGTGGCTTGTGGGAAGCGGGTGTGAAAAGCTTAAAAACCCATCTGCGAAAACTCGGTAAAACTTGTCACCTCAGCTTCGAGGAATTCTCTACGTTGCGCGCATCGAAGCATGTCTTAATTCTCGACCGATTGCCCCAACATCGAACAATCCTTCAGATCTGTCGGCATTAACCCCGGGTCATTTCCTTCGCGGTAGCCCTCTGTTATCATTCCCCGAAGAGGAAATCGAAGCACAACCACTTACGATTATCAATCGGTATGAAAGATTAAAATGCTTTCAGCAACAACTATGTCGACGATGGAAGGAAGAATACCTCAAGGAACTTTATAAGCGACAAAAATGGCGACAGCCAAAAGAGGATGTCAAACCGAACGACTTAGTAGTTATAAAGCAGGAGAACCTACCGTCAACGGAATGGCGGCTGGGACGCGTAATAAAAGTAAACCCTGGCACGGACGGGAGGGTAAGAATCGCGACAATCAAGACTCAACTCGGCGAAATCACACGACCAATAGTTAAACTTTGCGTTTTACCCTGCCTTTAACTCAGTTAATGGGGTTTCCTCCTTTTCCGTTTCGGTTGAAGTAACCTAAAACTTGGGTGCTCAAAATTTCAAAAAAAAAAAAATAAATGTATCGATAATATTATTAAATTATCACAAGTAGTTAATCTTTGAACCTTTGAACCTCCGTTCATTCAATAGATTAAAAAAAAAAAAAACAAAGAAAGGAAAATTCTCATTATATTATTCTTAAGTTTAAAGTATTTGTTGGCATAATCTGCCAAGGAGGGCCGGTATGTCCATGCCATCCTCGATTGTAGTTAGATTAATTTAGCTTGTGCCACCGCACTGATTTAGTGCTAAGCTGTGCTACCGCACATATGACAGTTTGGCAGCACCCATCTACTACAATCGAGGATGGCAGCCAGCGTAAAAGGGAAATAAAAAAAAAACCTCATTGTAAGTTGGTGGGCATTTTCGGCTTTGCCTCTAAGCTTTTTTCCTTTTCGTTTTTTGGTTGCCAAGGCATGCACATCGTGCATCTCTGCTAAAGAAAAAAATATAAAATTAAAAGCATTAATATATCTAAGTAAAAAATTAGAATTAAAAAGAAAAATTAATTAGCGAATAGAACACATCAGACCATAAAAAAGAACTCGTCAAAATGCAATATTTTCAATTTTATTCGACTGTTGTCTCTATATCGTTTAAAATTCTATTAAAATAAAATAAAAACTTTATAATTCTCAAATAAATAAATTAAAAAAAAAAACAAAAAAAAATCCATTGCATCAATCAACCATTTTTATATTTTGTGCGCAAGTGTATGGCGTTAGTTAATTAGTGGAAACAGAGCCGATTGCGTTTGCGGCTTCTACAACCGACTCCCAAGACAGTTGTGAACTCTGGGCTAAGCCCGAAGCCGAGTCACATTGGGCCAATTCTTTGGCAGAGAAGTCAAGCCAATTCACAATCATCAACGCTACACGGACAGACGCACGTCCGTCAGAAATAATACTAGTATCATCCATACGGACAGACGCACGTCCGCCAGCAAGACATCATTATCATCCATACGGACAGACGCACGACCGTCAGCAAGATATCATTATCTCCCTACGGACAGACGCACGTCCGCCAACATTACAACATCTTAGCTACACGGACAGACGCGCGTCCACCAGCGTAAGTCCAAGTAAAACCAGGCAAGTACGCCATCATCATGCTTTAAATTTATGTATAGTCGTACATATATATCATCGGTAGAAAAATGTTCGCACTAAGAATTTTCTATTTTTTCATTCGAAAAGCCATTCCGGAACATTTGCATACACAATTAAATACAAAAAATAAATTTTCGGTTTTTAAAATTTCCCGTTTTTTCTAGAGGGTTTACCCAAAAATTTCTTTCGCAAAATCCTTCTCCTGCATTTTACGAACAACTAAAAAAGAGTTCGAGCCAAATCGGCCCATTCGTTCTCAATTATTGATGAATTATAATACACTTCTTCACCCCATTTTTAATAGGAACCGTTAATTTTTTTCGGGATAAAAATGACCTATATGAGAATAGAGTACCGCATCCATGTACCAATAAAATTTCATTCAAATCCGATAAAATGTAGCATTTGTCCTATTCCAGACAATAATCTATCTCTGTAGCAAATTTCATCCAGATCCGTTCAGCCGTTCCGGAGTTATTGAGCAACAAACATCCATACATCCATTCATCCATCCATCCAAACTTTAACATTTATAATATAAAGAAGATTACTATGAGTCTTAAATATTTAAGGCTGTATAATCAATATTATATTTATAATTTGGGCTTCAAATACAAATTCAGTTGTTGTCTTATATAAAATTGTAGTGACAACTCAAAATGTTTTTGTTGAGCTGTGCGGATCCAAAGATTGATATAAAAATAATTTCGTTATTCAGTAAGTTGTACGTTTTATATTATGTACAATACATGCCAACCCCATCAGGCGCTGTTTCTCCGATTATTGCCTTTATAAGTAGTATTACGAGTATATTGATTTATTGATCTAACACAGTACAATACCTGAACACCAGCAACCTCTTGCATACTGCATCAAAGCATCTTTGGGAACGGCGCCAATATTTTTTCAGCAGTTGTTGATGTTTGTAATGTTGACGATGATTAATTAATCATAGGAGGGTATATTACGTTTTTCTTCTTAATTGAATTATCAATGGTCAAATAATTATTTAAACATCCGCCTTGCACCCAAAAATCCTTCATGCAGGTCAGTGGACATCGTAATTCTTATTTTTAGCTTACCCCAGAATCCAAATATCTACGAGTAGAGCTTGACAATAAAAAAGTTTGCAATGAATAAACTTTAAACAATCTGTGATTTCGTCGTCTTTCATTTATAATTATTTTTTTGTCTTTCTAACAATCTATGTATTTTGTTGACTTTAATCAACCATTATTTCATATAATGAAAACGAATTCAGTAAACAAGGCATTATATGAGGGATGACATAATATTAATTATGGTTAATGTCAAAAAGAAGATTGTTTTTAGTTTGAATTATTTGAAGGTTTTAATTATGTCCTGTAATTTTTAAAACAAATAGCTATTACATTTATATTTTTTATATCAACTTGAAAATTCTTCTAGGTTTTATTACTGTTTTGGACTTATTTTTAAGTGAACCATTGACATCCTCTACTTCGGGAATTTTATTGCTCTATTTTCTGTATGGTAGGGATTTTCTTCTTTCAAAACACTGCTGTATTAAACGAGTTAGGTCGTAAAAAATGACACGAGACTTGATTTTATGCCATGCTATACTAGACTTCCATTGTGTCGTAAAATATATTTTACACTAACCCATGATATAAGCTTGTGGTGTGAAAGGATAATTTTAAGAGGAAGCTTATTTCTTTTATTTATCATCCATGATGCTCCTGAAAGCAGATGGTTGGCGTGGCGAACTATAAAATATCCAAGGAATTTATTTTTGATTTATCATTTTGAAGCTATAACAATAGTTATTTAATCTTTATGTACATATGTACATATGTATGTAAGTATACATTGTATAGAAAAAAGAGGTTATTAATTTAACAATAGCTGTCGGTACATTTATTTGTTCTGTTGTGAAACATTTGAGCAAAAAATTCAAAGAAATTTATTCTTGTTAGCCAATAAAGTTTAATCGTTCTATGCTTCCTTGGTAGTGAAATACTCTAGCGCAGTGATGATGATGACAAATTTAAAGAAAACCGGCAATTTGCTGGCAGCGCATTTCGCTTTTAAATCAACACTTGCAGAAAGTGTTATGAATCCCGCAGTACTTGAGAACATAACGGATCTTATGGGAAACATCTCTTCCGCACTCGTACAGTTAAAAGAGTCCTTACAAACCTTGATATACACAAATCCGCTGGCCTGAATAGTATCCTTTCCATCATTTTGAAGGTGTTCTTCCACGCTGGAAAAACCAATCTCTTTTCAAATGGATTGAAAACAGCATTTGTCCAACCTGTCCCTAAAAAGGGGGAATCTTCTTTACCGCTAACTACTATCTAATTGAATTTACAAATCTTAACATCCTTTTGGAGAACTTAAGGTTATTGCGCTTGATATTTCGAAAGCATTTGACAGAGTGTGGCATCAAGCTCTCTTTTTGAAAATGCGTGCATTTGGTATCTGTGAATCTCTTCTTCGTTGGATTAGAAATTAACTTTGGGATCAATCAACACAAGTTGTATTCGACGTTTTTAGGTCTGAAATTCATAAAACAAATGCTGGTAAGCCCCAGGACTCCGTTTTGTCCCCGACCCTCTTTCTCATTTTCACAATTGATCTCTTGTCTGAAATTTCTAACCCAATATATTGTTTTGCTGACGACAATACCCTTTTCACATTCGTTTTTAGACTTACGCCCATGTCCTTCGGATGTGGAACGGCAGCATTTGATAATCTTATTAAATTCTGATCTCTACAGCAAATAGGGAATAAAAAGCCGCATAGAATTAGATGCTTCAAAAACCCAATGCTGTCTATTGTCGTAATAAGCACATAAGCACCACTTGCATTGAAGAAACCGATCAGATTGGAGTCCTTGGTATCTACATTCAATTGAATCTTCAAGATAGAATTCAAAAGAGAGCTCTAAGAATGATAGGGGATGGAACTACGAGTATAATGGAACATTTATATCTCTGGAACACCGTCGAAATGTTACATGTTTTTCATTATTTTATTGCTATTTTTATAAACAATATCCAGTTGCAATCCTCGCCTATAAAACTATTATCTGTATAAGTAGTTATTTATTTATATAAGATTAATAAAAAATACATTTCATACTATTTAAAAAGAATAGTTTATACTCGTATTTGCTTTGGTAACATTTTTCAAGTTGCCAGCATTTTGAGGAGCTGCAATTACGACATTAGGGGGCCAATTCCGATCTGCGAAGTTTTGAAGGCAAAAAAAGATAAAAGTTCAGTTTTCACATAGATTTATCATTTTTAAACTTCACGCACACGCCAAGTTAGTATTAAAAAGTACTAAATGATTAATTCTGTAATTTCTGATTAGTTTTTCTTTTTGAGAAAGGTAAATATTTAATTTCAGTTTCTAAATTTGGTTAAGAATAATGTCTGGAATAATAAATCGTTTAATTATTAACAATAGACGATATATTCAATCGTGTATCCGTTTTGAGTAAGATTTATTATGTTTTCCTAGGAATAATGTGAGGATATTGCGGCGTTCCTTTCGAGAGGAGCAATTTATTGAACTTTACAAATTCCCGAAACATTCATGCATGGATTTAATAGATGAATTGGAACCATTCCTAAGAAAAACTCAACATATAAGTGCGCTTCCATGTTCCATGCCATGTGAAGGTTTTAAGTGCTCTGCGATTTTTTACCACTGGTGGTTTCCAATGAGCTGTTGGACAAGATACTTTGTCGTCTTGTCTCAGACATCAGAGAGTCAGTGTGTCACATTTCTATTGCGATAAATAGAGTTGCACATATATATGTGAAGTTTCATACGAAGGATGAATTTCCAGCGATAATAGCGAAATTCTATCAACAATTTGGTACCAAATTAAATTTCGTCTGGTTCCCGATGAAGTACAAAAATGGGACGTACAAGTTGGACGGACATATACTGAACTACCCTTGATAGCATATGCTAAGGTCGACAATACTTTACAGTGCACACGAACAACTGAAGTACAACCATTTGCTGAATTATCGTATGCAGATCGTCATATGGAAAGATGGAAAGCTGAAGAGACTAGAGTACAAAATGGCTCAGTATCATTTATCATCACTGAGCAACGAGAAAATAAAATTTTAGTACCAATCGCTAACATAAGTAAGGAAGATGTGACTGTTGGAGCTGTATTCAACATGGACAAAAATAAAAAAAAGTATGAAGAGCATAAGTTTCCAAAACCCATTATTGAGTTGGAGGATATCAACGTGGACGCTGACACCGTATCTTCGGAAACTCTAAAGGATCTTTTAAATACAATTAACGAATTTCGTTATTGTGTTGCACTTGACGCTAGTGAGATTGGGTGTACTAGCGAACTCAAAATGGGAAACATGCAAGGCGAGCACGAAACCGGAGGTCATTGGTGTGCTAAGCCCTTTTTCTTTTCGCTTCTGGCAACACATTTGGGATTAATCGGTCATACTTGAAAATAGAGGGCTGGCTGATTTGGACACACCATTGCTTACGATGACGAAGAAGAAAAGGACCATGAAGAGGAGGAAGAGGAAGTTTTCGTGATTGAGTTCAGAGCACCTGAAAAATTTGTGACAGCCCGAGGCACTTGTTTCACTTCCTCCAATTTCGAACAATTTTGCCAAAAACATGGGATAAGACACCATCTCAACTCGCCGAGAAATGCGCAAGAAAACGCCCAAGTCGAGAGAGTGAACCGTACCCTGATAGCAACAATCGAAGCAACCCTTAACGAGAATAAAGAAGGCAAGGATTGGGAACTGAAACTTAAGAGCGTAGCCAGAGATTTAAATAACAGCGACAACAAAGCCACGGGTAAGGCACCGTTTCAACACTTGTATGAGTATATCCCGCGCTTCGATGAATGATTCGCAAGACAACTGACCGTCGACGAGGAATCAAGTCGTTACCAACGTCCCGAGATTTTACGAGATGAAGGGGCTTACAGAATTCTGGACGAGCAAAAGAAATTTAAAGACCGGTATGACCGCAGCAGACATATTAATGTTCAGTATGATATTCGAAACATAGTTCTTATGAAAACGACTCCTCAATCAACAGGCGAATCTCCGAAGTTGCACCGGAAAAATAGAGGACCCCTTGTTGTAACCAAAGTTTTACCTAACGATACTTACGGGGTTGCAGCCTTGCGAGGCGATGACTCTGGCCGGAAATACTCTTCTACGGCTCATGTAAGTCAATTGAAATTATGGAGAGCATCCTCCGATAACGACGAAAATGAAACTGATGACACCGATGAGGATGAAGAACATCCTTG
This sequence comes from Philhelius pedissequus, assembly GCA_910595825.1. Taxonomy (NCBI): domain Eukaryota; kingdom Metazoa; phylum Arthropoda; class Insecta; order Diptera; family Syrphidae; genus Philhelius; species Philhelius pedissequus. The sequence continues at coordinate 254,632,234 of OU343160.1, forward strand.
GATGAGAACAATTACTGAAGATACCGACAATCCCCCTGATTTTGATGAAATAAATCAAGAATAATTTCCCTTAAATATTGCTAATCCAAAGCAACAGCCCAATCGACGATAAGTAAAATTTAAAGACTTTGAATATTAATAGTTAATTCAAGTTTAATATTTTTTTTTTGATTTCAAGATTTGAATTTTTCTCTCTTATTCTTATTTTTTTTTTTTTTAATTTAACTATTTGCCTGTGAGACCTAAGGTCTTTTAAATGCAACCTGAATTGCACGGCACTAGTTTGGCACAGTGGATTTGAGAACCAGGTATTGACTGTCTCATTTTAACCCATGGGCGGCATCCAATTAAAATTGGAGGTATAGAAAAGAATGCGCCTAGCGTGGGGATCGAACCCACACGTCCTAGATAGCAATCAAGCACTTTATCCACTGCGCCATTGCCACCCACAATTGAATTGATTGAATAGAATTGATTAAGTTTATTCTGACAAGTTGATTATTTCAAAAATGAACTATACAGCAAATGAAAACTTGATTTTAAAAATTAAATTTGGTTTATATATAAATCAGTTCAATTGATGTTAAGTTAAGATAACGTTAAAAAGTTCTATTTAAACACTATGTTAAATTCATAAATTAAATATGTTAAATTCGAGGACGAATTGAAATAGGATGGCCGATTGTTAGAGAGAAATAAAAGCGAGACGACACTATAGTGTATCTCATAGATGTATTTTGTAACCATTCGTTTTTGCAAAGTCCTAGCGAGCAGACGCGAACGTCTAGTAATAAAGTTAAATTGATATATAAACGGTGATTTTTTAAGAGCTTGGTTTTTGTAAATTCAAAAAAACACAGAAACTTGTAAAAAGTGAATGAAATTTTTATTTGGATCGATAAATCAATTTCTGCCATTTACTTTTTAAAAATAATTTCAATTAAATGTTGCCCGCGGCTACGCTTCAGGTGGTCCATTCTGAAGGTCCAATTTTGGCAAACTTTTTCACACATTTCGGATGGAATCTCACCAATGACGCGTTCAATGTTGGCTTCCAAGGCAGCAATCGTGTTTGGCTTGTCCCCATAGACAATAGACTTAACATAGCACCACAAAAAATAGTCTAACGGGGTCAAATCACATGATCTTGGTGGCCAATTGACTGCGCCAAAACGTGAGATCAACTGCTTACCAAATTCGCCTCTCAATTGATGCATGGTTTCGCGTGCAGTGTGGCATGTGGCACCGTCCTGTTGGAACCACATGTCGACCGAGTTCAATTCTTGCATTTTCGGCAAAAAAAAAATCTGTTATTATAAAAACGGATGTCAGTATTTTTATTTACTTTGTCTAAGAAAACTTGCTAACAAAAGCTTTGCCCCAACATAGTAAAAAATAGAACTGTTGTTAAAAATAAACAGAAATAAAAAAGATTGACTTTGACATTCACAAACAATGGTAACTATACCACGGACAAATTATTATAAAAGTCAACTAAAGCGAAAATACAAATACCAGCATTCATGATTTGAAATTTAGTTACTTATTTATTTGGTTGATTAGCTATTTATGTGGACTTTGGAGAATTTTTAAAAAGTTATTCTCATCGGCTTTATTGGTCTTTATGATGATTAAATGAAAGCAATTTTCATTTTATTTTCCCAACGTTTCGACGGTGGTTGCTGTCTTCTTCAGGGGTGTCTTTATTTACAAAATACAAAATTAAAAAGAGATATAATGTTTGAGCATATATATACAAGTAAACGAACAATCTATGACTTACATAACGTTAAATTTTAAGATTGCACTAAGATAAACAAAAATTTGTTTAAAATATTTAAAAACAGATTAAAAAACAGATTTTGAACACTTCTTATTTGAAGATTAGTCTAGGTTAAATGATATTTACTGTCAGAAACTAAGGAAAAGTAAACGGCTGATACTCGTATATTTTGTGCGTCTTGTTTGCGGTTCGTATTATTTTTGTTGTTAATTATATGCAGTCTCTCTATTGTGTAACGTTTAGATGTATGTTTTTCTGTTGCAAGCATTTCCACTCCCTCGAAGTTTGGTGTGTGACCGGTATCAACGCTGTGAGAAGCCAGTGCCATCTTCTCAGAACTTTTTAGGCGAATATCTGACTTGTGGTTCGCCATTCTTTGCAGAAGGAGTTGTTTGGTGGTGCCGATGTAGCAAAGATTGCAAGATTCATCCGATTTCCCTTGGCAATTTATTTTGTAAACTACGTGTGAACGGCGATCTTGTCGGTTTTCGTGTTCAGGTTGGTGAATAGAGTTGCAACAGTCTGGTTTGACTTATATGCCAAGTTGACTTACGGGTTGTTTTTGCGACCATTTCTTTGAAAAGTTGGGCACATAAACGACACTTTTATAAACACATCTCCTCTCTTCCAATTTATTTTCTGAACGAATTCGGTGTTTTTGACGAAGTATCAAGTACCTTATAACTTCTTTCGGAAAGCTGTTGTCTAGGAGTATTTGCGTAACTTTTTCATCGTTAGCGGAGTGGAATTTTCGTTCACTCAACGCAAAGACTTTGTTTATTAAGTCCGATGCAGTGTTCATACGAATGTGCTTGGCTTGATTAGATCGGAAATTGACAAGTCTCCCACATGCCATATCTTTCTGGTACCAGTCGAAAGAAAGTCGGTCATTTTCGCGGTTAGCTATTTACGTTGTTTTTTTCGCTAAGCAATCAATTATTTTCAGTTATTGTTCATTCCGTCGTTTTAATTATAATTTTTGAATTTCTTTTCTTCTCAATTTGAAATAAAAGATTAATTATACAAATTTGATATTATTTAAACACACAGTTCAGTTATTACCGTCTATTTTTTTGTATTCTTTCTTTTAAACTTTATTTGACGTTTGTTCAATCACCATTATTTGACATTAAGATTCATTCACAATGAGATTTTCCAAAGTAATGGTATGTGAGCTGCCGGTACTGTAGGTTCCTGATATTATTGAACAGGAATGCCTTATTTACACACATGTAGATGAAACATTATTTTTTTCTTAATTTCTCTTTCAATCTCTGTCCATGGCATTGAAATCAAATTATTTTATGTAAAATACAATTAGAACTGAGATTCAATGTTGTACATCGCCAAATTAATAAGAACGTTAAATTGTTTACGTTCTGTAGTTTTGTATGTTTAAAAAAAAATGTTTGTTTTGATTTAAATAAAAGAAAAAATATTTACTTTGAGTTAAAATAAGTTTTAAAATTCAAGTTGCTTCTTCAATGTCTCTTGTATAGGCATCCAAATTTAATAAAGTTAATAACATGTAAAACAAAAATAAAATAAAATAAATACGAGAAATATGTATTATTGTAAAATTGTTAAGAAATAAAAAATGTAATTTATATTTATTAAACCTATAAGTATTAAATAATTGTGTCAATGAAAAAGAAGTATCTATTAATTACATTAATGAATTAAGTATTATTAAATATTTACATATTTATAAAAAATATATTTTTGATTAAGTTTTCAACTGGGAAAAGTTTAAAATGGTATTTTGTTGGAATAACAAAATATAATCTTGCTGATGTACTTTTTTTTTTTTTTTGGAGACAAAAAAACCTATGGGGGGGCTGGTGTAATATAACAAAACACATCCTCTTATCTTACACTCTTTATTTGCTAAAAATCTCCACTAACTTTCTTTCAAACCTCATCTTCTTATGAAAATGAGGCAAGAGATAAGAGTTCACTTTAAGCCTTTCCTAGACCAGTGCTTAGTCCGCTTTTAATGTGTGAAGACTATTAAAATAAGAATAAATTAACAAAGTCTTAAATGAAAAAAACGGAACTGTACTTTTATTTATTATGTATATAAAAAATCTTAAAGTTTTTTCTACAAAAATGGTACGAACACTTTAAATATTTAATAATATAAGCTTAAAAACAAAATTTCAGAAAAATTCGTCCTAATGTTTTCGAAATATTGAATTTTTAAAAATCCAAAAAAAAAACAATTTTCGAACAATTTTAAATGCAGTATTATTTAGAATTCGAAGCAGATCCTGTTAAAAATTTTGATTGAAATCCGAGCCGTTTATGACAAAGTCAAAAATCAATAAAATGGTTGTATGGCAGGTACCGTTAATAACAAAATATTTTAATTTTTTTTGGCTAAAATGTAGACCATACTCAAATTAGTACACCCATCATTTTTTATCGAAACGTTAGAGCCGATTTCGAGATTATTAAGAAGGTAGAAAAATTTGTATGGCAAGTACCGTTATTTTTGGGTCGAAAACAACTATTCAAAAATCGGTTCAGCCCGTTTAGGCTGTAGATAATTCTGCAGACAGGCAGACAGACGGACGGAATTGCCGGGCCCACTTTTTTGGTGTTCTCTATCATCGTAATGTCAACTTTGATTAAAATCTCGAGTTCGATTTTTTATCCAAATACATAACTTGCCCTATAGTACCTATATCGCAAGTAAAAAGATTGGATGGCGAGAAAAAGAAAAGAAATAGCGCAAAAGAAAGAAAACAAAGACCGCAGGATTAATCATCATCTGAAGAAGAGGAGAGCCTATTTAGTAAGCAGACTTAGAAGAAAGTGGATACAATGTAAAGACTGTAAGCTCACGAAGAGTGCACAGAAAGTGGAAACTCATATGTTTGCCACAATTTCGACTCGGAATATTCCGATTAATGTATATTTTTTTGTGAAAAATTATGTTTGAACTAAGGTTTTATTCCGATCTACTTTAAAATTACTTTCGTTTATTTTGCTTGGTAAAGATGTGGTTCTTTTATTTATTTTCGGTTTGTTTTGTTTTAAAAAAACTGTAGATTTAAAAAAAAAAATTACATGAATTATTATTAAATGAGAATTAAATATAAGTTCGAAGTGGTGGTTGGGTGTGTATGAATAGGACAGGCCCTGATCGCCGTCAACCAGGCGATGTCCAGTGTTGTAACTATCTCGTACACATTAATTGTGCTTATTTTACCTCCGTGCCGTAACCACTGGGTACTGGCTTGTCCATCCGGACATTCCTGCTAAGCTTATAAGCGCGAGTGTTGAACACAGAAAAGAAAGCAACACTATAATGCTCTGTTTTAATGACTGTTCTGATCGACTCGCAGAAGTCTTGCATGAGCTCCTCAGAAAGAGGAAGTACGGCGGATGAGCCCATATAGCATCAACAAAGCAGATGCCCTTATGAGCTACTTCGACGTATTTGGAGATAAGGTCATTGGGACAATGCAATGCAAGTCAGGGCATTGAAATAGAGATGGTGGCGGATGAGCCCTTAATGGGCCAACGGCAGCGGTCATATCCCTGAAGCGGGTTACTGACTCCGGACTTTCCGGCTCCTTTCGTCCAAGGAGTCCAACAAAGGACCTGGCCCTCCAGGTTGGTTGTTGTGCGTGGGGTTAACAACCCCACCATGTAAAAAAAGATAAGTTGCGAAGCGACCAATAGCCTCGGAAAAGGACGGATTAACTGTTGATGACCCGGCAAAATGCATTAAGGACAACGACCTTCGGATCTGCATGTGGAATGTTAGAACACTTAACAGACCACGTGCAGCCGAACAACTAGCGGAGGCCCTAGACTGCTACAGAGCAGGAATTACTGCCATCCAGGAAGTGCGATGGGATGGGCCGGGCAAAAGGAAGATGAAAAACTGTGACGTATACTACGGTGACTGTGAAAGAAGACCACAGCTTCTATTTGGGTGCGGATTCGTCATAAGCGGCAGCCTTAGGCAAGAAGTCTTGGGCTTTCGACACGTGAGTGAGCGACTTGTGACAATCCGTATCAAGGCTAAATTCGGCAACATAAGTCTTATATGCGCTCACGCCCCCACAGAAGACAAGACCGAAGACCAGTGGCAACGCTGTCAACAAGCCATCAAACGTGCTGCAACTGATGTGCTAGGTTTCACCGGACCTCCACCACGAAACCGCTGGTTCAATGAAGAATGCAGGCAGGCACATGCAGCTAAACAAATGACATATAATGCGGCGCTGCAAAGAACGACGAGAGCTGCTCGCGAGCTCTACGAGCAGAAAAGACGGGAAGAACACCGGATTCTCCAGAAGAAAAAGAGAATAGAACCTCAGCATCGTTTGCCCGATCCACAAAAAAAGGAGACCCTCTAAGCTGCGCCAACTATAGAGGAATAAGTCACCTGAATATCGCGTATAAGATCCTTTCTGCTGTATTATGTGAACGTTTGAAGCCATTTGTCAGCAACCTGATTGGAACCTATCAGTGCGGTTTCAGGCCAGGAAAGTCCACAATCGATCAAATATTCACGCTACGGTAGATCCTGGAAACTACCCAAGAACTCCAAATCGTATTTATAAAGACGAGCTATACAGAGCCATGTCTGGTTTTGGCATCCCCACAAAACTCATACGCCTGTGTAGGATGAATCTCGCTGCTCCGTCAAGGTTGGAACTGACCTCACAGAAACTTTAGATGTCAATAAAGGCTTCCGACAAGGTGATGCGCTATCGTGCGATTTCTTCAACTTAATACTTGAAAAAATTGTAAGAAATTCCCAAGTTAACTCTACTGGCCCAATTTTTTTCAAGTCTGTGCAATTTTTAGCATACACTGATGACATAGACATCATTGGCAGAACCCAGCGAGCTGTCACTGGAGCGTTTGCTAATATTGAAGCTGAAGCGCCTAAGATGGGAAGAATAACTCTTGCCAATCGCTGCTCCTTTGGGCTAGGGAGGCAATTGAGTAGTAAAGCCCTCTCTCGAAAAACAAAGGAGACTCTTTATAAGACTCTGATCATCCCAGTCCTGCTCTATGGCGCGGAGACATGGACTCTATCAAAGCGTAAGGTTCTTCGCAAGATTTTCGGCCCTATCTGCGTTAACGGGCTTTGGAGGAGAAGGTTCAACCACGAACTATACGAGCTGTACAGCGACATTGACCTTGTATAAAAAATACGTATATCACGTTTAAAATGGCTACGTCATATAGAGCGTATGGACAACAATGCTCCGGCTAGCAGGATCTTCGATTCCAACCCAGAGGGAAGACGCAGTCAAGGAAGACCTCGCCTAAGGTGGCGCGCTCAAGTGGAAGATGACCTCAACCAACTTGGATTGCGTAACTGGAGGCAGCTAGCCAAAGACCGAGCTAGCTGGGGATGCATGTTGGTTGAGGCCCAGGTTTGCCCCGAACTGTAGCGCCACCTAAGTAAGTTAGTAAATATAAATTCGAAAACTGTAATATGTGTTAAGTATTGTCAAACATTGTCATATGAATACTTAAAAAAAAAGAATGAATTTAATACTAGTTTATGTTTATTATTTCCATGTGATTCAACTGACCACAATCGCTGTTTCAACCGCCCCTGGTATGGGTACGGTTGAAAAAAAAGCAATTTTTTTAATTGAATGTTTTACAAAAATTAATGCACGGATCATCAAAAAGGGACACCCTAATTGTAGAAGGAAATCCGCTTTTTCATTGAACATGCCTTCTTCATCGCTGGGCTTACAGAAATCAATATTATGGACGATATAAGCAAAATAGTCTCAACCGTACCCAGTCTACCCTACTAAGCGTATGGTCACAAGCCTGTTGTTTTGTTATTATAATGACCAAATGTAAGGCTTTCTAGGACTTTATAAGCATGTCACCTACCATCATTGCGTTCAGGCTATGGTATCCTTTTCTATTATAGAAATGATGTTTATTCCTTGAAGGACGGACTATGCTTATATGAGTCCCATCGACACACATTCACCCTTATTACGATAGGCGTTTCGCTTAAAAGACGAATGACATTTTCAAATGTTTGTATTACGATTGGCGTTTTATACTCGTTTTTATCAGCGTAACGCCTTAATTCGAGTGGAACTTAAATTTTTGTGAGAGAAACGTCACTCATCATTATTACAACATGCGTTACGCCTTACTTATACGCCTTACTTATACCTGTACTGTAATACTCGTTCTGCTTAAAATGTTCATGAATTTATCATTGAGTCCAACTTCGAACGTACTGTCAAGTGCAGAGATTCTTTCTGTAGCCGTACAACACGAATGTGTAATACTTTACAAGATTTTATTTTTCCATCCCATTCTGATATTTTAACTTCAACATTAATGTACATATCGGAATCTCCTATTAAATTCTTCCCTATTTTCCTAACGCTCGCAATGTGCCTGATTATATTAAGGATATGCAAAACCCCTTTAGTTCGCACGCAATTATAAGAAAAAGCTGTTTATAGGTTGTAGATCTAGCTACATAAAAACAGGCATACAGATAGAATTGAGGGACGAACTTTTTATGTGTTCCCTATCATCGTAATGTCAAGTTTGATTAAAATCTGGAGTTCATTTTTTTTTTCAAATTCAAAACTTAGTATCTACAGTACATTATAACACAAGAAAAACAAAAATTAGGACGAACTAACTCAAATCAAAAGTTTTTGAATCATAGGCATCTTTTTGAATTTCCATTTATGTGAGACAAAACTGATTTCAATCAGTGGTAGATTGAAGGTTAACGATTTCTCAAACAAGTACATACATTTCGTATGCATATCTATATATATAAATATCAATGCCACTTTTCGTTGTAATTTTATAACTCAAGAACGGGCCCACCTATCCAAACCAAATTTTTAGGCTTTGTTCGGACTATTTAGTAGATGGTTTATGTGAAGTTTGCACAAAATCGGTCGAGCGGTTCTTCATTTAATTGAAGAAAACACAAACAATATGTTTATATTATTTTTGTTTTTGTTTAAGTGGACTGTGTGGATTTAAAGCCAATTGAATGTTTGTGTGACCTTTAGTCCAAAATGCGTTTCGCCCGGGTACTACAGCTGGGCTCATCAGTTAGATGCTGCAGTACCTTTCTAAGACGCATTATTTTTTGATCGATGTTTACCGACTTTAATAAAACTTACAGCGATTACTCACTGTAAATTATATATATTTTTTTTTTCATTTATCACATTTTTTTGTAACAAATGAATTCAATAAATGTAGGATCATTTTGTTAGTGGGGATTTTGCTGTCAAATTGAAACTTTTTTCATATGGGGATTGCGCTGTCAAATTGAAACTTTTTTTAGTGCATTCATACAAACGGTGAGTTTTGAATTGTTCAAATGTACTATGTATATGTGTGCGTGTACTTTTCTCAGTCTTATGAGCGATACTGATACACCACTATTAATGTAGCAATTTGTTTTTAATTTTATTTATTCTATTTTATAATATGAAGGAATAATGCCACGAGCTGGGCGAGCAAATATAGGTCGTCGAACGCGTAATGCAAATGATGTGGCATTACTAAGACGATCACAAACTGCAAATGAACGCGCACAAGCTAATGCTTCGCAGCGTGAACGTAATGCACGAAATAGATCTGTTGACCCTGTACCTGTACTGAATCTTGCACGACGATCACGAATACGTCTTTTGGCTGAAATGTTGCGTGCTGCTTTTAATTACAACAGTCAAATTGCTTATAGTATGTACGGATACATTGTAATGATGGACGACATATGTCCACATTGTGATGCGGCTAACTTTCCAGGTGAAACGCCCGGAATGTGTTGTGCTAATGGCAAAGTGAGATTGCCAGCATTAGAAACTCCACCCGAACCATTGTATTCATATATTTTTGGGACATCTCAAACGTCAAATCACTTTTTGAGTCATATTCAACAATACAATTCGGCATTTCAAATGACTCCTTTTGGTGCTACTAAAATTATTAGAGATAATTTTATGCCGACGTTTAAGGTAAATACTTCAACAGGATTGTCCCATGTTTATATCAATCTGAATCATAAAGTATTCGATTGTTTTAAAAATTCTCATCCAACATCTACCTAAAATTGAGTACATGTTACAGATTCAGGGCCAGATTTATCATCAAGCTGGTTCGTTATTGCCATACCCCGACGCTGATCATCAATTTTTGCAAATTTCTTTTATTTGAGATGAAAATCGTGAATTGGATCAATGTTGTGCAATTGTTTCGAATACAAGACGAGAAATTATTTATGAGCTACAAAGGTTTATCCATTAACATAACGCATTAGTTCAATTGTTCAAAATTGCTCTCGATCGTATGCCATCTGATTATCACAAAATCGTAATAAGGGCTGATAGAACACCTTTTGGAGAGCATGCAAGGCGATTCAATGCACCGACAATTGATGAGGTTGCAATTGTAATTCTTGGTGATCAGTTTCAATCCCGTGATATTGTACTTCATCGCAGAAATGAGCAATTGCAACGTGTTTCGGAACTTCATCGTAGTTACGATGCATTACAATACCCAATATTGCATTGGAAAGGTGACGATGGCTACCATATCAATATACCAATGATTGATCCACGAACAGGTAAATAATAATTGACCTATTTTCAGTGTGTTGACATTTCATTTGTATAATTTTCTAAAGTCAAATTTTGCACATATTTTCAGGTCTACATGTACAGAAAAATGTTAGTGCTATGAATTTTTATTCGTATCGATTGATGGTTCGTCCACAAGAAGAAAATTATATCTTGAGATGTGGTAAACTATATCATCAGTACATCGTTGATATGTATGCCAAAATAGAAACTGAACGTCTTAATTTTATTCGTTTCAACCAAGCAAAATTAAGATCCGAAGAATATATTCATTTGCAAGATGCGATAGCGAATGATGCTAATGTTAATGACATCGGACGTTTAACTATATTGCTATCTTCGTATATTGGTAGCCCACGGCATATGAACGAATATGCACAAGACGCAATGTCTTATGTACGAAAATACGGTCGACCGGATCTGTTCATTACATTTACATGTAATCCGCAGTGGGATGACATCAAAAACAATTTATTTGAAGGACAGTCAACAACTGATCGTCATGACATTACAGCACGTGTGTTTCGGCAAAAATTGAAAGCACTTATGGATTTAATTGTGAAATTATGTGTATTTGGAGAGGTGCGTTGCCATATGTACTCCATCGAATGGCAAAAAAGGGGATTGCCGCACGCACATATATTAATTTGGCTGGTACATAAAATAACTCCGGATCAAATCGATAACGTTATATCAGCTGAAATTCCTCATCAAACTGTTGATCCTGAATAATTTCTCATTGCGTTAAAAACATGATACATGGTCCGTGCGGTGAACTAAATATGAATTCGCCATGTATGATTGATGGAAAGTGTTCGAAACGATACCCAAGACAATTGACTTTAGACACAATAACGGGCAATGATGGATATCCGTTGTATCGACATAGATCACCTAATGAGAATGGCAAAACGGCAACCATTAGATTGCGTAACCAGGACGTTGAAGTTGATAATCGTTGGGTGGTTCCGCATTGTCCATTATTATCGAAAATATCCAATGTTCATATAAATGTGGAGTATTGTAATTCAGTAAAATCCATTAAATATATTTGCAAGTATGTAAATAAAGGGAGCGATATGGCTGTTTTCGGCGTTGCTGGTGATCATAGAAATGATGAAATTACTCAGTATCAAATGGGGCGCTATATTGGTAGTAATGAAGCTGTCTGGAGGATTATGTCGTGCCCAATGCACGAAAGACATCCTGTGGTTGTTCACTTAGCTGTGCATCTTGAGAATGGCCAACGAGTTTATTTTAGTGAAGCAAATGTATTGGAAAGAGTAGCACAACCACCTGCGACTACGTTGACCGCTTTTTTCAAATTATGCGAAACTGATACATTTGCGATAAATTTGTTATATTCTGAAGTGCCTCAGTATTACACATGGAATGTGTCTTCGAAAAAATTTCAAAGACGTAAGCAAGGAACAGCAGTCGATGGGCATCCAGGCATTTTCCAAACAGATGCAATTGGGAGAATATATACAGTACATCCAAACAATGCTGAGTGTTTTTATTTGCGATTGTTATTAGTTAACGTCAATGGCCCAAAATCATTTCAAGAATTGAGAACAGTCAACGGTCGTTTGTGTCAAACATATCGTGAAGGATGTCAACTCTTGCATTTGTTGGAGGATGATGCACATTGGGATTCAACACTTCATGATGCATCTACTTCAGCTCATCCTCAACAAATACGAATGCTATTTGCCATTATATTATCAACATGTATGCCATCAAATCCACTAGAATTATTGAACATATATAAACATTATATGGCAGAAGATATTTTAATTCGTATGCGTCATCATGCAAGAAATCCTGATTTGTTGATTACATTGGAAATGTACAACGAAACTTTGATAATAATTGAAGATATGTGTCTAACGATTGTAAATAAAGAATTAGAACAATTGGGTATGACCGCACCAAATCGTGAGATGCATGATTTGTTTGATCGTGAATTGCAACGCGAGCAGGAATTCAATTCTAATGAATTGCGTTTATTTGTACAATCGAATATAACCAAATTGAATATTCAGCAAAAACATGTATATGACACAATCATACAAGCCGTTTCCAATAATGGAGGTGGAATATATTTCTTGGATGCACCTGGTGGTACAGGCAAAACGTTCGTTATATCATTGATTTTAGCGACTATTCGATCGAAAGAGAAAATTGCATTGGCACTTGCATCTTCGGGAATTGCTGCTACATTAATAGAAGGTGGTCGGACCGCACACTCTGCATTAAAATTGCCATTGAATGTACAGGTGATTGAAACTCCAACTTGCAATATTTCGAGAAATTCTGCTATGGCAAAAGTTCTGCGATTAACTTCAATTATTTTATGGGATGAGTGTACAATGGCGAATAAAAAAATCACTAGCTGCATTTAGTCGAACAATGCAAGATTTACGTGGTAATCAACAGCTTTTTGGTGGTGCTTTGATATTACTGTCAGGGGATTTTCGTCAAACATTGCCTGTCATTTCTTGATCAACTCCTGCTGATGAAATAAATGCCTGTTTGAAGTCATCAGTTCTTTGGAGATATATACAAGAATTGACACTGAACATTAATATGCGTATTCACCTACAAAATGATCCAGCTGCCCATGAATTCGCAGAGCAATTGTTAGAAATTGGCAAAATACAAATCGGCAGTACCAACGGATTGATCGCTGTACCAAACAATTTTTGTACAATTGCGCAATCGATAGATGAATTGATTGAATGTGTTTTTCCGCATATTATTCACAATTATAGAAATCATGATTGGTTGAGAGAACGCGCCATTTTAGCACCGAAGAACATTCATATCAATGCCATTACTTTTCAAATTCAAGCGAAACTGCCAGGTGTAGTCACCACATATAAATCAATTGAGAGTGTTATGAATCAAGATGAGGCAGTGAGTTATCCAATTGAATTTTTAAATTCATTGGAACCGGCTGGTATGCCACCGCATTGCTTAAATCTGAAAGTTGGTTCTTTGATTATATTATTGCGAAATATTAATCCACCAAAACTGTGTAATGGCACCAGATTGGCAGTGAAAAAACTATTGCCAAATTTGATTGAAGATACGATCTTAACTGGTAAATCAAAACGAGAAGTTTGCTTGATACCGCGTATCCCTATGATTCCAACTGATATGCTATTTGAGTTCAAACGATTACAATATCCAACAAGGCCCAAGGCAAACACTTCACGTTTGTGGTGTGAATTTGGAGGAATCATGTTTTTCACATGGCCAACTTTATGTTGCCTGTTCCAGAGTCGGTACCCCCAGCCGTTTGTTTATTCACGCTCAAAATGGAAAAACAAAAAATATTGTTTATCCAAATATTTTGGATTAAGTTTTAAAATAGCTAGGAATTAATAAAATATTTTTTTGTTTGAATAAATGAATTTGATGTTACAATTAAATTTGTTTATTATTTCACTTTATACGTAGCGAAGCACGTACCGGGCCGCTAGTGTATTTATACGTATTTGCCTTTTTTTTGACTTTAAGACTTTATTTTATACCTTATACCTGTGTTTATTTGTAGCTTCTTAAGCACTTCAGTATCATACAATTGTAAATTCGAAGTCAGGTAGACGGCTTTCTGCCATAACCTTTAAGACTTTCTGCTTTAAAACAAATATTGTAAAATATTGTATTAAATTGTTTAAAAAAAAAGATAAATAAAAAGTCAACTAAACTAAACTATAGTTACAATTAGACGGTCAACGTAATCGGTCATCGCTTTGACTCTCTGACGTAAAAATGACGTCAAAATATGTCCTAAATGTGTCACGTCATGTGATAGTCAATGAAAAATGTTGTCAATGCGTTGACGAGAACGTTGACACCTACGTTGCGTTGATTGGAATTTGCGGGTAAGCGCATTGACCCGACTTCGATGACCGTGTAATGAATTTGTCAACGTAACTGGGACGCGTTTACAGAATTCTTAGAGCTATTCGTCATCGCATTGACTGTATCTCAACACAGACACGGCACAATTTTATACGCGGACGTAGCTTTGAGATTTTAATTGACACTATCGATTTTGCTTTATGCTTACCTATTATGACTTTATACTTGATATTATATTGTGAAATACTGCATCTTAAATTAGTTTGGTTTATTTTGAAGATATGTTGTAGTATGTAGATGTGTGTTTTTTTTTAATATTCAAAATTAACTTTAAGAGATTTTCAAAGTCAATATTAGTTTTGTGATGACGTCAGAGAGTCAATGCGATGACCTATTACGTTGACCGTGTATAATTGTAGCTTAACAATTGTAAATTCGACCAACTAAAAAAACAGACATTTTAAACTTTTTTGGAACATACATACATACATGTATTTAATTGACTTATTCCGCCCGATACTCGACGTCAAATGTTTTCTGAAAAATAAAAAGACAACGACCACAAGGATAAGTTAGTTTTTCTACTTGAAGTATTTGCTTAGTGAATATTTTGAATGATAACAACACCTGTAGTGGAAAAGCGTAACTTGGCTTGTGATTGTCAAATTTATGATTGTGATAAGTGATTAAATATAATTATTCGGTTAAATAAAAATTTCACAAGAACATTTTGAATATTTGACATCACTATTATCCTGCCTTACCGACATCTTACAAAGAAGTCGGGCGATTTCATTTTGCTCTATTTTTTTAACTATTTTAAGTTTCGGTGAACGACGAACGACCATTTGTGTACTTGCGCTTGGACTTGGAATCTAGGACAATATTTTTATATTTTTTCATCAAAAGGCGTTTTTCTCTTATAGTTCAGAGCAGAGTCTGAGTTTTCAAAAAATTGTATTGTATTTCTTTTTCATTTAGAGCGTTAAGAGCTGCGAATGTGTGTTTTTTCGTTCTGAACATGTTCATAGCACGCTCGCTGTGCTCGCACATAATCGTCTGAGCATTCTGAGTAAATTGTTGAGCGCACGAAATGTCATGTGCGTCAAGAAGAAAAATGTGTAGAAAAAATAATCAGTTACAATTAAAATGGTTGAAGAAGTTGGTCGCTTGTGAATTTTCTGTATCTGTGTACAAAATAAAGTTTGTTTTGTGTTGTATTACTGTTTATGTTTAAAATGAACATTTATTCTGCTTTCTATGGTTCAGAACAGACTGCTCCGAACAAGTTCAGATAATAGTCAATGCGCTCAAACAAAAAAATAAAAGCGCCTAAAATGTTAGTCAATTATTTCTTAATTTTATTAATTTCATTTAACTTAGGCCTCATGCCTATAAGGAGCAAATAAAACTTATGATTTCCTTTATGGAAAAGCATAAAGTTGTTGCGCAATCGTATAGTGACCAAAGCGTAGGCGCGCATGATAATCAGAGAAAGCTTTGGGAATATCTTTTTGCCAAACTAAATGCCAATGGACCATCGACTAAAAAATAGTTTTTAATGATTATGATAGTTAAAATAGCTGCCACCTTAAATCATCACAAAAATATAACTATCACAAGTGAAAATTATCTTTCTCCGGCGTTTCTTGGGATTTGTGACCTTCACTTATCACATATCAAGCAGCCGATTCCAACCCTGATTCTCATAACCTATTAACTATTTTAGTCAACTAATAAGGCCCATCAAATCAGTAATAACATACCAATATTTCAAAAATTTTAGATTTCATAACCAACTTCATAAAAAGACAAAAATCAAAAACCTTTGACATTTCAAGGAACTTTAATCACCATTACGACATAATGCGAACAAATTCCTTTTCATTTCTTATACACTATCAAAATGAAGTTTTATTTAAAACTAGCTTACGTTGTTTTGTAAATATCTCCACCCGAGCAATTCCAATTGGGCCCAAGCTTTATTAAAGACTTTCTCTCGGTCTATAAATAAGAATTTATAACGAAAGTCAAAATTAGTCCAAACCAAAAAAAAAATCAGTAAAACAATCTGACCGAAATGTCGACTATTTAAATATATCAGTCTTAGAAAGATGTTCATAATAATTTATTATGGAGTTTTTATTCAGCAATAACGTGTTAGAAGTATTATTTGTATTACCCTTAAAATTATCAAGCACAGTGCGATAAAATAAAGACATGAAACATTATGGCGGAGGTAATATTTTTGTTAGTTCTACCACTTATCATTTAAAGAGGTCTATTTTCAATTCTGCGCAAGAGATCCCAATGAGCTCAGAAGTAAAAGTTATACTCAAGTTTTGGACGAATGTAGGCTTTATAGACTACAGCCAAATTAGAAGTGGAAAATTATATGTTGCATGTTAGCTTTAGCACTAAATATGTGACTACTGAAAGATTATCAGTTTCATCACATAAGCAACGCTCACAGCTAGCAACATACGGGGTGAATAATTAAATTCAATACTGTCGAGATCAGAATTTAATTAGCTTATCGTACGCTGACGTTGTAGTTCCATACTCGAAGAACAAGAACAAGGAAGGCATTCGGAAACAGAACGGAGGCCTACCAACACGTTTTACCAACATTTAATTTAAGGATTTCAGACTTGAAACCATCCAACACCACTTACACATAATAAAAGGTAATTTCTAATCCAACGAGGATATTCACTCATACCAAATGCACGCATTTTCTATAAAGAGACTTTGATGCCAAATTCTATCAAATGCTTTTGAGGTATCAAAATCCATCCACACGGCACATTCTTATTAACTATGTCTGGCCCAGGACAAAATCTTCCAATTCTAATAATTAAAATTTTAATCTTGTTGGATATAGTACAATTTGATTTTTTTGTCAAAAAATCCATGTAAGTTGAACTGATTTTGAGATAGATGCGGAAGGATGTTAACTTGACAGGGTTTAGACACAGGTGGTTTTTCTTAATCCAACTAGAAATGGAAAGAAGGTCATCATAATTATTATTATTATAAGTTAATGCAACTGCATCATTCTTTTTCTCAAACGGCCGACTTGTCAGAAGCTGCACATCATCAGCGTAAAGATTAATCACACAGTGTTTAACAATTCTTGGAATCTCATTTATGTAAAGTGAGAAGAGAATAGGACCAAGTATCGATCCGTGTGGCAGTCCATTTGAGACATTGAGAAAGATTGATGATTGACAGGACTCTTAAGAAAACCCAAGGAAATTTCGCAGTTTTTTACATAAAGTTAGATGGTTAACAGTGTCAAAAGCTATTGAAAAGCCTTAAAGTGTTAGAAGTCTAATACGATCACTGTCCATTGCGGTTCTTATTTCGTCAATAACAAAAAGTAGGGCGGATTTGCAGCTGCGCTTTGGTCTAAAACCAAGCTGACAGCTAGTGAAAAGATTGTTAATCGATAGATAGTTTTGTATCTGCTTCATAATGGTTTTTTCAAACACCTTTGGGAGGAACGGGAGGATAGCAAAGGGCCGGAAATTCGTAGCTATACCAGTTGCTCTTTAGGGTCGGGAATAATTTTTTTAATAACTTAGCAAACTTAGGTTCCATTAGGTCGAGTCCAGTAGCGTTCGATTTAATTGATATTATTGTCTCAACTATATCTTCTTCTCGTATTCTTATAAAGCTCAGCAAACAGTAAGCACCTGTTGATTACGCTTCAATCAATAGATTTTTTTTTTGTCCGTGGGTGGGTGTTAAACCTCATAGAGCCTGAGGACCGAACAACGCGTGTTCATAGGAGTGTGAGATTCTTACTAAGTTGAGACTTATCTAGCAATTTATTTTTAACGAATTTAATTAACGTGTTGCAGGTAACTTAATAAAGCTAATTCAATTCTTGGTTGGATAAAAAGAGAGCCAAGACAAATTTCCGATCCTTTTGTTACAAAGCGTAGCTTTAATAACTTTTGTTCGTCCCATTCTTGAATATGCTTGTCAAGTTTGGTCTCCCCACTATGAGTGTCATAAAGCTAGACTAGAACAGGTACAAAAAAGATTCCTTAGGTTTGCGCTCAGAGGTTTAGGTTGGTGTAGTCCTTACGTTCTCCCGCCTTACCATACTAGACTGAAACTTATTAGAGCAGACTTTCTTATTTATGTTTTTCCCTGTGTTCACTTTAATAGTCCCCAAACCAACTTAAGGAATTTTTCAGAATGTATATATAATATATAGGTGTATAAACTTGTTTAATCAAAATGTAAATTTTTCTAAAAAATTTTAATCAACTTTTTTTACAATTACATAAATTGTAAATAAAACTTTTATAGCTAGTAATTAGTTAAGTTTAAATAAATAAACAATCCGGTGATAGTTCCTGCTTATACCGCGATTTTAAAGCGGATTCTCGTTTAGTGCACCAGATCGGAAGGCCTAGTCCTTCGCAGGCGGCGTACTAAATTCGCATCGATAATTTCGATTATAGTACTCTTCCAGTGTTGTAATAGCCGTTTTCTATGATTTCGGGAAAAAGTTTTTATTTCATCGCGAACCGTGGGAATCCCGAGATCTCTGTGTAGATTTTCGTTTCTAATGTGCCAATGTGCGCTTACAAACGATCTTAGGAGTGTATTTTGTAAGGTATTTAAATCAGAATCTAGCGTACAACCCCAGGGTTGTATACCGTAAGGCCTGTACAAAATTAGCTTGTACAGGCCTTGTACTGAGCTTAGAGTGTTTCCCGAGCAACCAGTATATATCTCTGAGTTTATTATTTAACTCCTCACATTCCTTTTTAACATGCGGTTGCCATTTTAATTTCGCGTCTAGAGTCATTCCGAGATGTTTTGCTTCATTGGCAAACGGAACGTGAACCGTATTAACAAATACCGGTTATCTATTAACTTTTGTATACGTAAAATCTACATGGACTGATCTTACACCGTTAAGCGATATCCGTCATGTTTTTGTCCATTCACTGACATTATTCAGAGCTTTTTGTAATTTAGTCGTTGCATCATTTATCGTTTGGCCCACGGCTAGTATGGCAATGCCGTCAGCAAACGTGGCTTCGATAGTGTCTTCTGTTTGCAGTATATCACGTGTAAATAATTGGTACAATATTGGACCTAAGACATTTCCTTGTGGTACCCCAGCTACTATATATTTGAGATCCGAGTTATCGTTTCCATGTCTTACTCTAAAAAGTCTATGCTCTATATATGGTTTTAGAAGCGTATGAATTGCCTCAGGCAGAATTTGTATTAATTTAAAATTTAAAATTGCCACACCTTATCAAAAGCTTGCGACACATCTTAGAAGACCGAAGAACAAATTTTCTTTTCTTCAAGAGTTTTCTCAATGACGTCAGTGATCCTATGTACTTGGTCAATTGTCGAATGCTTGCTTCTAAATCCGAACTGATGTTCTTTCCGGAGTGAGTAGTTGGATTCTTTTCCAGCTGTCAAGCTTTTAAGATAATTTCCAACTTCAGAATTTTTGAATTCTTCTATCGTCTTTTTTAGTAAAATATACAAGCGATTTAAATTTACCTTGCGTTGAGAAGCTCGAGCTTGTTGCCATTTCTTACGCGCTTCTCGTTTCTCTTTTACTAAATCTTTTATTTCCTGCGGATATTTTAGGTTTTTAAAGCGCGGCATTTCTCTTTGGTACGGGGCGTTGTTCCATGCGGCTTTTTGGACGATATTGACGAAGTTATCTACTGCGTCTTCAAGTTCGAGATGCGTTTGTACTGATACCCTTAGTTCAACGTTATCCTCTATATCTCTCTTAAAACCTTAACAGTTGGTTTTCCCATTGGTAAGCGTGGGTGGTTTTTCGTTCTTAACAAGATTTTCGCTCATAGTGAGAATAACAGCAGAATGATCTGAGTAAAGATCAAAGCTTTCTGTTATGCTAATTTTATTTGAGGGTGTTCCTTTGACCATACAAAGTCAATAAGGTACTTTCGATGTATCAGTCGGCCAGTAAGTCGGGTTGCCAGTGGAATGAAAATCGCAATTATTTTCCAATCCCGCTTCGTAGAAGATTCCCTTTTGGGAAATACCACTAGATTCCCAAAAGCTGTGCTACGCATTAAGTCACCACCAAGGATAAATTTTTTTTATGTAACTTTAGCGCGTTCATAGATTGATTCCTTTCAATTTTACATCGTGGAGGACAATATATGGAAGATAAATTCATTACAGCATTCGGAGCTCTTACCTGTACACCGATTAATTGCATTGATTCAGCCTCTATTTTCGGGCCTATCGTGCGTTCGGTGCATTCTTTTATAAATAAAGATGCCCCACCCCTGTTTTGTTCGCCGGATGAGTTGCGTGGTATTCTAAAAATCCATTGATCTTACTATTTGATTGTTCCTTGACATGCGTTTCCGATATCAGCAAATATCAATATATTTCTCATGCTTAAACATTTCTTGTTCTCTAAGTTTTTGCGCGTTGGCATTCCAAGTAATTATTTTGAGCTTTTCCATCTGTTTTTCTTTTTGTAGGGCGTTTTGTCCGAAAACTGTTTTGAGTTTAGTTAGCCTATCAAATATAAGTTTGTTTGGACCACATTGCTTCTCAATTTTCGAAAGGATTGTGTTTAAGACGTTCGTGATTGGATCACCAACAGTATCTTTTTATAAAGGTATGTTCTTAGCCGTTATTTGGGCATATGTGTTTACATTACATTTCTTTGGTGTTTGATCTGGTTGTGTTTATTGATCTTGAGTGTCTTTTCCTTCGGGTATTTGGGAACTTAACCTCTTACGGGTCTTATAGCCTTTTCACATCAAACCCAAAACACGGTTTTCGTGAAATTATCAATTTTGAAGCGTAAACACAAGTTTTCCCATACATTTTTGAGAAACCACTCGTTTTGATAAACTACAAGAAGTCTTAAATAAAACCAGTTGAAAATATGTTGGATTTGCAAGATGAACTAAACAAACACACCTTGTGAAACATTCAGTGTTCAATTAATCGTCGTCAGATAAATAGCTGACGGGTTGCTGCCAGGGAAAACGAAAAAAAAGCAGCTGTCTGAGGCAATTTCAATTTCAATTCACAGCGTTTTTGTTGTTGTCTGTGCTGCCAAAATAATTGGAATGTCGAACGAAAACTTGTAAATGTTCAGTGTGAACGGTTTTCGAGTTTTCGCAAACTTTTAGCTGAAAACCCGGTTTTGGGTTTGGTGTGAAAAGCCTATTAACAACTTGCTTTTCTACTTGGCTTTGTGGTTTTCTTTGTGACTGCGTACATTTTGATCACCGTTTTTGTAATACTCTTGCAGCCTCTAAAGTTGGCCGGATGACTCTTATTACAATTGATGCACGTTGCTGCAGGTTTGCTATCTCAGGTGCCCTCTTTAGTAAGATGATTTCCGGCGCATTTTACACACCTACGTTCTTTTTTGCAATAGGTTTGGGTGTGATTGAATTCTTGACAGCGTTTACACTGCGGAATCAGTCTTAAACTCTTTCTTAAAGGTTCGATCTTAACAACAATATTGAGGATTGTTTTAATTTTGTAAATATCATCTATTTTCTCTGCCGTATCAAAAGTAAGAATAAATAGTGGAAGATCACGTTGTACATTTTTTTCACTATCTTTTTTTGTATTTTTTCTTTTGACGATGTTCACAGCATCTAAATTCTTATAGTTCCTCTTTAGATTGTTTCGTCTTTTGGACATGATGGATGCAAGCCTCTCGCTACAACACGTAAAGGTCTTTTCGACTTATTCTCATAAGTGTATCATTTTACCAGTGGCGGGCTAAGCACGTTAGGGGCCCGGGCGGCAAAGCTGAATGAGGCCCCCGGTTTTTTTTTTACACTATCAGAGTTGGCCGAAGATAGCTTATAGCATGCTCCACCTCGCGACCAACGATTTTCCAACACAGAAAACTTTGTTATACCATCGGTTCATTATTTAATGCAGTGCTAGATGTTAATAGGCAAATTCTATTACAAATAACACTTACACAATTAATTACAAAATGAAAATATAAACGAATAATATTACGGCAATACAAAAGAAGAAAATAATAGAAAACAAAAACATTTAGGAGGGTGGATCACTGGTTGTGAGAATTTTTTTAAATTTAATTTTACTAATATTGAAATCAAAAATATTTGAATTCCAATTTAAAAGTCGTCCTATGCGTGTCTAGAGGTTGCCTGGCTACCGGACAAATGTGGCCAGTAATAGATCCAAGACGCTCAAAACGTCTGCTCTCTTTGAGCAGGAAACATCTTGGCTCCGTCATAGGTGTCATAAATGGACACTGCTTAATTGACAGACACGCCAAAAGACTTGGCGTATTCTCCAATGACTTTTGCAGAAGTTGTTACGAGAGAAAGAAGAGGAGACTATCTCCTATCTTCTTTGCTCATGTCCTGCTCTCTCCCAAGCACGTAGATTACGCCTGCCGGTCACTTCAACCTAACCTAACCAAAGGGGTCATGCATCCCATAGTTGGTCCTATGTGTTAAAGGAGTGTAAAAAGTTGATGTAATTTTACAAACGTTTTACTCAGTTCACATTTGGATATATAAGGGCCATTTTGTCCAAGTCGGGTTATTGGGTAATTGCTAATTTAATGGGTTATAATGAGTCAAAACACGATACTTTGATCTTGTATTACTTAGAACTTCGTATGGTCACCTAGCGTCTCCTTCATCAGACCAGCTTCATGATACCACAGTATTGCATAAGACCACAAGACTTACAAAATAACTTAAAATTATATTGTAAAACGCATATCTTGTAAAAATATTTTAACTTACAATAAATAGGTTTGTTTGGTATAAAATCATAGTGCGGTAAGAAGGAAAGGTTTTTATCCAGGATTAGTCCTAGATCCTTCTTCATTGTTAAATGCTCTAAATTTGAATGATTAATAACATAATCAAACACAATGGGATTAGAATTTCGGAAACACAACAAAACTTGACATTTTTAAACAATTAACAGAAGGTGATCTTGCTTGCACCGATAATCCTGCTTCGATAGATCTTCCAAAAGAAAAAAACAGTAAGAAATCTTACAGTAAAATTTCAGATCTTCAGCAAAAAGAAGGCTGTTTGAATTGTGAAAAATATCAGGTTCGCTTACAAATAGCAATCATAATAATGGACCCAAATAGCTGGAACACATGGGACTGAAATATGTCTTTAGAGCGAACTATCAACTTTAACTTTAAGCCATTTTAATAGGGAAGAATGAATACCTAGAAAAGTGAGTTTACTTAATAAGATTAGGTGATTTACCTTATCGAATGCCTTTGAGTTAACTCGCTCTGTTTCTATTTTTACGTACATATCAACGTTGTATTGTTGCATTAAATGCCGAAATCGTAGCACATAGTTGTTAACCATACGAATCATGAGTCGATATGAGTAAAAATTCATCGAGCTGACCTTTTTATTTGTTTGCTCGCCCAAAACACGAAGGATATTTTAAAATTCAATCCGAAAGTCTGTCAAAACAAATTTACATACCATTCGAAATATTAAACATTTTCATATTTGTGTGGTAATCATCATCTCCTAACCAAAACACTATGCACTGTTATTTCGTCGCTTTAGTACAATATCACGGCTCCCAACTGGGTCACCAACATATAATGATAACACACTCATTCACTGTCGGCGCATTGAATTGACGTGCATGACTGCCAGCTGGACGTCTATCAGTTGAAATGACAATTTGATGATCATACGAATGCAGATCCGTTTCCAATGCAGTTGTGAATTGGCGCACATAAACATTTTGCTCATGTAAAAATTCTGATTATATCTTTGTCTTTATATTTGAAGATCTTTATTGGGTGCTGGCAAAATGAACCAAAACGATGATGAATTTGTCCTTGGATGTGTATTAAAGACGACAAAGTCGAATCAGAAGTAAATCTTTTCATAATATTCATACAATATGGACTTAATTAAAATGAATTGACCTTGAATGTCGCATTATATTGGTGATTGTTCTGAATAACTTTTGCTCCAAACGATGTCATTTGAAAACAACCGTTATATTGTTGAGCTCTCATCAAAAATTGTCGCGATTTGCTTGTATTATCGTAAATCAATGAGCGTAATGGCTCAGGAAGATCTGGCAAATCATGTGTTTCCCAAAGAAACTTCAGTGCCCTGCAGTACGAACATAGGACATTCATAGGACCAATTGATTCACACGGAAGTGTGCCGTATTCAATTGTGCTTTCGTATTGGAAAGCAATTCGTTGCAATTCTGTATTCACGACGTTTCTTGCGTTTCTTCTTCTTTGTAGATTTTCATTTGTTTAATGGATCTGCTGATTCCTATTGCGATGTTGTCTATCTCGGTCTCCACTTTGGACGACGGCACATTGTTTTTGAGATAATGCTTCTCGAATTTGCGAAATGTCCGCTCGATTGCGTATATATTTCGATCTGAGTGATCGGCTGTAGTTTCGTTTGCACGAACAGTCACCATACGTTGTGAATTACGACTGAATAAATGAATGAATTACGAATGAAAATGTTCTGCAATCACATACCAAAAGACATTGAAATGAAAACATTAGAAATATTTTTGGTTTCGTCTAACTCACCAAAATCATTAAAATTTCCACTGATTCGCAAGTTACCCAAATCAAATTGCACCGGAACGAAATCAAGAGCGGTTTTTTATCTCACTTTTTACAATTTTTTCAATAGCCAAATTATGTAAATAAAATTGATTGAAATCGCAATGAATCGCACTTGATAAACATACAAATACTTTGAGCACAACCAAAATTTAAAAAAATTAATTTAATTTAATTTTATTTGACCGCACGCAATAGCAAATACAATTTAATTTGAATGACGAAACGAAAAATACTCCTCATATTCCTTCCTTAGGCCAACACGAATCCATCAATCCCAAAATCTTGAAAATCAAACGATTTTCATGCCCTTCCCAGGATCAATACGAATTTATCAAGCCCTAAATCGTGAAAATCGAAGTAACCGTTCTCGAGTTATGCGCGCACACAGGACGACATATCTCTTTTATATATAACAGATATGAAATTTCGATTTAAGTATTAATTGAGAAGATCGATTTCTCGTTAAAGCCTTGTTTCTTCTGTTTTTGCGGTTGGTCAACCTTTTATTATACCATATAGGTCAATAATTTTCTTAGGAACAAATTTAGGTAGGTACAAATTTATCAATTGCCTCCTCCTCCTTCAAAATACTAACAAAAGTCGAATACACGCTGCCAAATTCAGATGAACAAACAATGTTATCCAACGAAAAAGACAAAAGATAATTAACCATGCCGTCATAGTTAGCTTTTAAAAAATCATTTGGGGTGATTTGAACGTTAGGTTTACTTGCGATTATAGGTACTATAACTCAAGTTACGTATTCGTAAAAAAAAAATTTCTAACAATCAAACATGACATTACGATCATAGAGAACACCAAAAAAGTGGGTCGCCCAATTCCGTCTGTCTGTCTGCCTGTCCGTCTGTATGTTTGTATGTCTGTCCTCGAGTCTGCAGCCTAAACGGTTCGGTGGAGTTGCTTGAAACTTGGTACATATTGTTTTTTTTTTTTTTTTTTTTTTTTTAATTCATTTTTATTTCATTTTAACTTATAACTATCTTAAAGCTAGACAAAAATGTTTAAAACTAGCCTAATTATCAATAACTTACAACTAATTTACTGGCCCTTTACGGGCGCTCTAAATTAAACAATAACTCTTAGAACTAATGTCTTTCGACCTAAAAACTATTTTAATTAAATCTAATTTTTTTTTTATTTTATATTTCACGGAAACTTTTACAAAAAACTTGATATCTTATCATTTTTTTTTTTTTTTTTTTTTTTTTTGTACTTATAAACTAAACCTAAATATATATTAAAAATAATTAAATCTAAATAAAACTAACTTATACTAACTAAAAATAACTTAAACTACTTAAAATACCTAATAATACTTAAAACTACTTAAAAACTAGAACAGCCACAGTCCTTTTTTAATTTTTGTTTTGTTTATTTTTTATATGCATGCAGACACACAACAACATGCAACCCACCCATACATGTACATACGCACATACATATACGTTCGCACATACATGTACAGACACGCAGATACATGCACGTATGCCCCGCATACACACATATTTTTAATTTTTTTTGGTGCCACCCCGACTGTTCCTATAGCTAATGCAATAAATCTATGTAAGTCGGCCAAGATATACTATCTTCATCGACTTTAAATATAATGATGCTGTTCAGAGAGCCACCAGAACTGGTTCTCCTGTTTCGCCCTATCCCTCCGGTCCCGATTGGACACAGTCCTACTGAACCGAAGGCGCTCTTCTCCACCTTGAGCGATGACGTCTCAACCAGACAGGCACCCGTACACTGCTTTTTAGTTTTGTTCCATTGGATATCAGAAACTAGTTTAGACGCGGCATGAATTGTGTCATGTCCCGCCTTAAAACCGAACTGATTATCCGGGATGATATTTTTGTCCTCCGCCCATTTGAACAGGGCTCTATTAATAACCTTTTCAAATACTTTGCTGATACTTGGAAGAAGACTTATCGACCGGAGATTCGCCGGATTGGAGTTGTCCTTTCCCTTTTTTGGGAGAGGGTGCACCACAGCTGTCTTCCACCGCACTGGATAATATGCATTATTCAGCGCGTTGTTAAACAGTGTGGTATAAATGTCAACTGCTTCTTGAGGCAAATGTCGTAGTACAACGTTGGATATACCATCGCCTCCTGCTGACTTCTTTTTCTTTAATGAATCGAAGATGAGCTGGAGTTCATTTTTCGAAATTAACAAGTGACTGGGCCCATTTCGGTCGGCGATTATGGTGTTTGCCAAATCTTCATCATTAAACCCGGTAAAACCAAGGTTCTCAGATCGCCATTCGGTTATATCGTTCCGGAGCCATAAGTGATGAAGCAGAGCTCTGTTCTCCAGGTCATGATTCGGGCGAATGCTAGCATTCACCTTGTACACTTGCTGGAAAGCAGCCCCCACAGCCAGCACTCTCTCCTGCGGATCTTCGACTATAAAGAGGTCATCGTCGAATACGGCATCCTCTGGGTCTATGCCTGCTGTCAGAAGTACGTCTCTGTTCTCTGTCGTCCTCTGGAGCTTAAAACACGGAAGATCGTTTTGATCCTTTCTTCTAAAAATCTTATTAATTTTTGGGAGCATACTTGGGTCGCTAGAGTTAACGGCACGAATTTTATTGTCCCGGAACAAATTAATAGCCAACCTATAATTTTCTTTGATCAATTGGTTGATGTTTTTGATGGACGACTTCAGTGTCCTAATCTCCAGATCTCGTGTATCAGTAAAGCGTTTTAGTCTTGTTAGAAGTCCACTTTTTTGTCTGTGAAGTGCGTCAATTGTCGCATTACGGTACATGTCAGTTGCGTTACGTTCTTTGTATTTCGGTATTGTTCTGTTCATTGTTCGTAGAATCGTTCCTTCAATTTGTTCTAAGTATCTGTCGATTTCAGTTTTTGTTAGGTTCCTGTCATTTGGTGGGGATATACCATTTGACCGTAAATCGCTCAATAAGGCGTTGGAGAAGCGTGGCCAGGGCACCTTACTGTTATTGTAAGTATGCACAGGCACATACTCCTCGAACTCCATAAGCTCGTTCGGAAGTTGTATAACGGCGGCGAATCCGCAGTGGTCACTGTAATACTCGATCGTTCGTAAACAATTTCTTGGTCGTTGACCCACAGTGTCAGTAATTGTTAGTCTTGCATCTTTCAGCAATAGATCCAGATAGGCACCGCTTCTTGGAAACGATGGCCTCTCTGTGGCTAGAAGATCGAGGCGATACTCAAAGTTGTATCGACCCATCCAATTATACAAATGGTTACCTCGAGGATTTTGTATTTGATTTCCCCAATCTATGTGTTTGGCGTTTAAATCACCGGCTAATATGTAAGAGTTTTCTTCCGTGCTCAATCTTAAGCATTCAAAAAGCTTTTCAAGCTCTGATATAAACTGTGTGTGCTGAGGTGTTTCCGGTGCATAGGCAGCGATCACATACATTCGCTTCCCCTGTTGGAGATGAATGCATATGATGCATGCCTCTAACGTCCGAAATTTACGCACATCACTACTATATATTACCTTATGACTAATGCGTTTACGTATAAAGATTGCGACGCCCCCTCCTTGAGTGGAGTTGGGTCGGTCTCTCCTTACGATATTGTAATTGTTGTTAGTCAATTTATGTTTCTGGTTAAGCTTAGTGTCGCTAGCCATAAACACATCTGGACTTATGTTTTTAAGCAATTGGAATAAATTCGCTCTACGTTCAGTCCTAATCAGTGAATTTACATTTACAGCTAGGATCTTAAAGGCCTCTCCGGCAGCGCGCACTTAACCTCTAAGTTGCGTTAAGCTCGGCAAAACAGAGTAGAGATAATCCACCCTAGTCGCCTGCTCCCTGATCTGGTTTTTGGGTACATATTGTTTTTTCGGTAATATGCGCACACGGTTATTTCATTTTTTTAAGACGACAAATAACAATAGCTTCCATACTTGTTTTTTGGCCAAAAACAAAAATCTTATTTTTCTCAAAGACGGCTCCTACGATTTTTATAAAAAAAAAATCGGTTCATTAATGAAAGGGTAACTTTTGATAATTATTTTTTTGGAAAAAAAAATTGTTATAATTGGTACCTCTAGTATCGTGTTTTTCAATGTGAGGGTCGCGAGCTCCTGGCGGGTCGCAAGAACATACTCGAGGGTCGCGGTCACAAGGCGGTGAAATTAAAAACCAATTGTTGGCCAAATTCCTAAAGAAAAGACTTGCAAGACAAGTTTCAAGTTTAAGCAAATGTACGAAGCCGGTTAAAATTGAAGAACAAGTGAAAGCTCAAAATAACTTTAAAACTTACTGGATTTTGCGCATGAAAAAAGAATGAACTGGGACAGTCTGCATTACAAGGATTTTTATGTTTGCGTTTAGGGCCCATTTGTTTTGCATTTTTTGCGCAAGATTTGGCCGTTGTTAGTCCTGTAGTAAACAAAATAAAACACAGATTTTTTTTAGTGAGACGGGTGTGTCTGTTTATTTTTATTTTTTAAGGAATGTTTACACTTTGGTTTTATCATTAAGACGTTAACAATTAAATCGTTTTCCAAATTAAACCTACTTCGCTTCTTATTTTTTTAAGAGAACCTGAGTTTACATAGATAAAAAGTGGAGAATGTCACTAACAATCTCAAAGACTCTTTTGCCAGCTCTCGATATTCTAATTTTCTCTTTATATCGAAATGATCAATAGTTGTTAAATTGAACTACATTCGCAGCAGCTATATCTATAAAATTTCATCTTTATCGGCGAGTTGGGCTGATATATTCAAAATTGGATTTATTATCCATCTGTATCCATTTCCAGAATCCAGTTCTGGAAAGTAACTTGATAGCACCTTCTCTAAATTATGCAAACTCAGAATAATGAGAGGAATTTGAGAGCTTACTGATACAATTGTATCTGTTAAAATATCTTCGAAAATCTTCTGAACGGAGGGATCCACGGATGTACCACGCTGTGAATTTCTTTTAACATCTGATGAGGACGAAGACGAAAAACTAAATAGAAAAAAGTGGTTTGACATTTGAGTATAAATGTATTTATTTGTGCTTCTTGAGTTGATTCTGGTTTCAAATCAAGAAAAGAATTACTCTTCTCAGAATCGCCAGAATATGATTTTGTTGGCCAATTAAATGGTTTTAGAGGACTTTCGAACGCTTCGGAATACTTCTATTAAATGGAAGACCAAATTTGTCCATTTATGATCTTTCGTAAACAACACATCACAACACTGTTGTCGTTCTTATTTGGCAATCCGGAATCTTGCTGGACTCTTCTGAAAGTGTTTATTTGGCAAAAATTACAGTTCTGATTCTGAAAAGGACAGAATTTTGCTTCTGGATTCGAAATCAGAATCGAAGCCAGAAGCACTCACACATTCATAAAATTGGACGTCAAATTCGACTCTTGTCGTTTTTTCTAATCATAATTGTGCAACAAACCTTATTTTTGATTGTGATTATATTTACGTGCCCAATTATTTTCACATACTTATACAATCACATTCAAATTCAGAATCGTCAGAAACAAAAAAGTGTTCAGTTGGGATCTGGGATTCCGGTTTACAAAATAAAAACAACTTTAATCTTTTGATCAATAAGTACTCCCACTTGAACAAAAAATTGAGAATTCTAATGCGCACATAAAAATAAAAAAAGTTAAAATTATTGTAGGGCTTGCACCATTTTTTTGTTTGTTTTTAACTTTTAGCAACACGGGCAAATTTCATCGCGAAGAACTAAAATCTCATACCTATAATTAGACTGGGTATGAAAGAGCATCGTATTTGGCTTTTTAAATAACTGGCAAAGTATTTTTAATAATGTGGGGGTCGCCAAAATCTGTTTACTCTGAAATGGGTCGCGTATTCAAAGAGTTTGAAAAACACTGGTCTAGTAGAAACTTTTTTGGGGTTTTGGATTTTCTCGGAAACGGTTAATTTGATTTTTTTGAAATTTTTAACGCCGAAGCTCTTAGAAAGTTTAATTTTTCAAAAAATAATTTTTTTGGAAATTATTTTTTTTTGAAAACTCAAAATTTTGAAAAGGACTCAATAGATTTTTTCGAAACTCCGGATTAAGTGGTTTTTTGACATTATCTTGAATAGTTAAAAAAACTATTTTTGTAAAATAAAAAACAAAGGTACCTCCCATACAAATGCTTAAAACCTTAAGAAAAACATTTATTTGTCGAATACGGCTCCAAGAAATTTTATAAAAAAAATTGTGTGTTCTTAAATTAGTACAGTTCACTTTTAAGTATAAAAATATTTTTTTTGCGCACTGGTTAACGGTACTTCCTATAGAACCACTTTTCATAATTTAGACTTTCTCAATATTTGTTGGACCGATTAATATAATATTTTTTATACAGATGCTCCCTAAAATTGTCAATAAAACTGCATACGAAAATTTTCAAAAAAAAAAGTTTTTCGATTTTTAAAAAATAAATAATTTTTTTTGCAAAGTCAAGAACCAGTCACATAATTTTTTTGAAATTTGAATTTTATATATATATTAATAATATCTTCAAAATGGCGTTTCAAATTTTTTTTTAAATCTTTTCAAAATTTTATACATACAAAATTAATTTATTAAAAAACCGCTCCAACGATTTTTGATTTTTTTTTTATATATTCACATTTATCCATGAATTCAAACAGCATATTTGTTTTAGATAGATAGATAGATAGATATATAATTTTATTTCATTAAAAGGTTTAACAAACACATTTTATATACTGGTATAAAAATTAATTATGACAATAGCATAAAGTTGCCTGTCAGGTTTTAAATTTGACGATAAGCAAATTAGTGATTTGAACAAAAAAAAATTATTATAATTATTATGAAAATTTATTTAATATAAGGTAGCGATACTTCAGTGACGCTTTTAAAAACTTATAGAGATTAAAGTAGCAGCTGCCATTTAAAACGTTTAAAAATTGTGTGCGTGAAAGCACGTCATTTCCAAGAAATATCCTTCTATACATTTTGAAGATTGGGCAGATTCCAACGAAGTGATAGGTATTTTCAGAGGCGTCTAAATTGCAAAGTGTGCATAAACCATTTGTATCTCTTTGGAAGGATCTTCCATTTAGACTTAGAAGTCCACAGCGGGTTTTTAGGATAAGGGAAATCATATCTCGAGGGTTTGAGTCATGAAAGTAGTTTGGTACTTCAGAGTAAAGCAGATTACAGTAATCATCATGGAATTGGGACTGATTGGCGTTGCTGATAAAACTATTCCAATGTTTTTCCTTCAGCTTAGACAAGAGGATCTTATGCAGTTCTTGCCATTCACATAAATTTGTGGTGAAAGAAAAGTCCATTGACGTGAAATGAAAAAGATCCAGCCATTCCTTGGCCCAGAATATCTTCTTACTAATTATAGCTTCTGACAAGATTCTTGGTAGCCTGCCGTTTGGAAGATGCAGTGTTTTCCGTATAAATGAAAAATGCATGTCTAGGGTCGTTAAAAAAGCTTTAGGAAGTCCAGTTTCAATATGTAAGGCATAGTTTGGTGTTGTTTCTGGTAGGAGAAAACATCTTTTAATGAAAAATCGTTGCAACTTTTCAACTTGTGTGTGTTCTCTATATCCCCAAACTTGAGCACAGTACAACATTATAGATCTCGTTGCAGCATCGTGAATTTTAAATTTAGTTGAGTGTTGAACTGATTTATTTCTAAGCAGCTTGGACCATGTAGCGTTTATAGAATTTTTTGAGGATGCAAGTCTATTATTTAAATGTTCGTTCCAAGACATATTGTAGTTGAAAACAACTCCCAGATATTTATAATGGTTTGATACAGTTATCTCCGTGCCGTTGAAAAACCATTTCTCACACGCAGCTCTACGTCCTCAGTTTCGAAAAATGACTATTTCAGATTTTCCAAGATTTACTTCAAGATTCCACTTGATGCAGTATAATTTAAAGCTGTCAATAAGTTCTTGTAGCTTGGAAGGATTATCGGAAAGCAACACAATGTCGTCGGCATATAATAGGCCATTAATTCCGAGACCATTAATAGTTAACCCAAGGGTAGATTAACGTGCAGATCATTTAGATACAGAACGAAAAGCAGTGCACTCAAGACACAACCTTGTTTGACTCCTTTTTCGGTGCAGAAGAAATCTGACAAGCCTTGACCATCCCAAACCGCAGCAGACGTATTCATGTAAAGTGCTTTGATAATAGTTATCATTTTTGTAGAGATTCCTGAAGCAGAAAGTTTGTAAAATAATGCATTTCTGTTAATGTTATCAAAAGCAGCTTTAAGATCTATAAAAAACGCATATAGTTTCTTTATTTTGATTGAGTTGAAGTTGTACGAGGCAGGATAGGTTATAAACTTGATCAACAGTAGAATAGTTAGATCTATAAGCAGCCTGAAATTCATTTATTATTTTGTTTTCTTCTAACCAAGTCGTTAGTCTACTTAGAAGAACACTGGTAAATAGCTTATAAAGCGTGTCAAGGAAGGACAGTCCTCTATAATTAGATGCCAAGTTTACATCTCCTTTCTTAAACAGGGGATATATAATTGATTTTTTAAATGAGCCTGGGACAGTTGCAGTTTCAAATATTTTAACAAATAGTTTATGAATTTCAGTGATTAGAGATGGGCTTGCATTTTTATAAAATTCGAATGGAATTCCATCCATACCTGGGGCTTTATGATCTTTTGACGACGATAATGCAGAATAAACTTCTGCAAGCTCTATTGTGCGGTCCAACTGACGTGTTAGTACTTGAGGTGAAGAGGAATTGATATCAACATGGTTTGGCAATAGTGACAGCAACTTTTGAAAATATATGCTGAATTCAGTAGCTGATAAGAATGTTGGCATGTTGAAACTGTCGCCTCGTATCTTTCTGGCAATCTTCCACCAATCTCGGGCTGAATTAACATTTTTTAAACTATTTACTAAGTTTTGGAAGTAAGCTTCCTTCTTAGATTTACATAAATTTCTGTATCTTTTGTTAGCAGCATTATAATTGTTTCTACAGGTTTCAAGATTGTGTTTTCTAAATGCTTTGAGGTGTTTAAACGCACTTTTCCTAGCTGAGTGGCAAGCTAAATCAAACCAAGGCTTCTTGGGCTCGAACTTCATTTTTTGGGTGACAGGTGCACCGTTTGCTTCATATATGCAGCATTTGATACCATTACAATGCTCTTCAACGCAATTAGTGTTTGCAAGTTTTGACTGTACAAGTAACTCAAGTTTGGTTTGATAGGAAGTGTGTCTATTTTCTGACCACTTTATTCGCGGAATGGCGCACAAATCATTCTTATACGTGCTTGATTCAGAAGATTTTATGGAACAAATCAGTGGCATATGATCAGAGAAAGTTTCGCAACCTACACAAAAATCCAGTATCATATTTGATGCAGCGTATGAAGGGCAGCAGTAGTCGATAACCGAAGATCCCCTGCTACTTACGAACGTGTATTCACCAGCTTTGTCTTTGAATCCTCTTCCATTTAGGATGTATGCACCAATATTATCAAGAAATTCTATAAACGTATTGCAATTACTATCGAAGGTTGAATCCTTAGAGCTTCTTAATTCTTCAACATTAGCTGGAGGAATGGAATTGTAGTCGACTGTACCTTTCGTGCCAGTTCTTACGTTAAAATCGCCACCAAGAATGAAATTGCTCAAGTCAGATGTCGAAAAAAAGTTTTTGAGAGCTACAAAGTCTCTGTTCCAATGACTACAGTTTAAATATAATGGAACCAAAGTCAAGTGATTCCCAGCAAAATACCCTTGCAAGATTACCATGTCTCCAAGGTTTGAAAATTTTAGTTTGTAGGTAGATTCGATGTTTTTTCTATAGCCAAAAACACATCCCCCACTAGCTCTCCCGAAATTGTTTGTTTTAGCTGCAGAGATCCATCTAAGTTTGAAACCAGCAAAGAATTTTTCGAAGTTCTTAAAGTTTTCAGCAAGTACAAATGTTTCAAATAAAAAAAGATTTCAAATTTACAAATATATTTAAAAAAGTTACACAACAATGGTTTATTAACAAGACCAGCAATATTGTAAAAAAGAACCTGACAGGCAGATGATTGCTAATTATTTTTAATCTGATAATTATTTGGTAACTTTAAATTGACAGTAAATGCATTTGAGTTGTTTTTTTGCAAAATTTTAACAATAAATTCCTTATCAGTTTCATTAAACGCTGAGATTTCACCCTCTTTGTTGCATTTATATCGACGACCATCAACGAAAAGGGCCCATCGTTTAATTTCAAGCCGAAGACTAGGGTCAGTTCCATGAAGACACCTCTTCAATTTCCGAAGATTATAACTTTCAGCACGTTCATTCTGCGTAAGGTCTTTATTTATGGAAATGGATGTATTTTTTAACTTAGTAGATGATGATAATACAGACTTTACATCATTCAGGTTGGAAAGCTCAAAAATGTATGATGAATTTGGTTGATTAGCGAGACTGATTTTTTTAACGTTATTCATGGTTGCAGATACTTGAAGGGTTGTGTTACAAATTTGTTGAAACTCCAGTTTTGCATCATCTTCACTTTTTGCACTCAATCCTCTAACGATGACATTTAGCCTTTTTGAGTACTTTTCTGCTTCTTCGATTCTTTTCGCAAGTATTATTTCACTCCCTTTCAGCTTTAATATCTCTTGCTTTAGTTGCTTGTTCTCCTCTTCGAGTGCAGTAACTTGTTCAATAATGCAGCTTATGTCTTTCTTTGTTGCGATATCTTTCAATTTAATTTCTAAGAGCGCATCTATCTTCGATATGATTGCATCCATTAAATTGACATCCGCCATGACAGTGTCCAAACAGTTCTTTTTCACCGAAAATACTTCAAACTCTGGGGATGTCTTACGTAACGATCTTTTTGTATTATTTGAATTTGCATTCATGAGGTCAAATAGTTTCCGGTTGTTGTATTGGCTAAATGGATGTGATACAGACTACGAGCTTTTGTCGATGTTTTTGGCTGAATTACAGAATCGTGGATATTATTTTATAAGCTTTTGAGTATTGTTGACCAGACGTTGACAAGAAAGGCAGAAGGAGAAGGAAATATTGGTGGAAGTATTTGTAGATTTTAGGCTATTTCTCTTGCGGTGAATTTTGTAACGTATTTGTATAAGTTCTACTTAAAAAAAATGTGGTCTACTCACACAATTATTCACGCTGCATACGCTGAAGAGAATGTGAAAGCACTCAAAGCTGAATTTCGCTATTATATTTTATTATTTTTTTTCCGAGACCAACAATTTATGAAGATTTTTTTATTTTTATTTTGTGCACCAAAGATTAATAAGCGCTATCAATGGAAATCACAATATAAGCAGGCTGCTACACTCAGTCACTCGTTCACCACCACAAATGTCTCAATTTATTAACTTTTGTTAAATTAAAAAATGAATTTTCAGGAGCAAGTCCAAAGCACAGGCACTCACTTGAACGTTTATTCTCAAAAAAAAAAAAAAAAAAAAAAAAAAAAAAAAAAAAAAAAAAAAAAAAAAAAAATTGTTTTTCTGAAACTATAACGACTAAGCAACACAAAAACATTTAATTGTGTGTATTATCCATTAATTTCTATACCTTTATTATTGTTAGTTTTTACGAATTTTTGCGTACGTCACTGAATACTAAATACAATGTAGGCCCTCACACATTTATATATACACATGACGTGCCTTTAAAAACCACATGAATCTTATGTGTGCATATTGCACCTAAATTATGAAGTTGTATGTATATAACTACCTACCTACCTACATCCTTCATTTTCATTATTATATGTACATGTTTACATACTCGTACTTAGGTTCCATCAATATGTATATATATGTAGAAACATTTTACTCTCCTAACTTACATAATTAAAATCCATAATTTAGATTTAAATATACATTTGTAGGTAGGTACCTATGTAACTATTCCTTGAATCATTCATTCGACAATTCATTGTACTAAGAATCAAGGTAATCTTACCTACATAGGCTTTAAACTTACATGATAACTACACTAAACTAAAGCCGTGTTTTATTATCGCCAATAACCCATATGGTTCACCCAGTGAAAATAAAACGATCTGGGTTATGTACTTAAATATACCCTCTGTTAGCCGAACTTAACACTAATATTTGCAAGCCCATATAGAAACCTGGATCTCTTGTTATAAAATAACCCAGACCCAGACCCGTAGATAATAAAACGCAGCTTAACTAAACCTAACTAAGGGGCCAGTTATAGCGATCAGGAAAAGTTGAAACAGTATGAAAGTGAATATTTTTTCCTGATGGTCGTTTATAGCAAACAGGAAAATTATGTCAGTTGGCAAGCCTCACTTCTAGTCTGCCATCAAGTTTTTCTGATTGAAACACACAGGAAAAAATTTTTCGTCCACAATTGTGTCAGTGGAACGAGAGAAATTGGGACCCAAATCATTGGAATGATTTGTTCCATTTTGTGTCAAATTGCAATCAGCTGGCACGAAAAATGAATTTTCATCAGAAAAATAATTAAATACATTTTTAACAAAAAATAATTGTTCTATTGCAAACATTTCTTGCAAACAAAATTCTCTGAGTCATTTGTTATCGATTAGTGTAGCATTTGTATTTTAAAACGCGTGAAATTATCATAAATTATCCATTAGAGCTTTTTTCCTGATTCGTTTTCCTGTTCGCTATAACTGGCCCCTAACTAAACCTCAATGGTTAGCTACATTAAAGTTGTTAGCTACAAGAGCTAGTTCGTGCGATACATCATATACACCATAGCTACGAGTATATGATGAATTGAATTTGCAATACCTGGGATATTGCACTTATCCATACAAATATAAAACTCATTATCAAAAAAATTACCAATATAAACTAAAGCTAATGATACTGTCAAATCATGTCATGAAGATCTGGACAAGAACTGATTTATTGAATTCGATATAAATCAGTGTGTACATAAGTTGGTTACAATCGTTATTAATGTATATAGAATGTACATGTATGTTTATTGTTCGTAAGTAGTTTTTCTTGCCGCAAGTGGCCGCATGCTTAAAACTTGTGCTACTGGATTTGTCACCTGTATAAGGCATATTTTATTTACAGGGATGGGCATAATCTGACCATGAAATCAACAATTAAATAATGATCTATACGAAACAAACGAACTGGTCACAGAGGGAGTATTCGGTTCGTTTAGCCTTAGAGACAGTGATTTTTAGTTTCAAATTTTAAGACGATTTAGCAATTCATATTACCGCAAATGGTACAAAAATGAAGCTTGAGTACTCGTATTATTAAAATGGAAAGTTTTAGAACTGACTGAAGCTCGTCAAGCGTCGAAACTCCGCCCGTTTGCGTAGTTGTGCCGCCTAGCGTTCGCGCAGTTTATTTAGCCTTGGTGAAGTGTGCAAAGATTTCAGTGAAATTTTTGGGTCCACCTTTTTAACCTTGATCGAACGATTTTTCTTTTATACTACGATTACGCACTCAACTCAAAAGCCACATTAAATTTAAACGAATTTTCTGGAAACTGAATTTTTCAAATTTGCTGCCATCAGAAATTGGCCAATTCTGCAAGAAAATAAAGATCACTATTTTTTGTAAAAAACTGACATTTTTTTCAAAACCCTGCAATTTTTTTTTAATTTTCAATAGTTTTCTTAGACCTTACGGTGCTTTTTAGGAAAATAACTCCAGATTAACGAAAGCATTTCGTTTATTTCCTTCAAGCGCACACAAACTTCAGAAAATGGCAGAAAATGCACAACTTTTTTTTCGAGGGCCTCCCGAAATTACTTATATTTCGTTTAAACATTAATATTTTGACTTTATATTTTGTGTGGTGGTCTCAAATATACATATGTACATACAATAAACATCTTAAATTATGAATTATTTGATCACTTAGTTTGTTTTTTTATCCCCCAAAAAACAAAATTTTGTCTGGGCCCACTCAAAGCTCTTTAACAAACGAAGGCATTCTACAATTTTTTTGATCAAATGATCATGTAGGCTTTTGGAGGCCCTCCGGACCTGGAGCCCGGGCGGACCGCCTCCGCCGCCCCAGAGTTCGTCCGCCACTGCATTTTACTTTTTCTCCGTTTAGTTTTCGCGACAGGAGACGATAACTTTCAGGATTTTTCACGCAAACTTTCTATTTGTTATTATTAAGTGAAATAACTTTATAGTCTTAGTGTGTTAACGTCTTTTAGATAGTTTGCAGCCGGTTATACTCCGCAATGCCGACGACATTAATTGGTGGCGGAGGCCTAATTTTAATAGGTTTTTCTTTATTATTGGCATCTTTTGGTGATGCAATTTTTTCAGAAAAATAGGCGCCATCAGGTGAGGATCTAACCTTGCGTTTTTTACTCGGCCTTTTGTTTTGAGGACTTATCTGTTTCGCGAGCTAGATCTTTTTCATAACTCTCATAAATTAAATTTTTCGCTTGCGAAGGACCAGCCTTCGAGTCATTGTGGTGTTTGTTTTTCAGCACCTCATTTTATTTACGAAGAAGATCTACTTCATTCTTTAACTCCTGATACAGTTTTACTTCTGCATCAAGTTTTTGACGAAGTTCATTATTATATTTCTCATTGAGTCCTTTTTTACTCGCGCATCTGGCGTTACCGGCGAACTCTTCTTACCGTTGTTACTTGATTGGGATGGAGCTGATCGAGCAACCCTTGCTTTTTTGAAGAAGGGATTTATTAAATACAATGATTGGCTCTCCCTAGCATTCATAGAGCCGACCTCCGAGGAGGGTGGATTTTCCAGTAAACCTGGATCGCCATCTGGGGTAATGTATCTATTTGTTTTACTCATTTCATATTTATATATACGTTCACTCTCAGTATACGGAGGTTGGATTTTAGTCGCCTTTTACGACAGACATGCCTTACCTCGGTTATATTCTTTGTTGTTCCCCTATCCAAAGGTGGGGGGTATCAATAGATGTAATGACGTCAAAGATTTGTGGCGTTGAGGTGAACTTTTTATTGAGGGCATCACAATCGGTGTTATCAGCAAACTTCGTAGATTGCTTCCCAATACAGATTTCACGAAGGTTTTTCCTTAACTTTTTTCCAGAAACTAATGGGCCAACTTTATGTTCATAGTAAAGCCTTTTTGCTGTTTTGATCATTGTGACGACCTGATTGCGAAGTCTGCAATATGATTTGTGGAATTATTCCAATTTGAACCACCTCCATTGACTGCATACAGCGCCAAAATCTCATGGTTCATGGTCTTTTTTATTATTTTGTTGGATTAGCAGACTTTCCAGGGTGAATCGGGTGTTCATTCTTCTTTCTTTATCAAGGATATTCTGAAATTTTCAAAATCTGGAAGGTGTCCGTGGTCAAGCATATTTTGTGAAATCGCTGTAGCTGTCTTTTTTTCCTATTGTCTGCTTAATGTTCGGACAATCTAACTCGCAATTCGCGCTTTGTCGTGCCTATGTATATTTGTTGACGTCCTTCGTTGGATTTTCCTTTACATGGAATTACATAGATAGTCCAATCGGGTTGTCAAAAAAAGGGATTAAATGTAAAAAATTAATTCGTACAATTTTTTTACATTTCGGTTGAAGGGGCATTAGAAGTCCAAATTTCAGTTTTCGGCAAAATCGCGCTGGATCTCCATTCGCCATTTTGAAATTATTGAAAATTTTATTCCGGCCAATAATTTCGCCATTTTTGATTTCTAACAAAAATAATAAAGGAAATTTAATTTTCTAAGACCTTAGTTTTAATATTATTTTTTTCAAAAAACTTACCGTTCGCGAGATATTAAAGAAAACCGTTTTGGAGCTTGTGACCCCCTTTTGGGTATATGAAATATATATTCGAACAATTTTGTCTTATAATTTGTTGGGGGATCATAGATTGGGAAAATATTGCTGAAGCCAGGGTCGTACACAGCTTCACTTTGCGAGGGGGCTAGTGGTCACTCTAAACAAAATCTGCCGATGGCAGATTTGTACATTATTTTTTAAATATGACAAAGTTAGGTTACAAAATTTGCTTGAATCATGACTTAGTAAAGCTTAATTTTTCTTACGAAAATAACAATATTTATGTTTGGATTTGTGATTGGAATTAATAGCATTGTTATTTAGGAATAACTAAAAAATAAAAAGACTCCAAAGTTTGAAAATTTGTGACCAAAGTACTTAAAAATGTTGCTTAGGGTACTGAATTTCATTACTTTTCTAAATATTGCATTTATTACATTACCAAACGAGATGAATTTTTG
Source organism: Philhelius pedissequus (assembly GCA_910595825.1). Classification (NCBI taxonomy): domain Eukaryota; kingdom Metazoa; phylum Arthropoda; class Insecta; order Diptera; family Syrphidae; genus Philhelius; species Philhelius pedissequus. The sequence goes on from OU343160.1 coordinate 254,673,401, forward strand.
TATTACTTTTTCCAATAAAGGAATAAGCTACCCTGAACCCGCTCGACGTTGCCGTATGCGATGCCCTGTATATCAACGTATGTATATAGGTATGTAGCTATTCAGTGACGTACGCAAAAAAGCGTAAAATGAAATATAATTAGTGAGAAATAAATGGATGATACACATAGATACAATATATAATATTTTTAAATTGCTTAGTTTTTAAATTTGAGTAAAAAAGATGACATTTGAATTGGACAAATATGAACACATAAAAAAAATCAAATATGGTTGGAGCGATTTAAAAAAAATATAGTTTTTTATTTTTAAAATTTTGAAAACGCTATTTCGAAGTAATTATTAATTTGCATATAAAATTTTAATTTCAAAAAAATTCCTTCGATCGATTTAAAAAAAAAATATTTATTTTTTAAAAATCGAAAAACCAATTTTTTGAATAATTGAGTAGCAGTATTGTTAATACTTTAAGGGAGCATTTGCATAAAATAAATAAAAATATTTTTCATCGTTTTATCCAATAGTGAGAAAGTCGAAGTATAACAAGTGGTTCTATAGGAAGACCCTGTATAATTACGCAAAGTAAAATATTTGTTTTACTTAAAAGTGGACTGCACTAATTTAAGAACAGGCAAACTTTTTTATCAAGGTCCTTTTTTTTGTTAACGGTTTTTTAACATATGCATAAGAGGCACCGTGGTTTTTTATTTAATGAAAATAGTTTTTAAACTATTCAAGGAAATGTCAAAAAACTACTAAAACGAATTTTCAGTTTAAAAAAAAACACCTATACTTATACTCTACATCTACAGTGTTGCGCGAACGGGTCTTATATAAATAAAAAACGATAACCAATTCTCCGTTAAATTCAAAATGGCGACTAAGCTCCAGCAGTATCTTCTCGAAAATTGATATTTTGACTATTAATGGGGGGATAACAATAAACTGTAAGAGAAAACTGTACGAATTAATATTCTATAGCCCCAAAAGGGGTTCACAAGCCGAAGACTACATTGTGTTGATCTATTGTTTTTATAGGTGGTTTAGTGTTGGTGAAAATTGTATTAAGTGTTGAGTTTGGTCTATGTGCGAATTCTGTTTTCTCTTATTGAAAATCTAGCATAATATGGAATTACTGAGAAAAATATGGTGTTTTCAAGGGTATTCTGGTTTCTGGTGAGTTCTGGTCTATCGCGTCTGGTACCGGCATGGGCTCCTAGCCCCGTGGTGACGGGTCAGTAGGTATAACGACCCTGGCGGCGATCAGCAGGTATAAAGCCCCTGGTGGCGGATCAGGAGGTATAATGCCCCAGGTGGCGATCAGTAGGTATAAAGCCCCTGGTGGCGGATCAGCAAGTATAAGGCCCTTTAAGGCGGATCAGCAGGTATAATTCTCCTGGTGGTGATCAGCAGGTATAAAGCCCCTGGTGGCGATCAGCAGGAATATAAAGCGCTTTAAGGCGGATCAGCAGGTATAATTCCCCTGGTGGCGATCAGCAGGTATAAAGCGCTGGTGGCGGATCAGCAGGTATAATGCCCCTGGTGGCGATTAGCAAGTATAAAGCCCTTGGTGGCGGATCAGCAGGTATAATGGACCTGATGGCAATCAGCAGGTATAAATCCCCTGGTGGCGATCAGCAGGTATAAAGAGCCTGGTTGTAGATCAGCAGGTATAATGCCAGTGGTGGCGATCACCAGGTATAAAGCCCCTGGTGGCGGATCAGCAGGTATAATGCCCCTGGTGGCACCCAGCAGCGAAAGCTGTGGTAGATCAACAGGTACCGAAGCCCCTGGTGGCGATCAGCAGGTATAATGGCGCTGCTGGTGATCAGCAGGTATAAAGCCCCTGTTGGCGGATCAGCAGGTATAATGCCCCTGGTAGCGATCAGCAGGTATAACGCCCCTGGTTGCAATCGGCAGGTATAAAGCCCCTGGTGGCGGATCAGCAGGTATAATGCCCCTGGTGGCGATCACCAGGTATAAAGGCCCTGGTGGCGGATCAGCAGGTATAGAAGCCCCAGGTGGGGGAAGTTCCGAGCAACAAAGCTATGGTCACTTGTATCGACCTACCTCGTCGGTGATCAAAGCTAAACTGACTGAAAGAATCAAATTTACCAATAACGTACGACTTCAAGAATGGTCGAAGGGGTCATTTTCGTTCGTCATCGAAGGTCCTCATGTAATGTTTTCAGTTAAAACTGAATGTGAACTGTAAGGATGACGAACGAAAATAACAATTATTGATTGTTTTCTTCTGACGTCACCTGTCCTACCGAGTGTGAATTGTATTGCTATGATAGGAAATTTAAGCTGATTATATTTTAGTACGTATCGACAGAGTGGAATTATTTATTATAGCGATAGAAAGGTATCATGTAACACTTCGTTACATACCATCCCCCCTTTGGAGCCGAGAACCGTCTCGTCTAAAAAGTATTTCATCTAATTTCCGTCCACAATTCAAAAGGCAAAACAAGAAGAGCGGGTATATATATGTGACTGTGTAAGCATATAACAACTATTTATTAAAATGAAATATATAGTTCATAAGAGAAAAAAAAAATGCACATATTAGTAAACTATGTGACTTGTAACGAGAACAACTTCCTGTTGGCAAAAAAAAGTTGCTTAAAAACTTACTTACATACTAGTACACTATACGGTTTGTAAAGAAAATAGCTTCTTGCTGGTAAAAAAAAGGTAATTTAAAAAAAACGGACTAGAATTCATTACTTTTTGGCAAGCTGAGCGAAATTAGAACATAGTAATAATTAAAAAAAAAAAAAAAAAAAAAACAAGGAATTCATATTTCGTACTTGATACTAAAACTACTAATAGTTCGCCCACAAATTTCTGCCAAAAAAAATACGAAACTAATTCACTTCCCCAAAAGAAACTGACTGGATTGGTAACGTAATTCAGGGTGTAAAGACTATGCTCTTCTTCATTCCACTCCTCGGATGTTCAAGTATGGCTAGTCCCGCCTTCATAATGCACACGTTGACCTTTCCATGCCGTAGCTGTAGCTTATAATCCGCATGGCGTTTTATTTTTACCCCAGGAAAGTGTCGTATGGTCTGGTTCGTTGGTTGATTGCCCGCGGCTTTACTAGCCAGAGGCCCGCTGCTTTGTAGCATCATCGGTCGGGAATTAAAATTCCATTGGTATGGGCGGATTATCCATTGTTTGTTCCATGGGTGATGATCTGGTTGGCACGGCAGCGGTGGCGACTTCGTGCTGTTTACTAAAGATACTTGGCAGTGGATTAACAGGGGCCTGTTTGCCCTTAGGTAGTCTCCTATTGATACTGGCGCTGGGCGTAGTGCTGCGGAATGGTGGCTTAGCTGATGCCAGTGAGGCGATGGCGGCTGCCAATATGGACGGCATGTTGTGGACTTTTTTGATTGGTGGTGATTGGGAGATAGCGATCGGCATGGTGCTCTTAGTTGTTCCTCGTCTGCGCTTCTGATCGAGTTTTCCGGCGGTTGGCTTGTCATCTTCGCTTCCAGCTTCGTGTATCTTCTGGTGTGGTTGTGTCACTGTAGGGTCTTCTTGGCTCGGCTCTTGCTTGAAACCCACCTTTCGGGTTCACTGTATCCCAGCAAGAGGTGTGGCTTTCAACGTGTCTAGGTAATCTACAGACTTCACTTGGGGTTTTATTTTAGCAGGGAGTGATGCTTGCACTTCCCACGGCTGGCTAGATGGTTTCGTCTTCTTGGTTGGCTCCATTGGTGATGTTGACTGCTCGGCTGCCACAGACTGAATGAAAGCGAGCTTAATCTCTTTTCATGATTTGTCCTCTGGTGATGAGAAACCTTTTAAATCTTTCAAATGAGAGCGGATGATTTGGTTCCTCTTTCGGGCACTATTGTCTATCCTTCTTATTACAACGAGACCGGAGAATCAAATCGGATGACCTCGTATGACCCTTCATATCGTGGTGCCAGGTTTTCTGTAAAATGATTAGCACCAGAAGAGAGAGCTGTTACTCTCTTGTATACCTGCTCTCAGATACCGGGTCTCCAATTTTTGTCTCGAAGATTGTAACATGATAAAATGCTTTTAATCTTTCCTCTCTTACGGTGATTTCCTCTTCGTAGTGGCTGTTGGGCTGATGAACGGCTTGCTGGGTTTGTGTATCGCTGCTATAGTTGAGAAAGGCGGGGGTGAAACTAGTGGAATCATGCTTACTGGTTTTGATGGCGAAGGAGAATTCAGGCAGGTCCTCATCCCAAGTGCGGTGGTTGTCATTCATGTATTGAGCTATCATAGTTTTGAGTACTCTGTTGACCCTTTCGGTCGGATTTTTTTGCGGTGTGTAAGGTTCGGTGAATCTTTGTTGTATGCCCATCTCAAAAAGAAAGTTTGTAAGAACAGTGCTGGTGAATTGACTTCCGTTGTCAGACAGGACGAAGCGGGGGCCTCCAAATTATGCAATTATACTCTCTCTTATTATTTTGATCACTGCTTGAGCGGTAGCTGCTCTCAGAGGGATGGCTACCACCCACTTAGTAAATTTATCTACAAAGACTAACAGCATAGTATTCCCTTTCAATGATCTTGGCAACGTACCCACAAAGTCCATGCATACGGTGTCCCAAGGCATATTGGCTATATGCGTGTGCATCAGGTTACTTGGCTTCTGGTATGGTGCTTTCAGTTCCCTGCAAACTTGGCATTTGCTTACATACTTAAATATGTCGCGGTACATCCCGGGCCATTAGTACAACCTAGCTGCTGTCTTAGGTATACCTAAATGACCCGCGGTGGTGACATCATGGTTCTCGTACAGGATCTTGGCTTTCTCATAGCTAGGGATGCACAATTTCCAATCCTCGTTCTGGCTTGACAATGGATGGGCTTGAAAACTTCTAAACAGGCGGTTATCGGTTACGCGATAGTCTGGGTATTTTTCTGGATTCTATTTCACTCGTCTGGTGCGTTTATCCGTGCAATCCTCAGCGCTGCTGGCTATCACCGCCAGATCACTTTGAGTTAAAGGTAGAGGGTCTCTTGATAGTGTGTCTGCCGCGACATTCATAGCTCCCTTGCGTTATTTTATATCAAATTCATACTACAGAAGGCGGGCTTAACGTCCGGAAGGGTTATCTAAAGAATGTAGCCATTTTAATGGTAGCCTTGAAGATATGGCCTTATCTTTTTAATACCAAAAAGACTCGCCAAACACCCCTTCTCAGTAACCGAGTACTTGCTTTCCAAGTCGGTCAGGGTGCGGCTCGCGTAGGCGATTACCCTTTCCTGGTTGTCGGAATTTAGACATAACACGACTCCGAGACCGTGTTGGCTTGCATCTGTCTGCAGCACACACGGGGGATCAAAATCTGGGCACATTGGTATTGGTGCTTCAGTTAGCTTTTTCTTGATTTCCTGAAAAGCAACTTCTTGTTCGGCTGCCTATACCCATTATTTTCCTTTCTTGAATAACTTTGTTAATGGTGTGGCTACCAACGAGAACTCTTTTATAAACATCCGATACCATGAAGTGCTTACTATGATACGCCGTAGTTACTTAACGTCACTGGGAGGTTTCAAATAGCGAACGGTGTCTTTTTTCTCAGAGTCCGTGCTGATTCCACGCGGTCGCTTACAACATGCCCAAGGTACACGAGCTCCCTTTCACAGAATTCACATTTTTCCCTATTTATCCGGAGGTTAGCGGCTTGCAGTCTCTTAAACACTCCTTCAAGATGTTTGAGGTGATCTTTGAATGAGTATATAAGTACGCGAAGACATTTTTTTCCATGTCGGCTCCAATATCCGGTGGAGCAAAGGCCACATGGTATCACCTCCCATTGGAAAAGGCCAGGTCCGGGCACAGCAAAAGCAGTGGCTGCCCGAGATGCATGGTGCAGTAGTATCTGCCAATAACCCTGCTTAAGATCGATTGTGGAAATAAATCTAGCTGCCCTGAGTTTGTCCAAAATTGTTAAAATCTGTGGGAGTGGATATGCGTCCATAACCGAAACTTCGTCCAGTTGTCGGTAGTCGATACAAACTCTCCATGAACCGGTCTTCTTCCGCACCAACACAATAGGTGAACTGTACGTGCTACTGGATGGTTCGATTTCATCATACCGAAGTAAGTCGTTGATCGCATCATCAATAATTCTTTGCATCGCTGGCTTCCTAGGGTAATACCTCTGTTTAAAAGGTTGGTCAGTCTTTTATGGTGTACGGCAGCATTAGTGGTGCTGGGTAAACGCTCGAATTTTGGGAGTTCCATATCGAGTAAACTACTCAAGATTTCTTCTTGTGCCCAAGACAACGGTTTTCCTCCCAGTGCGCAAATGCGGTTGCGGCCGGGGCTAGGCATACCTTTAACCATTGGTATTTCTTTGCCACGTAAAGTCATTTTGAAGTCAGCGTTCAATAGCACGTGGACGCCTAACACCATATCTTCGGTAAGCTGTTCCATATATGTCACTTCCCCATGAACTGATTGCGCACGGATGTACATGGTTGGGAAATAATGCTCTCGACTCTCGAAAGGGTTTCCGTTGGCTAGGTGTGTCAAATGCTTCCGGTACTCCATTGGTATCTTATTCCTTCGCAGAACTCGGCGGGTTTTAGCGTTTATAAATGATTTATTGTCCCCGGTATCCAGTAAAGCTTTTATTGTTTGGCCGAAAATTTCGACAGGGATGAAACATCTTGGGTTTTGCCAATCTTCACGTGGTGAATGCTGCCCTAAGACTTGTACTTCAGCCCCATGCTCCGGGCTGTGCACTTGTACGCCTGCAACTTGGTCATCGCATGGACTGGTTGAAACCGGCGCTGGGTCTGGTAAATTGGGCTGTTCCATTCCCTCAGTGTAAGGAACACTTACGTTGGTCTGCTCAAGGGTCGTATGGCTCGGAAAATCAGGTCGACATCTAATATGGATGCCCGGTGTGGATGACAGTCACAATCATCTGTCCGACGACCATCCTCCCTACAGTAAGAATAAAACAGCCGCAAAGGCCGATGGCAACTACTCTTTGTATGCCCCGCTGCTTGAAATTCCAGCAGTGAGTTGTTCTGTCGTACTGACCTGTGGTTTGGTTCAAGTTACTTCGGTCAAAGGCTACTCTGGGTGGTGGTGAAGAACGGTTGAATGTTGGTCGGTGCGATGTTGAGACCCTGTTTATTCCAACTGTTTATTTATTAAGCGGTTCGGAATATTATTCATTTGCAGTAATGTTTTTATTTGCATGATATTTTGATCATAACATTATAACATATTTAGTGATTTAATCAATATTGAAAAAAATACTACTCGCCAGGTACAACAGAGGAATTTAATTTGAAGTTTTGGCTTGCTACACGTTTTACCTATTTCGGTCGATTATGGTCGACAATGTATCATTGCGTCTTAGACGGATACTACAACATCTTACTAATAAGCCCAATGAAGCAAAATGTTGCTGAATTTCCCATCATCAACGCCGCGTCGGCTATGTACAAGAATTGGAAATGTGCAAAATGTGCTTAAAAGAGTTTGGATTTGTGCCACAGCACAGCCAAATGTGCTCACTTTCATCATATCATATCATATAAGGACCATGTAAGCAATCAATAAATTATCGTTATCTTTGCTATTATATAAAGACGGAACAATTATTACTTATGTCACGGGTAATCTCAGAAAGTATTCAACCGATTTACTTGAAACAAATTTTATAATTTTCCTTATTTTCTTAAGCATGTCTTAGGATATTTCTTATTTGTTAAATATATGTGTTCAATTAGATAACTTAAGAAAAATCGTACATTTTTTTGTCGACGTTGGTCAACATATTCACTTACGCCCTTTAACCTGCTTGATATTTTACAAAATTAAGATTTTTTATAAGAAGTCAATAGTTTTATGCAAATTTTAAGACCTGAATCATTTCCTAACTGCACTCATAAGCTGAGAAATAAATGTATTTACAAATTATATATTTATTAAATTTTTGTATTTTTGCATCTATGAATTCGATTCAATCGTTATGACTGGGTAGCTGTTTTGTTCCATTTCATTATCGTTCCGTATTTATTTACAATTTTTTTTGTTTATTTGCTTCTGAATTTCTGTATACTATGTTTTAATTTTGAATATGTGTGTAGTAAAGGACATAATTATTTGCGTTTATTGTTTCTTTTTTCTCTCTGCGTCTTGAGTAATAAAGCACATATAGGAGTCGTAAATAGAGTTTTAAAAGATATAAGGTCTTCTTCATCGAAGCTTATGGAAGGAGTAACAATGTTTTTTTGGAGATTTTCGTCAAACGATGCCAGTTATTCCCAAGGGGACTCGGGCTGATATCATAAAAGCTTGCCATAAATCATCTTTTATTTGGGAGTGTCCAAAAACTTCAACTTCAAACCAATATTAGAGTAGAGCATACTAAAAACACTGACAGTGCTGAGTTCGCATCTCTTCTGCTAAAAATTGGTGATGGAAAATATACTATCTCAGGCTCAGATAATATAATTCAATTAAACGAACGTTTCGGAAAAATCGTTCACAACACACAACAACTTATTCAGTTCGTCAATGGAGACTTGAACTCTTTGCAATCGATACCGTTTTCTTGGTTTTGCGAAAGTGGTATTTTGTCACCAAAAAATAGTTCAGAGGATGAAATAAATAACCATGTGCTCCTAAGTTTAAACACAGGGTCATAACAATACAAAGCAATTGACAGTACTGTCGATGACAATGACAGTAAACTACCATCAAGAATTTCTCAATTCTCTCAACCATGCAGGTCTTCCATCCTACCAATTGAATTTAAAAGTTGGCAAAGCCTATGCAATTGCACACGCATCAAAGTCATAAAGCTTTGCAAAAATGTAATACAAGCTCAAATTCTTACCGGACTTGCAGTAGAAACTCATGCACTTATTCCCAGGATACCAACGATACCAACAGATCTTCCCTTTCCATTCAGACGTCTACACTTTCCAGCAGTAAAACCATGCTTTTGTCACCAAAAAATAGTTCAGAGGATGAAATAAATAACCATGTGCTCCTAAGTTTAAACACAGGGTCATAACAATACAAAGCAATTGACAGTACTGTCGATGACAATGACTTTCTTAATTAGTTGGCGCCACATTTCGGGCCGAACCTGAGCCTCAAGAAACATGTCTATCCAGAAGCTCGGTACTTTGCTAGTTGCCTCCTGTTTTGCACTCCAAGTTGGTTGAGGTCATCTTCTAATAGAGCGAGCCACCTAAGGCGAGTTCTTCTTTGTGTGCGTCTTCCCTCTGGGATGGAATCGAATGCCTGTTAACGCAGATAGGGCCGAACGTGTTGCGAAGAACCTTACACCCGAAACGACTTAGAATATCTATATCCGCTTTTGATAAAGTCCGTGGCCTGGGATGATAAGAGTCTTATAAAGAGTCGCCTTTATTTTTCGAGAGAGGACTTTACTAATCAATTGCCAACCTAGCGCTAGCCCCTAGGAATAGCGATTGGCTAGGTTTGTTCTTCCCTGTATTTCTAACGAGATATTGTTGTTAGATATTATAGCGGATCCAAGGTAGACAAAATCCCTACCTTCCTTAAAGTTGTACTTTTCTATTGTGATGTTTTGTCCAATCCGTCGGTGTTGTTGCTTCCACTTCAATGTTAGCCAACGAAGAAGTGACAGGTCGCTGGGTTCTGCCAATGATGTCTATGTAGCCAGCGTATGCTAGCAATTGCAATTTGACAGACTTGAACAAATTGTGCCCGTATACAGTTAATTTGCGAGTTTCTTAAATTTTTTCAAGTATTAAGTTGAAGAAACCGCACGATATCGCACTACCTTGTTAGAATCGTTTTTTTGACATCAAAAGCTGCTGTAAGGTCAGTACCAAACTTCACGGAGCAGCGAAAGTTCTCCATCGCCATTTTACACAGTCGGACGAGCTTTTAAGGGATGCCAAAAGCAGACATGGCTTTATAAATGCTATCGTGTGGGGCCTTAAAATCGATAAAGAGATGGTAGGTATCGATTTAAAGCTCTTAGGTTGTTCCCAGGATCTGCCATAGCGTGAACATTTGATCGATTTTGGACTTTCCTGGTCTCAATTAGGTTGATGACAAATGGTGTCAGTAGTTCACATAATTCTTCGGAAACGATCTTTTAAGCGGTATTCAGGAGACTTATGGTTGTGGTCCTGGTGAAACCCAGCACATCAATTACGGCATGTCTGGTGGCTTTTTAGCTGGCAACATTACCACTGGTCTTCGGCACTTGATGCTGGCGGCAATTGTTTTCTTGAGAGATTACATGATATTCGTTAGACATAGGTTCTGGCAGTCTCTTGCGATTGCAGTTTTCTGACGTCATACTTCCTCGAAATATTTCTTTGTTTTTGTGGCATTCAGGTTATTCGCATTCTTACCTTGGCTACAACAAAATAGTGATCTGGGTCCAAGTAAGCTACTCGGAAGGTAGGAACATTCAGAATAATACAAGCGTGCCTTGTATCGATCGCAACTTGATTAATCTGGTTCACGGTTTTATGATCTGGATGCCGCCAGGTCCATTTGTGTATCTCGGGAGGAGGAAAACGTGTGCTTGCAATGGTGACGTTACGTCAAGTAAAATAAGTTTGTTTTCAGACATTGTGTCTTGTAGGCTATGCTTTCCGACAGTCCTACCAAAGATGTCCCCTTTACTTATTTTGGCGTTTAAATCGCCTAGGACGATCTTACTAACATCTTAAGTGCATTGCTAATAGGTTTTGTAATATGCTACTTGTTAATTACCAAAATGGGATGTTTATGTAAATTTTAATGAAATTCAAAGTAGCTATTTGAAGCAAAAATCTGTAGAATGGAAAATTTTCAATAACATGGGTACAAAATTACAACAAATCCTACAGAATAATGATTTCCCCTAGAACGAATAATCTCACCTTGAAAAAACACACACTTGGAACGTGTATATTTGTATGCACTCTTTATTCTTTATATGGTTGTCATTCAATCTAATTTTTCGGTCTATTATACCTCTACTAAGCCTTCAAAAATAAAAGCAAAATTTTAAATAAAAATCAAATCAACTAATTTAAATTTTACTCGATTCGCGAGGCGCTCATTGGAAAAGCACACACTTTCAGGTGGAATCATTTCATAAAAAATATACAATATACGTACTAGGTACTATATGGCAAACGAATAGGTACATATCATATGTGCTTCTCTGTAAGTCTAAGGGTGTCGTTCTAAACGCTTTTCATTTTATCAGAAACTGAAAATGGCAGCAGTCAAGTGTGAGATGAAAATCAAAACAATTTTCCCATAAACACACTCTCACAGTATGATGAAATGATTCCTTGAAATGAAAGTACACACCGGGGACTAATTTTCGTTTCTATAAGCCTTGTGAGGAACAGAGGAATTTGCTGCGAATTTCTTCATATGTTTTTTCTTGACAAAATTATTCTTCGAAAAGAAGTGTTTGTTTGTTTATACAGCTATACCTATACGTCTACAATTTCATGGCACTGTATATGCTTGTGATGACATTCTCAAGATATTATTATGATATTTTGCCTTTTTGTTGATTTGTAAAAAAAATACTTTACAGAAGGAGCTAGTGGAACAAAGGGGGATGAGTCATCATGGCCTTCTCCATAAATCTACAAACACAATTCTTCTTTAAAGACCTTAAAAGGCACTTGCTGATAAATTTATTTAGGCAACTTATTTAATAATATTGCACGAGGTCAAGTCTGAACGAGGAATTATATCTACATAATGTATTTTACCTCAGCCACGCCGATTTCGTTAACTGGCCGAATGCAAGGATAAATTATTCAACCATTAGGAACTCATTTAGGTGCTTATCATAGACAGTTCTTAATGCCACTCTTATCTATCTACGTAAAAAGTTTAAAATAACACGTATCTATCTTCATCTTTGCTGATTTGGTTACTTACAATAAGCCACCTTAATTAAATCATATTGTCTTTTTTGACGTCTGGAAATTGTGATGTTTTTCAATAATATTAAAAAAACATGTATGTATGTTTGATAAGACATTTGTATCTATTTAATTCAATCTACACTACCCACATAAGCCATACAAAAAGGGCTGACACGAGGTATCGATTTCTGTACTGAATGCCATTTCCAGTAAAGGAATGAAGTAGGTAGATACTTCCTTCAGTAATCCATGAAAAGTATCTATAACTGCTTGGATCGAATTAAAATTAAAATAATCGAAACCAATACAATTTGCGAAATGAATTGGACGAAAAAATGACATCGGGAATTAAACGACCGAAAAATTCATATTTCCATACAAATTAACGATAACAAAATAACAATTCTTGGGTATTTATTTATAATTTCTTATATATACAAAATGTAAAAAAAAATAACTTATTAAGTCAACCCACTGCCCCGTCCACTTTTTTAATTTTTCTAGGAAATGGGTTTATTGCTTGGAAGGATAGGTTAGGTTGAAGTGGCTGTGCGCCTTGCCGCTGACACAGTCAGACCATAGTCGGTCCCTTGTAATACCACATGAATCCTGAGATAATCTCCCTATTCGTTGAAACATTTGGATCTCCTAATTAGGCGTAAGAGACTGTAGATGTCTATTTTGTTTAGATCGTTGAGATCATCGAAGAAAAAGTTTCAAAGATAGAGCTTACGTCGCTGAGACAGAGCAGATCATGTACACAGAAGATACGGAATAGATTAAGCCCCTTCTTCGTCCATGCAGCACCACAATAAATTGTTTGAGTAAGCCCTTAGCCTCGTTGCGTGCTTGCCTATGAGACAGTGTCCGATTATGATTATGGCACCCATTATGGAGCTGATGGGCAATCTGCGCAAGGGTATCAAACATTTGGTGCATTTTAGATCAACTTTTGGCCAGAACTGCTTAGGTGGTTATATATTTCCATCTTCGGTTTGTCTTTTCTAAAGAATCTTGCTTTAGTCCAGTCGGGTTGTCAAAAAAGCTGAAATGGAAAAAATTAGATCGTACAATTTTCTTTTACAGTTCGTTGGGTGGATGCATTAGAAGTCTTAATTTCGGTATTGGGGAAAATCGCTCTGGAGCTTCAGCCGCCATTTTGAATTTAATGAAAATTTTGTTTTGGAAAATAACTTCGCCATTTTTGATTTCTCCCAAAAATAATATAGGCAAAACTTGTAGGAAATTTAATTTTCTACAACTTTAGTCTTCATATTTTTTTTTTTTCAAAAAAGCTAACGTTGGCGAGATAAACTCTCTTGGGACTTTTGACCCCCTCCTGGGACCATGAAAATATTATTCGTACAATTTTGTCTTATAATTTGTTTGGGGAGATCTTTAGTAGTCTATATATCGATTTTCGGGAAAATACTGCTGGAGCTTTTGTCGCCATTTTAAATTTAATGAGGACTTGGTTATCTTATTTCATTCATAGTAGATAGAGCTTGTGCGTTTTCTTTTTGATGACGTGGTTTCCCCTGTTTTTTTATAAGCCGGGATAAAACGCAAATTTTGTGGACTAAAGGCCGTTAAAAGCTATTTTGAATCAATAATTTAACAAGTCCAATTAAATATAATACTATGTCTTCTACTTGGCTGAGTAATTTCAGTAGTATATAGAATTGTATTATAAAAAAAAACACCTTCTCATATTTAAAATCTATCTATGGCAACCGCGTATTGTTCAAAACCGGTTTCTTATCAAAATATCCAGAGACGGAAAATCAGGCCAGAGATTTAAATTTCGTATTTTCAGATACCAAAAATGATGAGTACAATACAAAATTTGCCGCCCCCTACAATTTGCCCCCCCTATGCTCGAGCGTCGAGCCTCACGAGCCCAGCGGTTAATACGCCAGTAGCCATGTTTTATTGGGAAATTTTTCCGCCGTAAGTTTATCCCTCGTAGCATTTTACATACAATTCGCTACGGTCGATAAAAAGCTAAAGTATAAGCTACGGTGGATGGCTGGTTGACGTTCAGTCGAGTCTCGATTCTGATTTTGTTAGTTTTGTTGGTACGATTGATAATTGAAGTGAATCTCGATGGATGTGTTCATGGAGTGTTATAATTATTAATTTCATTCGTAAGACAAACCGATCTTTTTGATTCTTTTTTTTTAATAGTTGGCCAGTTTATATTTCTCAAATCTTAGATAACTCCATTAATAAATTATAAGCTGTTCTTCTGAAAAGTTTCTGACTTTTACTATTAAAAACTGTATTCCTTGCTCGTACTTTTCTGAAGTACGTCTAAAATTGCACCTACTTATATCTGCAATTTTGCATACCCCTAATGTCAATTAATCAATTTTAACAAATTTTGATATCCATTTTGAAAAAGAATCCAATATTTATCGAATGAATTCCGTTTTTCTTTTATTTTTGACTAACTTAAGACCAATATTCGTTTTGTGTTTAATTTTTATTGATAGTTATAAATAAACGGAGTTTGGTGAAGAAAAATCATCTTTTTATTTAGATCTACAAAAAAGCAATTTGAGAAGACAAACCGCATTGGGTGGACCTGCACTATAGAGTGAAATTCTATGAGCTATAAGGCTAGGCGCGCACATATGCAGCTTTCAGTTTTGCAACAGTTCTGTTGCTAAAGTGAATACCATGGACTTATATGAGAGTGCGCGCATGCAGTCCGCGATTCGAGCAACTTAAAAGTTCTTCAGTTTGTATTACACCAAACTATATTGTAACTGCGCGCACATTAAAGCAAAATATTGTATGTGTCTTGGTTTATCTCGTTGATTTATTTTAAGTTGATTATGTGCGAGATCATCGTTCAACTATTGATTAAACTATTTCGTTTCGGAAAAATTGCATGTGCGCGCCTAGCCTAAACGCACTGAACAACTGAACTTCACAAAATGTGCTTTTTCTACACTGTTTAATGGACGTTGGCCATGGACGGTATTCGCAAAACTACATGGACATGGACTGGGCGTACATTTTTGTGACCCCATTGTTTTTTTTTTCTGGACATGTGCATGGATATGGCAAACCAAATGTTAACTATTTGTTCCTTACTCCGCGTATGTTACGTGCAGTCTGATGAGTGAATATTGAATTGAAAGCAAAACATACTCAGAAAATAAATTTGTAAATTGACTTGAAAAATAAAACTATAGCTATCGATCTACTCAGAAAATAAATAAAAGCATGAAATATAAAGGGGAAATGTAAGGGGAGTGAACAATTTAAACTACGTTGTAGTGTGCGTTCAAAACCAAGAAACGTTAAAAGGAAACAAGCAAATCTCCGGCAATTTTGTTTTCTCGTGTGAAAGACATAGACGATTTTTAAAGCAATACAAAAGTTGTCCTGTGTAAAAAGAGACTTGACCATAGTCTATGAACAAACCCATTCACTTATCATTTCCTTTCTATTGGTGCAAAATGAATGTTCGAACTTAAAATTACAAATGGAGATAAAATGAAAACAAGAAATAGGTTTGAAACATAAATTAAATATTGGTACGTTTTTCTACTTTCTATTTTATATGAATAAAAGCTAATTATTGTTCATAATTTTGATATTTACTTAATTTTACTTTGCAAAAGACTCTTTCATTACTTGTGACTGTTGTGCAGGGGTACCATTTTTACAAAAATAAAAAAGCTACGGTCCATGCTACGGTCGATGCGTTTTTTTGGGAATTACTTATGGTACAATGGATAGATTCCCAATAAAACACACCTATTGTACACACATCACAATGGCCTCGTTCAGTGGCATAACCTAACCGATCCGGATTGCTTGGTGTTGTTGTAACGCCTAAGGAAAAAACAGATGATAAACTAAACATATGTTGTCAAACACAAATCTCAAGCTACCCAAAAATTATTGGATTCGTTGAGATTCGTTTGGAAATGTGAGGAACAGCTGATTCAAAACTTCAGATGTGTATGCAATTCAAATGACATAACGAGAATGCTACCTAAATCGTTCGAAAATAAATCCGCTACAAAAGGTATCTTGGATAGCCTATGGGAAACTTATCCGCCTTAAGTTTATCCGTCTTAGCATTTTTCATACAATTCGCTACGGTCGATAAAAAGCTAAAGTAGAAGCTACGGTGGATAGCTGGTTGACGTTCAGTCGAGTCTCGATTCTGATTTTGTTAGTTTTGTTGGTACGATTGATAATTGAATTGAATCTCGATGGATGTGTTCATGGAGTGTTATAATATTACTTTCATTCGTAAGACAAATCGATCTTTTTGATTCTTTTTTATAATAGTTGGCCAGTTTATATTTCTCAAATCTTAGATAACTCCACTTTTAATGAATTATAAACTGTGCTTCTGAAAAGTTTCTGACTTTTACTTTAAAAACTGTATTCTTTGCTCAATTATTTTCTGAAGTACGTCAAAAATTGCACCTATATCTGCAATTTTGCATACCCCTAATGCCAATAAATCAATTTTAACAAATTTTGATATCCATTTTGAAAAAGAAACCAATATTTATCGAATGAATTCCGTTTTACTTTTATTTTGACTAAACACGCCCAATTTTCGTTTTGTGTTCAATTTTTATTGATAGTTGTAAATAAACGGAGTTTGGTGGAAAAAATCATCTTTTTATTTAGATCTATTAAAAAGCAATTTAAGAAGATAAACCGCATTGGGCGGAACTGCACTATAGATGAATTGCTTGACACTGCGCCGCAAAATATTTATTCGTATGAAATTCTATGAGCTATAAGGCCAGAGGCGCGCACATATGCAACTTTCAGTTTTGCAACAGTTTGGTTGCTAAAGTATATACCCTGGACTTATATGAGAGTGCCCGCACATGCAAAAACTATTCACTCCGTTATTCGAGCAACTTAAGAGTTTGTGTTTTGGCACAAATCGAACGATCGCCCCAAATAAGTTCTTCAGTTTGTATCACATCGAACTAAAATGTAACTGCGCGCACATTAAATAAAAATGATGTTTGTGTGTTGGTTTATCTCGTTGATTGATTTTTAAGTTGCTTATGTGAGCGATCATCGTTCAACTAGTGATTAAATTATTTCGTTTCGGCAAAATTGCATGTGCGCGCCAGCCTAAACGCACTAAGCGGAAACTGAACTCACAAAGTGTGCTTTTTCTTCACAGTTAATGGACTTTCACCATGGGCGGTATTCGATTCACTACATGGACATGGACTGGGCATGCATTTTTGTGATCCAAAATGGTGAAATGGCAAACCAAATGTTAACTTTTTGTTACTTACTCCGCGTATGTTAAGTGCTGTCTGATGAGTAAATATTGAATTGAAAGCAAAACATACTCAGAAAATAAATTTGTAAATTGACTTGAAAAATAAAACTCTAGCTATCAATACGCTCAGAAAATAAATAAAAGCATGAAATATAAGGGGGGTGAACAATTTAAACTACGTTGTAGTGTGCGTTCCAAACCAAGAAACATTAAAAAGAAACAAGTAAATCACCGGCACTTTTGTTTCATCGTGTGAAATTCATAGACCAATCTTAAAGCACTACAAAAATTGGACTGTGTAAAAAGGGACTTTTCCATAGTGTATGAACAAAGCCATTCACTTATCATTTCAGTTCCATTCGTGCAAAATTAATGTTCGAATTTAAAACTGCAATTGCAGAAAAAATGAAATCAAGAAATAGGTTTGTAACATAAATTAAATATTGGTACGTTTTTCTACTTTCTATTTTATATGAATAAAAGCTAATTATTGTTCATAATTTTAATATTTTCTTAATTTTACTTTGTAAAAGTCTATTTCATTGCTTGTGACTGCTGTGCAGGGGTACCAATTTTACAAAAATAAAAAAGCTATGGTCCATGCTTCGGTCGATGCGTTTTTTTGGGAATTACTTACGGTACAATGGATAGATTCCCAATAAAACACACCTAGTGCCAACACTAAGTGAAATACGAAGAAACTACATTCGAGACTCGAATATCCGGGATTATTTTAGCCGGGACACTATCAACCAGAATGTTTCTTTGAAAAATAATTTTATATTCTTATAGCTATCTTAACCGCCATTCACTCTAGTATCCGTAATAGAACAAAAAATATTCTATTCAAGAAATATTAAATCGGATTTTTTTTAAATTTTAACTCTAACACCCGGGATTAACTCTAATATCCGTACATAAGAAAGAGATCAAGATCAAACAAGTTTACTTGGCAACTAAAAACTGACGGAACTTTTATATCTTTCGAATTGTAATAGTCAGACGCGCACATAAAAGTAACGGGTTTTGTTCATCCTTCGGTTGTGTTCTTGATTGTATTTTGATTTTGTTCAGTTTTTGTGGAAAATTCAAGTGAAAAGTTCTAAATAATGGAATCTCCTTCTACGAGTGTAATTAAAAGATCACGTAGAGTGCTATCAATAAAAGAAAAAAGTTCAATTGATAAATGAATACAGTAAAGACAACATGCCTTTGAACATCGTCAAAAGAGAATCACAAAAAAAGGATAGCGACAAAAATGTGGTACAACTTGGTCTTCCACTATTCTTACTTTCCATAAGGCAGAGAAAATAGACGATATTTACAAAATTAATACAATCCTAAATATTGTTGTTAAGATCGAACCTTTAAGAAAGAGTTCAAGACTGATTCTGCAGTGAAAACACTGTCAAGAATTGAATCACAACCAAACCTATTCAAAAAAGAATCTAGTTGTGTAAAATGCGCCGGAAATCATCTTACTAAAAAGTGCACCTCAGGTAGCAAAAGTGCAGCAACGTGCATCAATTGTAATAAAAGTCATTCGCCCAACTATATAGGCTGCGAAGTAGCAAACGAATTACAAAAACGACGATCAAAATTTACGCACTCACACAGAAGACCACCAAGCCAAGTAGAAAAGCAAGTTCTTAAGACCCCTAAGAGGTTAAATGACCAAATACCGAAAGAAAAAGAGACTGACGATGAAACACCAAAGAAAGGTAGTATAAACACATATGCCCAAATAACTAAGAATATACCTTTACAAAAAGATACTGTCGGTGATCCACTTTTGGGCGGACCTACCACCGTGTCCACTAAACGGTAGACGCTGATCGGCGAGAATGCTTCACGTAGGAACACCCCAGTAACAATCGCATAGGCGTACCTCACCTGACTACAAAAGCGGTTGGCGGAGGAGTACACTAGCACTAGTTGCCCTCTCACTGCCGTACGAAAATCTTGTGTAGTATCCACGTAAATCCTCCGTAATTGATCCTCAAAATCAATTCAATTGATCGGGGTACAGGTTAGAACTCATAATGTCGTACTAAATGTATCTTTCATATAAGTACTCCACGATGTAAGTTACTTAAACAAAATTTTATCCTTGGTGGTGACTTTAATGCGAAGCACAGCTTTTGAGGATCTAGAGGTATTTGGTCAAATGCTCTACGAAGCGGGAATGGAAAATAATTACGATTTTCATTCGACTGGCAACCCGACTTACTGGCCGACTGATCCATCGAAAATACCTGACCTTATTGATTTTTTTGTGATCAAGGGAATACCAGCAAATAAAATTATTATAAGAGAAAGCTTTCATCTTTAAGGTTTTAGAAAAGATATAGATTATAACGTCGAATTGGGGTATCACTACAAACGCCTCTCGAACTTGAAGACGCAGTAGATAACTTCGTCAATATCGTACACCAAGCCGCATGGAACAACCACCGTACCAAAGAGAAATGCATCGCTTTAAAACCCTAAGATATATATCAGCAGGAAATAAAAAAATTAATAAAAGAGAAACGAAAAGCACGTAAGAAATGGCAACAAACTCGAGCTTCTCAACAAAAGGTAAATTTATATCGCTTGTGTAACTTACTAAAAAAGACGATAGAAGAATTCAAAAATTGTGAAGTTGCAAATTATCTTAAAAGCTTGACAGCTGGGAAAAAATCCAAATACTCACTCTGGAAATCTATTAAAGTAACGAAAAAACCAAAGCTCACAGCGCCTCCGATTAAGAATGATGAAAAAGCGACAAAGAGAAAGCAAATGTTTTTGCGGATTACCTGGAGAACACATTTAAACCTTTTGATGGGCAAGGACTCAACGAAAATTTAAATATATGTTCTAATTTAAGCGAAAACTACATAACAAGAAATGTTACCATTGCCGAATTAAGTAGGGAAATAAGAAAGCTTGAGTATAAGAAAGCTCCGGGATATGACCTAATTACGGCCGAAGTTCTCAAAATGCTTCATCGCAAAGGGTTAATTAATCTTCTTTATATAATAAATACCGTGTGTCACGAAGGCTTAAATTTTAAGTTCTGCCTGAAGCACTTTATACGCTTCTAAAAGCATATCTAGAGAATAGACTTTTTAGAGTAAGACATGGAAACGATTCCCGGATTTCAAGGATATAATGGCTGGAGTACCATAAGGAAGTGTCTTAGGTCCAATATTGAACCTACTATTTACACGCGATATACCTCAAACAGAAGAACCTATCGTAGCCACGTTTGCTGACGACACTGCAATACTAGCAGTGGATCAAACGATAAATGATAAATGGCAGATATCGCCCAACGAAGTAAAATCAGTCCATCTATATTTTACGTATAAGAAGATTAATAGATAACCGGTATTTATTAATACGCAAAATATTTCGGAATGATTCTAGACGCGAAATTAAAATGGAAACCGCATGTTTAAAAGAAATGCGAAAAGTTAAATAATAAACGCAGAGATATGTACTGGTTGCTCGGGAAACAATCTAAGCTCAGTATCGAAAACAAGCTAATTTCGTACAGGCAGTTGCTTAAGCCTGTCTTACGGTATACAACTCTGGGGTTGTACGCGAGATTCTACTTTAAATAACTTATAAAAATTTGAAAATAAACTGCTTAGATCGCTTGTAAACGCACGTTGGTACATTAGAAACGAAGATCTCCACAGAGATCTCGGGATTCCCACGGTTCGCGATGAAATAAAAAATTTTGGGCGAAATCATAGGAAGCGACTAATACAACACTGTAATAGTACTATAATCGAAATTATCGATGAGACGAATTTAGTACAGCGCCTGCGAAGGACTAAGCCTTCCGATCTGGTGCACTAAATAAGAATCCGCTTTAAAATCGCGGTATAAGCAGGAACTAATACGCAACACGTTAATCAAATTCGTTAAAAATAAATTGCTAGATAAGTTTCAACTTAGTTGTAATCAGGAGGAGGAGGTGTTTTTAGTGCAGTAAGAATCTCCCACTCCTATGAGCAGGCGTTTTTCGGTCCTCATAGAGCCTTTTGAAGGTTCTATACTTACCCACGGGAAATAAAATATAAAAAATATGGAATGGAAAATAATAGACTTAGGATGAACATCAAAAAATGTGTCAAAAGAGGATAAAATAAGAAACTGAAGCACTGGAACAATCGCGACAATCGAGTTACACATACATTAATACAACGGAAAGAGATATATTTGGTATAACGATTTCGCAGTTGCGATATATTGGTATTCGGATGATGCGAATTATTCTTATTTATTTTTGTCAAAATTATATAATATTCATAAAACTTAAATCCTTCCCTCCAATCCTCAAGGAATAGAGACAAACCCTTTGGTAAGGAAGGGAAGAGAATATTAAAAAAGGTTTTCAATGAAGTCGAATGAATTACCTTTTAAATATGTACATAATTCCTCTGCCATTTCTCAAAATCAAAAACTTTTATTTAAAAAAAAACGGATTTATTTCCTTGTGCGGCATCTAAACAGTTGTTTTATTAATGTAAGCATTCTCAACAAGAGAGAACTTTCAACAAAGTCCCCATCGAATAACCATGGAGTCTGCAAATTATTGATTACTCTTAGATTTATTCATCTTTGGAAAAAGAAGAAAAAAATCACACACTCACCCACACTTTCAAAACCGAATTCAAGAAGTATATTTTGGGCGGCTTGTTTTTGGGGGTAAGGCAAAGTTAATCGAGCTAAAGAAATTCAGGTTGTTATTTCTGTATCGTTCAGTACTGGGCTTGACATTGTCAAAATGAATGTGCTAGAGAATTTATAAGCAATTAAATGCATGATTGAGTTGCTCTTATGGTTTAAGTTTCAAGGTTGAAAGGAAGGAAACAGTGAGTTGGTTATATAACAATGTTTTAATTTTCCAAAAATTAATCCTTAATCTGTAGCGTGGTATCTTCTTCTTCTCAAAAATAAATAACCAACGATACTCGAATTTAGAGATCAGAGTCAGGCTACCAAAAATTCGTTTAGATTGCCTAATTGCTCCAACTTTGAGAGGTCTGCTAATCAGCTTTATGGAACAGACTGCAAATTCTTTTTATTTGTTTACACTTTTATACTGTAAAAGGCGGCAGCACATTATAATATGATATTTACTAAATATGTGTTGTGATTTTGTTTAGCTCTTTGATATTTACTTCTTAAAAAATAGTTTTTCTTGTAGATGATTTTATATAATAAGTGATATTAAGTAAATAAATGAATGTAAAATGTATAATGTGTTAGAAAACAATGCAAAATAAATTTAACCAATGAATAACACGACCAGCTAAAAATAGTAGGAAATAATCTCGAACGGATCGAAGACGTTCTCTAAATTAATAACACTATTGTGAAATGAAGCTCTATGAATATTAAGCAAGATCTACAATTGATTTAGTTTCCAAAGAGGGATGAAATAAATATTCACTACTTACTTACTTATCCGGCTTCAGATCGATGGAGGGTCGCTGCCTGACATATTGCGGTCTTCCATCGGTTGCAGTCCCTCGCACGCTCCCTAAAGTCGTCGAGTTCAAGTGCTCTTGTGTCTATAACCGCCTGGTCCCTTTAGCGGAGGTTTGGTCTTCCTGGTCGTCTCGAACATGGGGGCTGGGATTAGAAGATTTTCTTGGTTGGAGCATTGTTGTCCATTGGCTCGATGTGGCCGAGCCAGTGTAGTCGACGCGATCTGGCTTTTTGGACTACGTCCACATCTAGTTCAGCTCGTACAATGGTCGATTGAATCTTCTCCTCCATTCGCCCCCTTCGCCTATAGGACCAAATAACCTACGAATAATTTTTCTCTCGAAAGTGTCCAGTATCAATTCCGCTTTTTTCTTATCGTCTAGCACTCGCCGCCGGTAAAATTAGCGTTTTGTATAGCGTGCACTTTGTCTTTCGGGAAAGGAGTTTTGAACCCATATTTTTGGCGAAACCGAAGTAGCAGCGGTTCGCTAGGGTAATTCTCCGTCGGGTTTCAACTAAGGTATCGTTCGTGGAATTGATGTTTGTTCCGAGGTAGGTAAACTCCTTGACTGCCTCGAAATTACTGCCACCAAGAGTGATGTTTTGTCCCAGGCGATGAACAGATGAGGCTTTGTTTGTTGATAGCATATACTTTGTGATTTTTTTTCTTAATTATTATTTCTTAAATAATATACTTTTTTATTATTCTTTATTATTGACGTCAATTTCATAGATTGACTAACCAAAACGACCAAAATGATTTGAAATCTTTTTGCAATAGAATGGGAAAAGAGAAGAAATTTTATTCAGGAAGTTCTACAATATAAAAAGTATATTTTATTTCAGTCTTGCCAACATATTGTAACGAACTAGGTTGATAACACAAGTAGGTCCACATCGCCATCTATAAGTTATTCAGTACATTCAGCATTCATGTATGTAGTGAAAGTGGGCACAGTATAGCTATGCCTCTTTTGAATGATCCATTCGATGTTTTTACAGTGGCAACACGAGAAATACAATCGGGAATTGAGTATTTCTTCAATTTGAGCAATTACCGTGTTTAGTTCTTAATATCCTAAGGTGACTAAATTCAACAATCATTTCATGTGATATTTAGCCATCTTGACGGCAGCTTCCCAGAGCCCGCTAAAATATTAAGACCTGGGTAAAATCGTTCGCCATCCGATGCCTTATTCACTCAGTCAGTTTCGAATAGCTGCATCGAGTTCCTGAGACTTGAGAAGTGCATACATTTCCTTCAATTCATTTCCTGCTCCGATATAATTTGTTGCATTATCACTATAAATAATGTTGCTCAAACCTCGTCCACTGAAAAATTTGCGCAAATCCCCGAGAAATACAGATGTGCTGAGGTCACCTACCAATTCCAAATGCAACGCCTTTGTGCTAAAGCAAACAAATACGGCGACATAAACTTTAACCTATGCACTTCGTCTTCTTTTAATGTGGACATTAAAGACTGGGTCCACAGAAATCTGTTCCAGTAATCGAAAATGGACGTGATGGGTTGACTCTGTCGTGTGGTAGATTTGCCCTCATTGGAAAAATTGGTTTTGGATTAACATTGAAGCAGTTATGTATCTCCCTTTTTGCCAAAACTTTCCCATGAACATGCCAATAATTTTATCTTACAATAGCTATTAACCCTTGAGCTCCTGATGGTACTTTTCGTGGTAAAAAAGAAGGAGATCGTAAGTAAAAAAACTCTCTGCAAAGCACTGGGTGTTTAAAATCATATGTTGTAGTGGAACTCTGTAGTAGTCCACCGACGCGAAGAATGCCCCTTTCGTCGATAAAAGGAGATAGTGAACATATGGTTGACTTCGAAGGTATTTGCTTAGATTTTTGTAGGGTATTAATATCTTTGGTACAAGATTGTCGTTGTATAGACCATTAACTAGCGTGAATCGCCTCTTCGCCTTCTGCAGCGCACACTTGTCCAGTTCGTTTCACTCTCTTATATACCCTTGAAAGCGCATTGTACTTGAATCTTAAAAGAAACGCAACAGTACGAATTATTTTCATATAACTCTTGTGGAATTTGAGCTTTAAGTGATGTCATCGTCATCTTATTGAGTAGGAGCACAATTTTTGGTGTCTCCCTTTCAAGTACTGCATCCGATGGTTTAGTCTCAGGTTCCCAAGTAGGCCACATGCTTTCATCCTCAGTCAACAACGACGGCCCAGTGAACCACAGCGTGTTGTTACAGAGCCTTCGGGGGATACATCCTCTTTAAACTAAACCTGCCGGATTCTGTTTGCTGATTATTTCTATTTTTGATAGTCTTTGAATGACTGCGACCAGATTTGATACAAATGTTGGCCATTGATGATGATCATGTGAAATCCAATGAAGCACTATACTTAAGTCGGTCCAATGGAAGCAGTTAGAGAATTTTTCCTTATCTACGCTTATTATTTTGCCACCAAATTCACCATAATTGTAGCCGCACACAATTCCAGGAGGAAGTGTGATGCGATGTTTGTCAATTGGAGCTACCTTGAATTTCGCGCAAATCAATTTAACTAAAACAGAACCATTTTCATCTATCGAGCGAGCGTAAACACACACCCTATACGCCTTTTCTGAGCTATCTAACAACGCATGAAACTCAGATATTCGGTTTTCAGATACCAAAACATGACGAGGAAAGTCTATTTGCTCCAAGTCTATCAAATTTTGCCTAAACAGTTTCCATGTATAATCTAGTTCTTGGGGAAGGGCTTCGTCCCAATTTAGTTTCCCTTTCCACAGCACCTGCATACAAATTTTAGCCTTGAAAATTACTGGATTAATTAAGCCTAATGTGGGTCATAGAGTTTTTTCTTATAATCTACATGCGCTCAAGGGATTATACTACGCTTTAAATGTTTCAGCACATCGCGGGCGTTAGGTTAGGAAGAGAAAGAATGATAGGCAAGATGTGTGGCACGAAGTTCTGAGACTGAAGGTCTCTAATGCGGAGACATTTCCGTATCTTATTTATCTATGTCCCTTATAATTCGCATTATTTTTTATTCGTTGTCATATATATCGGTATTCTAGTTTTACTCAATCACATGTTGATAGCTCTATGCCTAAACAGCATGTAATGGGTAAGGCAGCAACTCGTGGTATGACATTTATTTTAGAATTTGTTTTTAATGTTACCATGAGGTTGACAGGCGAACACACAACAATCGCGCCACGACCACCCCCATAAGAATGTCAGATAATACGGTACGATTTGTAAATCTGGTAAAAGGCTGAAGGTTAACCTTTATCTGGAATCTGTCACTTACTGGCTCCCATATTAAGCCCAGAGTATTCACCCTTGTTCTTGATATGATGTCACAGTGCACAATTTGAATGTTTTTAATTTATCTAACGTAGATTCTCTCTATACGATGAGTTAAAACCGTTGACCGTCGATATCGCATTCCAGCTGCGTTATTTTTTTTATAATATTTGTTTCTAAACTGTAAATAAATTCATTGAATCGGGATTTGAGCATGAGGCTTTTCTTGAATTTAGAGACTGCAATGTTAGCTCCGATTCCACAATGTAACGACGCTCGCACTGTGCTTGGACATATTAAGGGTAATAAAAACCGCTTTAGTGCGCGCATCATTATAAAAAAAATGGAAGTAGTAGCCCTTTGTTTTTCAATTCCCTTCATTTGAGCAAGTATTTCAGTTTTTAATTTGAGCTGAGAACCCGAATCTAAGAGAACGCGACAGGGAACACGTGTCTTATTTTTGTCTAATATGTGCACGACTGCTGTTGCCAATAGAGTAATCTTGTTTTCGGGGTACCTCTTAGAAGTTCTACTAGGCATCATTAGTAATCTGCAATACCTTATTGTTTTAAGCTGGCGCTGTGCAGAATTCATTAGCATTCGGATAAAGCTTTGTAAGACTCGGAGAGTATGCAACACCCTCGTTAACGTGAAGAAGAAAATGATGGCAACCGGTGAATTTTTTGCTCTAAGCAACGGAATACCTCTCAGCTTTAGGAAGTCGAATACATTTGTAGCATCTAGTTATAAAATGACCTGAACCCGATCAATATATAGTATATACGTTTTACTAAATACTTTGTTGCCTTTAGTCAATGTAAGAGTCTTGGGGCTGATGGTTATAAGGATGGAGCATCGAAGATTTTCTGAAGGTGTTCGGAAGAGATAATTCTCTGATTTTGATAGCGAATAATGAGGACTTCCAATGCAATGTTGTAACTTTCTTTACTGATTTCAATGGTTTCAATGGCTCGAAGTGCATGACCAGTGACTTCCGATTTGAGGTATTGAAATTTAGCAGGTTTACTTAATGTGGGATTAGAATGGACGGCGAACTTAAAGGTTTCACAGAAATATAATCATTTTGCGATCTTACCTGAAACAATAGGAAGTTTTTTGGTAGGTAATTTCATATATTTTAAAGGTGGGTTTGAAACGATTTAACCTTCTCGAAAACTGGCTTTAAAGCTTTCAGATGCACGCTTAACTTAGGACGCACGTTGTAGTAAAGTTCTTCGTATTGGGAACGAATACCATCGGACTCCTTTGATTCATCTGCATTTAAGTCTTCTATTCTTCCCTGGACATCATCAAATTATTTGCAAAACGTGTCCAAAGAAGAAATTCGGAGCTCCATTTGTTTAAAAGTTATGCTTTCTGCATCGATTACCTCCAAGAAAATTATGACACGGTCGAGTTGGCACCAAATTACTGAGCGGCGATTCTTCAGGCTTTCCAATTGGCGCCATATTTTTGGTTAAAATTTGATTAAATATTCAATTTATTCAATTATCGCAAAAAATAAAAATGTTTAAACGAAAATCACGTCGGGGTCACCATGAATTTCTGGAATAATAAGCTTTTTTATTATTCTTTATGATTGACGTGAATTTCTTAGATTGACTAACCAAAACTACCAACATGATTTGACACCCTCTTACAATTGAATGGAGAAAGAGAAGAAATTTTATTCAGGAAGTATTACAATATAAAAAGTATATTTTATTTCACTCTTGCCAACATATTGCAATGATCTAGGTTGATAAAACAAGTAGCTCCACATCGCCATCTATAAGTTATTCAGTACATTCAGCGTTCAGGAAATTACCCAATTCGTTACAACACTTTGTTTTGTCCTCATTCACTTCAAGACCAACGCATTTCGTCTGTTCATCAACAGCTGTGAATGCTTCAAGTACATCTCGCTTGGAGCGCCCGATGATATCGATGTCGTCCGCATAACCAAGCAGTTGGGAGGACCTATTGAAGATAGTGCCTTCCAGGTAAACACCACTCTTGCATACTATCTGCTCCAGGACTATGTTGAAGGAGTCACATAATATCGCATCTCCTTGTCTGAACCCTGTACAGCGCGGATGAGCTGTTTCCCATTTGGTACGTTGCAAAGCGTATTTTGTAACGTCGTGCGGCATAGCTGGATCAGTTTTTTCGGGTTCCCGAGTTCCGGTATCTCTAATAGAAGTTCTTGGCGACTTATGCTATCATGCAGCTTTAAAGTCGATGAAAATATGGTGTGTTTCGACTTGAAATTCGTAGGTCTTTTCCAGGATTTCCCTCAAATTAGGTCTATCGTTGATCCTCCTGGTCTGAAGCCAGACTGGCACGTGCCGATGATAGAGTTGCAGATAGGTTTTAGACGCTCACATAGTACGTTGGATAGGATCTTGTAGGTAACATTAAGCAGGGATATGCCTCTGTAGTTTTTGCAGGATATAGTATCGCTTTTCTTGTAGATTGGGCATATGGAGCTATTTGACCAGTCGTCGGGCATGCTTTTCTCTTCCCGCACTTGGTTGATATTTTGGTGCATGCACCCTACCAGGACATCTCCTTCATACTTGAAGAGTTCCGTAGGTAGGCCATCCGAGCCGGCGGATTTGTTGTTCTTAAGCTTGTGGATGGCTTTCCTAACCTCTTCAGTACTGGGCGCTGGGACTCGATCTTCATTCACTGGTGGCATGTTCTTCTTTGTTTTATTGTTGCTTCCTCTACATAATGCCCGTTAATCAGTTGTTGGAAATGCTGCTTAAACACGTGTACAATTTTCTGTGTTACGGTGAGTTGGTTCCCTTCGCTGTTTCAAAGAGCTTGCGTGCCGGTCCTATAACCAGTTGCCAGTTTCTTATCTGCTTTATAGAACGGCGGTTTTTGGTGTCGGTGCTAGATTCCGCGAGATACCTGAGCTGAGAGGTGCGGATGCTCTTTTCTTTCTTAGCAGGTTCTTTCTCTTTCCTTCTCTTTTCACGATACTCATCTCTTGCTACTCTTGTTCTCCTGTTTTCCGTTGTAGCATTTGCATTCGTGCATTTTCCGTCTCCTGCTTCAATACCGCGCATTTATCATCATACCACAGGTTCTTTTTTCGTGGGTGGTTGGTAGCCAATGGTGGTCTCGGCTGTCTCCTTAATGATGTCGCGATACTGGTTCAACTGGTTATTGACGCTTAAGACAGGGGTACGGCAGAAAGTTTCCTGGTCAATTGCTCACTGTAGTCTCAGGCTTTTTCAGATGTGCTAAGGCAGGCGATGTTGAATTTCATCCTTTGGGCAGTCTTGGTTTTCTTTTCGTTTGATAGTCGGGCTCTGAACTTTGTCACAACAAGAAAGTGGTAAGAGTCCAAGTTTGCACGTCGGAAGGTTCGCATGTCCAAGATGTTCGATGTGTGCATTGCGCCAATTAGCACGTGGTCGATTTGGTTGGCTGTTCGACCATCTGCAGATCGCCAGGTTGCTGTGTATATCCTTCGCCTGGTGAAACTAGTGCTACTTATCACCGTATTACGACCTGCAGCAAAGTCGATTAGTCGGAAGCCGTTACCTGTTGTCGTCTCCGCCAAAGAAATTTTCCTTCCCGACTTTACATTGAAGTCTCCGAGCACGACTTTGTCATCGTAGTCCGGACAAGCTCCGTAGGCTCCGTGCAAGAGGTCGTAAAACTCCTACATGCTAGACTCCTCAGCTCCATCGGTAGGGTCGTGTGCACATATTAGGCTGATGTTTTGGAAGGTAGCTTTGATGCGGATTACAGCCAGACGATCGCTAATCAGTTTAAAATCGATTACTTTCGACCTGAGACGATTTCCCACTACGATTTTTTTGTTTTTAATAATACAAATTCTATATACTACTGACAAAAAGTGACAAGGAGACAGAAAAAGTTTATGCGGATTACCTGGAGTACACATTTAAACCTTTTGATGGGCAACGATTCAACGAAAATTCAAATATACGTTCTAACTCAAGCGAAAATTACATCACAAGAATACCCTTGCCGAATTAAGTAATATTTTTTATTGAACTGAAATACATATTTATTTTTAGAAAAAAATTCAGAAATTTTGTAAATCAAACATTAAGTTAAAAAGGCAATTTTAAAATATATTGCACTGTTTTTTTTTTTTTTAAGAATCTTGTGTTTACGATGTGATCAAACATAAGAGCAAGTATGTGCGGTCCAGTCTTGAATTTGATTAAACCGTGGTCCCGTTCTTTGTAAGAACAAATTTAAATATGCAATATACTTACAATCTAAAAAACAAGATTTTAATAAGAGCTTTTGCTTCCTCTCTGCATAATATAATCTTTTATCTTCATGTTGATAGACAGTAAAAATGTATATAAGCATTTTTGTCTGTGGATGCGACTCTTGTTCGACCATGACCTGCGACAAATTGATATTTAGTACTTTTTAGTGCAATAGAGCTTTAAAAGTCAAGAGATGTGCTATCACATAGATTTTCCTCATTACTTAACTTTTGTAATTTGAGTATTTAAGCTTTGTTCAAGGTCGCTTGTGGTGAGTGAAAGGGACTGTAGCAGATTATTGATAAACAAGCAAGACGATAAATCCACCCATGAGATATTGAATTCATATATTTCTTCGTTTAATAAAGAAATTTGCGTATGGATGAGCTCAGCGAATGTGGCCGGGGATGTGTGTAATTACTCCCCCAATTCTAAACATCATTTGCCATACCAGGAATAAACATACTAATAGCACCCAGAGGCAAACACAAAAAGTACTAAGAACAGAAAAACGATTTCTCCATAATAAAAGAAGCCTTTTTCCTTAAAGGGAGCCCCATATCTGATTTTTCTTTTTTTTCTTCGATTTTTTTGTTGTTCTAATGATGATTGAGTGGTCCATATTTCATATCTAGGGTTAACACCTCTCTTTCGAAATTTGAAACCAAGAGTGCTCCAAATTACATCACGTGTATCTTATTGATGTAATTTAGGCATATATCGATATGAAAGTAATATGCGAAACTATATACATACCTAACTTATGTATATGAGGAAACCCCTATCTATACTGTTATTTAAGAAATTTGTATGCAGTGTAATAATTTTGAATGACTAAAATTGTTATGCATATAGTCCTTATCAGAATTTTCGTCTAAATGATGATGATAGCTACTTCTTATGAAAGCAGAGTGCAAATGGGGATGCTATATTATGGAAATATCAGTGCAATAAAATTCAATTTGCTTAAGTTTATAGTGTTTGATATACAAAAAAAGCATCGGCATTAAGCCACAGATGATTTGAAATGATGATTTGGGGCCCAAAAAATTAACTAAAACATGCCGGCAGAATTTAAAGTCCTTAAAGGATTCCCAAAGTAAGTATATTGAGGTAATGAGTAACGTTTTTATATAGGCGCAATCACGAAGAGCGTACAGAATAAATTTGAGAGAGGATAAGGTGGGCAATTGTAGTTAACTTTCTACATATGAGAAAATAAAACACGAAATTTAAACTATTGGACATTTTAGAGTTTATTCTTTTGAATTTTAAAAATCTTAAGATTCTCTTAAGAATTCTTTTACTACTTTCTTACTTACTGGGTAAGTAGTGCTACAATTCTTAACTAGCAATCCATTTTCAAAATGTGACTTAGTTGAATGTTTGTTGTCTATCAAGCCAAACGTTGTTTGGCCTCGACTATATTACCTGTCTTACTGCCGTATGCATGTGTTTAATACTATTTTAATGACTGGTAAATTCCCAGACCAATGGAAATTGGCAAAAATTATACCAATTCCTAAGTCGCGTATAGGTAATTACTTTCGCCCTATTTCTGTTCTTCTGAAAGAGTCCTGCAAAAGAAATGGATGTTCATCTTAGAATAAATAATTTGTTATCCCCCATGCAGTCCGGTTTTCGTTATAAACAAAGCTGTACCGCGGCAATAATTAATCTTGTTGATAATATTAGACTGGCTTTGGATAAAGATCATGTTACCTCACTTTTAGATTTCTCTAAGGCTTTTGATACTATCGTTTATCGTTCATTCTTTGCACTAAATTGTCAATGCTTTATAACTTTTCTTCTTCAGCTGTAAACCTCTTATTTTAATACCTCTTTGATAGAAAGCAAGCGGTTGTGATTAGCACTTAAGTCTCGAGTTTCATACCCATTGTGAGAGGGGCGCCTCAAAGATCGATTAATGGACCCTTGCTGTTCTCCCTCTAACTTAACATCCAAATTAGGGATGTTGCGGATGCCGATTTTTTCCCAACCGCAAATTGGATGGCGGATTTTTGATTTTTGATTCATATCCCCGGATGCGGATGCAGATGCTTAAGGTCATATATAAAAAATACATAAAAAACTAATTTATTAAAAAACCGCTCCAACGATTTTTGATTTTTTTTTATATATTCTTATTTATCTATGAATTCAAATGGCATGTTTAATTTCCCTCAAACTATAGCAATATAAAAACATTTAAATATGTATATTGTATCTGGAGGTTTTCAAGTTATGCATTCTTCGAAAAAAAAAGTTTTTCGATAACAATCAAACATGACATTACGATGATAGCGAAGAGGAAAAAACATGGTCTAAAAATTTTGTTCGTCTGTATGTTAGTATAGACACTTACAGTCCAAATGGGTGGGCCGAATTCCTTCAAACTTGGTATAGAGTTTTTTTTGTGAAACTACCATTATGGTAAAGCTCATTTTTCTCGAAAATGGTTCTAACGATTTTGAGTTAAAAAAATCAGAGTATTTTTTCGATATGAACTATTATATGGTGGGGAAACAAATTACCAATAATAGCTAAGATCGGTACCGATTTTTTTGTTTTCTTCTATCTGGAAAACGGCTTAGGTGATTCTTTCATTCTTTGAAAATTTTACACATATTATATAGGTTTAGATACATCAGCTTGTGATGCATACCATTAATTTTAATTACCTAATAGATATTTGTTTGTATTTTTAAAAGCATATTTTAAAACTTTTTTTAATAATTTAATATTTCCAAAACAGTTCATTATATTTTATTTCAAATGATAAGTATACACAATATGCCTCATTCCTAGAAACCGCTCCATTGATTTTAATAATTTTATTCTCATAAAGTGAAATTTATCTTTTTCAGTTTGTTTGCTCAGGCTAAACTAGGCAACCACACCTGCAATTTAAAAAAATCGTTTGGTTTTGAGAGGTTGTAGTTTGCAAGTGGGTTGAGTGTTAAATGTTTTTTTTTTTTTGCAAAACTTAGCTGTTTGTAGGGTGAAATGGGCTAAAAGCAAAACAGTACTTATGAAAGTAAAAATTTCGGGACTGTGAAAGTTTACACAGCAAACCTGATTTTCTTTGTAAACTTAACATGTGCCAATGAAAAAGATGGCAGTTAAGTGTAAAATCCTATCAACTCCTATAGCTGGCACATGAAAAGTTGGGACCCACCAAATTTTTGTTTACTTTCATGCATATATCAGCTTACGTTTGAACGTTACGTTGGAAATGCAAGGAATATTGCATGAACTTAGCGGCGGCGCCAAGCCGCACTTGAATAGCAGCCTTTCTCGTCTTCGCTATCATCATAATGACATGTTTCATTATTATCTCAAATTTTTTTTTCAAAGAATGCATAACTTGCCTTATATTGCACTAATTATAATCGCATGTAAGAAAACGAAAGCGAAGAGTCTCAAAATGAAGAATAGTTCGTTTGAAAACAAAAATACAAATAATAAATCTTCTTTGTTAAATTTAACAAGAAAGCTAATCCTGGTTAAATAAACGACAAAATAAATGAGAAATCCTTTTCCTTACAAATTTTGTTTCTTAATTTGTTGTTATAAGACTTTTGCCTCGGGTGTCCGGGCAACACCAGGGACTTTCTGCTAATTTGGAAATAAAATCCATAACAACTTCGGAAGTAAACAAAACAAAAACCAATTTGGATATAAGATCCATGGATAAGGCAAAACGTAAAGAAAACAACATACCAACAGCGGAAGTATACAAAGCAAAAACCCATTTGGACAAATCCATGGAAACAGCAAAACGTAAACAAAACAAAATATAAATTTGGAAATTATATTTTAAGATCGGGATAAATTTAAGAGGTAAGTGCAAATATTTGTGTATTAAGCATATACAACATAACTTACATATTAAATTTAATAGCCTATAAGTTTCCCAAAGCACAACAGAAGAAGATACATCATTTTTATGGCGTGTCAAATGGTAAGTCGTCAGTTTACGTGTACAGACAATACAGACAAACTGACATCGAAACAAAATTACACTTTTATATATTAGTAGAGATAGAGATTAGGTATATCGTTCTGTTTATATTCAGAATAAAATAAAATGAAACTCACTGCCTCAATCACTCTCAGTGTATTGTATTTCTTCCACTAAGTAAGACACAGTCTTCCCTAGCAAGTTCAATTTCGATTTTTTTAAAGAGCCGACAAATGGCAATTACTAAGGAGTAAGTAAATATTTTATTATCTGTGTAATATATAATGTTTTTTAAAGGGTTTCAATCTCAAGATCAAGTAGTTAGTGGAAAAATAAAAATAGAAATACAATTACTATTTACTACACAACTCTTAATTTGTTTTTTTTTATTTATTTAAAAAGTGTAACAACATTTATATAACTTTGATTTTATTGTTAAAAGCGACGCATTTCTGATTTTTACTCAGCCATTGGGATTATTTCGTTGACTTGTGGTGTAGGTACTGTGTATGCGCCAACTTGAAACTGCTGGTGTTGCTTAATTAGTTGTCTCTTTTTATCGCTGTTTGGTTTGGTATTTATTTGCTGTAGTGTGTCCTATGTTGTATATTGTGTTGTTTTTTATTGTCAATTTGTCGTTTAGTATCATATTATTTTGTCTCGTTCTGTTTGCCTTGTAAATTTCGTATTCTTCCAAGGCATTTGGTTTTGTTCCTTTCATACACATGTGTATGGGTGTAAAGTTTGTTTCGAAGTTAGAGTTATGTGGTTGTTTTCTATTTTTTTTCTTTGGTCTATTGTCTATAAACTTGTCGTAAAAATTTCTGCCCGTTTGTCTATTGCAAAATTTGTGTCACAATAAATCTTATATACTCCTGGCATGTTCTGATTTCGTTTATTGTTTTTTTTTTCTTTTAATAATTTGTGAATATTGTTTTTAGTTTTAAATTAAATTATAATGTTTCGTTTTTTTCAATTCTTTTTGTAATATTTTTGGGAGTAAAGTGCTTTATATAAAATATATTATATAGAAGTGAAATTTATAGAAAAATATTATCTTCTTATAACGGGTGATTTTTATGCTACTTGGTTTTTGACGTCTATATTTTTGACAGATCACACATGACAAATTCCACGAACATTTGACATTTCGATTCAGTATTGTTTGCCATTTCATCATGAATAGACTTTCGCCTGAACAACGTTTGCAAATTATTGAAATTTATTATCAAAATTCGTGCTCTGTGAAAAATGTGTTTCGCAAGCTACGTCCGTTTTTTTTCCGCTCATTTTTGGCTAAATGGATACGTGAATAAGCAGAATTGCCGTATTTGGAGTGAAGAGCAGCCAGAGGCAATTCAGCAGCTACCAATGCATCCCGAAAAATGCACTGTTTGGTGCGGTTTATGGGCAGGCGGCATCCTTGGGCCGTACTTCTTCAAGGACGATGAAGGCCGCAGGGTTACGGTCAATGGAGAAAGGTACCGTTCGATGATAACAGATTTTTTTTTGCCGAAAATGCAAGAATTGAACTCGGTCGACATGTGGTTCCAACAGGACGGTGCCACATGCCACACTGCACGCGAAACCATGCATCAATTGAGAGGCGAATTTGGTGAGCAGTTGATCTCACGTTTTGGCGCAGTCAATTGGCCACCAAGATCATGTGATTTGACCCCGTTAGACTATTTTTTTTTTGGTCTATGTTAAGTCTATTGTCTATGGGGACAAGCCAAACAAGAATGCTGCCTTGGAAGCCAACATTGAACGCGTCATTGGTGAGATTCCGGCCGAAATGTGTGAAAAAGTTTGCCAAAATTGGACCTTCAGAATGGACCACCTGAAGCGTAGCCGCGGGCAACATTTAAGTGAAATATCGATCCAAATAAATATTTCATTCACTTTTTACAAGTTTCTGTGTATTTTTGAATTTCCAAAAACCAAGCTCTTAAAAAATCACCGTAGTAAAACTCTAGTACCAGTGATGGTATATCTAGCACTTTATTAAAAAAGATTGGGATAAATGTGGTGGACGTATTATGCTATTTGTTTAATATGAATGTTCTGAATGGTTATTTTCCTAAGCATTTGTAATGTACAGAAATTATAGCGCTTTTTAAGAAAAGCAATAGAAAACATATTTCTAATTATAGACCGATTTCATTGCTTCCAACCATATCTAAAATTCTCGAAAAACTTATTAAATCTAATATAATTCAATTTTTAGACAAAAGCAAATTTTTTAGCTGTAATCAGTTTGGTTTTAAGCAAGGATTGTCAACAGAGGACGCCATTCTTAAAGTTTCAAGTCAATTGTATAGTGACATCAATCATAGCAAATCTACAATGGCGCTCTTTGTTGACATGACAAAAGCATTTGACATGGTTGATCATGATTTATTGCTAAAAAACTATATCGTGTTGGATTTAGAGGAGTTATTTACAACTGGTTCGTCTCTTACTTAAAATGTAGAGAACAGAAAGTTATCATTAATAGCAAATTGAGCTGTTCTCTTGTTTAAAAAAATGGCGTACCTCAGGGATCGGTTGTTGGACCATTACTATTTTTAATTTATGCAAATTCCGTCTTTGAATTAAAACTTAATGGTTCTTCCACAGCTTTCGCAGATGACAAAGCATTTACGTATCAATTTAGCTCGAATTTTGCATGTATTTTAAAAATTAGAGAAGATTTAGAAAGGTTGCGGATCTGGTTCACACAACATAAATTAATAGTAAGTGAAAAAACAAAGCTTATTTCGTTTAAATTATCATTCAATGAATTACATGATTTCAATCTTTACTTTCATGCACATGATTGTAAACAATTTTGCCTTCCAATTCACAATTGCGGAAAAAGTAATTTCAATGGTAGCTCTAACTGCTCATCTAATTGTTTTAAAATTAAATCAGTGCAAAAATATAAATATTTAGGAGTGTTAATAGATTACAATTTGAATTGGAAAGCTCATATACAATGTATTAAGTCTCACATGTTGTTAGTTACGCGGAAAATGTACCTTATCAAACAATTCTGTTCCAAAAAAGTTTTGAGAACGATACTATGGCCTGGCCCATTTCAAGTTGCAGAATGGTATAATAATTTGGGGTGGTTCGTATTATAAGTCTTTTGGACAGTTACTTACTGCTCAAAAACATTTGATTTAAATCATTTGCAATCAAAATCTTTTAACTCACAGCTGGCCTCTATTTAAAAACTTGAGCGTTTTACCAATAAAACACCTTTATATATTTAAAGCTTTAAAAGAGTTTAAAAAAAAAAGTGGTAATATACCTAGCAGAAATTCTGAAATTTACGGTCTCCGAGCTTATAATCTGCATTTTGTAAACATTTCGACTGTTCACAAAACCCACTTTGCAATTTTTACAGCGTTACAGCACCTTCGTTGTTTAACAGGCTTCCATATCTTATACGAATAACTATAACTCTTAATTCTTTCCTCAGTAAACTTAAGGACTGGTTATTTACAATTGACTTAGCCACATTGAAGTATTTTTGAGAAGTGCAAATTCAAATGTCAACTAATTTTTTGAATTAAGATTTAAAAATAACAAAAATTGTAATTGTAATTGCTTATTATTTTTATAATTGTATAGTTTTTTTGTATAGTTTTTGTTTGTCTTTATATATTTGCTTTCTTCGTTTTTATATTATTTGAAAATAGTGCTTCTCATATATGTATATACCAATACTAAAAATCTAATTTTAAATCTAAATATAAAAAAAAATGAAATGATTATCACCCCACAATACATATTTTATGTATTGTATTATATTTTTAGATGTCATTCCACACTAACTTTTAAGTTACAGAATGAGCATTATTATTTATTTCCATTATATATATTGCTTTAAAATGTTTGTTAAATAATTATTAACTGGACTTTTGAAATTGAAATTGGTGTTTTGTGTAGTGATAATATTTGTGCTGTGGTTGTTGCTTCTTATTTTCCTTTTATTTTTGTAGCTAAAATTGTCTATTTTTTTTATGATGGCGCTACTAGAGTGTGGTGCTCCTGGGCCTTGCTTTGTATGCCCCTCCAGCCAGCTCGATCTCTAGCCTGCCGTCTCCAATTTTGTACCTCAAGTTGTCTCAAGTTGGAGGTCTCCGTCTACCTGGTCGCTCCATCGAAGATGAGGTCTACCTTGTCTTCTGGCGCCCTCTAGTTTGGTGTTAAAGACTTTGCGAGCTGAAGCGTCAATGTCCATGTGCTCTACATGGCCCAGCCATCTAAGTCGTTGAATTCGAATTTTTCTGGCTAGGCTTATGTCGCTGTACAGTTCGTATAGTTCGTCGTTGTATATTCTTCGCCAAATGTTGTTTTCTTGATTTACGCAGACAGGACCATAGATCGTACGCATCACTTTTCTCTAGAAGACTCCAAGTGACTTTTCATCCGCTTGGGACAGGGTCCATGCTTCTCCACCATATAGCAAAATCGGGATGATAAGTGTTCTACACAGTGTCACCTTGGTTCTTCTCGATAGGGATTTATTCCTCAATTGCTTAATCAGCCCAAAGAAACAGCGATTAGCCAGAGTTAGTCTGCATTTGATTTCTGCGCTGATGTTGTTGCCTGTGTTTACAGCAGTACCCAGGTAGACAAATTCATAGACTACCTCGAAGTTATGCCTATCAATGGTCAAGTTCTGACCAAGTCGGTGGTGGTATTGGACTTTTGTTGATGAAAGCATATACTTCGTCTTGTCCTCATTTATCATCAGTCCCATTCTGCTTGCTGCTAACCCATTGTAGTGAAAGCACCGGTTACTGCTCGCTTTGTTCGTCCTATCACCTCAATGTCGTCCGCAAACCCAGGTAATTGCGTCGATTTATTGAAGATATTACCCGATGTGCTGGCATGGGTGTTTCGTTTGACATTTTCAAGCACAATGTTAAAACAGATGCATGACAGTGCGTCACCTTGTCTTAGCCCTCGGGCGATTTCGAAGGATTCAGTAGAGCCCCTACCAACTTTGACGGAACAGCGGGCATTTGAAAACGTCATCCAGTTTCTAAAGTTGGACATGGCACGATACAGTTCAACTCTATTAACACTGTCGTAGGCTGCCTTAAAATCGATGAAGTGGTGGGTATCGATGTTATATTCTTGGGTTTTCTCCAGGATCTGGCGTAATGTGAATATTTGGTCGGTTGTAGATTTTCCAGGTCTGAAGCCGCATTGGTAAGGACCTATCATCAGCAAAAGGCTTGATACGTTCAAATAAAACGCTAGACAGGATCTTATAAGCGATGTTTAGAAGACTTATGCCTCTGTTGTTGGCGCAGACTAGGCGGTCTCTTTTTTTGTGGATCGGAAAGATGGTACTGAGATTTCACTCATCGGGCATACTTTCCTCCGACCATGATTTGCAGATGAGTTCGATCCCCAGCGCGCTTAAAAGGCTCTGCTTCCTCACCATCGCATCCAGCTGCTTTGTTCATCATTAGTCTGGTGATGGCTACTTTGATTTCATTTTGGTCGGGTGGATGTAGCTCATAGTCGTTATCTAGATTAACTGGTACAGGTTGATCTTGGGCGGGATCTTGGCTGTCATCGCCATTTAACAACTGGTTAAAGTAGTCTCTCCAGATGACTAACATCGCCTGTGTTTCCACTATGGTGTTTCCATCCTGATCTTTTCAGGGCCCAGGGCGGCTTGTGAAACCTGATGTAGACTGTTTCACTCTTCTGCTGTAGATTCGCACCTCTTTTCTGCAATAATATCTCTGCATCTCCTCGACTTCGCGTTGCTGGTGTTCTTTTTTCCTCTTCCTGAGTATGTGTTTCTCATTTTTCCTTCGCTCAATATAAAGAATTCTGGATGCTCTGATATCTTTCTGGAGCCACGTCTTGCATGCCTCCGTTTTACCTTTGTTTGCCTGAGCACATTCGGAGTCGAACCAGGAGTTTCTGGGGGGAAGATGTGAGAAACCCAATACCTCTGACGCAGTACTTCTTATGGCTTGTTGACATAGCTGCCATTGGTCTTCCGGGTTCATATCATCTGTCGAGGGATTTATCGCAAGCTCAAGGGATACGCGGTCGGCATAGGCAGCGGCAGTCTCTTCTGATTAAAGTCGATCAACATTGAATTTCCTCTATGTGGTCGATATTCGCCTAAGAACTCTCATGGAGATCAGTACTCTAAGTTTTGCACCGACTAGGTAGTGGTCCGAGTCGATATTTGCTCCCCGGAACGTACGGACATTCATAATGCTAGAGGAATGTCTTCCATCAATCGCAACAACATGGTCGATTTGGTTGCAGGTTCGACCGTCTGGGGATCGCTATGTGCCTTGTAGCTGTTTTTTCCCGCTGCAAAATCGATGAGCCTGAGTCCGTTATCGGAGGTAGTGCCGTGCAGGCTGTGTTTTCCGATCGTCATGCCAAAGATGTCGTCCCTCCCAATTTTGGCATTAAAATCTCCCAAGAGGATTTTAATGTCACTTAGAGGTGGCCGTGGCGCGGTAGTTGCGTGCTCGCCTGTCAACCTCGTGGTTGCATGTTCGGTTCCTGCCGTTGTCTATGTCTTCTTATATTCCATTAAAAACCAATTCTCAAAATTGTCATAAAATAAGTTGCTGCTTTGCTCATTACATGCTGTTTAGGGATAACACTAACAACATGTGATTGCGTAAACTAGCATACAATATGACAATGTGATAAATAAAATAACGCGAATTATAAGGTACATAAATAAATAAGACACGGTAATTATCTCCGCATTAGTTCAGCCGCCATCCCTGGAGATAAATCTGAGACAACAACCAGCTCTAGTCTCAGAACATCGCGCCACACATCTTTCATATTCCTCTTTCTCTTCTTCCACATGCCCTCGCTGTGTTAAGAAAAACATATAAAGGGTATTCATAATCCCTTCAGCGCGTGCTAAGTTATAAAAAAAAAAAAAATATTTGGGACACTCCTCATAAGTTTTGGCGAGGAGCTCGTAGAAGCTTTCTTTGGTAGCGTCGTCTCTCTCTTCTGTAGGGGCATGGGCGCTTATTAGGCTTAGGTGGTGGAATTTGACCTTAATGCGAATCGTTGTCACTCTCTGGCTGACTTCGCAAAAGCTCAAGACGTTTTTCCTAAGTCTTCCTCTGACAGCGAATCCTCACCCAAACAAGCGCGATCTCCCATCTAGGTGGCATTTTCCATAATAGAAATTATAGTCTTCTGTAATTCCCAGGCCCGGTCCATCCCATCGCATCTCCTGTAGGGCTGTAATATCAGTTTGGAGACTGGCGAGGGTCTCGGCTAACTGTTTGGCTTTGCGCGGCCTGATTATTCCATGTGCAAATCCGTAAGTCACTATCCGTTTTTCGTTTGCATGAGGGTCGTCAACATTATTGGTTTGGTCATCCGAGGCATAATTTACGTTTTTCACCACAATTTCGTGTACCTTTCATGACCGGCTTGTGAGACTTTGCATGACGTGTAGAACGAGTTGGTGGGTGGATCTTCAGAGCGCATCTTTTCTCCTGCGCCTAGTTCCTGAGAAGAGAACTCAGGCATCTACAACCTATGGATCCGATGGATCCAATGCTCGTCGTTAGTTCACCTTTCGGCTATCCAGCAGACACCGCGTGGAAGTGACGATGCGATTTTGCCCACTAAAATTTTTATTATGTGTATTTCATTTTCATAATCCTCTTTATTTATACATTAGTTGATCGATTTATTAATGCATTATACGTTGTCATTTTTTACGAAAAGCACACACACATACACAAAAACACACGCACATACACACCACGTAGCTGCCAGTAATATGCTTTTCACACCAAACCCAAACCGGGTTTTCAGCTCAAAGTTTACGAAAACTCGAAAACCGTTCACACTGAACATTTACAAGTTTTCGTTCGACATTTCAATTATTTTGGCACCACAGACAACAACAAATACTTTGTGAATTGAAATTGTAATTACCCCAGACAACTGTTTTTATTTTCGTTTTTAATGGCAGCAACCCATCAGCGTTTTATGTGACGATTAATTGAGCACTGAATGTTTCACAAGGTGTGTTTCTTTAGTTCATCTTGCAAATGCAACATGTTTTCGAGAGGTTTTTTAAAAACTTCTTGTAGTTTATCAAAACGAGTGATTAATCAAAAATGTATGGGAAAACTTGTGTTTTCGCTTTAGGTTTTCAGCCAAAACCGATAAATTCGCGAAAACCGTGTTTTGGGTTTGGTGTGAAAAGCCTATCAAACAAAGCAAAACGAATATTATAAATAGGAATGAATATTTGGATGGATCCCAGAAACATTTATCTGAAGGTCCAGATTTTAATCACCAAAAATGAAGATTAATGTTCAAGATACCTTAAGTTGTTTTAATGAATTATGAATGTATACAAATCACCGCGGAGACGCAAAGAGATACATATGTATTATCTATAGGGGTATTCACGATCCGATGTATCTGGTCTTGTATCATTGTAAAAGTGTAAAAGTGTAGCATTTTGTTTGCACTACAACAACAAAATATACTGAATGTCAAAGTCTTACACTTTTACAATACCCGATCCCTATTGTAACAGAAAAATACAAGGGTGTAATATTTTTCTAACACAAACTAAGCCTTCTTCAGAACAAATGTGAAACAGATTTTGACATTTTCTTCAGTGTTGCTACAGATTAGTAAAGGTGTGTTCACAGTCTGTTGTAAAAAAATAAAATTTAACAATTTTACAAGACTTGGTGCACCAGATCGTGAATACCCCTCATGTGTCAAAAAAAAAACAACACTCAGATCTTGTTGGTGGATCCTTCATATGGAGAACTTTTTGC
Source organism: Philhelius pedissequus (assembly GCA_910595825.1). NCBI lineage: Eukaryota > Metazoa > Arthropoda > Insecta > Diptera > Syrphidae > Philhelius > Philhelius pedissequus. Next base: position 254,716,435 of record OU343160.1, read on the forward strand.
TCGTCCTTTTATTTTTCCTTCTTACAAAGGCGAATGATAACGGGCCATTGTCGCGACAAAAGTTTCATTTTTATAGTCTATTATCAGCTGTTAAAAGTTGTTCCATAAATCGACGTAGCAAATACAATAATACCTACAAGCTCAAAATAAAGTAAAAATAAAAGGTAACCAGTCTGCATTTCTATAGTAAAAAGGTACCTACTAGCTTACAAAAAAAAAAGAAATAAAAAAAGCAAACAATAAAAATAGAGGTATGTACAAAAATGTTGTTAAATTTTATTAAATACACAAAAATCAATTCTTTAATTATAGCATCGTGTAACAATTATGAAGTCCTGGAAGCTATAGGCATTTCAAAAAATGTTTCAGAGGCTCACCGATGAAATATTCAATCTTAAATGAATCATAAAAAAGGATTCACTTATGATGCGATTTAAATCCTTTAACCTGGGCTCTTAGAAACCGATTTGAATCATTTTAATGATTCATTTATGATCTGAAAATTCTTTATTTAAATGAACGTATATAAGGTTTTCATATATTTCTTTAAATGATTAATGCCTGAACCTTTTCTGAACAGCAAAAATGATTCCTATATGATTAATTAAAGTGAAAGCATACACTTAGAAATCCTTCACTAAAATGAATTTTATTGGAATCATTTTTATGATTTTAAAAAGATTGAGGCATTAATCATTTAAATGAATATATGGAACACTTAAATACGTTCAATTAAATGAAGAATTTTCAGATCATAAATAAATCATTAAAATGATTCAAATCGGTGTCTAAGCGCCCAGGAACAGGATTCAAATTGCTTCATAAGTGAATTCTTTTTCGGGCGTTTTCTTTACTTTTATGAATTAACTATAGTTCATTTCTGAATAAAAATGTTTGCTTATTCATTTATTTCTACCTTATTATTATTCCCTTTTTATGAATTTTTGGTATGTTACTGAATACTAAATACAATGTAGGTCCTCATACATTTATATATACATATGTGCTTTAAAAGTCACATGAATCTTATGTATGCATATTACACCTAAATTATGAAGTTGTATGTATATAGCTCCTACCCACTACATCCTTCATTTACATTATTATATGTACATGTTAACATACTTAGGTTCCATCAATATGTATAAATATGTAGATACATTTTACTCTCCTTAATTACATAATTAAAATCCATAACTTAGATTTAAATATACATTTGTAGGTAGGTACCTATGTAACTATTCCTTGAATCATCCATACCACAAATCATTATAATAAGAATCAAGGTAATCTTACCTACATAGGCTTTAAACCTGCATATGATAACTACACCAAACTAACTAAACCTCAATGGTTAGCTACAAGAGCAAGTTCGTGCGATCCAGTCGTGCATTTTAATTAGATTGGTTTTGGTACATAAATAAATAAATAGTTAGAAGTTTAATTACAAAAGCTAAAGAAGAAACCAGAACATAAAATAAGATTTGAACAAAAGAAGATAGTTGAGTTGAATCTTTGTTTATTGTGATGTATTTTGTTGTTGCTTTCCTGTGTATTTTGTATTGAAGTTAGTTTTTGTTTCTAGTCCAAGTCCATAAAGTTACTTCTGTTTTTGTTTTCGATTTCTGTTTTGAATTTAATTTGTCGTTTATTTTGTTAACGTACTTTAGTAATATATTGATCTGCCTTCTCGTCCCGTCAAAGATGACAAGATTGTCGTTGACATAAGGCGAATAGTGTATGATCTTAGGTTTTTGTGGATTTAATTTTGATAATATAGTATTTAGCTTTTCCAGCTGATCTGCATACCTTTATTAATTTTGAAATTCCATTTCGTTTTGCAATACCATATCACTAAGCCTATAATATTTATTCATTATGAACAATTGAATTGAAATAACATCGCAATAATGAGTGGGTTAAGTAAGGACATTTTTTTCTAAAACTACATTTTATTTATGCATATTTCTGATTGCATTACTACAGCCACTACAGACTGCTGTGCAACCAATTTTTCAAAACCAATATTGTTTAATAACTATCCCCACCGTAATTAAAATACGCTTTTGTTTGATACCAAATGCAATTAGCATATTTACCACAAAATTTCAGCAGATAGATTTTGTTTAGATTCAGCTTTACGCATAACAGAGTCCAGAATGAAGGTACATAAGTATACTTACTATAAACCATTCCGTTTTAACTCTTTGTTTGTTAGTTAAATCAAAGGCTGAAAGCTGAACAATGTACAAAGAGCCCACAAATTTCATCAAACTCCTGTCGCAGAGCCACTTTGAAGGTACTTATTATTTTAAAGCAAAAACATGTTGGTATTTGCATTGTAGGGTTTATTAAGTTCGGCAAAATAATATCTTAACGTAATTTACTTGCTTCGTGTTCATAGCAACCAGCAAGCTTACGTTAGGTCCCATCGATTGTTTAAATTTTCAGCATCATGGGCGTGCGCTTATAAGAACTTGTATTACTTACGATAAAGTATAGAAACAAATACCATATATTTTATTGAACTTAATTTAATTAATTAAGATATTTTTATTCGTTTGTTTAATTCGAGCACTTAGGGGATTTTTAAAGTTAACTTTAAATTAGATAAAAACTTACAACTAATGTCTCGCCTTGGATTCGGCAAAAAAATGTGAATCTATAACTTTTATTATAACTTGTTTTTCTTTAAACGTAAAGGAGCAGATCTATTACAAATGTTCACCGAAATTAAATTCCGATATACATATACATACATCCATTGCAATATAATTTAAAATATGTTTGTTTCCCAAAATGGTGCCAATGAGTTTGTACCTTCAACTAATAAAATCAAGCATGAGTTAAAAATCTCACTTTATTGATATATGAATAAATTCCATGTTCAATAACTATGAACAGATAAAACAATGGCTACCACGACTTTTTTCATTTTGCTAAATAATAATAACTTTAATTATATGCCTGTAAGACCAAAGTTCTTTTAAATGCAACGTGACACCAGTCAAACAGTATGTCTCTCGCGCTATTGCCGCCTGCAACTTAAGAAGAATATATTCCTTCTGAGGCGCAAGATCTTAAAACAAACAAAGACATTATTAAGTTAAATACAAATGATTCAATTAACTATTCCCTTTCAAATAATTTAAGATCCATATGTACCTATCACAGAAAAATAAATTCAAAGCTACTGACCTGATTTAAATTTGTGTGAATTATAAAAGTGCCCGAATTTCAGCGTCTTATTTATAATTATTATCTAATTATTAATTGTTGCACAATAATTATCATATTTCGTTATCAGCAGCACTGGTTCTTATCACTATCCTGCAATCATAAAACTAAATCCGCGTTGTTCTTTCTAGAAATGTGGATACATACTTGTTTAATTTCAATATAATCCGTGTTTTTTTGGGAAATCTATCCGCAACACAACAGGAATAAAAAAAAACGTATCCGAAACAGCCTGATTTTTTTAATTTTCACTTTCTATTACTGACCATCTGTCAAATAATTGAATGCAAAAAATCAGCATATGATTTGTTTTTATTTCTTGAGATTAGAGAAATAAGAATATAAAAACTTGAATTAAAAATCGAAATAAAATGGAATATATATGAAGCAGTAATAAAAAAAAGAAAAAGTTATATTTTGCACATCTGTGCATTCTATGTGTTTGACTTTTTTTGTCAATAAATCAGATGTTGTGTAAGAGGAAGGTTCGTATGGTCCTTGCTGGCAAACATGTTAGCATTTATTATTTAAGTATTAAGTATTTTATGAATTTCCTTTATATGCGGTTTATAGATGGAGTTGAAGTAGAAAAAGCAACAAATAATTTGTATTATAATTGAAGGCGAACTAAATGGGTTTTGTCTACACTTAATATGCTTGAGCACAGTGGGAGTATTAGGAGAATATGGAAGGATTTAAAAGGAGATACCGATGTACAATGGTTTTGAAGTTCAAAATATCGAAGTGTGCTGGACAAATAGAGCCGGGTAAGCCATTCCACATTCGTGTTGTTTGACTAAAGATAAAACCTATGTACTTGACAGTACGTCCTAAGTTAGGCTCAAGGGTAAGCTGATGGGCATTCCCAGTAGCGCAAGTATTACGGTTTAATAGTTTAAGGGGAGGAATGTAACTGGCTACTTCGCTAGAGCAATGTTCATAAAAAAAAACGATAAAATAACGAAATACAAGAAACATTTCGACTGCGATCGAGGGACGCAAATGTTCTCTCGCCTATCATTTTTAGAGCTGTTTTTTTAATTCTATCCAAAAGATTTAAATGAGTTTTGGGAGCTCCTGCACAAATATGAGAGTAACATATATGTACTCCAGCTTTGTTGTCAAGAGTGGTAATGTAACTTCTGCCGCAATTTTTAATATTAAAAAGCAGGGAGCGGCTTACTCGCCGATTCTATTCAGCATTTACACCAGCGATCTGATAGGTAGTCTAATTCAGGCAATTGCGTACGCCGACGATCTAATTGCGTACAGAATAGCTCATACTGATTCAGATATATTGTGATGACAGTTTTGAAAATCAACTTCCAGAAATCAAAAACTATTCTGTTTAGGACTCCCTTGTCTACCGCCTCAAGGGAAACGAGAAAGACCTGGTGCAAGCTGCTGATCGTAGGCCCACATGGACATCCACTGGCGAGTAAAAGTGTAGTAAAGTACCTTGGCATCTGGTTGGATCAGTTCGACAGACATATAGGTGCTACTCTGGCCAGGTCTAGGGAGCCTTTGTCCTGACAAAACGACTGTTTTATAGCGGCATCAGGGTGAAGGTGATTTGCTACATGGCCCTCATCAGGCCGATAATTGCCTATGGATGCCCGGTGTGTTTCAACGTTGTCCCATCTCAAATGGAAGGGATTCGGGTGTTTGAGAGTCAACGTCTTATACGATGCCTTGGATTACACAGAACACCTGAGTTCGAGTACATACGATATTATTCCTACCAGGTTTAATACAACAGTGCCAACATAAACAGAGAATAGAATTTTTTGTTTAAGCTGATTCGGGGTCACATTGCAAGAGCGATGTCCTCAAGCCACAGCTTAATTTTTGGGGCTTACTACCCCAACAACGAATACTTTGAGAATGCGCACCTAAGTGGCTACATCCCTCCCAATGCATTCCTCTTTTTAGACAGTCGAGGGCTGATACAGGATAGAATAGCGGTTCCGCTAATCTACCATGTCAGCCGAAGAACTGTAGATAGGCGACTCCTATATGATCGAGACGTCATCGCTCAAGGTGGAGAAGAGCGCCTTCGGTTCAGTACGACTGTGTCCGATCGGCACCGAAGGGATAAGGCGAAGCAGGAGAAACATTTCTGGTGGTTGCAATGCGAAAAAGCAGATATTTAAGGTCGAATGAGAGGGTATGGCTTGGCCGACTGACAGATTTAGAGAAATTAGGTATTAGGGACAGTCAACGTGGCACCAGTGGCGAATTTTATGAATTTTTGTCTAGTTTTAAGATAGTTTTAAGTCAATGGTAAATAAAAATGAATTACAAAAAAAAGTACCTATAATCCAAGTAAAAATAGAACCCGAAAAACGTGTGTCTCGAAATTCTGTCTTTCTGCCTGTAATTCTGTCTGTTGGTCGATCTACAGTCTAAACGGCCAAAGCGATTTCCTTCGGACTTGGAACTTAAGGGAATTAGATGATTGCCTAGATTCTGTTATATCTTTTCTAATCAATTTTTTGTCTCAAAAAAACTAATTCTTAGCTCTAACGAAAACGGCTCAAACAGTTTTAATAAAACAGAATTGTGTGCACTATTGTATGTATATTCTAGTTCAAAAAATTACATAAAATGTTATTAACAGTACCTGCCGTAGAACAGCTTCTTACTTGCGATATATAGGTACTAACGGGTTATCCATTTTGCGGTTTCAAAAGGATAGGGCTGGAATTCGACATCTGTCAAACTAAGTTGTTAAACCAATTTTTTTTCAGTGAAAGTCTGACATTTAAGAAAATGGATCGCCTAATTATCGCACAACGCATAAAAATTGTTAAAACCTACTACAAAAATGGTGATTCTGCCACAGCCACATATCGTGCTTTAAGATTATGGTTTGCCTAATCGTCCAACTACGCAAGTAATTGGCAAAATTGTGCAGAAATTTGAAGAGACTGGATTGGGTACAGATATTGTAAGGCATGTGCATCATCGTTTCGCTCGTACCACTGAAAATATCGCTGCTGTAAGTGAAAGTGTTGCCGAAGACCCGAATGTGTCGATTCCTCGTCGTTTTCAGGAATTGGGGCTGTCTTGCGGCACATTATGGCGTATTTTGCATCTGGATCTACACCTACATCCATATAAAGTCCAGCTCACACAACAACTGAAGCCAGCTGACCATTCACAACATCGTAGATACGTCGAATGGATGCTTGAACAACAGGCGGTGGACGGTGATTTTTCGAACAAAATTTTCTTCAGCGACAAAGCACATTTCTCACTCGGTGGGTATATTAATAAACAAAATTGTCGTATTTGGGGTTCCGAGAATCCTCAAGTAATTGAAGAGAGGCCATTACATCCACAAAAAGTCGCTGTTTGTGGCGCTCTTTAGTCCGGAAGTGTGATTGGACCTTACTTCTTCTAAAACGATGATGGAACGACTGTCACCGTCAATTTGGAGCGTTATGGTCATATGGTAACCGACTTTTTTTTGCCTGCTATTGAAGAATATGACTTGGAGAATATGTGGTTTCAACAGGACGGTGCCACATGCCATTTAACTCGAGCGAATATGGCTTTATTGCAAGAGACATTTCCTGGCCGCGTAATTTTTCGTCGTGGCCACCAAGATCATGCGATTTGACACCGCTGGACTTTTTTTGAGGAGCTACGCGAAAGAACGTGTTTATAAACCTTTAACTCTTGAGCACTTAAGAACCAACATTCGTCAAGTTATGGCTGAGATACCACCCAATATGTGTCAGAAAGTGGTCGAAAATTACCTCAAAAGAATCGATGCTTGCAACAATTCGCGTGGTGGTCATTTAAATGATGTAGTGTTTCACATAGAATGTCAACGTTCAAACTTCAAAATAAATAAGAAGTATCACGAAAAAAATATTTTATATGTGTTTTATTTACGTTTACTTTTGAAACCGCAAAATGAATAACCCATTATAAATAACTTTGCCTTACATTTTTCTTTTACAAATTACTTTTGGTTCAATATCTGCACTGGGCAAAGAAGATACAATGAAATATAGCTGTCACATAAACACGCAGTACTGAAAATGAGAAAAAGGCTTCGTTTAATAACATGTGCGTGTTACCGAATAGAAGTTCAAAAGAAAATAACCAATGCTCACGCGTTACAGTCACGCGCTGTGTAATACCTAACTATGTCAGATCATACATATCATCAATAAAAGAAAACAATATTACGATACTTCTTTTTTTGTCTTATTTTATTGGCGTCACCAGAGATCAAAATCCATTTATACACATCGGACAAACAACAACAATTTCCAGATTTTTGATCTGTGGTGACGTCAATAGAATAAGACAAAACGCCACCAGAGTTCAAAAATCTGGAAATTGTTGTTGTTTGTCCGAAGTGGATTAATGGATTTTGATCTCTGGTCTTATTGACGTCCCCAGAGATCAAAATCCATTTATACACATCGGACAAACAACAACAATTTCCAGATTTTTGATCTCTGGTGACGTCAATAGAATTAGACAAAACGCCACCAGAGATCAAAAATCTGGAAATTGTTGTTGTTTATCCGATGTGGATTAATGGATTTTGATCTCTGGTGACGTCAATAAAATAAGACAAAAAAGAAGTGTCGTAATGCTACGTCAGATGGAGGTACATAGAAATTGTCTTACGCGCAACGTATGTAGTAAACTTTCAAGATTTCAAATTGGTGTTCACACCAACAAATCCACGTTTTCGTCTCTTAAAAGCACAAACAAAAATCAGTTTTGATGTTCAAAGGTTTTTCAGGCTATTTTGGTCACCGTTTACTAATATACAAATATAATAACTTTACTTCATATTTTTACCCTACGTTTCATTGTTTTTGTTTATTTAATCCATCAACCCAAGCCAAATAAAAATTCATAATCTCTCTTTTTATCTCCTTATCGTTAGAGTGAAAGATCGTAATCGAGATTTCGCCTCGGGTGACTGTGTTTACATCATTCAATTTCAGTTTGCGATTTTTAACTCGTTTGCGGTGGCGGGATAAGCAAAATGTATCAAGTTGAAAAATTGCAGAGGTGTCTGCCCAGTGAGTAAAATGCAATGTTTGTAGATTTGATTGTGGTTGGGATTGGGGACTCACTGTTATTGTGTGTCCTTATTCATTCTGGTATGTCCAGAATATTCGGAATACCAGTTTTGCGTTTCTTTATTCCATGGAATATTCCGGATAAACTATTTTGTTGTTTCTTTTTTAATTCTGGAATGTTTGGAATGCATTCTTTTCATTTCATTTTGAACACGGAATGAAAAGAATATTCGCGGAATAACCCTTTCAAATGAAAGCAAAAAATGACAGCAGACAAATACGAAAACCAAGTAAGTAAACAAAATGGATGAGCAAACATTTTTCATATTTTTATTTTTGAAAAAAATATATAAATAATAATTAAATGCGAGTTTTCATTAATTAATAAATCAATAATATTTTCTTTTTACTATTTCTCATAGTGTGGGCCTGCCACACAATTTTAGTAGGTATATAATTGTTACACAAGTGACAATGGACCGAAAATTTTATCGGAGATTTGGAAAAAGAAATGATTTACAATGCTCCAGAAAATAAGTCAATATTCACTGTAACTATTTCACAATTCAATGGGATGAATCTTTTCACGACGAGATTTTAAGAAAATAATGTTGATGCTAACTCATTTTCAATTACTTTATCTATTAATTAAACATAACGTGACGACATGAATTGTATATCCTCCCCATAGTTTGACACTAATTTAAATGAGAACTCCTTAACACACGTATCTTTTTCGTATCACATCCATTGTTTTTAAAGAATAAACAATTCTTACAAATGCATGGTTTCGGATTTGACAGTGGACTTAGGATTATTTGTATTACTGATCTACGGTTGTCAACATGACAGTTTATTTTTTGTATTTTTGGTAGATTTAATTTGTTTTTCAATTTCATATTAATTAATATTGAAAAAGTTTAATTTAAAAAAGTTCCAAGTGATATTTGGAACAGAGTTTGTCATTTTATTAAAAAAAAAATATAAGGAAGTAGATTGTTTGTGTGTCTTAAAATATAATGACGTTTTCCGTTGCCGTTGCATGGAAAATTTTTACCACCGGTAAAGAAGTTTCACTTCAGAAATTTTTTGACCAAAATGTAGTGTATACATAAGATCACACACTTTTTTTCATCAAAATCGTTAGAGCCGTTTTCGAGATAATTGATTTTGTAGAAGAAATTGTATAGCAGGTACCGCTAGCTTTGGACTCAAAAAAACATCAAAAACCTATTTTGGATAAACACCTTTAACATTTAAATACTAAGTTTGAAGAAAATCGCTTTAGCCGTTTAGGATATAGAGCGTTGTACAGACAGACAGACAGGATAATCACGGGATCCACTGTTTTGGTGTTATCATCTACTATCATCGAAATGTCAAAACTTGCCCTATAGTACCTATATCGTGATGATTTGGTATTATGTTTGCCCCTTCTTAATTGTAAATTATATTGACATTACTCATGCTTTTACAGATTCTCACAAAAAAGTTATTTTAACGTTTAAGTTAAAAGATAACGAAACAGAACTATTTATCAACTTTCAAATATTTGACTTGCTTATAACAACAACTATAATAACCACCCGAAACGCGTCTACAAATAATAATATATAAGCAAAAAGTTGTGACATATATTACTTATTTATTTTTTATAAATAGAATTTAAATTATTAAAATATTATATTATAAATTGCTATTTTAATTTTATTTTATTTTAACAGATTTAATAAAAACTTCAGTTATTAACAGGTTTAGTTACAGGTCACATGTCAGTTTAGAAACAGGTTCAAGCCTTTACTTATGGCGATTTATAACATTTTAATTCACAAAATTAAAAATGTTTTGATAACTGATAACTATAATTCTGGAACATCTACTTTGTTAATAAGCCAAAAATTGCATGTTTAGGTATATTTGAAAACCGTAATAGGTGAGTCATATTGGTTTTCCATCGCTCATTTGCCACTTCAGTTGAAACAATTATTACTAAATAAATAACCGATTTTTCTAAAAATATATACATATATGTACATGCAATAATTTTTTTTTCACGCGCAAAAAGCGTGGTATCAAATTAATTCAGATAGATTATTTCCTTTCGCTTGAAAATGTGTCAGGTAATTATTTAGATCATTAAGTAAATATTAAAGAAAAATCAGCTGGCAATTTGTTGGGGAAAAATACGTCAGCCAGGCTATTTAAAATCGGGATCGATGTTCCCAACTGTCTCTTCCCTACATCCTTTTCTGTATCAGCTGACAGTCTTTCCCCCAATATATAACCAGCTGATGATTTTATTTATTTTAAATATTATATAAACTAGCTTTTGTCAAAGTTTCATGTAAAATGGAATGACTGCATTAATATTTTATTTCGTCAAGTTCGTATGATCATCTGACGTACTATCCACTACGGTACATCCCGCTGACGTTTTTTTTTTTTATAAAAGATCATTAATAACTATCGTTTCACAAGTTTTCGACCAAAAGGTAATGACTAAAAATAATAGCTTTTTTATCGTGACTGGGAGGCCTCAATTGTCTATTCCACCGCTAGGTCCGCAGCTGACGGCCACGATGCTACATAGTAAAACTGCCTAGAGCATTTAAGAAGTCATTAAGCTATAAGGAAATTTGTAAGCAAAATCTGTCGCTGGTTCCGGACTATTACATATGTATGATATGTTGTTGCTTTAATTTTTAAATAAAATTGTTGACTTCAAAATTGCAAGTTGCTTTTATTTAATTTACGATTTTTGAGTTTGGTGATGTATAGGTGGAAAATTTTTTAATTTGGCGATTTTTTGGCGTTTTTTATTTTAAGTTTGGCGATTTCGCTTTTTTAAACCTGACAACCATGTTTGGGATACAAAAATTATTACTTCAATAATTACTTAAAACAGGGCCGGGTAAAGGGTTCCGCATTTGGGAAGTTCGCCTAAGGAAGGAATCTCTACACTAATTGCATACGCAGCATGTAATCGTGGAATAGCATTCTTACCAACTACAGAATGAATGACATATTCATCATCATAATTCCCATTAAACCTCCAATCGAAGTAACAAAGAAATTAATTACAACCTCTTTAAATTTTAGACTGTATGACCTAAGTATGTAGTATGGAATTTAAATACACATATGTATTCAAATCTACTTGGGTGTTTAAATTGAAGACTTAAAAATACCTGAGATTTAGAGTACGTCCCAAGTTGGACTCAAGGATAAACTGATGCGCATTCCTAGAAGCGCGAGTATTACGGTTGAATAGTTTTAATGGAAGAATGCGTCTAACTTACTTACTAGAACACTGTCTATAAAAATACCGATACAACAATAAAAGGCATGAAAAATTGCGACGGTGTTCGAAAGGTGCCATTGCTTCATTTATTTTTTCATCACCTATCATTTTAAAGCCAATTTTGGATTCTGTTTAAGAGACTTAAGTGAGTTATGGGATCATCTGCCCAGATATGGCAGTTGTACTCAAGCTTTGGACGAATGTACGTTTTATAGATAACAGCCAGATCAGAAAGGGAGAAATATTTCTTGCATCGTCTCAGAAAACCCAAACACCTTGCAGCGTTTTTTTCAACATTGAAAAAGGTGGTCGGTGATGCTCATACAGAGAGCTGAAAGTTGTTCGGATTCTTTCTGGGGGAGGGTAACGCTCTAAGGACAAAATACAGCATTGGGCTTTTGAAGCATTAAATTCTACGCTTTTTTTTAATCCTCCAATTGAATTGACAATGCCGTCAAGATACTTATAGTTCCACATCCGATTGGCATGAGACTAATAACGAATATGAAAAGCTGAGGGTACTGTCGTCTGGACTAGATTAATCGATACCAAATGCATGCATTTTCGATCAAAATGCTTGGTGCCAAACTCTAGCAAATGCTTCTTAAATACCAAGCTCAATAATCTTACTTTCTACAAAATGATGTAAACATTTGTGCCACTGTTCGGTGATATATGTACATCTATCCTCATATCAACAGTGGAACTATTGCAACGAAGGCAATACTACCGATCATTAACTTTATTTCGTTCTTCAATATATTTGTTAAGATGATAATTAATTAGCGTTTCCGTGACCTTGGAAAGAAGAACGTCCGTACAATTGGATGGTAGGTACTATAGCGGTGGAGAAAATAAAGTTTCTCCATTTTTAGACACGCGCTCGACAAAAGCTGTTTTCCATTCACTCGGGAATATACTATAGAAAAACGTACGCACTTAGACCTTTTCATAAATATAAACATTGAAAATTTCATTAAAACAATTTGTGTTGTTTCCGAAGTACCAAAAAATAAGAAAAATGGACATGACAGTAAGCAGGGGCCCCTACGCGTAACTTGATACAATGGAGTTTTGTCGATACAATCGAAAATTCTTTAGATTCATCATTTCATTTTGCTAAGATTCATATTGCTCTTTGCCAGAAAACTTTGCCACGTCGAGTTTATACTGTTCTTCGCTGCTCTATTTCTTTTGTCTACATGCTTTGAAAATGACATTTTCGGTAACAGTAAAGTATGCGTAATTAGAAACAATACGTATGTTTTCTCCATTCAATTTCGAATTTTCTTGGCAAGACAGTCTCCCGCCATTTCAAAACACCATGATCTCTGATTGCGATAGGTTAACTTCTAGGCCCCATTTATCGCAGTACATTTCTAGTCGCGTTATCATCTGCTGTAACACCTTGACATCATCCGCCAAAATATCCATATCGTCCGCATATAGCAGCAATGTTATATTGAGCGAATCCTTCTCCTAGGTTATCATGCAGATCATTTACATATAATGCGAAAAGCAATGGCGAGAGCCAACATCCCTGTTTAACTCCAAAGAGTGTCTCAAAGTATTCGGAAAGTTCCTTTCCGGTCCAGACTGCGGATTGAGTATTTGCGTATGTTCGTATCAGATTTACAAATTTAGTCGAAACTCCCATTGAATGCCATTTAAAGAAAAGCAATTTTCTCGGAACTTTATCAAATGCAGCTTTTAAATCAACAAAAAAAGCAAATACTTTCTTTTTTTCTGCTAACTTCAGGTGAACAATTGATGCCAGATTGTAAATGTTATCTACAGTTGAATATTTGTTTCTAAAGCCCGCCTGAAACTCTGTCAAGATATCATTTTTTTCCACCAACAAGTTCAGTCTCTCGATGAGGATTTCCATCATAATCTTTGCAATACAGTTCATAAAAAAGATGCCCCTGTAGTTACTGGGTTGATTTATATCACCTTTTTTTAATATCGAAAAAATGATTGTTTTGCTGAAAGCTTCCTCTTAAAACATCTTACTAAAGGCAATAGCCAGTTGCTGCAGGAAGTCATTCATTGTATTTGTGAAAAATTTATAGGTAATCCTGTCCTCCCCAGGTGCTTTGTTTGACTTAACTTTTTTTTTTAAATATTCTGTATTTCTCCGACAGTTATATGCTTATCCAAATCACGATACTGTGAAGGATAGGGTGCGTAGAGAATCTGATATTCACTTTGATTTGGGTTGACCAGTGAGCAATAATATGCTCTGAACTCGATAGTGGAGATTTGAGGACACATTTTTTTCTTGGTTTCTTATTTCTGTTGCGAGTTTCCACCACTCTTGTTCCCTATTTAGAGTACCCTGTATAAAATTTTGTCTGTTCACTATATTGGATAGTTCACTTGAACGAGATTCGCAATATCGAGCGTCTACTGTATATACAAAATGAATAATGAAGTTGCCGTCGTTCACGTGGCTTTCCTAAAAATGGTAATTTGACCGGCAAATGCTCCATTTTCAGATCTAATTACCAAACGTTATTTTTGCTCATTTCTACCCAGTTTAGACGTGCTGCTTACGCGATTTTGATTTATTGTGCAGCTCAAGTTACCGCTTTCGCCAAATGGTTGAGCATCCAGTATCGCCAATTTGCCCACAGGTCTTGTATATATTGCTGATGATGTCTACACAACCGCACTTCTCGCCATACCATCACTGCCCTCAATTGCCTTTAGTATCTTGCTTATGGACCACGTTCTTCGAGGACTATTCGCATCAACAACTATTACTATATCGCCCTCTTTGAAACTCTGTACCGATGTGAACCACTTCGTTCTCAAAAGAAATTTGCGTAGTTCTCTCTCATAATCCCAGTCTTCTTTAGCGCTGCGCCACTGTCGATTATTTGGTTGGGTGTAGGGGCTTCCCTACCCTCTTCACCACCTCTGCCATCATGCTTAGTAGTAGGTCTTCGGTTCGATTCCTACTTAGACTGAATTCTGTCAAAACTTGTTTTATTGACTTCAAGGGGAGTGCCTCTTTTTGCGATAAAACGTTTTAAGCCTAAGATGCACGAATCGCTTGTAAGGCTATGAGCGATTTCAACGGGTATAGCTCTTACCGTTAGACATGTGAGTAACATGCCCAACGCCCAAAGAAACCGACTTCCACGTAAGAAAAGTGCTTCGTATATGGATTATGCGTGCATGGGAGTACGCTCATTATAGTAGGCCTTGGGACCGCTCATCGCTTCTGGCAGTGTTTGCAGCGAATTCTTCTCAGCAAACTTCGTAGGTGGGATATATACCACACCCACCTCATTTCATTGACAACAGTCTCATTGTAAAAAAGGTGATAGCGTCTATGATAGCTGTGAATTATAAGGTCGGTAATGTAATGATTTCTTGGAAGAATTATTGGTCTCTTATATCGTTCGTGATCAACCGGGGCTGCATATATTCGCCCTTTAATTCGCAAGACTCCTCATTAATGTAGGGTGATAGCTTGTATAGAATACTAGTTTTGATAATTTGTACTTCATCAGCTTTGTAATAGAACCGTTTTTTCTGTTCTAAAGCGTTCCATTTGGCGCAGTCTATAAAAATAATTTTCGGAACGTTGAATTTCAGATGAGTTAAACTGGTTTGCACCTTTGACAGTCTTCTCAAAGATTTTAATATCGATAAATAGATATACATACGTAACAGTCCATATAATTCTATTCCATTGAGAGAAGCGTTTGTAACTAATAACAGGTTGTTGCACGTCAATCTCTTGAGAGAGGCAAATTTTTATTTTGTGGTCTCCTATGCATGCCACACACTCCGTCGGCTACGGTTTTTCCCATGTCTCTTTGGGTTTGTATAGAAAGACCTTGGTACCATCACGAATATGATTGAAAATTAGTTTCAGCATTTTTCTTCGTAGCGTCATCACCACCATTTCTTTCGTAGATATCCATCTCCATTCTTCTTCGTTGGAAGTTTCTTGATTTTCACCTATTCTATATGCGACGAACTGCTTATATTCTCGATATTTGGATTTGTACCAACAAAGCACTATTTTACAATTTGTCTATTAGAATGTCTCGTTGATGTTTATAGAGTGACTTGCAACTATTGTTTTGGCGAGTCGAGTTCCCATCACTGCTGCTTCTAATTCTATTCTTGGGATAGACAATGTTTTTATAGGAACCACCTTCGTCTTTGCTCCAATAAGTGCACACTCAATAGTTTCGTAGTCTTATCCCTGAAGTACGCCACTGCAGCATAGGCAGACTCGCTGGCATCTACAAATATGTGTAACTGGACATGATGATCACAATTGAAGGTAAGAGAAGGTAGATATGCTCTTTTCATAGATAGTTGCCGGATTGTTGGAATAAAATTAAGCCACTCTTGTCAGCGATGGAAAAGTGAATAATCTATTTGTTGGTCCCAGTCGACAGCCGCATGCCAAATATCCTGAAGTAGTATTTTTAAAATAATAACAAAATTAGCTATTAGACCAAGATGCTCATAAGAACTTTTAAGACTTCTCTTTTAGTAGGAATGGTATCCTCTGAGATGACATCGCTTTGTATGTTTCTATGTTGGACTGTGAACACGAATTAATCTGCTTCTGGGGACCACCACACACCAAGTAATTTTTCGAGCCCATCTATGAAATTAAGAGTCGTACATTTATCTGAACTTTCCGGTATCTCGTTAAGTGCATTAAGAATGCTTTTGGAGTTGGAAACGAAATTTCTTATTTCGAAACCAGCTTGTGAATATATGTATTTAACAAGCCTTGCCAGATCGATTGCCTCTTTTTCATAATCGATGCTATAAAGAAAATCGTCTACGTAATGATTTTCTTAAATGGCCCAACATGCTTTAGAAAATTTACCTCCAAATTTATAAGCGTTCTTACTTTTAACAAATTGGGCAAAGTGTACAAGACGGAGAGCAGGTAGGTCTAAATGTCATTACAGTCATTCTGTATTCTTCTATTTCTATTGTGCTTTCATTGAGCTAAATGAATATTTGAGAGCCTTGATCAGGTTCTTTAATTTTTAACTGATGGAACATTTCTCGCATGTCTCCTACGAGTGTAAATTTGTGTTCTCTAAATCGAAAGAGTTGGATTTTGTAGGAACTGAGGGTCTCGAGCTTTATCTTTTCCTACATATTAAGTGCTTACATTACCTCCAAGTTGGTAGCCGCCGAATACTCTTCTTGACTTTATGTCATGACTTGCTAAACTTGTAAGTGCGAATGTTGATCAAGGAAAAGTTGCAATATTAAGCCCATGGCCTATAGATTGGAGGTTAGTGCGTTGGGCTAACGACCCCACCACAGTATGAGAGATACGCAAGAAGCCTCGGATAACGACCCCCCTCAAATGGCAACAAGACCCGGAACGAAAATGGACTACGACCTACGAGTATGCACCTGGAATGTAAGGATACTCTATACGCCAGGTGCTACTCAAAAACTTGAATCTGTCCTCTCGCGGTACAAGGCAGACATTACCGCGATCCAGGAGATACTATGTATAGGATCAGGAATAACGAAAAGAAAAGATTTGCGAAATTTATTACAGCTGTTATCAAAGAATGCATATGTTAGGATGCGTATTCGTCGTGGGAAATCGTCTCAGGTCGAAAGTCATCAATTTTAAGCCGATTAGCGATCGCCCGGCTGTGATCCGTATCAAAGCTACCTTCCAAAACATCAGCCTTATATGTGCACATGCCCCTACCGATGAAGCTAAGGAGTCTAACAAGGAGGAGTTTTACGACCTCCTGGACGGAGCCTGTCCAGAGTACGATGTCAAAGTCGTGCTCGGAGACTTTAGTGCTAAAGTCGGGAAAGAAAATATCTTTGGGGGATTAGATTAGACGTATATTTATTTATTCATTACGAGAATTTACAGTTTTTGGTGTGAACTTTTAAGAAAAAGGAATAAATAATAGTTAGCATTCATTTACTTATAGTTAGAGCTGAATGAAACATACTTAACAATAAAATAACTAAATTGGTAACTGATGTGGGGTGACAATAGTTGAAAATAATTACTTACAAAGAGAATCAATTTGACACTAGGAGAATAAGATGAATTAGTTTACGAGCCATTGATGTACAGATTTCAGTATTACCTATTTTTTGCGAAACATTTGAACATTTAAAAAAAATATTTTTTTTTAAAGATATAAAATGTGATCAAGAAATTGATAACAATTTTCAATATTACTTAAATCAATTGTGAAAAGCCAGTGTATAATTTTATTTATATATGGGTTAAAATGTACCGTTGTTCTGATACATAGGCAACTTATTAAGAGATCGTGGAGGTGTTACAGTAGAAAAGTTTGAAAAATGGATTTAAATAATTAACTCGTAAATTGTAAAGTTGGGAATTCCTGCTAGCAATGTTACCACTCTGTTTATAAAAGAACTTTAAAGAAGTAAAGGTGTCTTAAAGGTAGAATTCGTAGTTCCTTGTATAGGGGCAACTTTCAGTAAGGCGATTTTTATTTGCAAATTATTCTAATAAGGTGTTTTTGAGCAAGAAACAACGGTCTTAAGGTATTTGCATATAAACCACCCCAGCTTGACAAACTATATTGTAATGCGCAAGACCATAATAAATTGAAGTTAATAATATTTTTGAACAGAATGGTTTTAATAGATACACTTTTTGAGTAACAGCTTAAAGATTATTTCTTAGATCTCTAGTATGATATTTCCAATTAAGATTCGTATCAATTTTTACCCCTAAGTACTTATAGTTTTTAACAATGTCGATTTTGAAACAAGAATCAGAATACAAGTCGCTGTGCACAAAATTTTGCTTACCGCAATAATGAACAGGAAAACAGTATTTATTACAATTACAGCCATGGAAAAAGAAATCATAGTGACAAGGATTAAGCTCTGAGTGTTTGAACGACATTAGTTTAGTTTTTTTCACTAATGTACAAAAAACCAAGTCCTTAAAATTACAATATCATGTTCTATACTCATGATGCAGTCTAATTTAGAATTAGATCGATAAATGAAAGAGATATCATCAGAAAAAGCAGTTGATAAACCATTTAACGGAAGTGTGAAGAGTTGATGTATATTAAGAAAAACATGGGTCCAATAATCGAACCTTGTGTTAACCCTGTTTTAAGGGCACAATCTTCACTTATATTTTCGTTGGTAGTTACCCTTTGCATTCTACTTTTCAAATATGACTTAAGCCATTGAAAAATTAAGCCTCTAAAACCTATGCTCTACAATTTATTTAAAAGCAATTTGTAGGCTTTTGTCGTGTTAATAAAAAGAGTAAAAGTTGTTTTGTTGCTATTCAAATCTTCATAAAGCTGACAACATAGCCTAAGAATTTCATCTTCTGTAGACTTGTCTGGACAGAAGCCAAATTGATTTTGATTAAAATATTTGTTTTTATTTAAGAACGAAGATAATCTTTTCATGATTATTTTTTCAAATATTTTTGTGTTGGTTGGAAGAAGAGAAATCGGTCTAAAATCACCATATTTTGACGATCACCTTTCTTAAAAAGAGGAATTACCTCAGCACATTACAGTTGCTGAGGGAAACATCCTTGTTCAACACTTAGATTAAAAATGTGGCTCAAAACATCAGATACATAAAATGCCACTTTTTTCTGTAGAATTCTAGATATTCCATCTGAAGTACAAGATGATTTTTTCTTCAAATATGAAATAGTTTTATGTTTCAAAAGATGGAATTGGTTCAAAGGTAAAACTATTTGGTTGTGATTGTTCGCAAGCAAACTTCTTACAATTAAAACAATTACAATTAGATTGTAAATTTATTGAAGGTGTTGTTTGTAAATTATTCATTAAATTTGTTTGCAATTGAACAATACTCCGTTAGGAAATATTATTGACCACCACAGATTCAATTACATTAGATTTTATATTTTTGCCTAGAATATTGTCAACAATCTACACCTCTTTAGGATTGCCTTTATTCCGTTGCAATAGGTCTGAATAATACTTTTCGCGACTATTTTCGACTGCTGATTTGACACTTTTACAAAGTTTTAAAGCAAAAGGTAAAAGAGCTTAAGTCGACTTAAGCCAAAAATGATTTTTTTAACATTTAAATAAAATGAAAAATTAGCTACATTTCTGTATCTTCGGATTGTTTCTATTCCATCTAGAACTCAATGTTCAGGATTGTTAAAACGGCTTAATTCCAACATATTTAGAAATTCGCATTTGGTAAACTGTCTTAAGTACATGGTCTTTTTTTGTTTTGGCTTATGTGTATCTAAGCCGTTTTACAAAACCTTAAAATTTCAGTTTTTTCATAAGAAAGAAAATTTTAAGTACAATTGAGCCACTTTTCCAAAACAAAATCAAATTTGAAGTAAAATGTTATGTATACTTAGTACGGTTTTTCCATTTAAGTTTTTAATTTAATTGACATAAGCCTTTTTACCAAAATGGAACCTGTAATTTTGTTTGAACTATGTGAACATAAGCCACTTTTCCAAAAGAAAAAAGAAGAAAAAAAATATTCCTTTTAGAACAACGATTTAACTGACGTAAATCACTTTACCCGATCATTTTTCAAATAAAGACTGTTTTAAATTCAAATAAGCCGTTTTACTGCGATCAATGTGTACTGAATAATAAAAAAACTAAAAGGGGAAACTGATTTATGTAGACATAAGCCATTGTAATTTGAGTTGTAAAAACGTAAATACGGTCTTTTGATAAAAATGAAATAAGTGTATATTTAAATACATCGTTGTATGAATATATAAATGAAAGTGTTTTGTAAATAATATAATATTATTAACAAATGTATTAACAAAAGTCAGAAAATGAAATAGTTTTGAAACAAAAAAAAGGTTTTAAACAAAAGTTAAAAAAAAAAAAACATTTACAACAGTTGCGTTCTATTAACTATCAAAAACAAAACGTTTTTTTAACAATCAAAATAAAGAGAGCAATGCAAATCATTCTTTTAGGACTTTTGAAAGGCGCTATAAAAATAAGACTACGCGAATGCTGATCCTAAAGAATGAATTAAATTTGTTATGTTTGATCTCCTCTCTCTTTGTAGTTTGCTGAGTGTCAATATAACTATGCGATTGATGTGTTTTTTTTTTAATTTTCATTTTATTTCACATAGTTACCTAATACATACAAATTATTCAGGCAGTGATGGCAAACACTATGATAAGGATTTTGCTGCGGAAAATTATTAATAAAATTTGTTTCATAAAATGATCCAAATATTGTGACTATTAAATTATACACCAAACATCACTCCTTTTTCGGAACAGTTCTAAAATTCATAGAAAGCAATTTGGCATTTGAAGATTCAATTATTGTACAGCATCTAAGTAAATAAATTATAAGGCCGTTCATGCAAGCTTTTATGTCAACTTATCATTTTACACTTGAACGAATTGAATACCCTTATTACTTAAATCAAATTTAAGCCCTTAAGAACGAAAAATGTTTTAATAATAAAAAGTAGATCATTCACGTTAGATAGAATTATTAATTTAGATTTAAAGTATCTTATGAATTTGTTTTCCATAGACAAAATATAGTTGTCCATCAGTTGAAATGAGTTTAATTCTAAGTTGTCCTGGGGAAAACGTACGAATATAAACTCGTCCAATGGAGTTTGATGGTAAAATTTAGTTATAGATATTATTATCTAGGTGAATGAATTTAAGTTATCTTTCGCTTTATTAAATATAGAAAACGAGATCTTTGTGCCAGTTGTGGCTAATGAAACAGCTACAACCAGTGTCCATGACCTGACAGATGCAACACAGATTTGTAATCTACATTGGCCACTGATATGATGTCAGATGAATAATTAGGCGAAGATAATGATAGCGTTAAAGATCCAGGATTTCTTTTGCTAGAAAAATCACCACAAACTTTCTTATCTGAATCAGACCTTGAAGAAATTGCAGCCCAATTAGAACAAAATTTACAGCCCTAATTTGCCGTTGTGATACTCACAGGTCACAATTTTTTGCGAGGTTGTTTCAGGGTCTCAACACTATACGAAATTGTGACCGCCTCATAAGAAACCTCACAAGAAAACTCAACACTGATTTGTCAAAACAAACACAATATCAAAATAATCTGCAAACCACAAAAGTGATGAATTACCTAAAATTTGTTTAAAAACGTCTGCAATAATAATTTATTTGATAAGTATATAATCAGTTTCAGTCAAGTAATAATTAAAATCGGTGTTATAGCTTGTAGATCAACTGAGCAGATGGCCGGGATTCTCAAGAAGAACTTTCGGAGCCAAGCCAATTTTTATTTCGAAATTTTAGTATGCAGTTTCTTAGAGTTTATTAATATACATGTTATTATAGAATTTAAAAATAAAAATAAAATTCAACTGTGAAAAACACAAATTAATTGAATTTTGTTGCGCTTTCCTCAATTTTCTTGAAATTCCTTGGGATGCTTTATCTTCCGACTGTGATGCAGATATTACATATTGTACATTCAGATTTATGCACTCGGTCATTGGTGTCGATCTAGTGCCGTGCTGCGGAGGAAACTGTTGCCGCAAAGATGACACATTCGATCTTAGACAATTCTGTGTACCTACGTTGAAATCATGAGATCTTAATTTCAGTTTATTTGGAAAGCTGAAATAATTGAAAATTTATAGAAAGATTAGTGGTTAAAAAAATTTATCTTTTTCCACATTGCTGCTTCGAATTAGTTTCATTTAAATCATGAATTTTTTTCATAATTGTCGCGTACACTACAAGTTAAAATTTTCTGGAACAATGTTTGCACTTGAATAAATAACCCCATTTCCTCCTGTACGTGGCAAGTTAACGAAAACGAATCGATTGTCTATCTTCAAAAAGTTGTATCTTGAATGACAAACGGATCATTATCAAATCCATTAATTATCTTAGAATTCTCCTGTGCTACAATCAAAGAGTGATTTATTAAAAAATCAATTAATACAGTTTTGTTAATTCTTACTTCTTACTTTTCATTTATGAATGAAACTTCTACTAAAAGATGTATCAACATCAAATTCAATTCCGTGTTTGTTCTTTTTTCGTTTTTTTTTTTTATAGTTTTATTTCACAGATATGTCAAGTAGGTGAGTTGTGATGTGCCATGTCACAAAAATGAGTTCACCTCAAGTTATGAGGTTATTGTGAATTGTGACGGTTTAGTGAGTTTGTCAGAATAAGGCTATTAGGGTCATATCCCAGAAAGAAATAAATTCAGCCCTGAAAATGTATCAATATCAACAAAAGAATCGCGGAAATTTAGGCCAGAACTGCTTAGATAGTACTGGCAAAAACGTGCCTGCAAAAGGAAAATGCCTGATTTAAACGAGTGCCAAATTGGCAGTATTACTGTCAAAATCTTGGCATTATTTTGCTTGTCGTATAAATGGTCGAAAATATGGCAGTATATTTGTCATTAAAAAACTGCCAGCCAGAATTTTCGTTTAGTTGTGGCGTTATATTGACATCGTGTAAATTCAGTACTGGCAACAATTTTAAAATAATGACAATTTGCAGTTGGCAGTATTTTTATCTGTCATTATTTAAGCTTCGTGTAAAAGAATGTCGATAATTAAATTAATGAGAGCAGTATTTTGGCAGTAAATACTGCGAACTTGGCAGTCGTGTAAATCCGGCATAAGACTGTTGACAGATTCGAAAAGGAAATGTATGTAGAAAATTAACAAACATTATTTTTAAACAGTATTGTGCAAATATAATCTTAAGTTGACGTTTGTGTCTGGACTGATTTCAATCGAACAAACAAAAATCCATTATATAGAAGAGTGGCAAACCTCGAAATCTAAGGTGTACGTACTCATATTTCCTGAATCTGAAAGGCATCAGAACACAAGTCTTTCAAAATACTTCAACATCGTTTGAACGAAACTGACCATTATTTCAAACAAACCAAATCCCTAGGTACCGAGGTAATAAAGGATATGCGATTAAAAATAAAATTTTAGATGCGATGAAAATGAAGTTCTGAATCATATTATGAGTATCCCTGCATACGAAAGTCTTTATACTCGAAAACAGTCCTGTCAAATTACGAGGCTGTAATGTACTAAACACAGGCTCTCTTGAAATGGTGTACGATGGACCGAACAAAATCAACGAAGCAAAAAAGACAAAATCTTCTGGAGCTACTCCATTTGACCGATGAGAAGTTTCATCACCTTCATAAGACTCTGCAACAGTCTTTCATCCGGATCTATAAGATAAGTCGAATATTGTACTTTTGACTTGGTTATATTAAGTTATCTTCTTTTATTGCAGTCTAATTTTTGTATTAACTTATTTCTGTTTTTGTCCTTGATTAAATTTTATTTCAATAAAATATTCCTTTGATAAAAAGTCTTAAGTAAAAATATAGTAAAATATAAAAAAGGAAAAACGGCTTATGTATAAGTACACACAATAATCCAATTTAATATACAAATCATAAAATGATGAAAGGGCTTAAGTGACAAATTTTTCTCATAAATACTTTAATTAAGCTATTTTTGTTAATCCTTAAATGTACACAAAAAGAGAAGAAAATTATGATGCTTATGACCAAACTTCATATTTCTATTTAAAACGGTTCTCCTCATATATTTTTTAAAAAGTGTTATGAAAAATGCTAAAGAACGATTTCAGCCGCTTTGCCTTGTGAGTAAAGAAGTTTACCGTAATATTTCTTTAAATTGTGAATTTTTTTAACTTAAAACACACTGTTCTTTTTATTGATTAAACTAAGGAGGCTTAAATATATCCAAGGTTTTAAAAACTTTCTTTTCTTAGACTGTCTCACTGATGTTGAAGAACAAGTCTTAATATGATCTTGTAAGATTGAAACAAATATTGCGCAAGCAACAGATGAATCATTTTCCGGGTAAACTGGTTCACAAAACTCATGTTTTAAAATGTCTAATAATAAATAGTAGTCGATTATGGTTTTATGCGATAAGTTAGGTGGTTTCCATACTTCTTGAAAGTCATTGTTAAGAGCAATGAGCTTGTGATCTGAAATATTTAAGTCGATAACATTACCAATAAAATTAAATTTGTTGCTTTTGCTATAGCGAGAAAAAATATGGTCTATATTAAAGACTGCCATAAAAAAAGAATAGTTTTCAGAATCTCTATCAAACGAGTCGAGAATTTCTATATTAATACCACCAATTATTATTAAATTATTTGCTTTACATATGTACCTCGAGAATATGGGTAAATTCATTTATAAAGAAACCATTACTAAATGCATGCAATCTATAAATACACAGCATAACATAATTCGCATTTTGGTAAAAAAAATGATAATTTTACTATATCTGCACTTTGAACATCAATTTTTGAAAATTCGTAACTAAAATGTTCATCATTATATACTGCCACGCCACCTAATGAATAAGATTCATTACAGCAGCTGACAAGCGCATAACCCGGTTTATTCTAATTGGAAATTTCAATTTCAAAAACCCATATCTCAGTTAGAACAATTATAACTGGCAATATATTTGGAGACTCAATGTGAGCAAGAAAAATTGAAAAAAAAAATTAAGCTTCGAATATTTTTTTGAACGCAAAAACAGTTGTCAGAAAAACTACGAAAATCTGGCTTATCACAAACACTTTGGACAATTGGAAATATAGGATTAACAATGCTCATATTTTATCGAAATCAGATACACAATTAATTCTTACTGAATTGTCACCCTCACTTTTCCTCACAAAAATATTCCCATTTCTCGTCCAAACGTATTTTACTATCTTCGTACTTTTCATAGACAGTGTGTTTTTAAAAAGTTGACGTCTCTGGTGTGATAAGCAATCATTGATGTATACATACTCATGTTTTAAAGCTCCAATCAGTTGGTTTGTATTTAATTGTTCTCTTTTTTCTCGTTTCTGTAGCATAATTTTTTCCTTTAAAAGGTGCCATACAAATTTGACATGTATTATATTTGTGGTAGTTGAATTCTGCTTCCTATTCTTATCCTGCTTAGCAAAACATTGATTAATATCACACTCTTTAACATTAACATTTAATGCATCACGAAAAAATCCTACAGCGAGATCGATGAGCGGAATGTCTTTTTTTAACTGGAACATTAACTACTTACACACTTTTAGAGAGATGTTGTTGTTGCAGATGACTAACTTTTTCTTCAAGCACAAGAATTTTATTTTCATTTTCTTTGTTAATTAAATTTAATTTCTCGAACTGTTGTTTTTGGTGACATTAGGTGGAATTTCCAACCTTGCATTAAATGAGTTGTTAGTGTTCGTTGGTAAAGAGATGGTCGAAGACGCTTTCGAAGCAGTGGTGTCGGGGTAGACAGCAGTGGTGTTGGTATCCGGTGGCGGTGTAGCAGCTGGAAATGATGATGATGGATTAGGTAGTACTCGTATTTTGAGGCAGTTGAAGTTGTTGTTTTTTAGTTGACACAGATGGCATGAGGACGTGTTTATTTATGATTGATGGCGGTGGTGAGAAGCGAAGAGACTCACGTCTTGATTTTGCAGGAGTTGCAATGAAATCAATATTATTACTTTTCATATATTCTGTATCACTTCTTTTCAGATTTACACATTTAAATGAAAAACCGATTTGCATTCAATGCACCTAATTTTAGGAGCATTTCGCTCAACCTTTAAGTTACAAAGACAAGACATTTTGATAAAAGTCACAGACACAAGAAGTGCACCCCACACGACTCAGATCACGATACTGAATTTTGATTAGTTGGAAGGCATAGCCTCTACGAAACAACAACACATAACGACTCCAGATGGTCGAACCGCCAACCAAATCGACCACGTATGCTAAATGCCGCAAGGCACAATTTTGATTAGTTGGAAGGCATAGCCTCTACGAAACAACAACACATAACGACTCCAGATGGTCGAACCGCCAACCAAATCGACCACGTATGCTAAATGCCGCAAGGCACGCATTAAACATCTTGGACGTGCGAACCTTCCGAGGTGCAAACGTGGACTCTGGCCAGTTTCTTGTTGTGACAAAGTTCAGAGCCCGACTGTCGAAAAAAAAAAACGACGACGGGCAAGGAAGGAAATTCAACATCGCCTACCTTAGCACATCTGAGAAAGCCATAGACTACAGTGAGCAATTGACCGGGAAACTCTGCCGTACCCCCAGCCCCAAGAGTCAACGACCAGTGGAACTAGTATCTCGACTTCATTAATGATGATGAATGCGCGGTATTGAAGCAAGAGACGGATTTGCACGAATGCAAATGCTGCAATGGAAAACAACAGCCGCAAGAGAGGAGTACCGTGAAAACAGAAGGAACGATAAAAACCCCTCCGAAGAAAAAAAAGAGCATCCGCAGCCTCTCAGCTCAGATATCTCTAGGAATCTTACACGCCACCAACACCCGTAGGTTCTACAAAACAGCCAAGTAACTCGCATCTGGTTATAGGACTGGCATGGGCACTGTACGAAACAGCGAAGGGAAACTAGTCACCGAAGCACAGGGAATTGTAGACGTTAAGCAGCACTTCCAGCAACTTCTTAATGGGCATTATGTAGAGGAAGCAACAACTGCTCAAATAGCTGCATATGCCCAATATAGAAAAAAGGCGATACTATGCCCTGCAAAAACTACAGAGACATATCCCTGCTTAATGTTGCCTACAAGATCCTATCCAACAATATCATCGGCACGTACCACTGCGGCATCAGGCCAGGTAAATCAACGATACACCAAGTCATCACATTGAGGCAAATCCTGGAAAAGACCAACGAATTTCAAGTCGAAATGCACCATCTTTTCATCGACTTCTTAACATTATTATTTTTCCAAGGCAAAATTTTATTTTATCGACTGAACTTAAGCGAACTGTATTATAAATATATACAAAATCAATAATGAAATTTCCCTCGTTAACGTGGCTTTCCCAAAAGTGGTAATTTGACCGGCAAACCCGCCATTTTGAGATCTAATTACCAAATGTTATTTTTGCTCGTTTCTACTGCTTGTTTGTTTATTTATTCATTCATTTAAATAGGTAGAGGTACAATAATATAAAGTATAAAGAAGAATTAATACAAAAGATAAAAATTTAAAGTAATATAATTCATAAAGCGTTCTTCAAAAAAACAAAACTCCGAATACATTATGCTACCCATATAAATAAATAAGTTGGTTATACACTCTATAGCGAAGCATAAAGCTAACGCTAGTATCGAATGCACCAGATAACAGAAATAAAACCACAATATTATTAGTTTATTCGTGTGTGTGAATTAGACCACAAAATTATTTTTCATTTTTTAATATTTTAATATTCATATTTGTAATTATATTATATACTTTCTATTTGATAGGTGTTATAATTGAAAAGCAAAGATTTTATTTTTACTAGAAAAACTTGTAATTGGCTTAAACGTCGGATGGTAATTTGTTATAAATTGTAGGAGCCGCTACTGTGAAGAATCTTTTGAAATTAACTTTATTATACGGAGTAAATTATGTAAATCATTTCTTCTTATAGATAGATGTCTACTTCTAATAAAAAATATCCTAAGAACCTTATAATAGTAAAGTTGCCTTAATGGAACGATTCTCAGACTCTGAAATAAATCAAAACTAGCTTGTAAGCGATTTTTTCTACAAATAATTCGCACAATATACTTTTGCAAAATAATTAGTGGATTTACTTTATTAGAATATGCACCCCTCCAACAGGTTAAGCCATATTGAATTTTCGAATGTACAATACCATAATAGACCATAACCAATACTTGTTTAGAACAGTATAAACTTAAGTTATAAAAATGCCTAATACAACACCTTAGGTACTTTTTTAATGAGTCAGTATGGTCTGTCCAATTAGGTTTGCTATTAAATATTACTCCCAAATACTTAAAAGACTTTACAAATTCAATCTGAAAGCAAAATTTGGAGCAAGGAACATTTGAAAAAAATGATAGATCACTGTTTTCAGAATCGCAAGAATTTATTCTCAAACTTTGTAAATTTACGGCACTCGGAAGAATGGTAGAAAATATCGCAATCTAGTGGAGAACCCAACAAATTAAAGTACATCGCTTTTGTCTTATTGCTTAGAACCATTTTGTGAACAGAAAACCAACGCCTTAAGATTTCCATGTCAGTGCTGATGTTAGCAATGAGGTCAAGGGGAGATTAACAACCATAGGGAAAGGCAATATCATCAGCAAAAGCTGTGGGTTTACCACATAAGTTTTGATCAAAGAAGGAATTTATAAAAATCAGAAAAAGCAAGTGACCCAAGACCGAACCTTGAGGAACGCCAATAGTTATGTGGCAGAGTTTACTATAACAGCCATTAATTTTAACCATTTGTTTTCGGTTTGTTAAGTAACACTCTAATAATTTTTAGTGATTTAATGAAGCAGATCAACTCTCCAGAAGAAATGGGATCAAAGAATAAACTATCTACTACGAAGCTGTCATTTATTATTTCTCTATCAACGTAGTCAATATTATGTGCGTTTTTTTGCAATCCCCGTGGGAATTGATTGAAAAAAATGACCAACACGCTGAGTGAAAACACTTGGCAGCACTGCAAATTGGCAAGATGACATTTTAGAAAACAGCTGTAATAATGCAAGAAAAAAGACAAACATCAAAGTTTGCCATCATCGGGTTGATTTGGTTTGTTTTTTCTAATATAATAAATTCATTTAATTTGATGAAGAAAAGATTTCTTCCAACAGTACATCCTAGTGTGCCAGCACCAAAAAGCAGGCATTTAGTTTCAGCCATTAGCTCTAAGTTTAATTCAGTTACAAGTGTCTCCATTTCATTAATTTCAAGTTCAAATTTATGGAATTCTCAGGTAACCTGAAAGAAGAATTTTTTGTAAAAGAAGATTTTATTATTTCGAAGCTGCTATTGAACGAACATTACTCTGCTGGATCCAAACTGTCCCTCTTGTACACCATTCGAGGACGCATTTTATTGATTTTATCCTCAATATTTTCATCTTTCAAATTCTCTTTTAGATTATTAGAATCTATGAAATCTTTTAATTCAAAGCAATTATCTTTCAAAGTTTTGTTCGTATGAAAGAGCTTCGTTTTTGATCAGGAAGAGATGCAATCAATTGAATCATGAGAGAGATCTGCGAGACCGCAAGGCGTGGTCTAATTGCTTTGACTGACTTTCAGAGTTTGTTTAATTGGCGGGGGAAACGCGAACAAATAGTAAGTAATAATTGTGTGTTCTTAGATCCTACATAAAGAAATCTTTAGCGTAAATTAAATTTTCTTACGAAAATACTTGCACCAAAGGATACAACAATAAATCGTGCTAATAGTTTGGGATCGTCTAAGATTGCTCCAATAGCTATGCCATCGAGAAATTTATTACCCTCAGCTTGCAGTAGGTAATTGTATGTTAATTATTTGAAGAATTGCATGATCTAAACAATAGTGGATAGCATTTTACTGCAGAATTAAAATTATAGGATTACTCAATACAAAAGGATTTATTTTATTATTTTTATTTTATATTTTTGCTTGCGTGTTGCGTCTTGCGTGAAAATCAAAACAAAATAGCTGTTTTAACTTGTTAAAAAAAATAACAATTCATTCTAGAGATGGGAGAAGACGGAATATTATCATTACATTGGTAAATTCAGAATTTGATGCGGAATTTGATATTTTCCGGGTCGAATGGGACGATTGAACTAAAAAGAGGGGTAGATTCATCGAAAAATTCGGATATGCGAATTTGATTTGTTTTGTGTAATTTCGATGTGTTTATTGAATTTAAACTACTTTACTGGTAAAATAACATAAAAAGAAGCTAGTTAATTATTATTTATACGAGAAAATGTGTATCTAAATTGAAATCAAGTGCTTGGAAATTCTTTTTTGCCGATGTGATTTTCTTTTAATTTAATTTTCACAAATACGGTGATACATACAATACCGAATCAGTGTATTCCTTGATGAGAATCTTTCGCACTATTCAACCTTGTAAAAACTACCCCATTCTTGCTCTCCACTACTCGGTCACTAGTAACATAATATTAGCGTAAAGTATGCCAAGGATGCAGTAGAGAATTTATAATTGGCTTACATACGTTGCAAGGAAGGTCCCAGTGCAACTCATGTGGAGATCATGGAACGAGATTTTCTTGATCGTGACAGACAATTAAACATTGAAAATATAAAAGAGTTGTACCAATCGGATATATTAAAAAAATAATGGCTTTTCATACGATCCGAAGGAAAGAATTATTTTACAAATTGTTCAAGGAGCTGTTATAGATTAAATAATAATTTTTTTAAAGAATTTGTATGTAGTCTTTTATGTAAACAACGACTTTAGGTACAAAATCGAGGGTTGAAATATGTGCGTGGCTTGAGTTCATTTAAAATGTAAAACTTCCATATCTTCTAATTAGAAAGATTCGGTATAAATGTAAGTTTTCAAAAATTAACATATTTATTTTTACCAAAAGCTTACATGAAATAAAAATACTTTTTTATATTATGCTAAAAATATAAAGTTACTACATTCATTAAGTTGGAATTATGTTTTAACCTATAGATGTTTTATTTTTTATTTTTTGTCTTTGAAAATAAATGTGTACTAATACTAGGATCGATTGCACGAATGTAGGCTTTATTGATTACAGCCAGATCAGAAGGGAAGAATAATTTCTTCCATCATTGAA
The DNA here is from genome assembly GCA_910595825.1 of Philhelius pedissequus. Classification (NCBI taxonomy): domain Eukaryota; kingdom Metazoa; phylum Arthropoda; class Insecta; order Diptera; family Syrphidae; genus Philhelius; species Philhelius pedissequus. The sequence continues at coordinate 254,747,738 of OU343160.1, forward strand.
ACACCTTGCCCCAATATATTTAAAGTCCACAAAAAAAGCTATACCTTCGTATATTTGGTATTGTTTTCCTTCTTTCCACTGTTAACAATTCATGCCGCATCTAAACTGGTTTTTGATATCAAATGTAATAAATCTAAAGAGCAGTATACGGATACCTGTCCGGATTGATTGATTTGGAGAATGAAAAAAAAGCACCAACTTCAAGGCTATTTTTATAGTAGAAACAGCGTAGTCAAAAAACGAATCGCGTTAAATTAAAAACGTCTTTTAATAAAACAAAGCACACGTTTAAATGATGGTACCTACAACAAAGTGATCAATACTTTGCCCAAATAAATACCTATAGAAAACATTCAAAGAGCTAACTACATAACTAAAAAGTCTATGACAACGATATATGATGATCTATCTCATCGGTCTTCAGGCGGAGTTCTTGCATCCTTGGATTAACGTTTATTTTCTGCTAATTCTTCATAAATCCGTCCCTTTGCTCGAAAGACCTTCGATTGTAAATAGAAGAACAAGAACAACTGGTGCACAAATGTACAACAATGTGTTAGATAGAATTTAGAGTCAGGTGTGATTTGTCATTCTCCTCGGATTTATCAACATATTGACACGTCTTGAACGAGGACACAGATTGTTTTATAGAATCTTGATTTGCTTGGTTGTTACAACAAAAAGCAGCTTGCAAACCTTTTCGAATTATTGGTGAGACGCCATCGTCTAGTTGGGAACAGGCAATCTGAACAGCGACGGAATAACATCCCCATGAACCACGCAGAACTTTTGTCAATTTACCACGACTTATTTCCTGACAAGTGCGAAGATGTGCCGAATCGGTCGAATACTCTTCCATATGCTAACAAAATTAAAATAATTTCCAATAGTCAGAAGAATATTTCCAAGCAACTAATTACCTTTGAATTTTGCAATTCACAAAACTGATAATTAATTGACAGGTCAAAATGTCAGTTTTGAAGTTTCTATACATTTTATCGATAACTTAATGAAAAGTATTTGGTAGCACAGTTTTTATCCTCTCCAGAAGCTAAGCCCCGAGAATTCTGTGGGCTTACGTCAAGCACCCCCGGGAATTAGTTGTTGTTGGGTTTAGCATGCAAATTGTTAATCCCACTCATCGTTTTTTTCATCCAATTTCCCCGGGGCTTAGAAAAAAACACGCCTATTGTTTACGAAAACCTCGGTAAATAGATTATTGGCAATGGAAAAAAAAAATTCATTAAAACGATTAGCTACCTCAGTTGGATCAGAAACACTTTTATTGCCGTGCGTCGGCTAGTATGAGTGATCTAATAGCATGGTCGTTGCGGTTCAAGATGTTGTTATCCACATTCCATTCACCTCTAAGATTTCCTTTATTTTTCATCAATTCATTTATATAAAAGTCTTCCTCATGTTTCTTGATCTCCTTTGAAATTTCTTTACAAAGTAGTTTATAGTTTGCTTTAAGTATATTGTTATTGGGGTATTTTTTACATTTAAGTAGCAGCTTATTTTTTTGTTTAATGCGATTTAATAATAATCCTGTCATCCATTTTTTCAATTGCTTAGATTTACTAGTTTTGGAACGATTTGAAGTACAGTTAGTAACATGGGAACCAAGTATATTCTACCCAGTTTATCTGTGCGGCCTACGTGATTTTGATTTTCAGTGCAGCTAGACTCGGTTACAATCATATTAAATATTTTCAAATAGGTTCTAATAGAAATTGTTACTAAAATCACTGTTTTAAATCAACTGCAATGTTCACATTGAAAGAATTTTATTGTTTTATTTAATTAAAATATTTGTATTCATAGTAAAATTGAATTTTCTGCGTGTACCTTATAAGGAAAATCTTGATGGCCTTTAAATTTAAATTCAATGAACTCACGCAACACATAAGCCAACGTAGTTTACATAATTTGCTTAATTAAATTAATGTTCGGGACTATAGGTACATGTAGGGTAGATTTGTATATATTATTAGATATGTGTACATATATTATTATAACTATGCCAACAAGTTTGCTGGAAGGTCATAGGTCATACTTAATAGGCCTATAAATAAAATTAATGTTTATGGTTAGCGAATATTTATCCGTGTGCAATGTATGTATGTGTTTGCATATGATTAAAGATTTTGAAGTAAAGTCGTTAAAGATTAAAGACGAGCGGCATCAAGAATAACTTAGTGGTTAAATTCGTAGTACAATAGTTTAAAAAGTCAAATAATAAACCTACTGTTTTAATTGGTCATATATTATGATACGACTCTTGAGTTTTTCATGCAATAATTGATGATTTCTAGAACAGTATATTTAATATTAATAAATCCCCGATTTTCCTTAAATATTTATGGGCATTGGAGAACAAACAAAAATGTGCGAATATATTTTAAGCCTTCTTTATGAAATGCAGTGTTTCATTGGAAAATACCTTTACTGAGAAGAATAAAGAATGGTTCTAGATTGCATTTAAGAATCGATCACACACAAATTTGTTTAGGGTATCGAATGTGAAAATATTTTCATTGTACATGTCGATAAAATTAACAAAATTAAAAATCAACTTGCAGACCCTTCGATAAATGGTGTAAATATTGTAAACAAAAATATTGAAAGTGAACTCACTGCTCTTAAGAATCATATCGAGATTTTCAATATGATAAGACTTGCGACTGGCTTGCCCTTCTTATTTGGTATCCCATTTTTCGATCAAGAAATTCTTAAGAACCCTTTAAATAATTGTGTCACTTACTTCAATTTTAAACACCTAAATTAAGGAGAAGATTCTACAATTATTGTAACATTGTTTTTACGCACGTAAAGTGCGATAAATTTCTCTCAAAGAACTTTTTGAGGACGTGAAGATTTCCGCCATAAAAATTATGCATCCTTTCAGTGGTCTTGCGAAAATCAAAACTTTTTTTTTTTTGCTTTCCCACTCGTTCGGTTCGCTCCACTGATTTCCTATTGTTTCCTGTCGCGCGTGATTTCTTTGGTTTTAGAATGATTTCATTTATATTTTGTGATCATAATGGACAGACGTCAAACAATTTTCTACTAAAAAGTGTTTGTTGTGAAAAATGAAAAATAATGTCGAATTCCAAACAATTACTACAAATCGATTTCAGATCGATAAATAATAGCGTTCGTGTAAATTCTATGAAATTTTGTTAAAAGCGCAAGTTTGTTTTGACAGATTTTGTTTAGAAATAACTCGATTGTGTCAGAAGAAAATCGAATAGTTGGTTGTTTGGAATTCGACATATGTAAGTGAAATTAGGTGAACAATAATAAAAGCCGACAACTAAATATTAAACAAGTGACAAACATGAATGTTTTATATCACAAGAATCAGTATTTTCAACCAAGAAAAAGAAGTTATGAATTCGAAGATTTAAAGACCACAGGGATTTCATTGTATTCTTTTTCTTTGACTAAATCATCACATCTCAGGAATCATTTTTTTCAACAAAGCAAAAGAACTTATGAATTCGACGGTTAAATTCATTATAGGATTCCCCAGAAAATTCATTGGTGGTATTTCTTTTCCTTGTGGAAAAAGCTACTTTTTCAGTATCGAATTTTTGAACATTTCCCACTGGACATACAATATAGCTACATCATATAACTACATTCTACAACTATTATAGGTGTTCGAGAGTTAAAATATATATCTTTCGGCTGTTTTGGTCGTAATGTTTTTTTAATGAAACAATTTCATTTCCTTTCCCGACGTTTCGACGGCGCGGCGGTTGCCGTCTTCTTCAGGGGATCTTTTATTTACAAAAATAAATTGAACATATTATACACATAAGAATATTTAGTGTAAAATTTTGGCAAACTTATATTTAGTAGGTATTACAGATAAATATAAATAATACAATGAAAGATCAATATAAAGCAATGTTTAAAAACAAAAAATTTGATATAAAAAAACACTTCGATTGAAGTCGGCTTTAAATTGTCACGGATTCTGCCTAGTCACCAACGAGCAGTAAACCGATGAAATGTTCTGGCTGCCTTGTTTACGATTCATATTGTTTTTGTTGTTAATAATATGAAGAGTTTATAGAGTATACCGCTTGGAGAAATGTTTCTCCCTTTCCAGGATTCCCACCCTGTCAAAATCTGGTTTGTGTCCACGCTCAATGGAATGTAAGGCCAATGCTGTCTTCCCAGTGCTTTTAAAATTAATGTCGGATTTGTGGTTGGAAATTCATTGACGAAGAAGTTGTTTTGTTGTACCGATATAGGAAAGATTGCAATTTTCTTCCGCATTGCCACGACAGTTAATTTTATAGACTACGTCTGTGCACTTATCCTTTTCCGTTTTTGTTTTCATGTTGGTGAAAAGAGGTGCCAGCTGCCTATTGGACTTATACGCTAAGCTGACGTCATTAGTACTATTTGTTACCGTCTCTTTAAAGTTTTCTGACAGTTTGGGAACATAAACTATACTCTTATAAATACCTCTCTCTTTTTGCCGATTATCAACAGGAGCTTTGCGTTTTTGGCGAAGTATCAAGCACTGTATGATTTCCATTGGATAGCCATTATCTAGGAGAATTTGTGTCACTATTTTCTCATTTGCGGCGTGAAATTCCCGGTCACTCAACGCAAAGACTTTTTGAACTAGATTAGAGGCTGTATTAATAAGAATATGCTTTGCTTGATTGGATCTAAAGTTGACAAATCTTCCAGGTGCTGTGTCTTTCTGATACCAATTGAAAGAGAGTCTATCATTAACGTGATGAATCTTGACGTCTAAGAACGTTATCGCTCTGTTTTGTTCTACATACATCAGTTATACAAAATTCAAGTTGGAAAATATCAATAGCGCACAACTTTAAACATTGTTCCTTTGAAAAATAAACCCGGCTCTAGTTAACTTAGTCGCTTAGATCTGAGCCCTTGCCTAACTCTTTCATAATTTTAAGCACTTTAAATAACTCTTCTAACTAATGTGGATTCTGCAACGAAACGTTGCAAATTTAGATTCAACAAGAACAAATATGAAAAATATAAAAATAGATTGAACCAAATCGCTTGGACAATGGTCGGTTGCGCAGGGAGAGGATTCAAGAGAACAAAAATTGTTCGCAAGAGATTTAATGAGTTCAATGCCAGAGATAAAATACTTTTTTGAAAATTGCTCAATAAACCACGATCATGTCTCATATAAATAAGGTCCATCCCTGGAAGATGATTGTGTCTTTCTCTCAAAGTTAATGAGATAAGCAAAGAAATTTTGAGAGAGCTACGCAGTAGAATGGCCAAGTGAATTGGTTCAAGCTATAATAATTGTATTGTGAAGTCCTATTGGTAACCAAACCTGATATTGCATAGGTAATAATTATCTGATTTGATTTTCTTTGTTTGTTTTCGTAATGGGTAGTAAATTCAAGGGGTATGGTTTGTTTCGATTTTTTCATCTCGTTTTCATATTATTTCGTTTTAATCGTTTCGCATTTCGTAGATTCAGTATTTCAATAAAAATGTTTTTTCAATTAATTTGCTTACATTTGTTTTGAAACAAAATCATTAGCTCATTTACTTAGTTCGTTGTTAGTTCATTATGCCTTTTATTATTTAGTGTTTCGATTATTTCGTTTTTTGTTCATTTCGATTTCGATTACCTCGCCAAAGTGAGTTTTGTCTTTATCATTTTTTTTTATGAAAAGAGACCAATGGCATTAAAATTCACGCGAACTGCGCTTTGGAACTCCCCTTATTGAGCCAATTATAGGATTTGGGGTAGGGTCGAGTTTGCGTGTATGCAAAGTTTTTTGTGTAATATTAATCAAAATACAGATCGGCCTAAGCGGGATTAACCGGGGATCTAATAAAACGAGATAATAATAAACCTAGATTTTGCATATTTTATTTAAATAAAATAATTACTTCATTATACAAAAACACAAAAAAAACATAAACAGCAAAATAAATTTACATAAATTGTAACAAAGTTTTATATTAGACGCCAATGACAATAAATTCTAATAACAAATAAAATGAGAATAAACTTTGGCGCAAATGCAAAACGAGTAAAAACGGAAATGAAGAAATGCGAAAGACAACAAAACGAAAAAACAGGCAAGTTTGAGTATTGTAACATTACATTATTAATTATTAATAATTACTTAGGAAGGATTTCTATGCTGCGTATGTTCATACTGCGAATAGCAAGCCAGATGTTTTGGCACGAAGTGAAGTAGGGGAATATTATGACCCTTCAGAATTTAGGCTACATTGCTATAGATTAGTGCCATTATTTTTCCCGCATCACGGTATCGCCGTACATGTGCGAAAAAATGTTGCTCATCAGATTCACCCACAATATGACCCTTGATTAAGCACAAATTTTAACCTGATGTGATTGAAATTCACAGCCCATAAGCACATCATTAACACATGCTTTATTTATCGTAGCCCAAGCTTGGACAGTAATTCGATCCTTAACGAATTCGTTGCGCTGCCCGACTCTAAACAAACGAAAGAATACCTCCACCAACACCCTAGACTTGTCTCTTACTTTTCAACCTGGTAAATACATTAGTAGTGTGTAATCGCCTTTATGCCCATCAGCCCATTGTGGCATAACCAATATTATTTTAATTAAAAGAAAAAAAAATCCATAACAATTTTAAATTACTAAAATTTGATTTAGGTAATTAAAATATTTAAAAAATAGAAAATGTACCTGTCGCTAGTAAAGTTAACGTCACCCGCGTATGCAATTACCTTAACTCCACTATTCTTGAATCTTATCAAAGCTGCGTTCATCACAAGTATCTAGAAAAGAGGAGAGAGAACCCCAGCTTGTGGAGTTCCCGATGGGATGGGCTAAGGACATTGGTCTAACGATATCGGTAGCTGCACTTTTCCTTAAGATGTCTGTTAGATCAAGAAAGCTTAACGGTCCCGGTCCATATTTTAAGCTAAAGGGTTATCCATTTTTCGGTTTCAAAAGTATAGGGCTGGAATTCGACATCTGTCAAACTAAGTTGTTAAACCAATTTTTTTTTCAGTTGAAACTCTGACATTTACAAAAATGAATCGCTTAATTTTCGCACAACGTACAAAATTGTTAAAACCTACTACAAAAATGGTGATTCTGCCACAGCCACATATAGTGCTTTAAGAGGAGATTATGGTTTACATAATCGTCCACCTACGCAAGCAATGTGCAAAATTGTGAAGAAATTTGAAGAGACTGGATTGGCTACAGATATTTTAAGGCTTGTGGATTATCGTTTCGCTCGTACCACTAAAAATATCGCTGCTGTAAATGAAAGTGTTGCCGAAGAGCCGAATGTCGATTCCTCGTCGTTCTCAGGAATTAGGACTGTCTTCCTGCACATTATGGCGTATTTGGCATTTAGATCTACACCTACATCCATATTAAGTCCAGCTCACACAACAACTGAAGCCAGCTGACCATTCACAACGTCGTAAATACGTTGAATGGGTGCTTGAACAACAGGCGGTGGAGGGCGATTTTTCGAACAAAATTTTCTTCAGCGACGAAGCACATTTCTCACTCGGTGGGTATGTTAATAAACAAAATTGTCGTATTTGGGGTTCTGAGAATCCTCAATTAATTGAAGAGAGGCCATTACATCCACAAACCGTCACTGTTTGTGGAGCTCTTTGGTCCGGAGGTGTGATTGGACCTTACTTCTTCGAAAACGACGATGGAACGACTGTCACCGTCAATTCGGAGCGTTGTGGTCATATGATAACCGACTTTTTTTTTACCTGCTTTTGAAAACTACGACTTAGAGAATATGTGGTTTCAACAAGCCGGTGCCACATGCCACACAACTCAAGCGAATATGGCTTTATTGCAAGAGATATTTCCAGGCCGCGTAATTTCTCGTCGTGGCGATATTAACTGGCCACCAAGATCATGCGATTTGACACCGCTGGACTTTTTTTGTGGGGCTACGCGAAAGACCGTGTTTAGGCAGATAAGGCTTTAGCTCTTGAGCACTTGAAAACCAACATTCGTCAAGTTGGGCTGAGATACCGCCCAATATGTGTCAAAAAGTGGTCGAAAATTACTTCAAAAGAATCGATGCTTGCAACAATTCGCGTGGTGGTCATTTAAATGATGTTGTGTTTCACACATAATGTCAACGTTCAAACTTTATAATAAAAATAAAATTACTTTTGAAACCGCAAAATGGATAACCCATTATAATGTAACTTAGAGTCCAATTTGTTTAGTACATTTTCAACAAAAGGCAAAATGTTACATTGTGTTCAACCACATAATATCTGCTCCAGAAAAAAATATTTTGTAGAAATTGGAATTGGACCTAAATATGTTAACGTTGTTGTTTAAAATCATTGTTACAGACAAATATCGAGGAGACAATTTTTCTGGTGAAATTGCATTGACTAAATAATAAAACTTTATTAAAGAAAAATTATAATTAGGATTAAACAAAGAATTTAAAATAAACAGGAAAAACCTAAAAAAATAAAAAGTCTTTTCCTTCTCGACTATTCAGCTTCGTCTCCATATTATAAATAAAATAATTCCAAATTAAAATTAAATAAAACATAATTGAAGTTTATAGCTAAGACTTAAATAAAATATAATTAAATTGTATAAGTTACTTTCTATCAGCAACAATCATCGGTATAAAACTCAGGAGCAAAAGGAGAAAGCGAAGACCTGACTTTTTACTATAATACTTCCCATCAAACTCAAAATAGCCTTGGTCGATATATAAGGAGACAAGTTTAATTTTTCATGGATTCGGCATTAAAGTAATTGTTTGAGTTTTGAAATTAAAACTAACGGAAACGAATTTTTAATATCAAAGGAAACTAATTTTGGGTGTGTTGGTAGAACTAGAGGTCTTTAACCTTATCAATGAACCGAAAGAAATTTTACAAGGCTTATGGGATTTAATTTAAGACATCGGGTAACAGCAGGTATATTACCCGGTGTCTTAAATTACACCGATATCGAGAACGATAGACACGCTTCACCTAAGCTTTTAAATCTCGATATCTGCAAGAGAAATCATGTTTACTTCACGTAACCCTAAAAGCTGTCAAATAATATAACTTTGTCGATAGCGACTGCACCACAGCAATTGGGCTATTTTAAAGTTTCAAGTAATTATTAAATTTAAAAAAAACACGCTGAAAAATGTACCACCGCTACGTTAGAGATCTTAGGTGGAGGTGAATACCAATCTGGAAGTGATTTCGGTGTTACTTTGGGTCAAAGCACGCTTTCAACTATTCTGCATGAAACCACCAGGGTGCAGAATCGGAAATATGTCCTTCATGGATAGTATGGATAGTTAATAATCCTAGTGAAGAAGAACAAATAAAGCAATGGTTCCATCAAAAATTTTCAATACCAGGAGGCTAGTCTAAACCACACATTTTCCTCTTAAATTTTTGATAACAGTAAGTCTATATTTATATTTATAGTTGTGGGATGTGTAGACGGCACAAATTTGTTTTTACAAAGGCCACGGCAAAACGAAGAGATGTATCTTAATCGAAAAGGACGACACAGTTTAAATGCAATGATCGTAAGCATAAGTATATGGTTAATAATAATTTGAAAATTAAAACTAATTGATTAAAGATTTGCGACCACAAAATGAGGAGAATGACAATCAATCCTAAATATGCTGGGTCTGCGCATGACTCTTTAGTCTGGAAGCATTCTAGTTTTTCAGAAACCGCTTTAATGAACGATAGGCGATATCGGATATCCTCTTGAACCTTGGTTGCTTTCTCCATACCGAACTTCAAATGACCCAAGCGACGAAGTGAGAAGCCATCATGAGCTCGACATAACATTCCTCAGACTACAATCACCGACAGCAGGATCAAACATTTGGCGGAAAGAAAGAGGCACATCATTAAAGACTTATTGTCCAATTAAAAATAATTTTATTTCACTCTCTTCTTACTTACTAATAAAACAAAAACAAAAAAACACTTCACATTACAAAAAAAAAAAACAACGAATAAAACTAAAACTAAAAAATACACATGTTTGTTCTCATTTAAAAAAACACTTCTAAAAAAATTTGGAACTTTGTATTCTAGTTCTTGAGGCATTGCACAACATTCTCTAATAGAGATGTTACTTTCTCGTGAAAGTTCCTTTCTATTAAAACTGAAAGCAGATTTTCTTGAAATTGCTTGTCGTTTGCGATTTATTCTTTGATTATTGCTGTTGGAGTTGGATCAGTGTTTTCATTATCTCGACGGCGACGACGTTTGGATGTGGGTGGACCTACTTATGGTGTTGTAGGTGTGAGAGACCTATATTTGGAATTGTTGATATGTAATCGTTTCATAAAAATGCATATTAATAATGTAACCTACCCTCTGTTAGAACAACATTTGACGGACTTTCTTCAAACATAACTCCGAGTGCTTCTTCCATGTCTATAACATCCTCCTTATTTTGCTCAAAATCATCGCTTGGATCACATGGAGCGCCAAAACATTTAGAGCTACTCCCCGCCACTGCAGCTCGGAGCGAAGTTAGCTCTATCACTTTCTCTTCCATATCAAAAATGGACACTTCTTCATATGGCCCACCTCCCGTCTTCTTCATTGAAATTAAGTTGCCGCTGCATTTTTTTTTGCCCGATATTTGAAGTCGGTCCAAGCCTTTGAAATAATTTTCTTTTGAAAAGTAATTTAATTTGATGATTTCACTTACTTTCCTCTAGGTCTTAACACTTTTTGTGGGCAGTCCATCGGCATTCAACTTAGCAGCCAAATCCTCCTAAAGCTTATTTAACTCCTTTGTTGCTTTTTAAGCTATTCGGAACGTAACCCTTGGCAACTTCGGGATGCTTCTCCATAAAATCTAATAAGATTTGTTTTTGTGATGGTGTTGCAGACCTAACAAAATAATTTTTAAAACCTTTCTTATAATAATTTTCTTAGATTATACTTAGATTTTTGAAGAATAAATTATTTTCACAATAATGCATTCCAAAACACAAATTAAAGACAAAAGCACTGCATTCACAGCTAAATTTAATGAGTGTGTTCCACAAAAATTTTAAAATTTGCTGTCAAAATTCATAGTGAAAAAGGGGCAGATGGATTACTATTTCGAGCTCGATACTTATCTTATGCATCAGTTATAAGGCTGCATGAATTAGTAACATGGTAAATATTTTTGTTATATTTTGTAAAAGTATCATCTGGCAACTCTACTAATTCCATTTGCTTTAAATTCTCACTAATTTTTTCCATGTACTCTCGTCTCTGTAATTTTCTAAGAATGTTCCGAAAAAAATACATGTCCAAATTTCCCTCAAATAACCTAATCCTGATACTGCTGACAGAATAAAAACTAGAAGTGATTTACGCATCTTCGTAGAAAACCTTCAATATTATTTTTTAACATGAACTTAGAACCAAAGCATACAAATTCCTGAGCTTATTGCAAAAAATAATTTGACAATCTTTCAGATCTTGTTATAATTTATGCAAGCGATAAAGAGAAAATTCCTCAACCACAAATTATTATATATATTTCCAGAAATATAAAGATAATTGGTTTATTCAATGACACGCAATAAAAAAAAATTGGATAATTGATTTATTTATGCACACACTTGTTATATGCACATATTTGTTATATTATGTAGAGTATAATAATTGAATAACATTTCGAATCAACAAATGATCTTTCTGTCTGCCAAATATCCTCTTTAGCTTTTAGTGTGTTGTTAATTCAAAATTATCACAAAAAGGAAAGTTGATGTAGGTAAAATGTGTATGTTTTGAATATTTCAAAAGTATATACATTATATTCACCTACACAATATGGTACCAGCAAATTTGAAATTCAAACAAATGCTAATTCAAAAATAAACTCACATCTATGGAAGTTTCAGTTTAACTCTTACCTCTTCTCTGATATGCAATTATTTTACATATTAACCATGAGCGTCTAGAGTAAAATAAGGAGGACTGTATGATTGACAAGTATATATATCCATTTAGTTTTGATTTATATAACGATAAGTCATGTTAACCTTCCTATATTACGAGCATCTACACTGATATCAACGCAAAGGCGAACTGTGTAGATGTCTCTAGATAATTCAGCAACAAAGCTCCTCATACCATAAATTGCCTTCCTGAATTAAAGAAAATTGGTTGTCTTTGTATCCAAAAATGGTACATGTAACTTTCGTTGCGCATGATGTGCATAGGGTCTGTGAAAACATTCGAAGTCACTACCCTAAAGTTGATACCTTTGTTTCGAACATGAAGAAAATGTTTCTCAAAAGTCCATCCCGCATTGCTATTTTTAAGGAGAAAGAACCTGAATTGCCGTTACCACCTCAACCCGTAAGTTTTAATTTTAAATTATAGTAAATCTGGATTAAAATTTACACATACCTACATTCAAGTTTCCACAGGTGTTGACTCGCTGGGGTACTTGGCTAGAGGCAGCTACCTATTATGCGAATTATTTTGTTCGGATCAAAAAGATCGTCACCGTGCTGGAAGATGATGCAAGCTGTGTTGTATTTGTAAAACAATTGATTGAGGACGCTGAATTGATGATGCAGCTTGCATACATCAAAACAAATTTTGGATTTTTGGTCGACCCCAAAAACCAAATTTTCGAAAGCTTACAAAATCAGGTAGTTTTGAGAGACTGTAAATGTACAAACTTATATTTAAAACTTATTTTTTTTTCAAGGGATACCGATTGGGCAAGTGTTCCCCATTTTAAAGAACATCGAGGAAAATTTGGAAAAAGCCAAAGGGCCGGTTGCAAATGAAGTATTCAAAAAGTTCACTACTGTTTTCAACTTAAATCAGGGACTAAAAATACTTGAACAAATAAATTCTGTAATCAATGGCGACATCAACTCCAGACTTCCCGTTAACATTGAAGTGAATGACGTTGACAGTTTTAAATGGGGTCCACTCGTTTCTGCTGAAGTAGAGAGATCCTTCAGCTCATTTAAGACGCTTCTTAGAGACAATCGAAGGAGGCTGTTACCTGAAAACATTAAAAAGCTATTGGTAGTTCAATGCTTTTATAATTAAAATATCATGTAATAAAATATATGTTTTTGTTTTTCTATTTATTTAATAAATGCCATTTTTTTGCGTTTTAATTGATTCTTATTTGCCTTTTTTGATTTTTTTAGGTCACAAAAATCCTTTCCCTGTTAATAATATATACTTTAATTCAAAAATAAAATAAAATAAAAAAAAACTTTAAAAATAAAAATATTACCTATATAAGCATTTCAAAGCAGTCACTCCAAGTATGGACCGTACAAAAAAGTTTTTAAAAAATCATGTTGTAGGATTTTGTGTTTTACCATAATTATCATTAACAGCATTTAAGTGAAAGCAATGTTATGCTTTTTACTTTTGTATATGCAATTTACTTTTTAAGTGCGTATACGCGAACGAAAAAACACATTAATTATAATAAACTAATCTAGTTTATTTTTGTTTTAGTGTATTAGTGCACAAAAATGTATTATATTTTTGAAGTTTATAAGGTTAATCCATTTTTTAAAACCCCTTTGTTTGTTTCCTTTTTCGTATTTAATAACTTTATGCATTGAAATAGGTCACCAATGAAATAAAAAACAGATATTCGGTTAACCTTACCATGTATAACATTTGGAGTCATGGGAAGCTTTACTGCTTAAAATGTCATGTCCGTGACTTAATTGGACATGACCTTTGTTTTGAAATAACAATCTAAGCTTAAATGGGAAAGCAAGAAACCACTACAAGTAGGGCGTGTTATCTTTAAATTATTAAAAAAAAAACATGTGTGTCTCGGGACGCACGACAGAAGTGATAACCTAAACGAATCTAAGTTGAACTATTTATAATTGAAATTGTTTAACTTGAGAAAAGCTTCAAAAGATCTCCGTTAATTTGATTTATTTCAAAAGTTTTCCGTATTAAATCGGTGTATGCCATAAGAAGTTATCACTTCAAAAAATATTTTTTTTCCAAAAAACTGTTTTTCAAATATTTTGGAATGCAGTATTATTTAGAATTTTAAGGACCTCGTATATAAAAATGTTGATTGAAATGCGTTAAGCCGCTAATGAGAAAGTTGAAAATAAAAAAAATGTAAATTGTTGTATGGCAAGTAGCGTTAATAAAAAAAATATATAAGCAAATTTGTATACCAAAATGTAGACTATGCCTTATGGTACACAGATCTTTTTATTCAAAATGGTTAAAGCGGGTTTTGAGATAATTAAGATATACTCAAAATAGCTTTTAACGGCCTTTAGTCCACAAAATTTGCGTTTCGTCCCGGCAATCTCACTTGGACTCATCAGTTGGTTAGTGAGCGCCTTAGCAATACGCAATTTTTGTTAAGTTCAGTTCAACTTACATACATTTTTGGCAAAAAAACAATGTGAAATATATCCAACAAGATTAAAATTTGAATCATTAAAATTGGACGATTTTGTCCGCCAAATAGTTCGAAGAAAACCTTTTAAGAAATCTATACTGTTGACGATCTACAGACAGACAGACCGAAGGAATTGCGAGGCCCACTTTTTTGGTGTTCTCCATCAAGGTTATGTCAAGTTTGATTAAAATCTTAAGTTCGATTTTTCCTCCAAATGCAAAACTTTCCCTCAAGTTAGTCTCAAAGGGAGGGGAGAGTACGATAACTTTGGCGCCAAGATATAATAACGGTTTTTGGTAGAGGGGCTTAATACAAGCATTTTTTACTACGGTAGGGGGGGGTCTATCTCCCCTCGTTTAGGCGGGAGGGGCAATTTTATAAAAATTTACTTAAAATCTTTAAAAAAATATTAAAAAAGAACGGCAACACTTACAGTTATAAATTATACCTTTTTCAAAAGTCAGAACTCTACAATTTATAATTAATTTTAAATAAAGTTGTTTTAGTTAATAGTTTTTTAAATAATTGACTTCAAAGTCAAAATTTATGAAAAAAAAGTTACAAAAATCACTTTGAATATTATTTTTCTCATGATTATGGATATCGATAAAAAAATAATTGATGTAGTTAACTGATCCAATTATTTTTTTATTAAACACAGAAAACTACTTCTTTTTATGTCTTCTAGTTTTTAAGATATGTAATTGAAAATTAGTAAAACTATACTTGTTGTTTAAACCCTAAAGATTCCTTAATTTTAAAGAAACTTTGCATATAATCAAATTTTCACCCTCCCCAAAGCCTATAGTGAGCCCCCAAGAAGGGGGGTTGAAGGGGGGCAGCATGCCCCCCCTTAGGCATCTCACTGTTTGCATCGTAAATTTCATATATACCTTTGTGATTTTATTACATGGACATGACATATGTACATACGATTATGTATATAATATCAATTATTTTTTTTAATCCAGATTCTTTAAATGCAAAAGAAACTTTACATGCACCCATCTGATACAAAATTATTTTTTTTTGTTTTTCAATTTTCTCAAAAACTAGAAAACATAGAAACGAATAGTTTTCAGTGTTTGATTAAAAAATAATTGGAACAGTTAACTACATCAATTACTTCTTTATTGGTATTTATAATCATGAGAAAAATAATACTCAAAGTGATTTTTTTAACATTTTTTTCATAAATTTTGAGTTTGAAGTCAATTATTTCAAAAACTATTGACTGTTTTGTTTACTTGTTTACTCTATAGTATACATACACACACGCAAAATTAAAAAGAAATGTTAACGTTGTTTTTGCACAGAAAAATCCGCAATCGCGGATCCAAATCCATGTTGGTAAATCTGTAAACTACGACAAATTAAAATATTCTGGTAACACTACCACAGATCTTTTTCATGCAAACAAGTTTTTCTCACTACGCCATACAAATTTTAATTTCTTAACACAAAGTAAGTACATTTTTTTGGTTGTTCGATTTCATTTTATAAGAGTTTAACTGAGACACAAGGCTATAGCAGCCTACACTATCTATCGCTATGCACAAATATTTTGATAGCCATCTTTAGGGTTACCTTTGGGACGTGATGCGTGCTTTTGACTCCTTTCTAAAATGTGGTATCCAGGACGCCAGTTTTGTAAAATTGTCAAAAAATAGAATTCTTTTAAAAATTCAGGACTCTTTTTAACAATTTAAATAAAGTTGTTTATACAAAATCTTCGTTGAAAACTTTTTTTCTGCATTTGCTCGCATTCTTCTATGAATTTAGCCCTTGTGAACTCTTTCAAATCATTTTTTACATTTTCTCATGTTAGACATTTAACTTTAGGTGAATTGTCTGTGTACGAGTGCATTAATTCGGCTCTAAACCTTCAAGAAGATGAGCAGCTGGAAGATTGAGCTCTGACCCAATTTTAGTTCAGAACTATACAAAAAATATTACCAAAAATTAATATTTTTAGGTTTTTATTTGTTAACCATTTTGTTAATTTAGTTAAGTATTATGAAAAGAACTGAATTGTCTTAAGTTTTAACGTTTATTTATTTTGAAGAAAATAATGTTTTCTTATGTTTGTAAAATATACATACATATAACAATATATTTGTTGATAGAATGTGTTTTTTCTCTAGTTAATAAGGGACTCCTTTATTAGCCGGGACTTTCTATTTGGATTCCCTTAAAAAATTTCCACAAGAAACCCTGGTCATCTTTATCTCATAAAAGCTATAGAAACGACAATGAATGTTTAAGAATTTTTCCAATCACTATTGCATGTCTAATTTTTGAAGTGATAACTTTTTATGAGGGGGTAAACTGAATCGTTATGTAACGCATAACGCACTATCAACTAACAGAATTTTATCTTTGGCAATTTTAATTTCAAAACAGGAGAAAAACATTAAAAATTGACTGCTTAGTTCGACTCTTATCATCGAAGTTCAGTGTAGAAGAACAGTTATGTTTGAAAATTCATTCATTCATTCATGTAAAAATACCAAGAATGTGTCCTACAATATATATATATATCTTAGAGGGGTTAAAAGAACAATTTTTTTCGATTTTTATTCGTTTTGTAAAATTCTAAATGCAAAAGTTGTTGACAAAATTCAATATTTTTAGAAACAGTCTTCCACAAAGTTACTGCTCCAGTCATCGTCTAAAAAGTGCTTGCGTAATGCGTAAGCATATAGATATATGCATCAGAAAAGGTTAAGGAGGTTTTTAAGTAATACAGGGCGGCCCACGAATCGTGCTACAAAAATAAAACGTAATACATTTTTTTTCAGTGTGACTAGTCGGCTAGTTTTTTTTATTTTATAGGCTACTATTTAGATTTATAAAAAAGAATGCTTGGGATACTGAAAAAAGGATTTCGATAGTGCAGCGATACCATTCTTTGCAGTCCGTCATTTTCGTCCAAAGGGAATTTAGGCTGGAGTTTGGCGGTACTCCCCCGAGTAGATGGACCATTATAAGATTAGTGAACATGTTTGTCGAATCTGGAAGCATCGAACGAAGACCGATTATTTCAATTATTTCAAAAACTATTGACTGAAACAACTTTACTTAAAATTTATTATAAATAGTAGAGTTCTGACTTTTTAAAAAAGTATAATTTATAACTGTAAGTGTGTAAGTTTGTTTTTAAATATTTTTTTTTCTAGATTTTAAGTAAATTTTATAAAGCTACCCCTCTCGCCTAAACGAGGTGAGATAGACCCCCCCGTCCAATAGTAAAAAATGCTTGTATTAAGCCCCTCTACCAAAAACCGTTATTATATCTTGGCGCCAAAGTTATCGTACACGTGCCCAAAGGTATAGTTAGCTATAACTTGCATAGATATCTCATATTAGAGATACCAACTCCATTTGTAAAGATCTAAACATATACATACATACATACGTGAGTATGCAATATACATAAGGAATCGTGTTGACCTTCAACAACTTAATTTTGCCTTAATTTAATTCAAACATTTGTAGGTATGTACATATACAGGGTGGCCCACGAATCGTGCTACAATAAGAAATTTAAATAACTTTTATTTTAATCGATGTATTTCATTAATTTTTTTCTATTGGATTAAAAATTAAATTTTATCTTAAATAACTAATGGTTTTTTAAGATGATAGCCCGCAAATGACCTCCACGCTCATCCATGCATATGCGGCACCTGATCAGAAAATTGTTCATTGCGACCTCAAGGTTTGAAATTGGGATCGCCTCAATTATTGTCTTAATGGACTGCTTTAATTCAGTCAAATTCCTGGGTTTCGTTTTGTACACTTCCTGATTGACATAACCCCATAAAAAAAGGCTGCTGCAGCCAGGTCAAGTGACCTTGGGGCCAGCGGAAAATGCAGTTTCTGGATATCAATTTGTTTGGGAATTTTCGTTGGAGCTCCGCCATAACTTGTGTGGCCACGTGTGCACTTGCTCCATCTTGTTGAAACTAAATCCTGCTAAAAGGAATACTTCTTCGGCGAAGTTGTGGTTTTAATCCTTGCCTTTTTAATTTTTAATAATTCATCAACAATTTTTTTATTTTTATTTTATTAATTAGAGTCATAATTTCTATTTCAGCAAATTCCTGATTAAGAGCTTGAATAGAGTTTCAGCATAAGTTCATTCTTCTACTTTAGTAACTGCAGGTATT
Source organism: Philhelius pedissequus (assembly GCA_910595825.1). NCBI lineage: Eukaryota > Metazoa > Arthropoda > Insecta > Diptera > Syrphidae > Philhelius > Philhelius pedissequus. Next base: position 254,766,344 of record OU343160.1, read on the forward strand.
TATTTATTAATTCGTTTTAATATTTTATTATGTAATACATTTATAAGAAGACAATACACCTTGATAAAACTGCGCACCACACAATGACTCGTTCTGGGTGCGTTTCCGTCTCATGGAGCATTTCTGGATTAGATTCACACCATATACGGCAATTTTGCTTGTTAACATTGCCGTTTAAGTTAAAAAGGGCCTCATCAGACATGAACAAACAATTTATCAATGTGTTGTCTTCTTCGGCCATTGGAATCATTTGTGGCAAAATTCAAGGCGAACAGTTAAATCCTGAGCGCTTAACTTGCTTGTAATTTGGACTTTCTACTGAAACAAATTTAAGTTATCATGAAGTATCCGTTGTAATGACCGTCTGCTAACTCCAATTTGGCCCGATAAGTTTCGAGTCGAAACACTTGCATTTGCCTGTATTGCCGATGCAACAGCCACGATTTTATCCTGAAACCGAACATTAGGATCTCGATGATACGGTCTTCGTTTGACGCTTCCAGATTCGACAAACATGTTCACCAATCTTATAATGGTCCATCTACTCGGGGGAGTACCGCCAAACTCCAGCCTAAATTCCCTTTGGACGAAAATGACGGAATGCAAAGAATGGTATCGCTGCACTATCGAAATCCTTTTTTCAGTATCCCAAGCATTCTTTTTGATAAATCTAAATAGTAGCCTATAAAATAAAAACACACTGAAAAAAAATGTATTACGTTTTATTTTTGTAGCACGATTCGTGGGCCGCCCTGTATTACTTAAAAACCTCCTTAACCTTTTCTGATGCATATATCTATATGCTTACGCATTACGCAAGCACTTTTTAGACGATCACTGGAGCAGTAACTTTGTGGAAGACTGTTTCTAAAAATATTGAATTTTGTCAACAACTTTTGCATTTAGAATTTCACAAAACGAATAAAAATTGAAAAAAATTGTTCTTTTAACCCCTCTAAGATATATATATATTGTAGGACACATTCTTGGTATTTTTACACCGGCGTAATAGAACTGGCGACATAAGCTCAAAACAGCCACCATATGTTTTCTTTTTAATGAATTTTCAAACATAACTGTTCTTCTACACTGAACTTCGATGATAAGAGTCGAACTAAGTAGTCAATTTTTAATGTTTTTCTCCTGTTTTGAAATTAAAATTGCCAAAGATAAAATTCTGTTAGTTGATAGTGCGTTATGCGTTACATAACGATTCAGTTTACCACCTCATAAAAAGTTATCACTTCAAAAATTAGACATGCAATAGTGATTGGAAAAATTCTTAAGCATTCATTGTCGTTTCTATAGCTTTTATGAGATAAAGATAACCAGGGTTTCTTCTGGAAATTTTTTAAGGGAATCCAAATAGAAAGTCCCGGCTAATAATAAGGGACTCCTTATTAACTAGAGAAAAAACACATACTATCAACAAATATATTGTTATATGTATGTATATTTTACAAACATAAGAAAACATTATTTTCTTCAAAATAAATAAACGTTAAAACTTAAACAATTCAGTTCTTTTCTTAATACTTAACTAAATTAACAAAATGGTTAACAAATAAAAACCTAAAAATATTAATTTTTGGTAATATTTCTTGTATAGTTCTGAACTAAAATTGGGTCAGAGCTCAATCTTCCAGCTGCTCATCTTCTTGAACGTTTAGAGCAGGAAGAAAAAAGGAATTAATGCACTCGTACACAGACAATTCACCTAAAGTTAAATGTCTAACATGAGAAAATGTAAAAAATGATTTGAAAGAGTTCACAAGGGCTAAATTCATAGAAGAATGCGAGAGTTATAAACACTCAACTGTACCTCAAGCAGGAAATAAGAGGAAATAATTAAATAAATAAGATCGCTAATGATCTACAAACATCCTAATAAAGATTACCACAGATATTTTATGATCAACCAATCAAGATAGTAATAACAAAACAAGATAAAATAAAATACATAACAGATGTTTTATGACCAACCAAATAAGATAAAGATACTAAAAGTATAAACCCTGCCGATAAGAAAACCAACTCATCAGGATAACGATATAAAAGATTCAACACAGAAGGAGTGGCGGGTAGTTGCAGAATAGTATGTAAGAACTATGTATGTAAACACTATTAAAATATTTTATTTGTTGAAAAGGAAATAAAGTTAACATTTAAAAATATATTTTTTTGAAGTAACCTTTTTAAATTCCGACGGATAAATATAATTGGGGGCTCAACCGGGATAGCTCATTATTAACGTAAAAAGTGAAAGTGAATAAAACAGTCAAATCTACATTAGTACTTGTAGATACAATTAAGACAAAAAAACTTTCAAAAGTGAAATTGAAGCTATCAGCCAAATTTGTCAATAATAGGAGAAAAACAAAGTATCCTGAAAGTGTTAACAATCGTGAACTAAAAGGAAGAAACCAGCAAGGTGATTCCCGTTCGCTCTATAAAGCCAATATCCAGCAACAGATTGGAGAACAGCATCCTGAGAAGTAGAGAAAATTATTGGAAAATTATCGTAAGTAATTATTTTTAAGAAGTGAAACAAAAATTGTTAAAATGACTACAACAACTATAGATATAAAACAAATAATTGAATTAGCTATTGAACAGGCTACTGCTCAACAGCAGAATCAAATAGATGAATTAACAAAAAAATTAGAAAATTTAACAGTTCCAAATAATGTAACAAATTATAAAAAACAAACGATAGATCCACAAATACTAGACAATGAAAGTCTTGACATTATTAAAAGTTTACCAACTTTCGAAGGCAGCAATGAGGGATATTTGAGTTGGCGAGAAGCTTGTCAAAATAATATGAGTCTCTACACTCCTGGTAGTAGACGATATTTTGCTGCTTTAAGCATAATGAGAAATAAAATAGTTGGTCATGCGAATTCAGTTCTTACCAGTCATGGTACGGTACTTAACCTTGAAGCCATTTTAAGTAGATTAGACTTCGCCTACGCGGATAAAAGACCAATACATGTTTTAAATCATGAATTAAGTATGATAACACTGGGCAGAAAAACGTTAATAGAATTCTATAATGAAGTTACGGAAAAATTGACATTAATAATAAATAAAGTTATAATGACATATGGCACTTATAGCGAAACCACTGAGAAATTCAATGAATCATATAGGAAAAATGCGTTAATAGCATTTATAAATGGTCTTCATCAGCCAATGTCTGATACAGTATTTAGTATGAAACCTGAAGATTTGCCCAATGCACTAGCCCAGGCTCAAGAGTTAGAAAGCAACAAAACAAGAAGTAAATTTCTGAATCAATACAATCAAAGAAATAATATTAGAAACGAAACATTCGGTAATACATTAAGATACCAACAAAAACCCCAAAATAGTTATCAACAAACAAATAGGGCTAGCCACCAGAGTCCAGATCCAATGGAATTAGGATCTTCAGCTTATAGAAAAGTAACTCCACAGGAAATGCAAAGGTTTAGACAGGTACATAATAATCAGAATAATTCATTTAGGAATACTTACAATCAATTTAATCAAAACAGGAATTTTAATAGAATATTCAGTCAGAATAATAATCAAAACGATAATATTAAAAGAGAAAGAGAACAAAGCGTTCAATTAAGCTCCCAACCACCAAACAAAGTAAGGATAAACAACATTCAAGAGAGTCATTTTTTTAGACAGAACGTGGGATTACCCCACATATATAGAAGAATAAATAGCAAATGGTTAAAAATATTAATAGATACTGGAGCAACATCTTGTTACACGTCTCCAAAAATATTTAGTGATAAGAAAACATTGGAAATTAGTAAAAGAGTAAAAGCCGTGAATGGGTTTACAATTATTCAATATTATTATGAAATATATATTTTTGATAGAATGGTTCGATTTTACGAAATTGAGAACCTAGACTCAGATTGCTTGATAGGTTACAATCTTTTGCGAAGTGCAAATATAAATTTAAATTTAGAAAGGAATTTATTGATATACAATAATAAAGCAGAAAGGATGTTCATGGATGGCGAACCATTGCCATGGGAGAGTAATATAACACAAACAGGAAATGAAATTAAAGTTACCTTAGAGTCATCAAGTACGACTGACTCACGTTCTATTTACAGTCTCGAACCACGCCTTAATAACCAGGTAATCGAAAAAGTACAATCAGATCAAAACGTCGATATTCTGAATAAACAAGTTCGTTCCTTTATTGAAAAAATACATTCAAAAATAAATATTACATTGCCATTCCGTACAGATGTGGTGGCAGAAATAAAAACTAATATAGAATCACCAATATGGACAAAACAGTATCCATATCCATTAAGTGCTTCAGAATTTATAAACAAGGAAATAAGTAAAATGCTAAAAGATAATATAATTAGGCCAAGTAAAAGTCCATATTCAAGTCCAGTGTGGGTAGTACCAAAAAAAGGGTTCAACGAAGATGGAACACCTAGGAGCAGGTTAGTCATCGACTTTAAGAAACTCAATGAACACACTATAAGTGACAAATATCCAATCCCAGACACAAATGTTATTTTAAGCAATTTGGGAAAATCTAAATACTTTTCAACGATAGATTTAGAAAGTGGATTTCATCAGATATTAATGAAAGAATCTGATATTCAAAAGACTTCATTTTCCGTGAATAATGGTAAATACGAATATATACCCTTGCCTTTTGGTCTAAAGAACGCACCTTCTATATTCCAAGGAGCTATGGATGATATTCTTAAGCCAAACATCGGAAAATTCTGTCATGTATACATTGACGACATTATAGTTTTTTCAAAAAATATCGAAGAACATACTCAACACCTGAATGAAATAATAAAAATATTGAAAAAAGCAAATATGAAAATATCATTAGAAAAATCTAAATTCTATCAAACAGAGGTGGAATTTCTGGGATATCAGTGAGAATATAATTACTACCGATCCCAAGAAAATTACCACAATTAAAGAATATCCAGAACCAAAAACTCTTAGACAATTAAGAAGCTTCTTAGGAATGACAGGGTACTATCGTAAATGTATACAAAACTACGCTCAGATAACTAAACCCTTAACAATTCATTTAAATGGTGAAAATGGGAAGATATCAAAGAACCAGAGTAAGAAATGTAAAATAAACATTGGAAATGAGGGTAGAAAAGCATTTAATAAACTAAAAGAACATTTAGTCGAAAATGTAAGGTTGACACAACCAGATTTTAAAAAAAAATTTATATTAACTACTGATGCCAGTAATGATGCAATCGGAGGGGTATTGTCACAAGACGACAAACCAATTATATTCATTTCGAAAACGCTGAATAAAACGGAGAAAAGATATGCAACAAACGAAAAAGAACTTTTCGCTATAGTATATGCCTTAAAGAATTTAAGGAATTATTTGTACGGAGTTGCAGACCTAGAAATACATACTGATCATCAACCACTTACGTACTCAGTATCAAAAAGAAACCCAAATATAAAAATGAAGCGCTGGCATGCTATAATTGAAGAATATGCACCGAAAATTATATACAAACCAGGTAAAGATAACGTTGTCGCTGATGCACTAAGCCGACAAAACCTAAATATAATAACAAATTCAAGTCAAACTATTCATTCCGCTGAAAGCAGTGATAACATAAAAATAGAGACGACATCCTTGTCTGTTAATTGTTTTAAGCAATAGATAATATTAAATAAAGGCAATATAAGTTCAGAAAATATTGAGACTTGTTTTAATAAACTGAAGAGGTATACAATTACATATACAAACACTGATCAGGTCATCACTCTATTTAAAAAATATATAGTTCCAGGTACAGTATGTATCTATGCTTCAGATGAAGATCTATACGAAGTTAAAAGTAAACTCCTCGAAACATTCAGTAATAAATTTTTACGATCTAAAATATATGCACAGGATATACCGAACAAAGAAGACCAGTTGAACATAATCACTGTTACACACAAAAGAGCACACAGAGGAACTCTTGAAAATTATAATCAAATAAAGACAATATACTACTGGCCAAACATGAAGAAACAAATTTCTTCATATACAAATACCTGTGTTATTTGCAACGAAAACAAATACGATCGGAAACCAATAAAATTTCCTATAGGTACTAAACCCATACCAGAAAAAGAAGGTGAACAGCTACATTTAGATATTTTTTATGCAAGCAAAGAAATATACCTTACAGTCGTAGATAGTTATTCAAAGTTCTTAGTCCTACATCCTCTTGAATCTAAAGTCGGTATCGAACTCGAATTACTAAAAATTTTAAATATATTTCCTTATGCGAAAAACGTTATATGTGATAACGAATCCGTTTTCAAATCCGTGTTCTTTAAAAATACATTAGAAAGAAAGAAAATTGAAATATATTACGTACCGGTTAGTCATTCTACGACAAACGGACAAGTAGAACGTACTCATAGTACATTCATCGAAATAACACGTTGTATTAAAGCAGAATACAACATAATAGATGATAAGCAGGCAGTGCTAGAAGCAGCACATAAATATAACGAAGCGATTCACTCTGTAACAGGCCTAAAACCCCAGGAAGTGTTATTCAACAAGGTAAAACACAATCTTAGGGAGATTTTGAAAGAAAACCAATTAAAATGTTAGAGGCACATAATGAAAATCGTGAAAGTAGAGAGTTTAAGAAAAACGAAATAGTTTATGTGAAAAACCACGGCACTGAAAGAAATAAATTAAAAAAGAGGTTTAATCGTACCAAAGTAATAGATGATAAAAAAGATCAGATATTAACTAACAAAGGTAAAATACATAAAGATAATATTAAATCGTAGATTTTTTCTTTACAGAAAATGGACCTCATAAAACATATTATTATTTTTATTACAATAAGAAATATTATTTTAATAAGATCAGACGTAATAGATTATTCTAGAAGTGAATATTTACTTATAGAAAATGGTAATACAGCAGTTTATAAAGAATATGGAACGTTATTCCACATGACAAACATTACTTATATTAATGAAATCATAGCGGAATTAGAAAAAGAATCAAACGTAGAAAACTTAAAGTATGATTTTACCACCTTAAATTTAGACGAAAACGCAGAAATAATGTCAGAAATAACCTTAATGAGGACACTAATAACGGGTGATTTTTTTGCTACTTGGTTTTTGACGTTTATATTTTTGACAGATCACACATGACAAATTCCACGAACATTTGACATTTCGATTCAGTATTGTTTGCCATTTCATCATGAATAGACTTACGCCTGAACAACGTTTGCAAATTATTGAAATTTATTATCAAAATTCGTGCTCTGTGAAAAATGTGTTTCGCAAGCTACGTCCGTTTTTTTTTCCGCTTCAGAATGGACCACCTGAAGCGTAGCCGCGGGCAACATTTAAGGGAAATTATTTTTAAAAAGTAAATGGCAGATTTATCGATCCAAATAAAAATTTCATTCACTTTTTATAAGTTTCTGTGTTTTTTTGAATTTTCAAAAACCAAGCTCTTAAAAAATCACCGTTTAGATGAAGTTAGAATTACCAGGTTCAAAAGAGCAATCAATACTATAGGAACAATACTTAGTTGGATATCAGGAGTACCTGACCATGATGATCATTTACTAGTAGAAAACAAATTAAATGAATTAATTTATAATAATAATAAACAAGCAACTACCAATTCGCAGATCTTTCAAGCTATCCAAGAAATTACTAAAGTTTTAAATACTGAAAAAAAATACATTAAAAACAAGAAGATTACAAGAAAGAAACAAATTAATAATACTAGAGTTACAAAACCTTATTCAAACTATTGCCTTAAGCAAAGCTAAAGTTTTAAACCCAAGCATATTAAATAAAAAAGATATTCAAAATATAACAAATAATGAACATGGAACTATGTCAATATCCGATCTTTTAGATGTTAGTGATTTTAAGATTGTTCAAACTAAAGATGTCATAATAATATTAATAAAATACCCAATCATTTATGAAAATTGTAAAATATTTGAAACAAGAGCAATAGAACAAAATAAAGAAAAAATAATAATTGATAAGAATATAGCAAAATTCAATGAATCATTTTACAATATTAAGGATTGTAAACAAGAAATAAATTTATATTTTTGCAAAATAAATTATGAAAAATCATGTCTTTCAGATTTATTAAATAAAATTCCTACCAAATGCAATAAAACAAATGAAATTCAAAAAGAATTTGAAATTATAAAAGATGGAGCAATTTTATTAAAAAATAACCACACTGTAAATAATGATAAAATTAATGGTATTTATTTAATAACATTTAACGAAACTGTTAATATAGATAATAAAAACTATACAAACCCTACTCAAAAAATACTTAGCTATATAAAAACACATGCCATAAATGACTATGTTGTTGAGTCATACATAATAGACCCAAATACTGAGCTAAAATTTAAGTTTGAGAATATTGACACATTAAATTACTTAAATATAACAAAATCCAAGTCAGTTATTGGAATAAGTACTATAAGTATAATTATTGTAATTATTATTATATTAACCTTATTTTTTAAGAAAAAAGAAATCAAAATCAACAACAATATACCGATGCAACATATAATCGAACCAACAGCTCCACAACAAGAGATGACATTAGAAAAAGGACTTGCCTTGCTTCAGAAACATATTGATGAATCGGGGCGATTCATTTTGAGCGATGGGGTGAGTTATAAACACTCAACTGTACCTCAAGCAGGAAATAAGAGGAAATAATAAAATAAATAAGATCGCTAATGATCTACAAACATCCTAATAAAGATTACCACAGATATTTTATGATCAACCAATCAAGATAATAATAACAAAACAAGTTAAAATAAAATACATAACAGATGTTTTATGACCAACCAAATATGATAAATATACAAAAAGTATAAACCCTGACGATAAGAAAACCAACTCATCAGGATAACGATATAAAAGATTCAACGCAGAAGGAGTGGCGGGCAGTTGCAGAATAGTATGTAAGAACTATGTATGTAAAAACTATTAAAATATTTTATTTGTTGAAAAGGAAATAAAGTTAACATTTAAAAATATATTTTTTTGAAGTAACCTTTTTTAATTCCGACGGATAAATATAATTCGAGCAAATGCAGAAAAAAAGTTTTCAACGAAGATTTTGTATAAACAACTTTATTTAAATTGTTAAAAAGAGTCCTGAATTTTTAAAAGAATTCTATTTTTTGACAATTTTACAAAACTGCCGTCCTGGATACCACATTTTAGAAAGGAGTCAAAAGCACGCATCACGTCCCAAAGGTAACCCTAAAGATGGCTATCAAAATATTTGTGCATAGCGATAGATAGTGTAGGCTGCTATAGCCTTAAAAGCCGTTATATATATATAGCCGTTAAACTCTTATAAAATGAAATCGAACAACCAAAAAAATGTACTTACTTTGTGTTAAGAAATTAAAATTTGTATGGCGTAGTGAGAAAAACTTGTTTGCATGAAAATGATCTGTGGTAGTGTTACCAGAATATTTTAATTTGTCGTAGTTTACAGATTTACCACCAGGGATTTGGATCCGGGATTGCGGATTCTTCTGTGCAAAAACAACGTTAACATTTCTTTTTAATTTTGCGTGTGTGTATGTATACTATAGAGTAAACAAAACTGTTTGACGTTTCAGCAAATTTAGCTTTACTTTGGTGTGTGGGCAAGTGCGTGCTTAATTAAAAATCTGGATATGTGTTTTTGATCCCAAAAAGAACGCCTAAACTATTCCGGGATCAAAAAATCCATGAGGGTCGAGTTTTTGGTTGAAATGAAAACAACATTATCCAAAAAAGGTCAATCTGGTATTTTCTAATCTTATTTTAATTGACATTTATTGGTGGTCGATTAATTGGATTAACAATCGTATACAATCGTGATTCAGCCTTGTTTCAATATTTGAAATCGGCTTAACTCCTATGAAGTGTTGTACAATCGAAGCTTAGACTTAACTCACCGCTGAATTGTCGATTCTCGCGGTCTCTCTTGTTCACGTTTTATACTTTGTCACAAAGACTTTGAAATTTCGTCGACTTTGAGAAATTCAAGATTTTCATGTTGTTTTTTATTTACGTGTTAAGTTGTTAAAAATTAAATTATTTAATATAAAATATAAAAGCGAAATTTCCATTTCGACTTTCATAAAGATAATAATCGAAAATTAGGATTTGACGTTAGAGAAATGTCAAATTTTGCTGGTTTGATTTAAGTAGATCAAATCTTTGTTAAAAACGCTAAATTTGTTGCGTGAATGCTTTTCCGTGCAAAAAATATATTCACCCTCAAAATATGCGTGAATAAATGTGCCTATCTGTGTACACGTTTTCTGCCAGAAAAAATGAATTGCACCGCCTTGCGGAATCGCAAATATGAAAGTGTACCCGATAAAACTCACGCTTGCGGAATTTGACTCCTGGACAGAAAAATTGATGTGGTGTTAAGTGGGAATTCCACAAAAAACTGACAGTTACAAATAACCATTTTTGGTAGGGGTTTTGGTTTATTTAAATAGTAACTCATTTGCACGGAATTGCCTTTTTTTATATTCTTTTAATATGTACTTTGAAGTAAATTTTGAATTGTTAGAAAATTGAAAATTTGTTGAAAATTTGTTTCAAGATCTTGGACAAATATATAAGATGTATTGATCGAAATAAAGGGAATCGTGATGTGGAATTAGAGCTTTTAAATTACTTTATAAAGATAAATTTAGAATGATTACTGTAGTTCTGATAAACTATACAGCCATAAGTTCAAAAGACAAACAATCAACATTTTTCCTTTTCCTACCTAATCCGGAATGGGTTATAAATCCTCGAATTAATACCTTTGGTTTGTTGATTCTTTAACAATTGCAAAATGTATGTGGTGGATGTTTAATCAGAGCTTGAATCAGACATTTTGAAACAAATCATAAATATTGTTACCTTTATTTTTCTGTATAAGGACAAATAGATCTATTCCTTGACTATGTAAGAATAAATACAAGTCCAGCTTTGAGAATAAATAAATCTGATTTCGCAGAATTTCCTAGGAGGCAGTCTATAAAAAAAAATTATTAAAATAAATATAATAGTATAGTTAAAGAAGATACCCTCTGTGAATCATGTTTTTCCGTAAGTGAAAATAAAATCCTTAATTTTGCACAAAGCTTCTCAACGTAACATCATAAATCCCAGCACGTACACATTAGCATTAAGGGCATGAATTACATATAGGAATCTTCTACTTGTCCTTTTCATTTCAGATTCCAGCACTGGAAAAAGGTGTATTAGGGTCTGCTTAAATGAAATCCCCAAAGATGAGATAAAAAGAAAATGATTTTATTTCAATATTTCAATTATGTAGTTTTGTTCCGTCCAAACATCTGCTAGATGTTGTTGTCTTACTTACTGATTTCTAAAAGTCCAAAGTGTTAACTTTTCCCGCCACATCACTTCCGCTTCCGCCACCATCATGCCGGCGTCGCTCTGATGGAAATTGGCGTGGAAATTCTATTTTTAAAAAACCTATTCTTCCTTTTAAAGTGTGTACGCGTCAGGCTGAATAGTATGAGGGTGTTAATTCACAGATAGTTGGTATGCAGATTATTTTTTTTTCTTTTTGAAAAGATTCAGTAGGTGGAATGAGAAAATTGGCAAAATTAAAATGCCAAACACAAAATGTGTGGGGTTGGCGGTGTGTCACAGGGATTAAATAATGTTAATATTCCAAAAGCTTAAAAGACTCATTTCAAGTTTTCGTTATTGAAATTCTAGTCTTATCACCGAAGGAGACATCACATAATATTTCATTTACGTAACTAAGATTTATAATATTCCCTATTTTTATAAAAAATTTTGAGACATTTTTGTTAAACGAGAAAATGACTGTTTTCAACTCTTTTTTTTTTTAATTTCTGAATGGAACACTGTTTTTCATATTCGTGCATCGTCATTCATTCTTAATTGCAAACTCCTCGTCAAAAGGACAGAATTCATTAATATTTTTTGAAAGTAATACTGAAATTATAACAGTTATCTATGTGTATTCTAGGTAGTCATTTTAAAGTAAAAATATTGAACGAGACTAGAGAAATGACAATTTATAACAGTTTAATAACAGTTGTTCGCTCTTAAAAGTGTTAAATATTCTGCTGCTTGGACCGGTTGGGGGGTTGCTGAATCAAAAAACTAATTTCCAGTTGTCGAATGCCCTTTTAACTCTACGGGGCATATATGCGTAGTTTTCTGGTATAGTATTCTTCTCTCGCATAATTGGTCTTCTTGCGTGTTTGGTGGTCTTGAGCGTCTCTGGTAGTGAAGGTCACCTAAAGGTAGTGTTGGTTTGCATCAAGTGATGTTGGTAGGTATTACGTCTCTAAAATTGCATCTTGAAATTCATACATTAAATTTGGTTGGGTAGGTACTTCTCAAAATCAACATCTTAAATCTGTCAATAGAGATAATGTCAATTATTCATGGCTTATCATTTCGAATGTAGGGTAAATAGGCTGTAAGTTAGAAAGGTTATGTTTGTTCTAAGAGAAATAGTTGAGGTTTTTTATCGTAATCTACATCGTCGTCGTTTGAATCCTCGAAGCCTATCCACAGTTTCATAGTATCGGCGCTGCTGCATGTTTTCTTTGATCCTTCTGTTTCTCCAACTTTCTCCACATTATAACAATTGTTCAGTCCAACGTTCGTTATTCTATAAGGAGCATAAACTTTTTTGAAATTTTGATAGCGTTTCCAAACTGGGTTCGTTTAATCGCAACAAAATCTCCTGCTTGATACTGATGAGCGGGTCTTCTCTTCTTATTGAAAGTTCGTTGATTCTCCTGCTGCACAATGGAAATTTGGTGCCTGGTTTCATCTCTCATATCGTTTCTCTCCTCGTCAAAGGCTTCTATAATCTCTGCAGTAATTACTTCTGCAATCTTTACGTCATCTTTGTTGCTCATTCGTACTCCAAACATCACCTCAAAGGGGCTTCTTCCTATGCTTCTGTTGAGACTGTTGTTGAAAATTTGAACTTTATTAGTAGAAGTATATCAATGGTCAGGTTTGTTAGTAGATAATTAAGTCAAAATAGGTATGATGCTTCGATGCATACTCTCAACTTGGCCATTGCCTCGTGGAACACCTGTAGTAATAAGGATACGTTGAATATTTCGATTCTTGCAGTAATCAAAAAAGTTGTTGGCTGTGAAGGCAAGTTCCTCTATCCCTAATAAAACGGTGCCGGTTGCCAAAAATGGAACTCTGAAATTCCAGTTTTTGCAAGACTTCTGCTGTGGCCAAGGTTTTCACAGGATATATCCAAACAAACTTACTGAAACCATCAATTACTGAAAAGATATAATTGTATTGCTTCGACGTAGTAGTTATAGTGGTCCAGCATGGTGCAGATGGTAGGTATGCAAATGGCGATCTTCTTTTTGGATAGTATTCAAGAATCCTTCGGCTTTTCCCATCTTCCTCTCTGCTAAAATGCACTGGATACAGGACTGTCGGCAATTTTCGGTTTTTTCTCTTAGATTTGGGATCGAATAGTCTCTTCTTATAATATCCTCCATCTTTCTAGCTGCGAAGTGGACATTGTCGTGTACGCTTTTAATCAACTCTTTTTGCAATCCCTTGGATACGCAAAATAGCTTTTCTCCTGGCTGTTTTCTTCATAGAGAATTCCGTTGTCTGAAATAAAATTTTTATATGGATTATTTTCAAGAATCTTCAAAATAATTTCTATCCTTTCGTCTTTCTTTTGCATTGCTTTATCCTGACTATTAATTCGCTTCCTACCACCATAACTATAGGATTTCGATTCAACGGATCCACGTGCTTCATTCTAGTTCCACCTCGATGCTCCAAAATGTAGTCGTATTCCTGAACTAATAATGCCCATCCTGCAATCCTTGACGAAAGATCCTTCTTCTCCATCCTCATCTTAAAACAGCACAATCGGTTATGATGTTAAATTGAAGCCCTAGTACATAAACACGTAGCTTTTTCAAAGCATTTTCTATGGACCGATCTTCAAGCTCATAGCTACTATATTTCTCTTGAGATTGATATAGATATGTTTGTTTGTCTAGTAAGTGTCTCTTTATATTCAAAAATGCGTCTTTATGCACATCCTTAAATTCAAACTTATTCTCCTTCCGCAGAAGATCACTTAAAGGTATATCTAGAATACCAAAGTTGGGAAAGAATTTTCTAAAATAACCGGCTAAACCCAGAAATCTTTGAACACGTTTTAAGCTCTTTGGTTCAGGAAAACATTTAACAGCTTTGATTTTATATTCAGCAGGACTTAAATTACCATTTTCTATAATATATTCCAGATATTCTATTTTGGTGCACAGAAAATTACATTTTTTCCATTTAAAGCGAAGACCATGGGTAGATCGTAACTCAAGAATTCCTTGAAGATTAATCAAGGCCTCGCCTTTAGCGCGCACTATGATATCGTCAATATAAATTGAAACTATTTTCTCTTTAATCAATGGCTTACAGACTTTATCGATACATTTTTGAAACACTATTGGAGATATAAAAAGCCCGAAGGACATGACCAAGTGTTAAGATTAATAATTTTATATAGAACACTTTGAACAAATTGTCACTATAGTTTTTCTATTATCTTCACTTCATCCAAATATATTTTCAAAGCAACATTTAAATTTGTATATTAAATATATGTATATATATATATTTTTCTCTAAATAAATTTTTCTTTTAGGACAAAAGGATAAAATCAACTCTAAGAATTCGAATTGGTCATCTGGTGTGACAAACGATGTGTATTTCCTGCTCTCCTCTGCTACAGCTACATGAAAAAATCCATTCTCTAGATTAAGAGTACTAAAAACGCACACGCCACTTAATTCTTCTATTTGGTCTTCAATGTGCGGAAGAGGGTGATGATTTCTACCTATCTGCTTATTTAACCTCCTTAAGTCAACACACAATCTTTTGGTCTCCACCCATTGGAACAACTTTCAGACACATTAACAACCTTGGAAGATTTACTTTCATCTGCACAATATGGAGCTTAATGTCCAAACTTCCTACATTTAAAACATTTTGGACCCTCCGCCTTCTTCTTACAATCAATGGACTTATGGCCTTTCACTCCAAAGTTATATCACACAGAATCCGCGTGAATTTTTTTCATTTGATTGATGACATGTGTTCGAAAATGTATTATGTTCAAGTTATGTGCAACGATAATAATTTTTTACTTGTTAATTCATTCAAGCGTGTGACCAGTCAAAAATTTTGTAGTTCACGCTTCTCGTGTTACACTTTATATTTTGTCTATTCTCACACTTAGAATTTTATTGCATAGTTGCACTTATATATTACTTCTAATGAAGACATGTTATTTGTGAAAAATAAAAATCAGTTCTGTGCAAACCTTCAATTGAATAACTTGGTCTTTCATTTTGGATAACTCCTATTCTACAATTAATAATTCGTACAATTAATAATTGATTTTAACACTGGCGACCGTGACAGGAAACATTATAAAGAGTTTTAGTGGGATGCAGTTATTTGTGTTCTTAAAAAAATATAGAGTAAAATTCATTGTGAAAGTGACAGCAGTTAAAATTGTTTAACAAAAAAAAATCTGAATAATTATTGTGCAAGTGCAAAATAAACAATACAAAAAATAAACACAATGGCAAGAATGATAATCAAAGTTTAGAATACATCGCCGATTAGCAAGACCAATTAGGCGAATCGATTTGTACTATTGTCCGAAATTACAATAAGGATAGTCCCACTAGAAAGACTCTAGATTACCTTAACAAGAAAAAGGGGCAATTAGAGCTTTTATGGGAAGAATTCGACAAGAATGACACGATTCTCCAAGATAGGTTCTCGGAGCGCATATTTTCAGAAGGACTACTTTGAACTCGTTAGAAAGGCCGCAGAACTCATGTTAACTGATGTGAATTGTCGAATTTTGGAATTTAATCAACCACAAGCAGATGATCTTCAAAAGAATATTGAAGAAGCAGATATAGCAATAAGAAACCCACAAGGTCCAATTCCCAAAATCAAGAAGGGAATTTCAGCAAACCCTACACAGTCAAATACTGACCCGCAATTTACTCTACCAAGGGGGCAAATAAATAACAAGACAAGATTGTATTTGGTAGTAAATATATTGAAGAAATCTTTAAACAAAAACGATGATCAATCCCCATTATACAAAACTTAACAATTCTGCCATATTAAATCAAGAAGCTTGGAGCAGAATTGGGACGAGATAACTTGCTTATATCGTAAGTTGGATCAAGACTTGGGTGGGGAGGAAGTAGAAGAGTATTTCAGTCTACAAGAGAGGGTAGAGGCCAATACCTCCTGCATAAAAACTTTATTTCTTGAGAGCAAACGCTACTGGAAAGGCCCAAGAATTAATTCAAAATTTCAAACCAACTGACATTAACTACGAAGTGGCTTGATGGGTACTTGTTGAACGATTCAATAATAAAAGATTGCTCTTGGCTGCTCAATTAAACGAGTTATTAACGCAGTCAATTACTTCAGCAACAAGTTCCAGCTTAAAAAGACTCCATGATAATACAAAAGAGTGCCTGTAAGTTATAGTCAACCTAAACATTGACATCGCAACCTGGGATCCAATCATTGTGCTTCGTCCTTTGCAAAAATTGGACAGAGACAGCAGGGAAAAATTCGAGTTCTCGATAAAAGAACCGAGAAGCAGCCCAACCATTGAAGAGTTCCTGAAGTTTGTTGAGTTGAGATTTCAAATTCTTGAAGCCATCAACACTTTAGATCACAGGAAAAGATTCCAAAGTCTGGAAGCCACCAGCAGTTGCGACAATCAAAGGAAGTCAACCGTGATCATTGCTCCAAGATGAATCAGGATACATCACTTATTTGCCATTTTTGCAACTCAACTAAACATGGTATATACAATTGCAAAAAATGTTTGCCTCTTTCAGGTTTCGAACGAGGAAAGACGGTTCACAGGCTTATGTTGTGCAGAAATTGTCTGAAGAAAGACCATTTAACCCAATCATGCTCAACTCAAAAATGCCAAAAATGCAACATGCCCCATAACACACTACTTTACCTGGAAGAACGGCAGCAACAATTTAATCAATCACAAGCAAATAACAATAAGTTTTCTACTACACATCAGTCGGGGGACAAAACTGTCATTAATAGGACACCACAGCCAATAACCCAGGCAGTAAATAACGCAGCAGCACAAACACATTTCAAGAAACGACATGTGTACTTAGCAACGGCAGTGGTCAATGTGGTTTCATCAGCGGGTACACGAATCCCGTGCAGAGTTCTTCTTGATTCTGGATCCCAATTGAATTTCGTCACCACATCATTCTTACAACAGCTAGGAATTAAGAAGCATCGCAAGGATACTTCAATCAGCGGAATAGGCGCGCAAGAGTCCAGGTCTGATTTCGTGGCCTTATTAATATTTGAATGCAGAACATCAACCTATGGAGCAACAATTGAAGCGAACCTCATGTCCCGTATAGGTGATTACCAATTCAGCCAAGAAATTGACTTTTTTCTATGGAATATTCCAACACACATAGATCTTGCAGATCCTTTATTATGCAAAACTAATCAGATCGACATGCTCTTGGGAGCTGAAGTTTTCTTTTAAATATTTCTACCAGGAGAATACAGGATTTTAAACGATCTCCCACTACTGCGCAGAACAATGTTAGGCTGGATTGTAGCCGGCAGTGCTCCAGCTCCAAATAATAACGCTCATTGCCATATCTTAACCAAGCCATCGTTGACATCGTTGGACAAGCTAGTTCGCTCTTTCTGGGAAACAGAAAGCCATGAAACCCCCACTAAGACTGAAAGCGAAGAAGAACACATGTGGGAGGAACATTTCAAGAAGATTACTGTCTTTAATTCAGAAGGTAAATTTGTTGTGAATTTGCCATTTAAAGAGGATCCTCCCATATTTTTAGCCGATTCACTTCAAACAGCAAGAAAGAGGTTTCTTTCATTAGAAAACAATTTGAATAAGGACGCAGAGCTGAAAAAATCCTACACAAACTTTATGGATGAATATGAAGCTTTAGGTCACATGACAATATTGAACAAAGACAATTTGCCAAAGGTACACTACGTCATACGTAGAGTAGTTTTCGATGCATCAGCCAAGACAACTTCTGGCCACTCACTAAACGATATACTTATGGTGGAGCCAACAGTTCAACCAGATCTATTTTCAATAGTTCTGAAATTCAGGATGCATAGATACGTATTAACAGCCGACATAATAATGTATCGGCAGGTTTTAATACAAGATAAAGATCGAGCCTTTCAACTTATTTTTTGGAGACCAAGTTCTGATACGCCATTGAAACTATATAAATTAGGCACCAACACTTATGGAACAGCATTTGCTTCTTACCCAGCAACCAGATGTCTCGTTAAACTAGCGGAAGACAAACAAGATACATTTTATAGAGCTTCACAAGCCGTTAAAAGCAACGTGTACGTAGATGATTGCTTGTCAGGCTCAGACACCATTCCTGACGCTCATGAGCTCCTAAATGAGATAATTAGTCTACTCAAAACAGGTAACTTTAAATTGAAAAAGTTTTGTTCCAATAACCCTATGATTTTAGATGGAATTCCTGAAGAAGATAGGGAGAAAAGGTAAATAAAACAAATATGCAGATAACAAAGCGAACTGTCTTAGCCGATCTTGCAAGTCTTTTCGATCCTCTTGGCTTAGTTGGGCCAATAATTGTCATTGGTAAGCTATTCTTACAAGAGCTGTGGAAATCAAAACTGATTTGGGATGACAATTTTCCCATTGAAAAGGCTCAAAAGTGTATAAACTACATTGGTCAATTTTCACTTATGAACAAAATAAGCATTCCACGATATGTTCTTCCTCTTTCTGCCAAGACAATCGAACTTCGTGCTTTTTCTGATAGCAGTTTAAGTGTATTTGGATCATGCGTGTACTTAAGATCAGTTGATGAAAGCAATCAAAGTTTTTGCCAACTTCTTTGCTCAAAATCAAGAGTTGTGCCTTTAAAAGCTGTCAGCATAGCCCGCCTGGAACTTCAAGCAGCTGTAGTTATGGTGGAATTAGTGGATAGACTAATTCAAATACTTCCAAAAAAAATTGATAATGTTTGGTCTTATACAGATTCGACAACGGTGTTAGCGTGGCTTAAATCAACTTCCTATACCTGGGAAACTTTTGTAGCAAATAGGGTTGCAAAAATTCAAACACTTTTAGAGTCTTATCAATAGCAGTACATTAATGGCCATCTCAATCAAGCGGACTTGGTTTCGAGAGGAACAAGCTTGGAAGGACTATTGAAATCTCCAATATGGTACTGGAGAAGCAATTTCAATCGAAAAATACGAATTTCCAGAAGTGATTCCAGAACGACGTAAAAACAAATCAGTGTTGTCAGCAACAATTCTACATGACTATAATTTGATTGAAAACATTAATTATAAAAGTTCATTTTTTACATTGAGAAAAACATTTCCATTTTGTTTTAGATTTTGCAATAATTGCAAAAAACCAAGTGAACTGAGAAACACAGGTGAACTCACAATTGAGGAATTAGGAGAAGAAACCCGATGGATTCTTGTTCACACACAAAGAATGTCATTCCCTGAGGAATATCGTGCTTTTGAAGGAAGAAAGCTTGTAAGTAGAAATTCATCTATTGCATCTCTTACTCCATAATTTGATGATACCACAAAACTAATCCGAGTCGGCGGAAGGTTAACAAATGCCAGAATCTCTACAGATGATAAGCATAAAATTTTAATTCCAAAAATTAATACAGTAACTAAATTAATTTTAACCTATCTACATCTTAAACACATGTACGCTTCACACAGACCGTTGTTAGCCATCTCAAGGCAACAGTATTGGATCTTAGGTGTAGGACATGCAGCTCGACAAGTAATCAACAGATGCATCATATGCTTTACAGCCAAGCCCAAATTCATTAATCAGCTAATGGGAAATATGCCTTCAGAAAGGGTTAATTCAGCGAGACCTTTTCAACATTCTGGTGTCGACTTTTGCGGACCGATAAAAACTCACTAAAACATAAGGGGTAAGACACCTACAAAATCATATTTAGCTATTTTCGTTTGATTTTCTACTAAAGCCATACATATAGAAGTAGTAGGAGATTTGTCTTCTCAATCATTTATATACGCCCTTAAACGATCTATAGGAAGGCGAGGACTCTGCCATACGATATTTTGCGACAACGCAACAAATTTTGTTGGTGCTAAGAACGAATTAGTTGAACTAACAAAAGCATTCAATTCAAGTAGATCACAAGCAGCAATCCATACATATTGCCTTGAAGAAGGAACAAAGTGGAAAAATATACCACCACGTTCTCCTCATTTTGGAGGCCTCTGGGAGGTTGCGGTTTTTTTTTTTTTTTTAATTCATTTTTATTTCATTTTAACTTATAAAACTTACAACTAATTTACTGGCCCTTTACGGGCGCTCTAAGTTAAACAATAACTCTTAAAACTAATGTCTTTCGACCTAAAAACTATTTTAATTAAATCTAATTTTTTTGTATTTTATTATATATTTCAAGGAACTTTCACAAAAACTTGATATTTTATCATTTTTTTTTTTTTTTTTTTTTTTACTTATAAACTAAACCTAAATATATATTAAAAATAATTAAAACTAAATAAAACTAACTTATACTAACCAACAACCCAAACCACCTAAAATACCTAATAATACTTAAAACTACTTAAAAACTAGAACAGCCTCAGCAGCATTTTTTTCGTTTTTTAATTTGTTTGTTTGTTTATTTTTTATATGCATTTAGACACACACCAACATGCAACCCACCCATACCTGTACATACGCACATACATATACGTACGCACATACATGTACAGATACGCAGATACATGCACGTATGCCCCCATATACATACATATTTTTAATTTTTTTTTCGGTGCCACCCTGACTGTTCCCTATACCTAATTGCCCTAAATCTATGTAAGTCGGCCAAGATATAATATCTTCATCGACTTTAAATATCAAGATGCTGTTCAGAGAGCCACCAGAACTGGTTCCCCTGTTTCGCCCTATCCCTCCGGTCCCGATCGGACACAGTCCTGCTGAACCGAAGGCGCTCTTCTCCACCTTGAGCGATGACGTCTCGACCATAAAGGAGTCGTTATCTACAGTTTTACGGCTGACGTGGTAGATACGCGGAACCGCCATTCTATCCTGTATCAGCCCTCGACTGTCTAAATAGAGGAATGCCTCGGGCATAATAATATCTTGTGTACTCCGACTGTGGTGTTCTGTGTAATCCAAGGCAACGTCTAAGACATTGCCTCTCAAACACCCGAATCTTTTCCATTTGAGATGGGGCAACGTTGAACCACACCGGGCATCCGTAGGCAATCATCGGCCTGATGAGGGCCATGTAGCAAATCACCTTTACCCTGCTGTCAAGACGGCTGCTATAAAACAGTCGTTTTGTCAAGGCAAAGGCTCCCCTCGCCCTGGCCAAAGCAGCAAATATATGTCTGTCGAAATACAGGTACTGATCCTACCAGATGCCAAGGTACTTTACTAAAATTTTACTCGCCAGTGGATGTCCATGTGGCTCTACGATCACCAGCTTGCCCCAGTTCTTTCTCGTATCCCTTGAGGCGCTAGACAACGGAGTCCTAAACAAAATAGTTTCTGATTTCTGGAAGTTGATTTTCAACTTCCAGTCATCACAATATCGCTGAATCTTGTCGAAGTCACTCTACAAGAGACTTTTGATGACCTCAACTGTATTAGCTGTTCTGTACGCAATTAGATCGTCGGCGTACGCAATTGCCTGAGTTAGACTACCTATCAGATCGCTGGTGTAAATGCTGAATAGAATCGGCGAGTTAACCGCTCCCAGCTGAAGACCATTATTAATATTAAAAATTGCGGTAGAAGTTACATTGCCACTCTTGACAACAAACTTTCTACCATTTAGCATATCATAAAGCATATACAACAGAGGTTTAACCATAGGTGTCGAAGGCCTTCTCCAAATCAACCAGACAGGCACCCGTACACTGCTTTTTAGTTTTGTTCCATTGGATATCAGAAACTAGTTTAGACGCGGAATGTATTGTGTCATGTCCCGCCTTAAAACCGAACTGATTATCCGGGATGATATTTTTGTCCTCCGCCCATTTGAACAGGACTCTATTAATAACGTTTTCAAATACTTTGCTGATACTTGGAAGAAGACTTATCGACCGGAGATTCGCCGAATTGGAGTTGTCCTTTCCCTTTTTTGGGAGAGGGTGCACCACAGCTGTCTTCCACCGCACTGGATAATATGCATTATTCAGCGCGTTGTTAAACAGTGTGGTATAAATGTCAACTGCTTCTTGAGGCAAATATCGTAGTACAACCTTGGATATACCATCGACTCCTGGTGACTTCTTTTTCTTTGGGCCCATTTCGGTCGGCGATTATGGCGTTTGCCAAATCTTCATCATTAAACCCGGTAAAACCAAGGTTCTCAGATCGCCATTCGCTTATATCGTTACGGAGCCATAAGTGATGAAGCAGAGCTCTGTTCTCCAGGTCATGATTCGGTCGAATGCTAGCATTCACCTTGTACACTTGCTGAAAAGCAGCCCCCACAGCATCCACTCTCTCCTGCGGATCTTCGACTATATAGAGGTCATCGTCCAATACGGCATCCTCTGGGTCTATGCCTGCTGTCAGAAGTACGTCTCTGTTCTCTGTCGTCCTCTGGAGCTTAAGACACGGAAGATTGTTTTGATCCTTTCTTCTAAAAATCTTATTAATTTTTGGGAACATACTTGGGTCGCTAGAGTTAACGGCACGAATTTTATTGTCCCAGAACAAATTAATAGCCAACCTATAATTTTCTTTGATCAATTGGTTGATGTTTTTGATGGACGACTTCAGTGTCCTAATCTCCAGATCTCGTGTATCAGTAAACCGTCTGTACAAGCGTTTTAGTCTTGTTAGAAGTCCACTTTTTTGTCTGTGAAGTGCGTCAATTGTCGCGTTACGGTACATGTCAGTTGCGTTACGTTCTTAGTATTTCGGTATTGTTCTGTTCATTGTTCGTAGAATAGTTTCGTCAATTTGTTCTAAGTATCTGTCGATTTCAGTATTTGTTAGGTTCCTGTCATTTGGTGGGGATATACCATTTGACCGTAAATCGCTCAATAAGGCGTTGGAGAAGCGTGGGCAGCGCACCTTACTGTAATTAAAAGTATGCACAGGCACATACTCCTCCAACTCCATAAGCTCGTTCGGAACTTGTATAACGTCGGCGAATCCGCAGTGGTCACTGTCGTACTCAATCGTTCGTAAACAATTTCTTGGTCGTTGACCCACAGTGTCAGTAATTGTTAGTCTTGCGTCTTTCAGCAATAGATCCAGATAGGCACCGCTTCTTGGAAACGATGGCCTCTCTGTGGCTAGAAGATCGAGGCGATACTCAAAGTTGTATCGACCCATCCAATTATACAAATGGTTACCTCGAGGATTTTGTATTTGATTTCCCCAATCTATGTGTTTGGCGTTTAAATCACCGGCTAATATGTAAAAGTTTTCTTTCGAGCTCAATCTTAAGCATTCAAAAAGCTTTTCAAGCTCTGTTATAAGCTGTGTGGGCTGAGGTGTTTCCGGTGCATAGGCAGCGATCACACACATTCGCTTCCCCTGTTGGAGATGAATGCATATGATGCATGCCTCTAACGTCCGAAATTTACGCACATCACTATTATATATTACCTTATGACTAATGCCTTTACGTATAAAGATTGCGACGCCCCTCCTTGAGTGGAATTGTGTCGGTCTCTCCTTACGATATTGTAATTGTTGTTAGTCAATTTATGTTTCTGGTTAAGCTTAGTTTCGCTAGCCATAAACACAACTGGACTTATGTCTTTAAGCAATTGGAATAAATTCGCTCTACGTTCGGTCCTAATCAGTGTATTCACATTCACAGCTAGGATCTTAAAGGGCCTCTCCGGCAGCGCGCCCTTAACCTCTAAGTTGCGTTAAGCTCGGCAAAACAGAGTAGAGATAATCCACCCTAGTCGCCTGCTCCCTGATCTGGTTTTGGAGGCCAGTCAACTGGCCCTGGATGGCCAGTAGAGTGCCCATAATATCCGCCTATGCCGCCGGCGCCTTAGGCACGGGGGCCTGTTGAGCGACCTTTGGTGTAGGCTGTACCGTGCGTCCCCTTCCTGACGCCATTTGGGCGTACGAAATTTGGGGGTTGACGGGCGTTGCTGTAGGAGGGCGCACTGTTGGACGCTTTTCTACCACTGTTTGCTTTGCTGCTTTATTGTTCTTTATAAGCTGAAACTTCGGGCATCCCCGATAATTAGCGGGTTGTCCGCCGCCTCGGCAGAGTACACATTTAAGCTGGGTCCTATCTTCGACCCGTTCCCTTCCTAACTTGCATTCATATGGATTGTGGTTCTCTCCAAACTTAACGCAGCGTGACTGCATTTCGCAGTTTGCTGCGGCGTGGCCGAACCTTTGGCAGCGCATGCATTGAAGCATGTCGCCGCGCCTTTTTAATTTGTCCCAAGTTACAACCTGGTAGTTGAGGGCGGATATACTCCTCAAACTATCCAGTTTGCTGCTGGGTGAGAGTTGAACAAGGAATAAGGGAATACTCCGCTTCTCCCGCCTAGTTCCAACTGTAGCGAACGGCTTGACCCCGATAAAGTCGAGATCGTCATTCGCTTTTTGGCGGAGTTCATTTAAGAGCACCTGTGGTTCCGTGCAGGAATCTATGCCCTTCAAAAGGACCGTTTGAAATTTTTCGGTTTTAGGGGTGAAACTAAAGAATTCAGTAGTAGTTTCTATTAGCAACTCTTTAATTTTTGTTGTGCTGTTCCAGTATGAAGCACTGGATAGCATTCCTATCGTTATTTAATCTTTCAATAGTAAAATTTTGACCTATGGTCAACTTACATAGATTTATGGTATCCTGTAACTCCATTTTATAAGTATTTATGGGTGGCACCTTTTCTTTTTTCGTAATCGGCGGCTGTGGCTGCTGCTGCTGAGACTGACTTTTCTGCTGCTGTTGATTCTGCTGCTTTTGAATCTGCTGCTGCTGTTTCTCTTGCTGTTGTTTCTGGGCTTGTGTCTGCTGGTGTTGATGTTGTTGTTGTTTTTGCCGTTGTTGTTTTGGCTGCTGCTGTGGCTGTTGTTTTTGTAATTGTTCTTTTTTCTGAAGTTGTTCTTTTTCGTCGAGTTTTTTTAGTTGTTTCGCTCGGCGCGCTTCTTGGCTGGCCTTAACTTTGCTTTTTATCAATTGGATTTCTGCCTCCAAAGCTTCAATTTGGGCGATCATTCTTTGTTCCTCGTCCTCCTCAGATGACGCCTCTGATGTGGAGAGGTTCACGAAGGCAGTACTATCGCCCGTCGTGAAGTGCCCTTCTCCTTCCTCAGGCATATATTCAATACCCTCTTCGGGTGAAGTGTCTAACTGGGTTTGTCTTGCTGCCTCTGACGTCTCGGACGTATTCAACCCAGCTGGCAGCTTTGCTGAGGTGGCCGTGGATC
Source organism: Philhelius pedissequus (assembly GCA_910595825.1). Lineage (NCBI taxonomy): Eukaryota > Metazoa > Arthropoda > Insecta > Diptera > Syrphidae > Philhelius > Philhelius pedissequus. The sequence continues at coordinate 254,791,989 of OU343160.1, forward strand.
TCCTCTTTACCAAATTTGGTGCGCACTTGATCCTCTTTCTGCGCTTCTGATTAACATCGAATGATGTTGCCGTTATTGTTATTGCTTTTGATGTTGTTGCTGCAGAATTACTGCTTGTAAGTGGAACATCTTTCGATGTTCCCTCAGCTGATGCCATCGCTGGCCTCATTGGCCCTAGAACACCTTTCGATGCCCCGGTGCTTAAGCTCCTCCTCCTTTGCTCGTTTTCCCAACCAATAAAGTTTTCCACTTCGCGGTTGTGAAAAAAAGCTTGCAAAGTTCTGATGCCCGGCTGGGAATCGAACTGGCGACCCTCGGATTCTCGGTCGGCCACTCTACCTTTGCGCTACTGCACCACTTAAGAAATCTTGATTTAATGTTATACTTAAACGCACACACGAAATTTAATTTGGAAAAAACTGGGAAGCCAAAAACGGGTTAACACCTCCACAGTACGAGATCGACTGAGGCTACCGTTAAATCAGCTGAGATGCATCTCCTTCGATATCTAGGTGAAGCATCATTGACATATGAGCAGTTGCTAACTGTGGTCATACAAATAGAAGCAATATTGAACTCTCGACCGTTGACACCGTTATCATCCGATCCAAATGACCTGGAAGCTCTTACACCCGGACACTTCTTAATCGGAAGTAATCTTACAGCAATTGCAGAACCAGATATAACAAACTGCAAAATAAGCTGCTTAAATAAATTTCGGCAAATACAGCAGATACAACAGCACTTCTGGAAGAGGTAGTCAGCTGGAATTGGAATTTCTACTTGAATAGGTTCTGTAAATTTCTAGTTTCGTTTCAAACTCTTTCAAATTTAATGCACCATACAACATGATTTTACTTATTTTGGAATCGTTTATACCGTCGATGACATATTGAATTATTGACATTTCATCTATTAGACCACGTGCATCAAATTCATCTTCAAAAAATAGTGTGAAACTGTCTGATCTTTCTCCTATCTCCTATTAGCTAGCTTTCTATGAATCTCGGCACTAGACATGTGATCTGCGAGCACTTCTAACTAGAAACCCTTTAAGATTGACCACGACACCAACTTACTCTCTGAACGAACAGCAAGCTTCGCCGACCCAGTAAAAAGCCTCTTTGAAAACAACAACCTTTCTAACTCTGTCCATTACATGAGCGAAGCGGCGCTTTCGATATTATCTACCCAACACTTAATTGTATAATCATCGTCACCACTAAATTCTTGTAACTCATTTGATACATCTCGAAACGAAACTGCTCCTCTATTCCTTTTTCTTATAACCTACACCTCTCCCTGCAACATTGAAATTTCAACCTCTCGCGTTAGCCCATTTCCTTTTTCTACAACCTTGCTTTCTCTGTCTCCTTGCTTCTTCTTTCCAAATCCTGAAGAATATCAGACATATCAACTGAACTATTCATAGCTGTACTATTGCGGTTGCGGTTTCTTCTACCCATAGCTAAGAAGTTATGCATCTGCACTCTAACATAATCTTGTTTTCAATGACTAACGGATCTCGTTACCTTATGAAAAAAAAAAATTATAATTATGCAACACTTGAAGAACTGTATACCTTTTGAATTTAACTCTTACTCACACAACCTTGTTTGTGCTTCTTTCAGTTGGTTCTCCTCAGAAAAATATGTAGTACATTCACAATAACGAATTTGTTTGTTTTTTTTTTGTTTAATTTTGTTTTATTATTTAATTGACTGATTTAATTTTAAATTAAATGCGATTAAAAGTCACGATTTCAAACAATTAGGTTTATTTAACAAAATTCATTAAAATTAAAATAATTTAAAAAAATACAAATTTAGGTTAATGGCTATTGTGAGTTCAGCTGCTTGACAGCTGATGAAATGGTTAAATAGTTTATAATAGTGCTACTAGACTATTAGTGGTGCCACCCAGTAGGAAATTTCAAAAAAATTCATGCATGAAACACCAACTTTTTCATCAATGAGTGGAAGCTACACCCCATTAATTTGGTATAAAAACATTGATGAATTTAACATGGGACTGTCATAGGCGTTCACCAAGTGATTTTCGGGGTGAATATTTATCAGGGAAATCACGAAGTAGGGGTAACTAGTTTATTCATAAGCAAATTATATGTGATGAAAAATGGCATGACGGTAAGCTGTGAAATCACTAGTTGACTTAGAGTTGCTTATTCAGCAGGTGAAAAATGGCATGAATGCTCATCCATTAATTCACTCTGTTAATGTTACTCGTTAATTCGCATATGAATTTTATATGATGAAAAATGCCATGAATGTTCAATTATGAAATTACTAGGTAAAGCCTACTTCTTGTTTTTTCATTTTGTATGCATTAAATAACATGAAAGTGTCAGTTTTCTGTGAAAGAGGAAGGCAACAGAAATATTGTATATGTATGTTATACCCCCAAACATCATTTTATTAATTTAAATTCGACGATTATTCAATAATATAAACATTCAATTAAGAAAAAAGTACGTATAGCTAATAATAATTAAAATGTAGTCTAGATAAAATCTTGATGCGAAAGTAAACCTTATCAATAATTGATTTTTTTAAATTTGATCTGATGTCGGTCTTAGCAATTTTGTTAATTCTGCTGCGTAGGTAACACCAAAATGTGGGTGCCGCAATTCCGTCTGTCTGTCTGTCTGTCTGTACAACGCTCTACAGCCTAAACGGCTGAAGAAATTTTCTTCAAACTTGGTATTTGAGTGTTTTAGGTGATTGTCTTAAATAGATTTTTGAATCGTTTTTTTAGGGCCGAAACTAACGGTACCTCAATTATCTCGAAAATGGCTCTAACGCTTTTGATAAAAAAGTGTGTGCACTAGATATTTTCGGTATACTCTACATTTTGGTCAAGAATTTTTTCAATATTTTGTTGTCATACAACCAGTTTATTATTTTGAATTTTCTCATAAACGAGAGCAAGCTCGTGCGATCCAGCCGTGCATTTTATTTATTGAGGTATCCAAGGTATACAAACGTCAGTAACAAACAAATATGTTAACATAGTAATATGGTTGTATGTGTGAGTCATGTATGGAATGTAATAAATAAATGTGTTCACGAAAAATTAATAAATAATTATAAATAATAAATTCATAATTAATAAAATAAAAATATACATATAACTTACATATATAAAATAAAAAATATAAGAAACTTCATTTAAGGAACTTCTGGCCTTAGCTTAAATTTCAGAAATGAGATCATTAGCCGTGTTTTATTATCGCCAATAACCCATACGGTTCACCACGTAAAAATAAAACGATCTGGGTTATGTACTGATATGTACCCTCTGTTCGCCGAATTTAATACTAATATTTGCAAACCCAGATAGAAACCCCGATAGAAACCTGGATCTCGTGCTGTTTTTGCAATACGTGTTAAAATATAGCCTAGACCCAGGCCCGTAGATAATAAAACGCAGCTTTATTATCTTAAGAACAAGGTTGCCATTCTCTCTGCTTTGAGTCATATAGATGTCCTGAGATAATTTGTAACACATTTCAATATCAAAATCATAAGCGAATATATTGAAAAGAATTGTTGTTCGTGTATAGGCCGCTTAAAGTATCAGTGGAAGAGGATGTATATTTTCACGTACACATCTGACAGCTACACAGTACCTTTATCTAATTGTTGCATTTGTTGCTTTTTTCGTAGATAATAAAAAACGTGCACGTTCTAGCCCATATAGTTCAGTATGAATAATTTGTTTTCTTTGTCATATTATCCCATGTTAATTTTGGGACTCAGTGTATGAAATAAAACTTGTTTGCGATCAAACTACATTTTCCATTTTCTTGCTTTTTGTAATGCGCCCCCAGAATTGTGCGCCCTGCGCGTTTGCACATCTAGAACATATAAACAATTCGCCCCGTAAATCAGAAGTAACTTTCCATGTGGGCCTAGTGTGCAAAATGTTGCCCTACTTATCTTTAATATTGTTCTTATATGCAATTTGTTAAGTCTTTATAATTGAAAAGTCGGCCGCCGATAGATCTCAATAGTAAGTATTAAACTGTTGTGGCTTCAAATATCTCTGGGTAGGCTTAACAAATATAAGGTAATTCGAGCTATTTGAGCCCAACAGGATAATCTGGTGGTTGGGAATTTTATACTGGGCCCTAGCGAGGTAACCGTCGGAGCTGAGAATTCTCCGAAACCGCCCGAATTGGAGAATATTTGCTTCGAGGTAATCTTCCGAACAACTGTGCGGAACATTTCTCCGACAAAGCGGAAAATGTTCCGCTCGCAACGGTTACCCCGATGGGGCCTATTATATTTATTTTTCAAGGATTGAGCTGCAGGTTTCCCTAACACCATTTATCTCAAATTTCCATAGAGCCCTTGATGTCCGTTGCAGCCATGTTCAAAGTTTTTTTTAGAATTGTATCTGGGTGTTCCCAAGCTAATTATATGTAGTACTGTTCAAAAAAATACATAGAAATACGTGCATGTCAAACTTGGTGGATTATTTAATAATATTTTAATACCTACAAATATTTATATTTTTTAGAAACATTAAATTTTGAAAAAAATTCAAATAAATAAATTAACAAATTTAATGGAAAAAATCCACAAACGTCTTAATTCTTCTGTTGTTGACTGCCATCATTTCCATGATAAACAATCCCACCGCTAGGCCTGTTAATGAAAATAATAGTTGAAATGCTCCCATAACCTGATTCATTGACATCACGTTCTCGACTGGTCTATATCGATCAACCGAATCCTTTTTTTTTATATTATCTGCAACTACCTTGTCATAGATTTTCTTCAAGTGCCCATGATCGATCATTTGTTTTATGCGTTTATTAAGCACTTCGGTTAAAAACGAAAACTTTGGCATATAAATGCAAATAATATTGTACAGAATTGGTTTTTTGATTGAAATATACCTCTCGTACCTGGTAGGGTCTTCTTTATGTTCAATCAAAGGTTCTGCCAATGTTACCAAGGCAAATTCTTCATCATGACTGTCGAACTCGTCGAAAATCTCCAGAAATGAAACATCGACAAACATTAACTTCATCGGTAGTAGTTCAGCAAATGGCTTCAACACGCTTAAGTAAGACATTCTGGCTATGAATGTATATTCTGCTGATATTGTTCCTTCTAAGTCATAAGGTATTGCTCTGCGAGGCCGTGAATGCAAGAAATGAAATATTGAACCTTCATAGGAGCTGCGTAGAATCATGATGCTGAAGAGCCATGACAGAATATGAATTTTGACAGAATATATTCCGGATCTAATTATTTCGTGATTAATATTTTTCCACACCGCCAGACCAATCCATTTGGTAGTAAGAACTGCCAATAACATAAACCAAGTAAACACATCAAAAGGAAACATCAATATCTCAATGGAACTAAATTCTTTTGGTCTCTTGACTATTATGACTAAATATGTCGATAAATAATCGGTTGTAGCAGCAAAATGTGATTTTCTCTCTTGAGTACATACTGAGCCCCCAAGCATCAAATCACCTTTACCATCGTTCAACTGCAAAAAGACGAAGTTTTATGATGCAAATTGGCTTTAAATTTTGTCGACTTACAATTTTAAAACCTCCTGTTATTGTTCCATTCGATGAAATTTTCCCAGTACCCTCGGGTGCCTTCACAATGACAACCGTAAAATTCAAGATGGTGGCTAAGTCATTCAGAAAGTATTTGTCGAATCCAGAAACTTTACCACCATCCACAATAACAAATGGAGGTTCATCCGAAAATACAGCCACCAATTTACATTGCCAAAAATTATCAATTTTTAAAGGGAATGAAGGCTTATTCCATGCAAAGTTTCCGTTTGAAAAACGATTATATATAATCGGTGTTTTATCTCGACATTTTTCCTCCGAAAAGGGATAATAAGTGTAAATAGTCACGACTCCAGTTTTATTCTCCACTAGAACATTTATGTGAACTATAAGGCTTTTTAAACAGAAGTCCATAATTTGGTTCAACGTTTCTTGAAGATTGTAATCCAATAAAGTTTGTAGAGGTAAAATTATGTAGTAGAACTGATATATACCAGTAACGTCGTGAGCATGACTTCGTTGTCGATTTACCAGAAGCCTGAAATAAAAATTGTGATTCAAAATAAAAACGCATTTTATTTCTTTAAGCAAATATATATATAGTTTTTTTTTTTGGAAAAAAATTTAGAATAACTTCAAAGAAAAATTTTAGTTATTAATTCATATTTGTTAGGATAATAACAAAAAAAAAATTAAAAATTAAATTTGTCAAGAGCCTTCGGGGATGAACTTCGCTTCCTATCGATTAGCGAAATCAAGCATAGTTGCGGGTGGTTAGTACTTGGATGCAGTGAAGTTTACTCGTAGGTGCGCAGGTGTTCACCGCACACCCTACCAAAATCATCTGTATTTTGCATGTGTTACCAAATTACCTAAATGTTCTCATTTTTATTTATTTTACAACTACCTGTCTAATTCAAAGATTTTATCATAACGCAGCGATTCCACGTACAAATTAAAAAAGACACGAAATTCATGTTCCCTTATAAATCTTTCCATAGCACTTGGTGTTCACCTTCATCAACCGCACTTCTCAACGGTTTACCTTTTCCTTTTACGGACACCAATAGAATTCATTCTCATTTAAAAAAAACACAAATGCACACATTTGAGTGTTCTCCCAACATCAGCGCACCCAAGTGAAACAAATCCCCATATTAGAAAAATATTTAACAGAAAGAGAAGATACAATTGCAAGTACAAGTCTATGGTTAGGTATTCAACAACCGTAGGTTTTCGGTATAGGTATTCGGTAGTGCAAAAGAATCAGGATCAATACGCAGTACGAAGAGAATTATTGGTATTCATTTTAATTGGACTTGCTGTCCATTCTCTGTACATGTACCTGTACAGTACGCAAACGTACCTCATAGATAGATACTACCATAAGAGAATGCAGATATGCAGGCCAATGCCATGCCATGCGACGTGAAAAATAGAATAAAGAGAAATTAGAGCTTTAATTTATTTGTATTGTGTTCATTGCGCGCTTGCGGTGCGGATTCATTGTGTGTACCATGTACAAATACAAACATACTCATAAGCGACGTTGACGTGCAGGTGTACATATATAAAGCGACGTCGAAGGTCGAATAAAATACAAAATGATTTAATTAATGCAGTATTAAATGCTATTTCTGATTCTGATAACATTTAATGCACATTTCATTGAAAGCGTTAGATTTTAAATAAATAACTTGAGAACGAGTTTTGATCATATTTTTGAAGCATCCAAAAATGGTATTGATCCTTTTTTCAAAACGAGGTCTAGAAAGTTTTGAACTGCGATATAGACAAATATTTTGTTTAATAATCTTAAAATTGAAATGCGTTTCGAGTCGTTGACAAAATTTAAGTTACTAGCTTTACTTTCTACAAAAAAAAACTATGCAAAAAAAATGTCCTACTGAAGTTTTATGACGAATTGAACTTTTATTAAAGTATTTCCTTTGCTAATTATACTTACCTTACAAACAAAAACACAAAAAAGGATAAAAACAAACCTCATACAAAAATAATATAAAAAACACAAAAAAAAAATAAAACTAAATAATAACAACAAATAGAAAGTCCTCGTCGTGATCCTGAATCGTTACTAAAAATAGACAACATTTAAAGGAGCAGTGTCACTGGTCACTGGTTGGTTTTGGACAATCCTCCATCCAAGTTGCAACCACGTGCTGTTGAAATGTGTTTTTTTCTGTTTCTTGTTCTTTCTTTTTATATCTCTCTCCGTTTTATTAATGTATGGAGTGCCTTATTCATTAATGCATCTTAGCGAGTACATAAGACTATGTTCCCTCTACAATTACCCTAAACGCAAAAATCTTATCCATTAAGTTGCATAGCAGTAACATAAACTAAGAGCGATGTTTAGGTACAGCTTGCACTAAATCACTTAGTCAACGGTCGGTTGCGCAGAGAAAGGATTTAAGAGAAATTTAATTTTGGAATTTCTCAAAAAGGACTCAACGGATTTCGATAAAATTTAATATTTCGAAAATCGGTGGACTCTTTTTTTGAAATTATATAATTAAATACATTTAATTGACATACTTAAAAAAATGTTTAGAAAAAAGTTTACGAAATTTTGCATATAAAAAATTAAGTTAAAAAGACTAAAACATATTGAGCTGCTCATACTAAGAATCTGGTGCTAAAGATGTGATTGAACATAAGACCAGTATTTTAGTATCGCCAATAACACCGATATGGTTCACCCCGTGAAAATAAAACGATCTGGGTTATGTACTTAAATGTATCTTCTATTCGCCGAATTTAATACTAATATTTGCAAGCCCAGATAGAAACCTCGATAAGAACCTGGATCTCATGTTGTTTTTGTAATATAAATAATTAAATAAATATGTTTCTATTTAAAATCGTGTGCTTAAGATGTGATATCGAACATAAGAGCAAGTACGTGCGATCCATTCGTGCAGTTTAGTTTTTAATAAAACTGAAGATTTCCCATTACACACATTAATCATAAAATCATTTTGGAAATTCTCAACACACAGAGTAAAGAGCTCGAATTTACCTGAAATTTGCAAATGTATCCACAAATAGTATACGGGTGTGTATAGCATAGGGCGATCGTGTCTGCGAATTGAGCCGAATTTCCACTGTCATATTGTGTTCTATATTCATTTGCAGAAACCTATCGACTATATCTCCAAAATACCATTTAACCAATTTATGCGATTCAGATTCTACACTTATTCTAATAGTTCGTTTGTAGGCAACATTTTCAAGAGATACCATTTTTTGAAGACATGAGGCCAATTTGTTTTCTAATGTCACCAATTCCCAACAACTAGTGGAATTTAAAAAAGTCAATAAATAAAAACACACTTTACGAAACTGTACCATTGCCTTGTAGGTTTAAAGTTCAACTGAAATGTTTCATATTGAAATATCACATATAGAGCAAAACACGCAAATTTACATTGCAGTCCCAGTTCTATGCAGACCAAGTTTAATTTGAGTTGATTACAATCCTGATTTATCACTAGACTCTGGCGGTGAGCGTTTTAAATATATTTATTGTGATTTTCCAGTTAAATTATAGGAAGCAATTCCAAAAAGAATTTGCAAATTGTCAAAAAAGTTAACTGCACAACGATAAAACTTAAGTCCATAAAGTAGCATATCGTTTTTAAAAATTTTTCGACAAATGATGAAAATATTTATAGTAATACAAGTTATAAAACGGCAATCGTTATCTTAGACCTTCAGCAATTTGGAACATCTTGAGTTTTAATTTTTTTTTAAATATATGTAAAATCTACCTAAATGGAAGCATTGCTTCCCGAACTATACATTGGTGGAAAAATAAACATTTTGAAGGGTTAAAATGTAAAAAAGAAAACAAAACTTTCATTCAACGATTCAGATGTTTCTGATATAGATGTGCGAATACCAGCTCACGGTAGACTTTCATATAGCGGTGATAACTTTTTTCGCCATTTTAGCTATGGATATCCAGATATTTAAACATTGGAAAGGACATGTGGATGTCAATAACTGGTGATGGCATTGGGGTTAATAATTTCAATTCAGCTCGCTTGTCAAACAAAAATTACTGTTTATGTTTATACTGGAGCTTCTTTAAATAACAGAGTGTCACGTTGTGATAAATTATCTATAATAACTTCTAAGTTCTATCCTTGCCCTATCAGCGATTATTAATTGAAGGATTTGTAAAAGTTTCTCTGAGGTCATGATTTACGAGTAGATATACAAAATTTAAACTGCAGAGCAAAAGAAATGGAGTATTTTATTTATTCTAACATTATGGACTGATAACAATATACTGTAGCGAACAAAATAAATATCTGGTTTAATTAAAAGGAATAAAAAATATGTAGATGGACTGAAATTCTTAACAAAAAAATAAAATGAACGACTGGATTGTACGAAATTGCTCATTTAGCAAACAACTTTATTGTAGCTTAACATTGATGCTGTTAGTAGGTAAGTAGTCTATAGTTATCCTATGCAGGTTAAAATAGAATAATGAATTTTCGAATGGGAATAGTTACATGTAGAGTATGGATTTTAATTATGTTAGTTAGGAAAGTAATAGCAAATGAGAAATATAAATAGGGGGGTAGATATTTAAATAAATACCTAAGATTCATATGATTTTTTAGGATACGTATATATAATTATACCTAGTAGATATATACTAAGGTATTCAGTGACGTACGCAATAATCCGTTATAAAGAAATATAATTAGTTAGAAATAAATAGATGATACAAATAATAAATTCTTCTAAATTTCTTAGTTGTTAAAGGTTGAGGAAAAAAAGACGCCATTTAAATTATTGTATTAAAAAAAATCAAAGATCGTTTGAGCAGTTCTTTAAGAAAAAATAACTTTTTATGTATAAAATTTTAAATTTGAAACGTAATAATTAACATACATATAAAAGAAATTCAGTGACTGGTTTCTGAAAATTCGATTTTTCAAAAAAAATTATTTTTTTAATTAACACTTTTAAGGGGCATTTGTATAAAAGAAAATAACTTTAATCGGTTCATAATGAGAAAGTCGAAAATTTAAGAAGTGGTTTAACGGTAAGTACCACAGTACTCAGATTAAAATATTTTCTGCTTAAATGTAGACTATCCTAATTTAAAATTCTAATTTACTATCCTAATAAAAATTCTTTTTTTTCCACCCTATCCGTCTCGCGACCAATTTTTTGCGAATACAGAAAACTGTGTTATACCATTTGCTCATCATTTTGTGCAGTGTTAGTTGTTAATAGGCCAGCTCTATTAATAACAAACACTAAATAACACTTATAAAAGTACAAAATGAAAACATAAACAAATAATATTACGTCAATTTAAAACACAACAAACACTAGAAAGATAAACTGGGCCTCGGAGCCGCCCGGAAAATATAAATATCGGTTTAATTTTGAATCTCACGTTCGAACAAACTTATGCTTTTAAGCCAAATCACTCGTGGATCTACACATGAGAAACGTTTATTCTGGTTCCGTATCCCTAGGTACCATAGATTTTAGTAATGGCAATGTTAAAAGAAGAAAGTCTATTAAATTGTACACAATTTCTGAAGAAATTAAGCTGTGACTTATCAACACTCTGGATGAGATGAGATTGGAAATCCCTACTTTAACAAGACGTTTGGGAAAACTTGTTTTACTTAATATGTTTTAATTGATTGTGTGGCAATAAAAAAAATATAAATGCTTATTTCATTTAGTGAAAAAACGCTTTTTTTAATTGGGCGCCTGGCAGACGCATGTTTATCCTTTCAGAATTAAAAATAAGGGTTAATTTAATTTTACTGATATTGAAATCAAAAATATTTGCATTCCAATTTAAAAGTCTACCGATACGTGTCAAGGGATCATGCATCCAATAGTTGGACCTATGTGTTGAGGCTTTGAGCAAATCGAGGCCACGGAGATTCCCCTATAATTAAAAAGAACTGAACATAGTAGGTCTGGTACATCTTGACGCCTGTTATTATTTTGTGGAAGAATACCAAATCATTGTTTGTTTTTCTCTTTGCCAGTGTTTGCATTCGAAGAATAGATAAACGTTGCTCATAAGGGAGGGCAGTAGAAGGATCACTATACTGAAACCCTTTCAATGGGAAACGACTAAAGTTCTTTGAACAGATTCTAATCCCGGGCACCCGAGGCAAAAGTGTAAATGCAATATCTCCCAAATGAAATGAAAAATCAAGAAAAAAATTTTATAAGAAAAAGGATTTTTTATTTATTTTGTCCTTAATTTAACGAGGGTCCATGTTCTGTAACTTTCGAATCGATAAATGTAGTCTAGAAACAAAAAAAAAACGTTTCTTTTGTTGTTAAGAGCCAAAATGACTTTTTCAGTTTTGTAACAAAGCGTTACAATTTTAACTTCAACCGCCAGCGCCGGCGTTATACACTATTATAATCGACCGCCGCCGCACTAATAAGCACTATAATACTTTGATCAACCGTAGAACTAAGCCAGTATGTACAACACACACAAGTACCCTAATGTAATATGAGAAAACTCAGTTATTATATTACCGCACACCACACCTTGTCTGCTACGCCGTCAGCAACAACGAACATCTACATCGAAGTAGCCGACCGCACACGAATATGCCAAACCACCTTCGGCATCAGCAATAACAAGCGTCAACGCCGACGTAGCCGACCGCACACAAACATTACACACAACCAATGCTTTTGTCATGTGATGGATTGCACTTTATGTTTTCTCAGTTCACACTGTGTGTTGACCCAATTATTCATATATGAAGCAGAAGTTACAAGGTAAAATGAGCTCCATTGGTCTACCGGCTGTGCAGTAACAATTTCGAGTACCTAGGTGAGGATTAGCTCTAAGAAGCAAGCTGCTGGGTACGTAGTGTACAAGTTAGAAGCTTCTGCCGACTTTTTGGCTTCACAGCCGTAATATAACTCTCCGCTCCCCCTTGTGTTTGCCCTTAAGCTTTCATTCGAAGGCTATGGATCAAATTCCACAAACACAACCAAGTTCCGATTGTGCTTAAGCTAGGGATTGAATCCCACTTATTTTCGCTTTGGTTTAGCACCGAGGCTAGGGAATTTAACCCACCGTCTATCCGTGCCGTTACTCTGCCTGAGGCTAAGGAGTAAATCCTACCGTCGTCTGTCCAGCTCCAGTTAAGGCTAGGGAATTTATACCACCATCTGTCCGTGTCGTAACACTAGCTGAGGCTTAGGAGTAAGTCCTAACATCTGGCCAGCTCCAGTTAAGTCTAGGGAATTTATCCCACCGTCTGTTTATACGAAGTATTTTGTTAATTATAATTAAAAACTTATAAATTGTATTAGAAACGTATATGAAATAATTTGTTAGTTATAAATATAAGAAGAGGATTAATACGGTCGAGAATTTAATTGGAGTTCTGAACTCTTCAAATACCGAGTTTTGTGCTTCCCTCGGGTTGGCCCTGGGCATCTTCTGACCCACCTTAGCTGGAAACAAAAAAGGATCACAATTTATCGCCTTCCATTGGAAAATCCCAGTCAAACAAATTAAAAATTAAAGGTATCAGGTGACCGTGTCGCGATAGTTATTTGCTCGGCTGTCAACTTCGTAGTCGTAGGTTCGATTCCTGCCGTTGTCTATGTCTTATTATATTACATTAAAAATCAGTTCTAAAAATTTTCATAAAATGAGCTACTGGTTTACTCATTACATGCTGTTCAGGCATAACACTAACAACATGTGATTGAGTAAAACTAGTATACCGATAAAATATGACAACGACTAAAAAATAATGCGAATTATAAGGGACATAGATAAATAAGACACGAAAATTTTTCCGTATTAGTTCAGCCGCCATCCCTAGAGATAAAATCTGAGACAACATCCACCACCAGAACATCGCACCACACATCTTTCCTATCCTTCTTTCTCTTCCTTAACCACACGCCCGCGCTGTGTTGTAACATTTAAGGGGTAGTATAATCCCTCGAGCGCGTGTAGATTAAAAAAAACCTACAGAAACCCGTTTTTTAAGAGGCGTTAAGTGAGGAAAAGTTAACGCTTGAGTTACAGAACATTGGCCCAGGATTAGTTTTATTATTAAATTTAACAAAGAAGATTTATTTTTTCCATTTTCTTACAAACAAACTATTCTTCATTTTATTACTCTTCGCCTTCCGGAGGTTGTTTTCTTTCCTTGCCATTATAAGTACAATAAAAGGCACGTTTCGCATTCTTTGAAAAAAAAGTGAAACATTGATTGAAGTCAAAAATGGCATTACGATGACAGCGAAGACGAAACAAGCTGCCTTTCAAGTGCGGTTTGAAAAAAAAAACATTGAAAATTGTCGGAAAGTGTCACATTGTTCCTGGCAGATAGTGTACTGCATTATTATTACTTTTATCATTATTAGTATTAGCAGGAGGTATTATAATACTTTTAACTGATCGAAATTTAAATACATCATTCTTTGATCCAGCAGGAGGAGGAGATCCAATTTTATCATTCGCCTTTAAAGACCAGGACGTTTTGAATTTCACGCTGAGAGACCCTTAGCATGAATAATTCCGAAGGTTAAGGAAATTAAATATTAGACGCGTTCCTTTTCTGTAATTTATGCAGGGCATAAGCAACAAGCAACTTGCATGTGTAAGAATACAATTACGCGTCGGGTTAGAACATGTATGAAAGTA